>LR738713.1:738023059-738184490 GCA_902687465.1 Secale cereale
GGGGGCGGCACCAGGGAGACTGGCGATGACGGAGGAGAGGTGGAGCTCGGCTCACTGTCGACCTTTGGGGAGGCAGAGAGCGGCGGGGGTTTGTGGAGATTGAAGACGCAATGAAAGCAATGGGGGGAAACTGCGCCTGCTTCCTCTGCTTTTAAGGGGGAAGTGGGGGACGTTCCGCATTTTTCCATTAAAGAAACAGGCCACGATCTCTCCCACGACGCCGCAATCGACGCGTGCCGTTAGGGAGGGATGCGGCGGATACGGAGTGGGGTGCGGCGCGTTGTGGGCCGCTTGTGCCCGTGCACTGTTTTGGGCCTGGCCCAACAGCGTCCGGCACCGTGTGTGGCCCAGGCCCGGGGGCTCATGTCGGTGTACTAAAGTAGGGGTACCTTAGTATCCCGACTTGTGCACGGGCAGCAGCAGCACCCCGCGGCTGGGCTTACCACGCGCCCGCCAAGGCCCGCTTTGGATCCCTTCGAACCATTCAAGAACAAAGTATAGAAGTCAGAAGAACAAGGCCCCGGCAAGAGGAGCTTTCCGGGAAGGCCGCACCAGGCTCAAGGTTGTCGCTTCAGCACAAGACCCTGGCGAGAGGAGCTTGCCAGGGAGGCCAAAGAACAACGTCTCGGAAGACATATCGTGGCGCATCACGCGCCCCGGCAGGACCCGGAAAGCGACAAGCTTCCGTGCCCGGCAAGATAGCAACCCCGGCAAGGTGCTTGCCGGGGGGAGCTTTCACTGTGTGCCCGCGCTCCAGCTCATCTGTCCACGCGTCGCCATGGGGCCCTTCCAGGGGCACGTGGCAGATGGCTGTGCAGCCTGGGGTACACGGTGGCGAGCCACGGTGACGAGGCCACCATCATGGCGAACGGAGACGCCCGGGCGGACGCTTTTGGGGTGACGGCGATGGGCATTCAATGCCCTTGTCCCCCACCGTCAGGGTTAGGTATAGACCACTGTGCATACACTGTTCGTGCACTGTTACAACTACCACCAATTTTACGCTTTTACCCTCGTCTACGTTGACACCTGTCGGTGACCCCTTTGAACTATAAAAGGAGGCCCATGCACAACGTAGAGGGGGGTTCGGAAGTTTGATCACTCCCACGCTCGGTGTAGCTAGTACTGTAGATCTTCAAGCTCCCGAGCCAAGAACTCAATAACAAAACCAAGGCAGGAGTAGGGTTTTACGCATCCGTGCGGCCCGAACCTGGGTAAACTGCCCGCGTGCGCACCTCGATCCGCTCTTTGTGCTCCCTCCGCTCCCTCACCATACCGAAAAGGGGCTCCGGTCCCATAGGTGTTCGTGGGCTGTCAGTTTCCCCGACATCCACCGACCTCAACTCCAATTCCATATATTCACTTTCGGGGAGAGAACAAATGAAAGAGAAGGATTCATCGCGTTTTACGATACAGAGCCGCCACCAAGCCCTAAACTCTCTCGGGAGGGATGATCTGGAGTCCATTTGGGGTTTCGGAGAGTGGAGATCGTCGCCATCGTCATCATCAACCTTCCTCCATCACCAATTCCATGATGCTGACCGCCATGCGTGAGTAATTCCACCGTAGGATTGTTGGACAGCGATGGGTTGGATGAGATTTACCATGTAATCAAGTTAGTTTTGTTGGGGTTTGATCCCCAGTATCCATTATGTTCTAAGATTGATGTTGCTATGACTTTGCCATGCTTAATGCTTGTCACTAGGGTCCGAGTGCCATGTTTTGAGATCTGAACCTATTATGCTTTCATGAATATATGTGAGTTCTCGATCCTATCTTGCAAGTCAATAGTCACCTACTATGTGTTATGATCCGGCAACCCCGAAGTGACAACAATCGGGGCCACTCCCGGTGATGACTGTAGTTTGAGGAGTTCATGTATTCACTAAGTGTTAATGCTTTGGTACGGTTCTATATTAGAAGGAGGCCTTAATATCCCTTTGTTTCCAATAGGACCCCACTGCCACGGGAGGGTAGGACAAAAGATGTCATGCAAGTTCTTTCCCATAAGCATGTATGACTATATTCGAAATACATGCCTACATTAGATTGATGATCTGGAGCTAGTTCTGTGTCACCCTATGTTATAACCGTTGCATGAGGAATGGCATCCGACATAATTATCCATCACTGATCCAATGCCTACGAGCTTTTCACATATTGATCCTTGCTTAGTTACTTTTCTGCTGCCACTGTTACAATTACTACAAAACTGCTACTGTTACTTTTGCCACAGTTACCGTTACTTCCATACTACTTTGCTGCTAAATACTTTGTTGCAGATATCAAGTCTTCCAGGTGTGGTTGAATTGACAAAACTGCTAACACTTGAGAATATTCATTGGCTCCCCTTGTGTCGAATCAATAAATTCGGATTGAATACACTACCCTCGAAAACTGTTGCGATCCCCTATACTTGTGGGTTATCACCCACCGCCCACCACCGCTAGATAGGGCATTCCCTGCTGGAAAAGAGAAGAGATTTCGGCCGCGACAGGCACTCCACCACCGCCCGGGCGATTCTTCCGGCGTTTCGGCCGCTCAGGCAGTGTACCGGTGGGTGTGCGTCCAGCACGCCTGCAAGGTGTTCGGTAGTTTGCCTGCTCGGCAATGGACTCGGACGACGAGGAGGCGCTCGCCGTGCTGCTGGAGGAGGAAGCCGATGCCGACGTCCAGGAAGAGGAACATCTCATGTCCTCGCTGCCCTCGCCGGCCTGCTCGTGAACAATAAAAAGCCACGGCGAGGTGGTTCAGCGCCAGGGCGGATGAAAGCAAAGAACCGACATCGTCTGGAAGGCTACTGCATGCACTCCTCCGGCTACTTCGCCGATGCTCCACTGCATGGCGACAAAGTATTTCGGTGCCGTTATCGGATGAGCCGAAAGCTTTTCCTCAGGATTGTGAATTCCATCCGAGAGTTCGACCGCTATGTCAAGTGCAAGAAGGATTGCACCGGAAAACTTGGAATCACCTCAATCCAGAAGTGCACGACAACGATGAGGATGCTTGCATACGGAGCTCCTGGTGATTCACTCGACGACTATGGGCACATGGCCGAGTCGACCACCACTGAGTGTTTCTACAAGTTTTGCAGGGAAGTGGTGGCAGTGTTTGGACCGCAATACATGCGAACACCCAATGCGGAAGACACTGCTCGGATCCTAGCACAGAATGCAGCAAGAGGATTTCCTGGGATGCTTGGAAGCATCGACTGCATGCATTGGAAATGGAAGAACTGTCCATTTGCTTGGTAGGGGATGTACAAAGGCGCCAAAGGCGGTTGCAGTGTGGTACTATAGGCAGTGGCCACATAGGACCTCTGGATTTGGCACTCCTTCTTTGGTATGCCAGGAACTCACAATGCCATCAACGTGCTGTAGTGCTCCCCTGTCTTTGCCAAGCTTGTTGAAGGTCATTCTCCTCTGGTGAACTTCGAGGTCAATGGGCGGCAGTACAACAAGGGGTACTACCTAGCTGATGGCATCTATCCGAGATGGTCGACATTTGTGAAGACTATCTCAAACGTTGTGCCAGGAGGCAAGAAGTCCCACTTTGCCAAGGTTGAGGAGTCTTGCAGGAAGGATGTCTAGCAGTAATTTGGTGTGCTCCAGTACGATTTGCTATTGTCCGGTACCCTGCTCAGACATGGTCGAAATATCAAATGTGGGAGATCATGACTTGCTGTGTCATCTTGCACAACATGATCATTGAGAGCGAGCAGGAATAGCCAGTGTTTGACACTGAACCATACTGCATGCAGGGTCCTCTTGCCCAAGTCGATCACCAGCTACCGGCAACCTGGACTGCCTACGTCAATTTGCGTCAGGAGATCCGAGACCCATAGATGCATCAACAACTGCAGCAGCATCTGGTGGAGCACGTGTGGAGGATCAAAGGCGACGCCTAGCTCGAAGTATGATGAAATATGAATTTTATTTGCTGAACTATATAATTTGTGTTGAGCTATTTGTTGTTGAACTATACAATTTTTATTGATTTTCTGTGATGAACAATGTGATAGAAATATTTATGTTGAGAATTCACGCTGAACACGCCCAACCTCGCCGAACATGGGCCAATTAGCGCCGATATCGGGCCATTTTTTGTCGAAATTGGGCCGGCATCGGCGCCTGGGGGCGACCTACGGGCGATGGCTGGGTGCCAAACCACCCCCAGTGCCGATTATATCGCCGGCTCGCCGCCAGGCGGCGGTTTTTATGCCTCCTAGGGAGGCAAACGGCTGGAGATGCTCTTCGAGGCGGGAGTGGCCGAAATTGTCCACGGCGTCGCTGGCCGAAGTGAATGAAATCAGAGGCGCGGGTGGGGGGAAAATTTGGGCGGACGTTGCCAGCGCAGGTGGGCGACCATGGACGACGAGCTTTAACGGGGCCGATGACGTAGCTCGAGGCGGGTGCCGCCGCAGGTGGGCGACCATGGACGACGAGCTTTAACGGGGCCGATGACGTAGCTCGAGGCGGGTACCGCCGCAGGTCTCCTTCATGGCGGGCGGTGCCGGTGGGAAGCCACGGCGCTGGTCTAACCAGGCGGCGACAATGTTGTTGGTCGCATGCTGGGCCGCGGCACTGGTGTTGGTCCCAGCGCAGGTCCACGTGGGCGGCGGCGCAGGTGGGTAGCCGACAATGGCTGCAAATCGCGGGCGATGGGGGAGGAGGAAGGAAGGTGACGGAGTTCTTCGTGACATGTTTGAAACTCTGTGAGTTTTTTTTTGCAAAAAAACAAATACACTGCCCTGTGGACAAGTTTTATCAGACATAGGAAGTATTTCTTTAGAAATTTGGTCAAACTTAAAAAGTTTAGCCATGCCCATCCCTCCTCGATGAGATCCTTCTGAAGATCATCATGTGTTTCGGCACGTCAAATGGCATGATAGTAGGCAACAAAACGGGCCACCCTGGGAGCCCGCCGCCGCACTCGCACGGTATGTTCCAAGAGCTCATACTGAGAGTAGTTCAAATCTTGGCCACGCTCATTCTCAATGATCACATTGTGCATGATCACATAAGCATGCATGATGTACCAAAGCATCTTTTGATCTCAAAATCTAGCCGGTCCTCTCAGAATGGCAAATTGGGCTTACAAAATCTCAAAAGTGAAGGAAATATGCCCTAGAGGCAATAATAAAGTTGTTATTTATATTTCCTTATATCATGATAAATGTTTATTATTCATGCTAGAATTGTATTAACCGGAAACTTAGTACATGTGTGAATACATAGACAAAACAGAGTGTCCCTAGTATGCCTCTACTAGACTAGCTCATTGATCAAAGATGGTTATGTTTCCTAACCATAGACATGAGTTGTCATTTGATCAACGGGATCACATCATTAGGAGAATGATGTGATGGACAAGACCCATCCGTTAGCATAGCACTATGATCGTTTAGTTTTACTGCTATTGCTTTCTTCATGACTTATACATGTTCCTATGACTATGAGATTATGCAACTCCCGAATACCGTAGGATCACCTTGTGTGCTATCAAATGTCACAACGTAACTGGGTGATCATAAAGATGCTCTACAGGTGTCTCCGAAAGTATTCGTGGTGTTGGCATAGATCAAGATTAGGATTTGTCACTCCGAGTGTCGGAGAGGTATCTCTGGGCCCTCTCGGTAATGCACATCATAATAAGCCTTGCAAGCAAATGACTAATGAGTTAGTCACGAGATGATGTATTACAGAACGAGTAAAGAGACTTGCCGGTAACAAGATTGAACTAGGTATAGAGATACCGACGATCGAATCTCGGGCAAGTAACATACCGATGACAAAAGGAACAACGTATGTTGTTATGCGGTTTGACCGATAAAGATCTTCGTAGAATATGTAGGAGCCAATATGAACATCTAGGTTCCGCTATTGGTTATTGACCGGAGATGAGTCTCGGTCATGTCTACCTAGTTCTTGAACCCGTAGGGTCCGCACGCTTAACGTTTGATGACGATCGGTATTATGAGTTTATGAGTTTTGATGTACCGAAGGTAGTTTGGAGTCCCGGATGAGATCACGGACATGACGAGGAGTCTCGGAATGTCCGAGACATAAAGATTGATATATTGGACGACTATATTCGGACACCGGAAGTGTTCAGGAAAAGTTTCGGATTTAACTGGATTGCCGGAGGGGGTTACCGGAACCCCCTACGAGGGGGGATGGTCCATAGTGGGCCTTGAGGAAAGGAGAGAGGCAGCCCATAGAGGCTGGCCGGCGCCCCACAAGGGGATCCTAGTTGGACTAGGATTGGGGGGCGCCACCTCTCCCTCTCTTTCTTTTTCCCTCTCTTCCTTCTTGGTGGACTCCTACTAGGAATAGGATTGCAATCCTATTCCTAGTAGGATTGCCCTAGCCGCACCATAGGAGGCCGGCCGGCCCTCCCCTCTTGCTCCTTTATATACGGGGGCAGGGGGGCACCCAAAGACACACAAGTTGAATTGTTCCAGCCGTGTGCGGTGCCCCCCTCCACAGAAACACACCTCGGTAATACCGTTGCAGTGCTTAGGCGAAGCCCTACGCCGGTAGATACATCATATCCGTCACCACGCCGTCGTGCTGACGAAACTCTCCCGTGAAGCTCAACTGGATCAAGAGCTCGTGGGACGTCATCAAGCTGAACGTGTGCTGAACGCGGAGGTGCCGTACGTTCGGTGCTTGATCGGTTGGATAAGAAGTTCGACTACATCAACCGCGTCACTTGACGCTTCCGCTTCCGGTCTACGAGGGTACGTAGACACACTCTTCCCTCTCGCTGCTATGCATCTGGTAGATAGATCTTGCGTGATCGTAGGAAAATTTTAAAATACTACGTTACCCAACAGTGGCATCATGAGCCAGGTCTATGCGTAGATGATATGCACGAGTAGAACACAATGAGTTGTGGGCGATACTAGTCATACTGCTTACCAGCATGTCATATTTTGCTTCGGCGGTATTGTGAGATGAAGCGGCCCGGACCGACATTACGCGTACGCTTACGCGAGACTGGTTTCACCGTTACGAGCACTCGTTGCTTAAAGGTGACTGGCGGGTGTCTATCTCTCTCACTTTAGCTGAATCAAGTGTGGCTATGCCCGGTCCTTGTGAAGGTTAAAACAACACATACTTGACGAAACATCGTTGTGGTTTTTGTATGCGTAGGTAAGAACGGTTCTTGCTAAGCCCGTAGCAGCCACGTAAAACTTGCAAAAACAAAGTAGAGGACATCTAACTTGTTTTTGCAGGGCATGTTGTGATGTGATATGGTCAAGACATGATGAGTTATACGGTTTATATGAGATGATCATGTTTTGTAATGTTATCGGCAACTGGCAGGAGCCATATGGTTGTCGCTTTATTGTATGAAATGCAATCGCCATGTAATTGCTTTACTTTATCACTAAGCGGTAGCGATAGTAGTAGAAGCAATAGTTGGCGAGACGACAACGATGCTACGATGGAGATCAAGGTGTCGCGCCGGTGACGAAGGTGATCATGACAGTGCTTTGGAGATGGAGATCAAAAGCAGAAGATGATGATGCATGTCACATATTTTGATTGCATATGATGTTTATCTTATTGTGCTTCTTATTTTGCTTAGAACGACGGTAGCATTATAAGATGATCCCTTACAAAATTTCAAGGTACAAGTGTTCTCCCTGAGTATGCACCGTTGCGAAAGTTCGTCGTGCCGAGACACCACGTGATGATCGGGTGTGATAAGCTCTACGTTCAAATACAACGGGTGTAAGCCAGTTTTGCACACGCAGAATACTCGGGTTAAACTTGACGAGCCTAGCATATGCAGATATGGCCTCGGAACACTGGAGACCGAAAGGTCGAGCGTGAATCATATAGTAGATATGATCAACATAAGATGTTCACCATTGAAACTAATCTATCTCACGTGATGATCGGACATGGTTTAGTTGATTTGGATCACGTGATCATTTAGATGATTAGAGGGATGTCTATCTAAGTGGGAGTTCTTAACTAATATGATTAAATTGAACTTTAATTTATCATGAACTTAGTCCTGGTAGTATTAGCATATCTATGTTGTAGATCAATAGCTCGCGATGTTGCTCCCCATTTATTTTTTGATATGTTCCTAGAGAAAACTAAGTTGAAAGATTTTAGTAGCAATGATGCGGAATTGTTCCGTGATCTGAGGATTATCCTCATGGCTGCACAGAAGAATTATGTCCTTGATGCACCGCTAGGTGACATACCTATTGCATGAGCAGATGTAGACGTTATGAACGTTTTTGACAAAAGCTCGGTATGATGACTACTTGATAGTTTAAGTGCACCATGCTTTACGGCTTAGAACCGGGACTTCAAAAATGTTTTGAAAGCCACGGAGCTTATAAGATTTTCCAAGAGTTGAAATTAGTATTTCATACTCATGCCCGTGTCGAGAGGTATGAGACCTCTGACAGTACTTTGCCTACAAGATGGAGGAGAATAGCTCAACCAGTTAGCATGTGCTCAGATTGTCTGGTTACTGCAATTGCTTGAATCAAGTGGGAGTTAATCTTCCAGATAAGATAGTAATTGACAAAGTTCTCCAGACACTATCACCAAGTTAGTAGAACTTCGTGATGAACTATAATATGCAAGGGATGACAAAAGTAATTCCCGAGCTCTTCGCGATGCTGAAATCGGCGAAGGTAGAAATCAAGAAAGAGCATCAAGTGTTGATGGTTAACAAGACCACTTGTTTCAAGTAAAGGGCAAAGGGATAGAAGGGGAACTTCAAGAAGAATGACAAGCAAGTTGTCACTGCCGTGAAGAAACCCAAAGCTAAACTCAAGCCTGAAACTAAGTGCTTTTACTGCAAAGGAATTGGTCACTGGAAGTGGAACTGCCCTAGATATTTGGCGGATAAGAAGGATGGCAAAGTGAACAAAGGTATATTTGATATACAGGTTATTGATGTGTATTTTACTAGTGTTCATAGCAACCCCTCGGTATTTGATACTGGTTCAGTTGCTAAAGAGTAGTAACTCGAAATGGGAGTTGCATAATGAATAGAAACTAGTTAAAGGATGAAGTGACGTTCTGTATTGGAAGTGGTTCCAAGATTGATACGATCATCATCGCACACTCCCTATACTTTCGGGATTAGTGTTGAACCTAAATAAGTGTTATTTGGTGTTTGTGTTGAGCATGAATATGATTTGATCATGTTTATTGCAATACGGTTATTCATGTAAGTTAGAGAATAATTGTTGTTCTGTTTACATGAATAAAACATTCTATGGTCATACACCCAATGAAAATAGTTTGTTGGATCTCGATCGTGTGATACACATATTCATAATATTGAAGCCAAAAGATGCAAGGTTAATAATGATAGTGCAACTTATTTGTGGCACTACCGTTTAGGTCATATTGGTGTAAAGCGCATGAAGAAACTCTATAGTGATGGACTTTTGGAATCACTTGATTATGAATCACTTGGTGCTTAAGAACCATGCCTCATGGGCAAGATGACTAAAACTCCGTTCTCCGGAACTGTGGAGCGAGCAACAGAGTTGTTGGAAATCATACATACTGATGTATGCAGACCAATGAGTGTTGAAGCTCGCGGCGGGTATCGTTATTTTCTGACCTTCACTGATGATTTGAGCAGATATGGTATATCTACTTAATGAAGCACAAGTCTGAAAGATTTGAAAAGTTCAAAGAATTCCAGAGTGAAGTGGAGAAACATCGTAACAAGACAATAAGAGTTTCTACGATATGATCGTAGAGGTAAAATATTTTTGTAAGCGAGTTTCGCCTTCAGTAAAAACAATGTGAAATAGTTATACAACTCACGCCACCCGGAACACCACAGCGTAATGGTGTGTCCGAACGTCATAACCGTACTTTATTAGATATGGTGCGATCGATGATGTCTCTTACCGATCTACCACTATCGCTTTTGGGGTTATGCATTAGAGACAGCTACATTCACGTTAAATAGGGCACCATCTAAATCCATGGAGATGACACCGTATGAACTGTGGTTTGACGAGAAACCTAAGCTGTCATTTCTTTAAGTTTGGGACTGCGATGCTTATGTGAAAAAGTTTCAACATGATAAGCTCGAACCCAAATCGGAGAAGTAAATCTTCATAGGATACCCAAAAGAAATTGTTGGGTACACCTTCTATCACAGATCCGAAGGCAAGGTCTTTGTTGCTAAGAGTGGATCCATTCTAGAGAAGGAGTTTCTCTCGAAAGAAGTGAGTGGGAGGAAAGTAGAACTTGATGAGGTAATTGCACCTTCTCCCGAATTGGAAAGTGGAACATCACAGAAACTAGTTCCAGTGATTCCTACACCAATTAGTGAGGAAGCTAATGATGATGATCATGAAACTTCAGATCAAGTTTCTGCTGAACTTCGTAGATCAACCAGAGTTCGTTCCGCATCAGAGTGGTACGGCAACCCGGTTCTGGAAGTCATGTTACTGGACCATGATGAACCTACGAACTACGAGGAAGCAATGATGAGCCCAGATTCCGCAAAATGGCCTGAGGCCATGAAATCTGAGATGGGATCCATGTATGAGAACAAAGTGTGGACTTTGGTTGACTTGCTCGATGATCGGCAAGCCATCGAAAATAAATGGATCTTCAAGAGGAAGACTGACGTTGACGGTAATGTTACTGTTTACAAAGCTCGACTTGTTGCGAAAGGTTTTCGACAAGTTCAAGGAGTTGACTACGATGAGACCTTCTCACCCGTAGCGATGCTTAAGTCTGTCCGAATCATGTTTGCAATTGCCGCATTTTATGAAATCTGGCAAATGGATAACAAAACTGCAATCTTTAATGGATTTATTAAAGAAGACTTGTATATGATGCAACCAGAAGGTTTTGGCAATCCTAAAGGTGCTAACAAAATGTGCAAGCTCCAGCGATCCATCTATGGACTGGTGCAAGCATCTCAGAGTTGTAATATACGCTTTGATTAGTTGATCAAAGCATATAGATTTATACAGACTTGCGGTGAAGCCTGTATTTATAAGAAGTGAGTGGGAGCACTACAACCTTTCTGATAAGTATATGTGAATGACATATTGTCGATCGGAAATGATGTAGAATTTTCTAGAAAGCATAAAGGAGTGTTTGAAAGGAGTTTTTTCAAAGAAAGACCTTGGCGAAGCTGCTTACATATTGGGCATCAAGATCTATAGAGATAGATAAAGACGCTTGATAAGACTTTCGATGAGTACATACCTTGATAAGATTTTGAAGTAGTTCAAAATGGATCAGTCAAAGAAGGAGTTCTTGCCTGACATGTAAGGTGTGAAGTTGAGTAAGACTCAAAGCCAGACCACGGCAGAAAAATATAGAGAGAATGAAAGTCATTCCCTATGCCTCAGCTATAGGTTCTATAAAGTATGCCATGCTGTGTACCAAACATGTTGTGTACCTTGCCATGAGTTTGTCAAGGGGGTACAATAGTGATCCAGGAGTAGATCACTGTACAGCGGTCAAAATTATCCTTAGTAACTGGATGACTAAGGAAATGTTTCTTGATTATGGAGGTGATAAAGAGTTCGTCGTAAAGGGTTACACCGATGCAAGCTTTGACACTAAATCCAGATGACTCTAAGTATCAATCTGGATGCGTATTGAAAGTGGGAGCAATTAGCTAGAGTAGCTCTATGCAGAGCATTGTAGACATAGAAATTTGCGAAATACATACGGATCTGAATGTGACAGACCCGTTGACTAAACTTCTCTCACAAGCAAAACATGATCACACCTTATTACTCTTGGGTATTAATCACATAGCGATGTGAACTAGATTATTGACTGTAGTAAACCCTTTGGGTGTTGGTCACATGGCGATGTGAACTATGGGTGTTATTCACATAACGATGTGAACTATCGGTATTAAATCACATGGCGATGTGAGCTAGATTATTGACTCTAGTGCAAGTGGGAGACTGAAGGAAATATGCCCTAGAGGCAATAATAAAGTTGTTATTTATATTTCCTTGTATCATGATAAATGTTTATTATTCATGCTAGAATTGTATTAACCGGAAACTTAGTACATGTGTGAATACATAGACAAAACAGAGTGTCCCTAGTATGCCTCTACTAGACTAGCTCGTTGATCAAAGATGGTTATGTTTCCTAACCATAGACATGAGTTGTCATTTGATCAACGGGATCACATCATTAGGAGAATGATGTGATGGACAAGACCCATCCGTTAGCATAGCACTATGATCGTTTAGTTTTACTGCTATTGCTTTCTTCATGACTTATACATGTTCCTATGACTATGAGATTATGCAACTCCCGAATACCGTAGGATCACCTTGTGTGCTATCAAATGTCACAACGTAACTGGGTGATCATAAAGATGCTCTACAGGTGTCTCCGAAAGTATTCGTGGTGTTGGCATAGATCAAGATTAGGATTTGTCACTCCGAGTGTCGGAGAGGTATCTCTAGGCCCTCTCGGTAATGCACATCATAATAAGCCTTGCAAGCAAATGACTAATGAGTTAGTCACGAGATGATGTATTACAGAACGAGTAAAGAGACTTGTCGGTAACAAGATTGAACTAGGTATAGAGATACCGACGATCGAATCTCGGGCAAGTAACATACCGATGACAAAAGGAACAACGTATGTTGTTATGCGGTTTGAACGATAAAGATCTTCGTAGAATATGTAGGAGCCAATATGAACATCCAGGTTCCGCTATTGGTTATTGACCGGAGATGAGTCTCGGTCATGTCTACATAGTTCTCGAACCCGTAGGGTCCGCACGCTTAACGTTTGATGACGATCGGTATTATGAGTTTACGAGTTTTGATGTACCGAAGGTAGTTCGGAGTCCCGGATGAGATCACGGACATGACGAGGAGTCTGGAATGTCCGAGACATAAAGATTGATATATTGGAAGACTATATTCGGACACCGGAAGTGTTCAGGAAAAGTTTCGGATTTAACTGGATTGCCGGAGGGGGTTACCGGAACCCCCTACGAGGGGGGATGGTCCATAGTGGGCCTTGAGGAAAGGAGAGAGGCAGCCCATAGAGGCTGGCCGGCGCCCCACAAGGGGATCCTAGTTGGACTAGGATTGGGGGCGCCACCTCTCCCTTTCTTTTTTTCCCTCTCTTCCTTCTTGGTGGACTCCTACTAGGAATAGGATTGCAATCCTATTCCTAGTAGGATTGCCCTAGCCGCACCATAGGAGGCCGGCCGGCCCTCCCCTCTTGCTCCTTTATATACGGGGGCAGGGGGCACCCAAAGACACACAAGTTGAATTGTTCCAGCCGTGTGCGGTGCCCCCTCCACAGAAACACACCTCGGTAATACCGTTGCAGTGCTTAGGCGAAGCCCTGCGCCGGTAGATACATCATATCCGTCACCACGCCGTCGTGCTGACGAAACTCTCCCGTGAAGCTCAACTGGATCAAGAGTTCGTGGGACGTCATCAAGCTGAACGTGTGCTGAACGCGGAAGTGCCGTACGTTCGGTGCTTGATCGGTTGGATCGCGAAGAAGTTCGACTACATCAACCGCGTCACTTGACGCTTCCGCTTCCGGTCTACGAGGGTACGTAGACACACTCTTCCCTCTCGTTGCTATGCATCTGGTAGATAGATCTTGCATGATCGTAGGAAAATTTTAAAATACTACGTTACCCAACAAAAAGCTCTCTCCACATCTTTTCTAGCCGCCGCCTAAGCATTATGGAAATCAAGATTTCTCTTACCTTCTGGTTTTTTCAACGGCTTCACAAAAGTTTGCCACTTTGGGTAGATGCCATCCACAATATAGTAGCCATAGTTGTATGTACGGCCATTTGCTACAAACTGAACCGGTGGCAGTTCCCCTTTTTGCAATCTTATTCATCAGTTGTGACAGATTAACAACATTGATGTCATTCAAAGATTTAGGCATTCCAATAAAAGCATGCCAAATCCAAGTCTCTTGATTGGCCACCGCTTGAAGGATAATAGCGGAACCCCTTTTTTGCCGTGAAATTGCCCATGCCATGCCTTAGGACGGTTCTTCCAACTCCAATGCATGCAATCTATTCAGCCAAGTATACATGGAAACCTTCGAGATTTGTTCATCTCCAAAAGCTTTGCGGCGTCTTCAACATTGGGAGATCACAAATACTCCGGGCCAAACACTTGCACAATTTTGATTGCGAAGTGCTTGACACACATGATGGCTTGACTTTCACCCATGGTCAAGTGGTCATCAACTAGATCAGCCGGAATACAGTATGCCAACATACGCAAAGCGGCTATCACCTTCTGAAAGGTGCTATGCCCGAGCTCTCCGACGACATTCCTCCTTTGCTGAAAAAAACTGATCATGACTCGCTAGTTTCTCTACAATGCGCCTGAACAACCCGGTGCTCATCCTTAACCGACGCCTGAAGTACGACTCGAGGTACACGAGATTCTCCACAAAATAGTGCCTCATCAATCTGTTGTGGGCATCGATCCTATCCCTTCAATTTTTCTGCCGACCCAAAACCGAACCACCGTGCTTCGGTTTTTTATTGATGTGCATAGCTAGGATCATTGCAAGATCCTCCTCCTCTTCAATATGAAATTCTTCTTCGGAAGAATCATATGACGAACTCATCTACAATGTTCATTTTAAACTAGACTATAAAAACTATGCATCAAATTCATGTAAAAAATATGAAGTTGAAGCAATACATATCTTGCAAGAGTTTTGTCGAACACCTTGTGGGCGCCGAGCGGCAGTGGGCGGCTGGTGCTGTTCGTCAGCGGAATGGCGTGCGCCAGGGGCGGCGGCGACTGGAGGGAGGCGGAGGAAGCAGCAGCGGCGCGGAGATAGGCCGGGGAAACGCTGTAATGGTTGCGGAACAAACAGGGTGGCGCGGGCAGCGGCACCGGCGCCTGGGTCAGGGTAGGTGGAAGTCGTGAGCGGTTGCTCGAGTGTGTAGCGTACGGAAGCGGGCGCAGCAAATAAACGACGTGCAGTGGCGTTCCGGACCATGAGATGAACTCTTTATGCCGCACGCACGGTTATTGCGCCACCGCTGAAGCTCCCGAAGTGGTTGCATGCTTGCTAAAAATCCAAAATTCTCAGCGTGGTGCTTATATAGGACGGCTGTTGGATATGCCTATCCAACTTGTTACTCCCCCCGGCCGGCTGGCCGGCCTACTTGATGCCGTGCAACTTCTTGAGCACACCGATGAACTCGTAGATCTTCTCCGGCGAGTAGAGGCTCTTGGTGACGCTCTCCCGCTTGCCGCACCGCTTTGCCCACGACGTGATCCTCGGCGACACCTCCGCGACGCTGAACTCGCCGTACCTCTCGTAGCTGTGGAACCACGACGAGAAGGGTGCGAACGCGGCGTCCACGAACCCGAAGGTATCGCCGCCGAACAATGCCTTGCCCCCGAGCGCTCCGTTCAGATTCTTCAGGATTTCCACCATCTCGGCCCACGTCCGCGCCTGCGGCTCGTCCTTGAGCTTCCAGAGCCGGGTGCCACAATCGTAGACCTTCGTGTCGACGTAGTCGGCCCAGAAGCGAGGCTGCGCGCGCTCGTAGGGGTCGGCGGGGAGCAGCGAGCGCGTGTCCGGGAAGGCGTCGTCGAGGAAGTTGAGAATGATGAGGGACTCGTTGACGGGGCGGCCGTCGTGGAGGAGCACCGGGATCTTCTTGTGCACCGGGTTGGAGCGGAGGCGGCGATCGCTCTTGCCGGCCATGCGCCATGAGGTTCTCTTCCACGTACTCGGAGGGGAGGCCTTTTTCTGCCAGGGTGATGCGGCACCGCTGCCCGAACGGGCTCACCCAGAAGTCCAGCAGCACAAAACCCTTCTCGCTCGCCATTAGTGGGATCAATGGACTCGTGTGTGTTTTTCTGTTGTGTGCGCTGCGTGCGGGTGAGGACGAGGGTGATGTTTATAGGTGGGCGAGGGTGGTAGGATCATGTGTTCTGGGAATGGTCTCGAGTACGTCTCGAGATGAGAAGATCAAATCTGCTAGTGCGTGTGCGTCTACGTACCGGCCGGAGAATTCTGCGGCATCGGTCCTTCGTTCGTCCGGTGTGTTACCGTTTGCGTCACGCACGATCCGCGCGTGCGCCAAGGGGACGAGTGGCTGGCATGAGAGGCCACGCCGCACTTCTGGCGCAGAAGACCGGGGTCCGTGGATCAGGCAAAGATCAAGGTAGTGTAAAACACAAAAGGTAAAAATAGATCGTAAACCAGCTAGGGATGAGTAGAAATACTAGAACAAGGCCAGGATATCGTCGTCATCATCCATCCATCACCGGAGTTAGCCAAATCTTGTTATAGTAGCCAATCGAGAAGTCGTCCTGCTAAGGCCCAGTTGGACCAACGCTCCAAAACAAGAACTGCCGTCGACAAAGAGAAGTATATAAATTAGAAGGATCCAACCTGAACACAGATGAAATAAGACCGAATCTAAATTCATGCAGTGAAGACAAATGCCGACCGAATCTCACGAGATTCGTCGGAGACAAACCTCCACACACTCTCTGATGGCGCTAGACACACCGCCTGTAGCGACCACGATCCGAATGGACCGAAGTCTCTGTGTTTATGTGTCATCCTGCTACCTCTTGAGCTTGCGTTGTATTCCCTCGAAGAGGAAAGGGAGATGCAGCACAATAGCGTAAGTATTTCCCTCAGTTTTTGAGAACCAAGGTATCAATCCAGTAGGAGACCACGTGCCAGTCCCTCGCACCTGCACAAACAAATAAGAACTTCGCAGCCAACGCTGCGCAAATGGAGATTGGGTTGTTTATATTGGGTACAATTGCAAATGGAGAAGTGCAATATATATTTCCCCTTCGGTTCGGGAATGGCGCTCCCACCAACCCACCCACCCACCCACGAAGCTCCCCGGCGATCTCCTTCCCCCTCCAGTAACTGACATGGTGGACCGCGTGCTCACGTTGTTCCTTGGGGGGCACTTGTCAGGGAGCTGCGCCTCTCCTGTAGGATGCTTGGCTTGTGGAGACCCAGGTCACTTCAGAAAAGACTGCGCGTATATTGCAATGGAAAAAGGATTATGTTGGAAACGGAAGCGTCCTGGTATCTCGGATAGGCCGGTCTTGCCTTCCTGCTTTGGGAAGCACGCGCCACCCTTGCAGACCTGTGCTATCACATCACCATTAACCAGATCGCCGTCTTGTGCTCCGCACACCAAAGCCTCTCCGCCACCCCAACACCGCCGCTTCCTTCATCGCCGCCGCCCATGGCCAACTTTGCCCTGGACCCTGCGCGTTATGTGCCAGTGGGGCACCACATCATCGACGGAGGAGTTCATCATCTTCCTCGTAGTTTTGTCACGCCTCCTTCTCCCATTGTTCGTCTGCATGAGAACTTCATGATCGCGGAGGTTATGCCGGCTGCTCCGTTGGCTCAGATGGGTCAGGTACGTGAGCAAGTTGTTGAGCTCATCAACAACTTGGGCTTTCATGTACGTTCCGCTCAACCTTGGTTTTTTGGAGTGGGTCTTCTTGAGGTCAGAGATGCGGGTGAGCGCTTTGCCTTGATCCAACTGCGTCCAGAAGATCTTGGTAAAGATAGATTTGTTCGTTTTATGAAGCATGATCAAGGTGAGGGTTTTCGTGGAGTTCAAGGTTTCCGTCAAGGCTGCTTAATGTTTCTAGGTGTTCCTCTTGATCTACACAACACGGAGAATCTGCGGGCGGCTGTCAATACCTTCGGGAAATTCCACCACTTGATTAGTAATGACCCATACCTTGTCAGATCTATTGTTTTTGCCTCCTTCCCAGATGACAACTTGGTTCCAAGAGATGTGGTTTTTTCTGATTTCGTGGACTGGGGAGGAGCTAAAGTTTCTTGGATTGCACCTTGTTACATCCTTGGAGCTAATTTTGCTGAGCAAATGCTGCAAGATGAAGACCCTATGCCTCTCAACGACAATCCTCACCCCTTGCCTGGGCAGTTATTCCCGGAGGATAATCTTTTTGCTCTCCCTCCATATCTAGCTCTTGGGTGGAATTATGTACCACCGCCTCCGCCCCCAATGGAGGATCTGAATCCAGGTGATGGCTGGGGTTGGAATGCCCCTGTTCAGGATGCCCAGGCTGCCCTAGCCCTCGATGAGGTGGTTGTTGACCAAGAGTCTATGGTCATTAATCAACAAGACTTCTCAGGCTCTGTTAATCAGTCGGACATTGTTCTTCCAGCTGCACCTCCTGCGCATGTTCAGTTGAATGTTGTGGTTCATGTGGATGATCCTTCTATTGTGGTGGTAGAGGATGATGAGCTGCCTGTGAACGCCCAGCAGGTTGTTGCTCCTGTGGTGCAAGAGTTGGGTCAAGGAGATGCCCAGTTTGGGGTCCAACACGCCGCTTTCGAGGAGGTAAATTTCGACCAACCTGTTGATCCTGATGCTTTGGCTATTGTCCCATATCAGCCGCGTATGTTGCCGCTGCAAGATCCCTTGATTGGTAATGTCCGAGTGGCTTATGGCCCTCCCTTACCCACTGAGATGGCATGGCGAAGGACTTTTGATGCTCTGCTGGGTCGCTGCTCTACTTGTCAAGTTCCAAAGCCAGTCTTTCAGTCTTCTTTTGGGCCCCTGGTTCTTTCTAAGAGGTCCTGGTCCTTGGCTTTCAAAACGATTCACTGGGTTTCTGACATTGTTAGCCCTGTTCCTGTCAGAACAGTTGCCCCCTTAGCCTCTCCTTCACTTCTCAGGGGGGGGGGGGTAGCTCGTCAACTGTTTCCTGACAGCCAGCAAGAGAGGGAGAATGTTGTTGACTTGCAGGTTTCGTCTGCCCCTGCTTTGCACATTTCTTCCTCAGTCTCCAGTCCCAGGAAGAAGAAGGTCTCCAAGTGTGTTGCTCCTCCTGTTGTGGACTCTCAACTGCGTCGCTGTACTTGAAGCTCTGCCAGGCGGGATGGATTCAAACCTGTCCTTCAAGCCTTGCCTATGTCTGAACCCAAGAAGAAGAAGCCTCGCTCCAAGCCCCTGATGGATGATGGTCACGACCATAGTGTGCCCCTGGTGCCGCCGCCAACTCCGCTCGCTCACATTCAGCAAACTGGGGCAGATCTGGGCATTTCTGAAGACAAGCTAACTACGGACGCGCTTATGGCGGGTCCCTCCTCTGCCAAAGACAAACATTCTGATGTTTAGTTCAAGCTCTGTGTGCTGGGTGTGGTCGGCCTGTAAACGGACTAATTTTCGTACGCTTTTCTTGTTACCTTGGTCCTTGGGACTTGTAAGCGATTGGGGTCTTGGCAAACTTCTTTTGGTGAACTGTGCTACTCGTTTGATCTGCTTTATGTGCGGCCTACTACGTGGGCATGCTGTTACCTACAGTACTATCTTTTTCTATGAATTCGCGTTCCACTATAAGTTGGCGTGTTATGTGCTGGAATGTCCGAGGCTTAAATTTAGATGATCGTCAATGTGCCGTTCGGAACAAGATTGATGAAAGTCTGGCCACTGTTGTCTGTGTACAAGAGACAAAAATGGAGTGCACTGACTCCAGAACTGTCAGAAAGTTCTGCGCGCGTTGTTTTGACTCTTTTGTTTGCAGTCCCTCCATTGGTGCCTCGGGGGGTCTTGTTGTGCTATGGAACTCCTCAGTCCTCTCAGGAACTTTAATTGAGGTTAAGTAGTTTGGTATTTCAGTACAATTTACCTCCAGACACAATAATGATCAATGGACTCTAGTAAATTTTTATGGACCCTACCGTGGCCGAGCTCGTGATGAGTTTGTTAATTGGCTCTATCACCTGTCCATCCCTGACATGGAAAACTGGCTCATTCTTGGAGATTTTAACTTCATTAGATCAACTGAAAACAAGAAATCTTCCTGGTGGTGATGCCAACGACATATTCATTTTTAATGAAATTATCGGGCACCTTGGATTACTGGAGCTACCGATTAAGGGGAGGTCTTTCACTTGGTCAAACATGCAGGATACTCCACTTCTTGAGTAGCTCGATTGGTTTTTCACTTCTGCTAATTGGATCACATACTATCCCTCCACTCAGGTGTTACCCCTTGCTAGGTCTGCCTTGGATCATGTGCCTTGTGTGGTGGCTGTTAACACTTCTATCCCCAAGTGCAACATTTTTCGATTTGAAAACTATTGGGTGGAGTTGCAGGGCTTTTTGGAATGTGTGTCTACTTCTTGGGCTGCTGTTTCGAACAAAGCCAGTATTACAGGGCAAATTGCTGCTAAGTTTAAAGCTTTAAGGAGGGATCTTAAAAGTTGGCACACAAACATCTCCAAAATGAAATCTCTGATTGCTAAATGTAACAGGGTGATCCTAATCTTGGATTGCTTGGAGGAGCTGAGGCCTCTTTACAGGCTTGAGTTCAACTTTCGTAATGTGGTTAAGCTACATCTAGAGCATCTTCTACACCTTCAGTTTTTGTATTGGAAAAAGAGATGCATTGTTCGTTCCATTAAAGTGGGTGAGGAGAACACTAAATTTTTTCATGCCCTGGCGACAGAGAGATACATGCATAATACCATAGCTTCTCTGCGCTTGGATGATGGCTCCATTATTTCTGATCATGACGAAATGGCTTCTGTTATCTGGCAAACTTTTAAATGCAGAATGGGAACTAGTCAAGGTATTCAAATGTCCTTTGATCTCTCTTCTATTTTGAGGAAGATGGAGGGCCTTGACTCCCTGACAAAAATGTTCACCAAGGAAGAGATGGATAACACTGTCAAGAGTGTAATGCCTAGGATGGGACTATACCTCCTACGTGTCGAGGCACGACTTAAAGGTATAAGCCCATCCTAGAATGATCTCAAGTTTGGTATCTTTGCACAACTCATGTAAAAGAGGGATTAAATGCAAAAGGAGATAGTTGGCTTACACTCGCCATTTCACACAATACATTACATAAGCAAGACATCATTCAAAACATCACAACCCGACTACGGGTGAAGATCCAAAGAAAGATACCAAAACAACATAAAGCCACAGGTCAGGATCGAATCCTAGTAGAAGAACCACTACTGATCGTCGAAACATCACAAGCATACGGCCAAACTCTTCATCAAACTCCCGGAACTTCTGATCCATCTCCTGCTTCAAACTCGACTGAACATGCATTTGGTGTGGTGAAGTAACTGTGAGCCACAGAGGACTCAGCAATCCCGTTCCCGGGTAACAAGACTATTTAAGCCTTGGGAGAGGATAAGGCTGAAGAAAAGAATAAGTGTCTGCAGCAGCAACTAGCACTAGCTTACGTGAAAGAGTGCGAGAAGAGAAAGCCTCGGTCGAGAGATGATCACGAAGTGATCCTAGCTACAGCTCAACAAACATAACCCCACCGTGTTCAACTCCCGAATCCCTATTCGGAAATTGACAGTCACGGTACACACGATGGTAGTGTATTAGAACAATGTGTCAAGTTATCTACAACCGGATATTAACAAGCTCCCATCTGCCACATAACCGCGGGCACGGCTTTCGAAAGTTCTTAACCCTGCAGGGGTGTTCCAACTTGACCCATTACAAGCCCACGATCCGCGGAGTCGCAACTCCAAAGTGGGAAGACCCGAGTATTCTCGGAATCCCGTGCTCAAGATACTCCGAACTAAGGTAAGGCTAATCCAGCAAATCCTCCCGGCATGCCGACACGCTGATAGTAGCCGCACGTATCTAGTCTCAGGCCACGACCGGATGAGCACAGCGTACAGTGGCCGAAATACCCAAGTTGCCAAGGGAGGCCCCGCACACGACTCTAGTTTGGACCAACACTCACATCGAGCACTGGCCCAGGAGGGTTGAATTAATTAAGCCTCGGGTTAATTACTCCCTCGGAAAGTTTTAGTTGTTTAGGCGAATAGTACCAATGTTGGGACTTGCTGGAAAAGACTTAGCACTTAGCGGTTTATCGAGGGGGTCCCATACACCCCAACCGTGTTAGGAACGCATAATCAAGGAACATAACACCGGTTTATACGGTTCCTAACGGCATGAGTGGAACAAATCACCAAGCAAAAGGCTTAGCCTTCCACCCTTGCCAATATATAGATGATTTCATTTAAGCATTTATATAGTGTGATATAACCCAACAACTTCAACATGAAGCAAGCATCTTCGATCTTCACCTGCAACTAGCAATGCTATAAGAAGGGCTGAGCGAAGCGTACTTAGCCAAGCAACGGTTTGCATAGGTAGGGTGGTTAAACATGGTCATGGTTACAAGTAGGAGGCTGACAGGAAGAACATGGGCATTGAGGCAAAACTATAGAGCGGAACTACTAGCAATAGGCAAAGATAGTAATGTTATCGGGGTTCGGTCATCTTGCCTAGGATTCCACAAGGGAGAAGAACGGATCCGCGAAGAAGACGGAGCAACAGTCGAGCGAATCCTCACAACTCTGGAACGAAACCGAAGCTAACAAGAGAAGCAACCGGAAAGAAAGAAACAACACGGTAAACACACAAGCATAAACATGGCATACGATGCACAAACAAGTATGATGCATGTCCGGTTTAAATATGCAAGTCATGGCAAAGTGCACAAACAAAACTACAAGTTAAGTGGAGCTCAATATGCAACGAGTTGCATATTGACAAAACGCCACATGTTAATTATTTAGTTGACTCTCGTTATTTACAAGACAAGATTAAATGTTTTTAACATAGCAAGAGGCGAAGCATAATAAAACTACACTATTTAGGCATTTTAAATGAGGCCGGAAAATAACAACAACAATTCCCGGAAAATCCCCATGAGCATGTTTAGTAATTATAAGCAAACAACAATTAAACATTTTAGTGTTGTTAACATGATGCTGACGCCATGATCAAGTTAATGCAATTTAGTTAAACATTAACATGAAGAGATGTGAAGCACTTGTCACCGTGGTGGAAGGAAAGGGTGCCACGGCAACGATCCGAAAATGATGCAACGCATCATATCGGTTCCGGTATCTCGTTGAGAGACCGGTGCAAAAGGTAACGGAGAGCGAGACATGGAAGATGATAAGGTGGGGTGATCCCGTCACCGGGTTCCCACGAATCGGCGACGAGGCAACCGAGGAACATGACAAAAGGTCGAAACGGGCACGGAGCACACAAGGGAAACATTTCATACAACACACAAGCAAACGTTCTCAGGTCATCGTCTCGGGGTTATACCTTCGGAACATCGTTCTCGGAGGGGGGGTCAAGTCGTCGAGGGACGTAGTGGAAGTAGGCGTTCTCGCGGGTCGTAGAGGAAGTAGTGGTTCACGTTTCCGAAGAGGAAGTAGTTGTTCCGTAGAGGTACACGTGTAGTCGTTCACATCCCGTTCGGAGAGGAACTCGTCGCGGCATCGGGTGCCTTCGGGGCGACGGTAGTGGAACTTGGCGACGGTAGTCGTTCGGGCGTCGAGTTCGTAGATGTACTTGGCGCATCCATCTTTTCCGGGCGACGGTAGTGGTACAAGCCGTAGAGGGAAGTAGTCGTCGTGGTACTTGGGTCTTCAACTTGCCGGACTTGACAAAAAATGAAGGGGTACTTGGTGATTCCTCGTGTAGTCGAACTTGCCGAAACTTGGGGTCCTCGTGCACTTGGCGAAAACAAAAAAACAGCAGCAGGTCTTGGCGCTGCAGAGGAGGGGAACCGAGGAGCTGCGGCCACGGGGACGACGAGGGCGCCATGGCGCAGCACGGTGCTGCAGGGCTCGCTGGAGGACGGGGCGCAGGTGGAGCTGCGGCCCTGACGATGGACGGCGGCGCTGGTGGAAGGTCGAGACGGCAGCAGGCGGACGCTGCTCGTCCTAGCGACGAGGCACACAGAGGATGGAGGACGGGCCTCGCTCGGGGTCGCTACAGACCTGCAGGACGGGCGCTGGAATCGCGCGAAGGAAGACGAGGCGCTGGTTGGCGTGAGGCGGGCGCGACGGTGGCCAGGAGGCGGGGCGAGCACACGGGAGAGGAGGGCTTCTGGCCGGCCCGTGGGCGCTCGGGCGCGGAGCGGCGCACGGGAGGAGACGGCAAGGCGGCGGACGCCCTGGCCTGGCGGTGGGTGGCTCTTGGCGACGGGGCCGGCGTCGTTGGCGGCCTGGAGGAAAGGGGAGGTGATCGAGCCTCTGCTGCCTGCCCAGCCACTCGAGGGGAGGGAGTCGGGCTGCGAAGGAGATGGGGGGTCGAATCAGGAGAGGTTTTGCGAGCGCTGGAGAGGAGAGGGAATCGGGGCTCGAGCGGAAGATCGAGTGCGGGGTTCGGGAACGAGAAGCTGGCGGCGCATCGAGGGAAAAAAAGGAACGAGGGGAAAGGAAGAGAGCGCTAGGGTTACGATGGAGTGCTGCGGTTGGGCCAGGGAGGAAGAATGGGCCGGCTGGGAGGGAGGTTGGGCCTGGCCAGATGGCTGGGCCGGCTGGCTCTCTCTCTGGCTTTTCTTTTTCCATTTTTAAAAAAATAGAACAAATATAGAAATGCCCAGAGAGTTTGGAGATGGTTTGGCTGAGATAAAAATATCCCTACAACCCTGGAATTGTGGGCTATTTTAATAAACTCCTTTGGCAATTTTTAGAGACTACTAATTTATGCAAGTTTGAAAATAACTCAAACTTGAATAAATCCGTAGGACAACCAAAGCACTTCCAAAAGACATGGAAATTGGAGGAGGCGGTCTTGGCATGACCTAGTATTTATAGGAAGATATTGAACATCTCTCGAACAGGAAAATGTCACTTGCGAATAAAAGGTAGAAAGACGAAGAGGAAGATGATCAAGCACGGGCAAGGACTTAAAAGTGTCCAAAAGTGTTGAGGTTTTTGGAGGAACCTCGATAAACGGGAAAAAATATAGGAAGGGTTTTTGACGGTGAAACTTGAAACAAAAGGGGCATGGGGAATATTGCAAGTGTGTTGGGTTAATTCCAATGAATGGAATATTTATTATATAGCTCCCTAATAATATTGAGAGGCTATGTTATAAAGAGAAGTCATTCTTCCCTCGATTTAAATGGACCGAAGGTCCACACGATTTATTTAAGTTGAGATGCAAAATAAAAATGACATGATGGCATGATGACATGATGCAATGCAAAAAATAAATAACACAAGCACAATGAAACACACGAGGGAACCCGGAACATCTGGAATCTTCTGGAATCTTCTGGAATCTTCTGGGACATCGGTCTTCGGGCGTCACAAAAGCATGCCTATTGACAAGTCCCCTGGGCCAGATGGATTTAATGGTCTTTTTTTCAAGAAGTGTTGGCCCATTATCAGTCAGGGTGACCCTCTTTCACCTCTCCTTTTTGCCATTGTTGCAGATCTGCTTCAATCAGTTGTTAATGATATGCTTCATAAAAGTCTTTTTGGGCTCCCTATACTCTACCATGATAGGGATTATCCAATCATTCAGTATGCTAATGACACCCTTATTATTTTGCCTGCTTAAGAATCCCAATTGATGACCTTGAAGAAAATGTTGCTTCTCTTTTCAAACTCCACTGGGTTGCATGTCAACTATCATAAGTCATCCATGCTGCCTATTAATGTGGGCCCAGTGGAGATTGCTAGGCTAGCTTCAGTCTTTCGTTGTGTGGTGGGCACTCTTCCTTTTACCTATCTTGGGCTACCTATGGGAATTACTAAACCTAAGATCATGGACTTAATGCCTCTGGTTGATAGCATGGAGATGAAACTTTCTGTCAGCTCCTCTTTTCTTGCTCATGGAGCCAGACTGCAGTATCTTCTCTCTGCACTCTCTTCTGTGCCAATCTTATTCTTGTGTAGTCTGGACTTACCATCTGGTATTCTCAAGCAATTGGAGAGGATTCAAAGGCAATGTCTCTGGAGGAAGTGTGGGTAAGATTCGGTTCAGTCCCTGGCTGCTTGGGGCTTGGTCTGCAGGCCCAAAAATAAAGGGGGGTTGGGTATTTTAAATCTGGAGCTGCAGAATGAAGCCCTGCTTCTCAAACATGTCAGCAAATTCTACAATAAGGTTGATGTGCCTTGGGTCCATCTCATTTGGAACACTTACTACCATGGTAGAGTTCCTCATGCTACAATCATTTGTGGCTCTTTCTGGTGGAGAGATTTATGTAAGTTAATGGATAAATTCAGAATGGTCAGTGTTGTGCAGGTTAATAAGGGTGACACAGTTTTATTTTGGTCTGATGCTTGGCCCTTGGGGGGCTCCTCTACCCCTCTTAAGCAAAGGTTTGCAAGGTTATTCTCTTTTGCCATTGATCCTGCCATCTCTGCTGCTGAGATCTTTAAGTTGACTGAGCTCTCCTCCCTGTTTCATTTACCACTCTCTGAGAGAGCTTATGGTGAGCTTCTGACTCTGCAAAACCTCCTTCAACACTCCAAGTAAAACCCTCAGCTCATGATATATGGTTATGGAAGGAAGATGGCAAAGGTTACACTGCTAAGAATTACTACTCCTTCTTGCACAAGCTTATTGTTGTCAACCCAATTTTATCATGGGTTTGGGCTAGTTGCTGCACTATGAGAATCAAGTTCTTTGCTTGGATGTTGATCATGGATAGGCTGAACACCCAGGATATGCTAGAGAGAAGACATTGGAATGTATCTGATTCAAACATTTGTGTTCTCTGTCCAACATGCACTAAAGAGAGCATAGACCACCTCTTCTTTTATTGTAATTTCAGTTGCAGGGTCTGGAATTATCTTAATTGGATGGCTGGAGATGACATGGTTGCCACTGCATACCAAACCAGAAGAGATTTTGGCAAGCCTTTCTTCTCAGAAGTAGTCTTCATGGCATGCTGGAACATTTGGAATATCAGAAATGATAAAGTCTTTAGAAATATTACACCTTCTTTTCGTAGGTGGAGAGCTAATTTTATTTTGGACATTTCCCTTTTGACTCATAGAATTAAGCCTAAGTTCAAAGAGGACCTGCTTAGATGGATTTCCTTTTTGCCTCCTTGAGGTCAGTTTGTTTGTTTTCTTCTCTTATTTATTTTTTGGGTCTCTTTGACCTTGTAAATTTTGTACATCTGTATAGTTTTGGGATGCAATAAAATTGTTGTGGGACCCTAGCCTTACAGTTTCAGGTCAAAAAAACGTGATAAGGGGTTGTCAATCCCTTTATGGTCACTTGCGATAGTGAGATCTTGATAGAGATGATAATTATATTTTTGGTATTTTTTGGGTATAGAAACAGAAAGTAAAGAAAGCAAATAAACAACGGCGGCAGAAATAGGCTAGTTGACTGGAAAGTAATACGATAAAGATAGACCCGGGGCCCATAGTTTTCTCTACTGGCTTCTCTCATGATAACGATATTCTATGACGGGTAAACAAATTACTGTTGAGCAATTGATAGAAAAACGAATAATTATGAGACTATCTAGGCATGATCATTGTATATAGGCATCGCGTCCGAGACAAGTAGACCGAAACGATTCTGCATCTACTACTATTACTCCACACATCGACCGCTATCCAGCATGCATCTAGTGTATTGAGTTCATACGAACAGAGTAACGCCTTAAGCAAGATGACATGATGTAGAGGGATAAACTCAAGCAATATGACGAAAACCCCTTCTTTTTATCCTCGATGGCAACAAAACAATACATGCCTTGCTGCCCCTACTGTCACTGGGAAAGGACACCGCAAGATTGAACCCAAAGCCAAGCACTTCTCCCATTGCAAGAAGTATAGATTTAGTAGGCCAAACCAAAC
This sequence comes from Secale cereale, assembly GCA_902687465.1. Lineage (NCBI taxonomy): Eukaryota > Viridiplantae > Streptophyta > Magnoliopsida > Poales > Poaceae > Secale > Secale cereale. The sequence goes on from LR738713.1 coordinate 738,050,713, forward strand.
CAATAATTCAAAGAGACTTGCAAGGATATTATGAGCACACATAAAAAGTTCAGAGAAGATCCAAACATCTTTCATAGATAACCTTGATCATAAACTCACAATTCATCGGATCTCGACAAACAGACCGCAAAAAGAGATTACATCGAATAGATCTCCTCAAAGACCGAGGAGAACTTTGTATTGAGATCCGGAGAGAGAGAGAAGAAACCATCTAGATACTAGCTATGGACCCGAAGGTCTATGGTAAACTACTCACAGCTCATGGTCAGGGCAATGATGATGATGATGAAGGCCTCCGTGATGGATCCCCCTCCCGGAACAGGCTCCAAGATGGGATCTCCATGGGAACAGCAGCTACGGCGGTGGAATTAGGGTTTTCTCTATGCGTATGGAGTTTCTGGGGTACGTAGGTATATATAGGAAGAAGGAGGGCACCGAGGGCCGTGTGGGCCAGCCTCGAGGCAGGGGGCGCGCCCTCGGAAGGAGGGCGTGCCCCCACCCTCGAGGGCTGGTCCCATGTCCACTGACTTGGATCCGAAGACTCCCGAGCGTGATTTCCTCCAAAAATATCTCTCGCGAAGGTTTCATTCCGTTTGGACTCCGTTTGATGTTCCTTTTCTGCAAAAGCTTGAAATAGGCAAAAAATAGCAATCTGGACTGGGCCTTTGAGTTAGTAGGTTAGTCCCAAAAATTATATAAAAGTGAATGATAAAGCCCATTAAACATCCAAGACTTCATAAATAATAGCATGGAACAATAAAAAATTATAGATACGTTGGAGATGTATCAAGCATCCCCAAGCTTAATTCCTGCTCGTCCTCGAGTAGGTAAATGATAAAGAAAGAAATTTTTATGTGGAATGCTAACCAATATAGTTTTTCAATGTAATTCTCTTAATTGTTGCATGAATGTTCAGATCTGAAAGATTCTAGACAAAAGTCTATATTGACATAAGAAATAACAATGCTTCAAGCAATACTAACAAAGCAATCATGTCTTCTCAAAATACTATGGCTAAAGAAAGTTCTCCCTACAAAATCATATAGTGTTGGCTATGCTCCCTTATTATCACACTAAATATTCATATCATGCACAACCCCGATTTCAGCCAAGAATTTGTTTTCATGCTCTATCTTTTCAAACCTTTCAACTTTCACGCAATACATGAGCGTGAGCCATGGATATAGCACTATGGGTGGAATAGAGGTGGCTGTGGAGAAGACAAAAGAGGGAGCTAGTCTCACATTGACTAGGCGTATCAACGGGCTATGGAGATGCCCATCGATAGATATCAATGTGAGTGAGTAGGGATTGCCATGCAACGGATGCACTAGAGCTAAATATGAATGAAAGCTCAACAAAAGAAACTAGTTTGTGTGCATCCAACTTGCTTGCTCATGAATACCTAGGGCATTTGAGGAAGCCCATCGTTGGAATATACAAGCCAAGTTTTATAATGAAAATTCCCACTAGTATATGAAAGTGACTAAGCATGAGAATCTCTACAATGAAGAACATGGTGCTACTTTGAAACACAAGTGTGGAAAACGATAGTAGCAATTGTCCCTTTTCTTTCTTTTTCTTTTTTTCATTTCCTTTTTTTTGGGCCTTTTTTTTCTTTGGCCTTTCTTTCTTTTGCGGAGGGGCTTTATAGATTCAGCCTTTCCTCCCATGGGACAATGCTCTAAAAATGATGATCATCACACATTCATTACAACACAATATTACAACTCGATACTACAAAAACAAAGTATGACTCTATATGAATGGCTCCGGCGGTGTACCGGTATGTCTAATGGAACAAGAGTGACATGTATGAAAAGATTATGCATGGTGGCCTTGCCACAAATACGATGTCAACTACATGATCATGCATGGAAATATGATAATATGATGCGTGTTATATAAACGGAACGGTGGAAAGTTGCATGGCAATATATCTCGGAATGGCTATGGAAATGCCATGATAGGAAGGTATGGTGTCTGTTTTGAGGAACAATATGGTGGCTGTTTTGAGTAAGGATATATAGTGGGTTTATGGCACCGGCGAAAGTTGCGCGGTACAAGAGAGGCTAGCAATGGTGGAAGGGTGAGAGTGCGTATAATCCATGAACTCAACATTAGTCATAAGAACTCATATACTTATTGCAAAAATCTACGAGTCATCAAACAAAGCAATCAACGCATGCCCCTAGGGGGGAGGTTGGTAGGAGTTAACCATCGCGCGCCCCCGACCTCCACACAAAGGTTGACACTCTACAAATACCTCATGCTTTAACTTAGTCACATAATGGTTCACCATACGTGCATGCTACGGGAATCACTAACCTTAACACAAATATTTCTCAATTTCATAATAACTCTACTAGCATGACTCTAATATCACTATCCTCATGTCTCAAAACAATTATCAAGCATCCAACATCTCTTTCTATTCAATGCACTTGATGTGAATTTTTTTTACTACATTGACATTGGATGATTATCATGTGAAGACTAGTTTCTTTAGCCTAAACACTTTACCATGATGTTTTAATAGACTCTCAAATAGATCTAAGTGAAGCATGATATTTCAACAATTTATACAAAATATTACCACCACCATGCTCTAAAAGATATAAGTGAAACACTAGAGCAAAAACTATTCAACTCAAAGGATATAAGTGAAGCACATAGAGTGTTCTAACAATTTCTAGGCCATTTTTAACTCTCTCAAATACGTGTGTCCAGCAAGGGTGATTGTGGCAAACTAACAAGAAAAGATTCAAATTATACAAGACGCTCCAAGCAAAACACATAACATGTTGCGAATAAAAATATAGCTCCAAGTATAGTTACCGATGGATGAAGACGAAAGAGGGGATGCCTTCTCGGGGCATCCCCAAGCTTAGGCTTTTTATTATCTTGAATTTACTTGGGGTGCCATGGGCATATCCAAGCTTAGGCCTTTGCTACTCCTTGTTCCATAGTCCATCAAAGCAATACTCAAAACTTGAAAACTTCACAACACAAAACTTAGACAAAAATTCTCGTGAGCTCCGTTAGTAAGAGAAAGCAAACCACCACTCAAAGGTACAGCAAGGAATTCATTCTTTGTTTATATTGTTATTAAACCTACTGTACTCCAAGTTCGCTATGGTTCATATCCTCTAATATTACTCATAGATGCATCGGAATAAGCAAACAACACACGAAAAACAGAATCTGTCAAAAACAGAACAGTCTGTAGTAATCTGCTGGGTTCGCCTACTTCTGGAACTCCAAAGAATTCAAACTAAATTGGTAAATTTGCGCAATTTGTCTACCAATCAGCAGAAAAAAGAATAAACTAAAAAGCACGCTACAGTAAAATCGGAAGTCTACTTTAGCGAGCGCTAACGATTCTGTTTTTCACAGCAAGATCATATAAACTTCACACAAGTCTTACCAAAGATTCTACTTGGCACAAACACTAAACAAAACATGAAAACACATCTAATCAGAGGCTAGATACAATATTTACTCCCTAAAAGCAACACAAGCAAAAAACGTAAAATTGGGTTGCCTCCCAACAAGCGATATCGTTTTACGCCCCTAGCTAGTCACGACACAAGATAGATCTAGGTATTGCCATCCATGAAAGGCAATTCTTTGATTAAGCGCTTATGATTCTTGGGAACTTCTTTGTCCCTATGAATAATCAAACTCTTGGGCAAGAAATGAAGAAATTCTAAAGTTTCAAAAGGGTCTCTTGCAAAAGTAAGAAAATTAGGATGAACACTTATGGATTTGAGATCCGCAAGTCTAGAAGTTTCACCCTTGTCTTTAGGGACATACATGAATTTAGATAACTTAGTGGAGGTATTTGGAGTGGTTTTTGTAGCGGAAAGAGCGGAACCCACATTAGTGATAACATCCTCAAGCTTATTGATTCTAGTAGAATCTTGATCTAGCTTTTCTTTAATTATGGGTTCTTTTTCTTTAAGATTTTTCAGAACAACTCCTACCTTAGATCCATATTGGGTAATTTCGTTGTGAATTTTTTATCCAAGTTCTCTAACAATTCTACCATGGCAACTTTGTTCTCAATAATTTCTAACCTTTGCATAACATGCTCCAAAGTTAAAACGGTCCCATTAACCATAAGAGGTGGTGAGCCAAATAATTCAGTCATAGCTTTATAAGAATCAACAGTGTGGCTACCCAAGAAATTCCTTTCGGTAATGGTATCTAAGATAAATCTATTCCACGGAGTAATGCTAACATAAAAATTGCGAAGAAGCACGGAAGTGGAAAGCTTCCGATTAGATCTATTTCGAGCATTGCAAATTCTATACCAGGCATCTTTTAAGTTTTCTTCCTCCCTTTTTTGAAAGTTGAGGACCTCACTCTCGGGAGTGGTGATAATAATAGGTGTGCTAGACATGGTGACAAGCAGACAAGCAGCACACAAGCAAACAAGAAACAAGCGAACGAAAAACACACGGCGGAAGAAGGGCGAATAAAACGGCAAAGGTGAAGTGGGGGGAGAGGAAAACGAGAGGAAAATAAATGTAATGCGAAGGATAAGGGTTTGTGATAGGTACTTGGTATATGACTTTTGCGTAAGCCTCCCCGGCAACGGCGCCAGAAATTCTTCTTGCTACCTCTTGAGCTTGCGTTGTATTCCCTCGAAGAGGAAAGGGAGATGCAACACAGTAGCGTAAGTATTTCCCTCAGTTTTTGAGAACCAAGGTATCAATCTAGTAGGAGACCACGCACCAGTCCCTCGCACCTGCACAAAAAAAAATAAGAACTTCGCAGCCAACGCGATAAGGGGTTGTCAATCCCTTTACGGTCACTTACAATAGTGAGATCTTGATAGAGATGATAATTATATTTTTGGTATTTTTTTGGGTATAAAAACAGAAAGTAAAGAAAGCAAATAAACAACGGCGGCAGAAATAGGCTAGTTGACGGGAAAGTAATATGATAAAGATAGACCCGGGGGCCATAGTTTTCTCTAGTGGCTTCTCTCATGATAGCGATATCTACTGCGGGTAAACAAATTACTGTCGAGCAATTGTTAGAAAAGCGAATAATTATGAGACTATCTAGGCATGATCATTGTATATAGGCATCACGTCCGAGACAAGTAGACCGAAACGATTCTGCATCTACTACTATTACTCCACACATCGACCGCTATCCAGCATGCATCTAGTGTATTGAGTTCATACGAACAGAGTAACGCCTTAAGCAAGATGCCATGATGTAGAGGAATAAACTCAAGCAATATGATGAAAACCCCATCTTTTTATCCTCAATGGCAACAATACAATACGTGCCTTGGTGCCCCTACTGTCACTGGGAAAGGACACCGCAAGATTGAACCCAAAGCCAAGCACTTCTCCCATTGCAAGAACTATACGTTTAGTAGGCCAAACAAAACCATTATTTCGAAGAGACTTGCAAGGATATTATGAGCACACATAAAAAGTTCAGAGAAGAACCAAATATCTTTCATAGATAACCTTGGTCATAAACTCACAATTCATCGGATCTTGACAAACACACCGCAAAAAGAGATTACATCGAATACATCTCCTCGAAGACCGAGGAGAACTTTGTATTGAGATCCGGAGAGAGAGAAGAAGCCATCTAGATACTAGCTATGGACCCGAAGGTATGTGGTAAACTACTCACAACTCATGGTGAGGGCGATGATGATGATGATGAAGGCCTCCGTGATGGATCCCCCTCCCGGAATAGGCTCCAAGATGGGATCTCCACGGGAACAGCAGCTATGGCAGTGGAATTAGGGTTTTCTCTCTGCGTATGGAGTTTCTGGGGTACGTAGGTATATATAGGAAGAAGGGGGGCACCGGGGGCCGTGTGGGCCAGCCTCGAGGCAGGGGGCACACCTTGGGAAGGGGGGCGTGCCCCCCACCCTCTAGGGCTGGTCACACGTCCCCTGACTTGGCTCCGAAGACTCCCGAGTGTGATTTCCTCCAAAAATATCTCTCGCGGAGGTTTCATTCCGTTTGGACTCCGTTTGATATTCATTTTTTGCAAAACCCTGAAATAGGCAAAAAAAACAGCAATCTGGACTAGGCCTTTAGGTAAGTAGGTTAGTCCCCAAAATGATATAAAAATGAATGATAAAGCTCATTAAACATCCAAGACTTCATAAATAATAGCATGGAACAATAAAAAAATTATAGATACGTTGGAGACGTATCACATCCCTGGATCGGTAATGCTAACACACACAGTACTTGAAGGATTTATAACAGAGTGGCAATCACACACTTATTACATCGAATGTCTCAAAAGAGAACTTATTACAAAAGTATATGGCATAAGGCCATCTAACACAATAACAACGGAAGCATTGGAAGATAAGTGAGTCCATCAAATCCAACGGCATAGCTGAGTGCACGACAAACGACCTAGCGCACCTTAATCTTCTTCTAAAAAGTCTGCAACGTAACATGTTACAGCCCGAAATGGGTCAGCACATGGAATATGTTGGCAAGATATCACAGTAGAGCAAGTAACAGAATAAAGGCTTACACTATATGCATATTTGGATGGTGGAGGCTGTAAGGTTAAGGTTTTTGCATAAAGCCAATTTTCCCTACAATAAAGGAATAACTTCTATTTTTACTATCATGGTGGTTGAAACATCATTGAGAAGGTACCTCCAACTCAATCCCAATTAAATTAGTCATCATTAACCCAACAAATTTATTTTAGAGTGATGAGATCAACCAATAATTCAAGTACCAGATACTCAAGATATCCATAACCGGGGACACGGCTAATCATGATTAGTTTGTACACTCTGCATAGGTTTGCACACTTTTCCCCACAAGAACCGATCTCCTCCGTTGGATTTCTCGCACTGCACGGTGTTTGAGAAACGGATGACCGAGACACAGTCTTTCAGAAGTATTCACTCTTTACCCCGGGTGGACCGGTACACCTACTTTCCCCTACATCTACTAGTCCACCACTGAAAGAGCTCACACAACTTACTCATACTATGCCAGAGTCCATAATGGCATTGTGGATGCACACGGAAGTTTCTAGCATGAATAGTTTTATGATCCCTTTGATCATGGGTGGCATTCCATAGGATAATCACACGGTTCCTCCGGGATTTCCTAGGACAACACTAGATTCTCCAGGTGCCCTGCAACCAATCCACCCAGATGTGTATTCAAGTAGCCACCTTAAGTTGAACCATTAATTAACAACTCACATCTATCATGGATACTCTCAAACCCACCCCACGTCTACGAGCATAGCATGGCAACCTAAGCATAACATAGAAGTAACTCCCAAGGGTTTGAAAATAATGCAGGTAATAGGTTCTACCTCAATCTACTTCCCAGACCACAAGTTAAGGGATCCTACTCATGCAATGCGTGAGGGTTTGATCTAATGCATAAAAACTTTGTAATAAAGGGTATGATCAAAGTGTTACTTGCCTTGCTGATGACTCGCAAAACCTAGGGACTTGCAGTAGCACGCTTCGCACTCCGGAAATTCTATCGTAATCAAACAATAGCATACATAAGCAAACCATCAAAGTTGCACAGATAAAACTGCAAATAATAAGATCTAACCAGAAAGTTCAAGTTAAGAACTCCGCTTTGCAAAAAGAATCAAATCGAACGGAGCAACGAAACTCAAACTACGAAAGAAACAAGATCCGATTACTAGATTGATCTAAAGTCAAATTTTACAGTAGCAAAACCTTGTTCAAGTTGGTTAAACGGAAAGAGGGTTTCGAGACGAAGATCTGGGTGCTTGAATCACCTGATTCCGACTCCCGAGCGAAAAGAAAAAACTAAAAACTAGATCAGGGCAGAAATCGCGATCGAAAATAATCGCGGGAAAAACCCTGAAAAAGAAAACTGACGGGCGAACAACGTTCGTTAAAACGAACGTACGGATGAACGTCTGCTATTTAACTAAACCAAAAAAACCGAATCGATCTATTAAAAACAGATCTAGGGTTCCCAAAAAAACGGAACAATTTTAAAAAAGGCCGGCTACCTTGTGGATCGAGACCACGGTGGCGTACTCTGGCGGGGCGACGGCGGACTCCGGCGACGGCGGCGGCGGGTGGCGGCGGGGCGGCGAGCGACGGCAGCATCGGCGCGACAAGGCGGCAGCAGCGACGACGACGGCGGTGAACACGCGGATTGAGGCGTCGGTGTGCTAGGGTTAGGGCGGTGGGGCTGGTGGGCTGCGTCGGCTACGGACCTCGCCTTTTAAAGGCCGGCTGGGGAAGTCCGGGTCGGGTACGGCCCGACTAGGTCGATTCCCCTTTTTTTTAAACAGTCCCGACGTACTAAAACAGGCGGAAAAAAAATACTAAACGGACTCCAAAAATTCCGAAATAAATTTTCACTGTCCTCTAATAATATTTAGGACAAAGTGAACATTTTTCCCGGAGCTAAATGCAAATTTGAAAAACTCGCATTTTTCCTATGCAAATAAATCCGAATAAAAATCCAAAAGTGCTTTTAATATTTTTCCTCAAATATTTCTTTTATTTTGAAGAAGTCATATTATCTCCGCTCATATATTTTACTAAGAAATATTTTTAGGAGAGAAAAACAATTAAAACCAAAATGACCCCCCTACCGGCATTTGAGAAAACTCAAATACGAAAATGGTAAAATGCCCAACTCTCTCCGTGGGTTCTTGAGTTGCTTAGAATTTTCGGGAATCGCAAGAACACAAATGCAATAAAATATGCAATGCAATATGATCTATGTATAACATTCCAAATTGAAAATTTGGGATGTTACAAACCGAGCGCAAGATCCGCAACAAGTCAATCAAGTTCTTGAAAGTTAAGTGGTCACACCATACCGACCGAGAAGCTACGTGGGAACGAGAAGATCACCTTCGTTCCGAGTACCCTTCCTTCTTCCAGTCCTAGATCTCGAGACGAGATCTTTTCTTAGTAGAGGAGAGTTTGTAATGCCCCGGATGTAACACTTTCCTTATATGGCAATATATAAACTTTGGCTTCATCAATTCCATTCCGGGTTCTTCTTTCTTTTCGGGTTTCTCGTTTTGTCGTGTGCGTGTGTGCATTTCATCCATGTCATGTTGTCATGTGCATTGCATTGCATTTGTGTTGTCATTTGCATCCGGCCCCACTCGTCTCTTCCCGTTGTCCGTTTCGAGTTCCGACACTCTCACACGTGCCCGTGGCATCCCCGAGTCCTTCTTTCGTGTTTGGCCGTGTAACATTTCCGGAATGGTGTGAGACTTGTCGTGCGATGTTGTTTTGATATGTGTAGGCCGCCTGTCAAGTTTCGTCGCGTCTGGAGTTTGTTTATGTAACATCCCAAATTTTCAATTTGGATGTTTATAAATAGATCATTCATATGCATCCATGATTTATGCATTTTTGCCCCATTTGTATTATTTGATTCTGATCCAAGGAACTTTGAGCAACTCAAGGACCAAAAGAGAGAGTTGGAAGTTTCCTTAAAACCCACTTTTGAAATTTCAAAATTTGGAAATTGGATCAAACTTGGTTCCATAAAAAAAATCATTTCCATTATTCCAAAAATAAAGAGAGAAGATAAAATGACTTCTTCAAAATCAGAAGGAATTGGAATTTGAATTTGGAACCAAAATATATTTGTTGGGTTTTATTTGCAATTTATTTTACTAGTTTAACAGAAATGTTTTTTTTTAATTTGCATTATAGGCAGGATAAATGTTCACAAGGTCATATATAAGACCATATTATTATGTGAACATTTTTCTTCAGATCTAAATAATAATTCTGAGAGGAGCGAACATGACACTCCAAAAAGTCAGAAGAAAACAATGCCAAAAATTTTGAATTCAAATTTGAGTTTCATTTGGATTTTTAGAAAAAATGTTTTTTATAAAGTTTTTATTTAGCCTCTGAAAAATAGTTCATCTTGTAGGATTTATTTTTCTGAAATTTTTGATATATATATGTCCTATATTAAAATATTTTTATTTTCTATCTATAAATTTTTTTCTCTGTGTCAAAAAAAAAACGAAGCCCAGTAGGCCCATGCCCAGCGCTATCTTCTTCTTCCTCTCGTTCATGTACAGAGGAACGCGAACACACGGTCATCCATGGCGCCTCCACCTCTCTCTCCCCTCAACTCCCTTCCCACGCACCCACTAACCCCCGGAATCGGTTCCCCTCGCCTTCCTCTACCCGTTCCCCTTCCTAGTGCGGCTTGGAGTCGCCTGTAATGGCCATTACGAGGCAGAGAAACAGCCACCATTAACACATCTCGCCCCACCCAACTCTAGACCTCCCCAAGCCCTATAAAAGGCATCCCGCGAGCCCCTCTCACCCCTCGTCCGAAGCCCTCTCCTTCTGGAGTTTTTCCCCCTCCCAAACCTCGCCAATTGCTCGCCGGAGTTCGTGAAGTCCGGCGACCTCTCACCGCGTGTACATGAAGCTATCTTCAACCAAAACTTGATCAAGAGGTTCACCACATCGTCCTCTACACCGTCCCATACGCGTCCTTCGCCGAAACACACCGGAGCCACCTTCTTCCTCGTCTCCGGCGACAAGTCCGGTGAACACCCTGTTCAATTTTTTTTCTCTTTTATGAGTATATTTTCCAATTTAGATTCTTTACCGAATCTTGTTTCTAGTATATCTTTTAGTCTATAGATCCGATTTAGTTGATTCTTTTTCCTACAGTTTCATAAAAATATTCTCTATCCAGAGAACCAAACGAAATATATTTTTGAAAATTTTAAAATTTGAATTCAAACAGATCTGATTTCAAACTTCCTTAGGCCATAACTTGAGTTTCGTAACTCCGTTTTGGGTGATTCTTTTTGCAAATCGAAACTTGCGACATGTACCTTCTGTTAAAACAAAAACCATTTATTTTTTTTGCTGTGAAAATTATATTCTGTACAGAAACTTTATTTTGGTCTTTTTGGAGTTTTCGAAGTCTTTTATTTGTTTTCTTTTTGGATCTTTGCTTGTATGCTTATGTATGTTATTGCTTGCTTACGCTAGATCATCCGGAGTGGGAAGCTTGTTACTACGAATCTTTAGAATTCAACGAACGTCAGCAAGGCAAGTTCACACTTTGATCATAAGTTTAATACCCAGTTTTTACTATGCATTAGTTTCACCCTCAAAGATTGCATGAGTAGGATTGGGAACATGTGGTTATGCTATGTAGTTCATTTGGTAGGAACCTGTAACCTTTGATCACCCCGGGAATATTCGTTATGTCATATATTGCTTAGCCATGCTCGTAGACGGGGATTGGTATGTGTGATACATGCAAGTTGCGAGAGATAATAATTTTGGGACAACATAAGGTGGCGACTTTAATACACATCTGGGTGGATTGTTTGGGGCACCTGGAGAAACCAGTTCTTGCCCAAGGGGAATCCCGGAGTACCCGTGTGATTACCCTAGGTCCGCCACCCAGGCTCAATGGGATCATAAGATATTTCATGCCTAGAAACTTTCGTGTGCAGCCACAAGCCATTATGGGCTCTGGCATAGTTTAGTAAGTTGTGTGACCTCTTTCCGTGGTAGACTAGCTGATGTAGGGGAAAGTAGGTGTACCAGTCTACCCAGGGTTTGGAGGAAATACTTCAGAAAGACTATGTCTCGATCTTCCGATCATGGAGGTGGTCGAGTCTTGTGGGGAAAATTGCGCAAACCTCTGTAGAGTGTACAAACTAATCATGATTAGCCGTGTCCCCGGTTATGGACAACTTGAGTATCTGGAAGTGAATTATTGGTTGATCTCATCACTTTATTTAATGAAATCATTGGGTTACTAATAACTTGGGAATTTTGGGATTGAGTTGGAGGAACCTTCTCAATAATGGCATTTTAATTTTGTAGTAAAAATTTATTCCTTTGTTGTAGAGTAAAATTGGCATTATGCAAAAAATTAAACTTAGAGCCTCCACCAGCTAAATTTGCATATAGAGATAGTCTTTTTTATTATTATTCTATGGTGTGACATTGCCAGCATATTCCATGTGCTGACCTACACGGCTGCAACGTCTCATGTTGCAGAGTTTTCCGACGAGGAGTAAAGGTGCCATAGGTCGTTGTTCTGCACTCAGTTTGCCGTGGAGTTGATGGACTCATTTTACTTTTGATGCTTCCGCAGTTATTTTATCCAGATGGCCTTTGGCCATATTATTGTAATAATACTCTTTTGAGGACCTCGATGTAATAAAGTGTGTGATTGAACTCTGTTATAATTCATCGAGTACTGTGTGTGTCAGCATATCGATCCAGGGATGACACTTAAGCACAGAGACTTCGATCCATTTGGATCGGGTCGCTACAAGATGGTATCAGAGCACACGCTGACTGTAGGACACGACCACTAGGAAATGGAAAACCATAGGAAGAAAACTCTATTTTACCACTTCCTTATATATCCGTTGGTCTGTACTCTTCTCTATTCATTTCTATCTCTTCTCTACTTCAATTCAATAGTTGTTGAACCCCATGACCAAGTTGCTCAGCTGATGAGACCAAGACCCATGAAGACATCATTGACGAAGAAGAAGAAGTAGAGTTGACTTTGATTTGAGAAGATTTAGTTCAGACCACCACAACCAAATGTAGTCCAACGAATGATTGCGGTAGTATGAAGAGATCATATCTCTTGTGGATATGACCTTACCTGTAGGTTTTGCTTGTGTGGTGTGAATTGTGTGAATTGCTTGATTTGAAGTTTTATTGCTATCATAAGCATATGGGTAGTGATTTCTCTCATTAGGCCCTTATTCTATTCTAATTTCTCATCCACTCTAAACCTAACAGATGCCTCCGAGACGTGAACCGGAATTTCCGCCGGAACTTACCCAGTTGATCCAGAACCAGAATGCCCTCATGCAGCTACTCATCCAGAATCAGAACCAGAACAACAACAACAACCCACCGCCGCCACCCCCGGTCGACAACCTTACCCGTTTCCTGAGGTTGAACCCACCCGTGTTCTCCAGCAGTACGGAGCCGATTGTCGCAGATGACTGGCTTCGCAAGATCGGAAGGGAGCTGACCACCGCAGGATGTACTGACGCTGAGAAGGTGCGCTTTGCCGCACATCAATTGGATGGACCAGCATCTTCGTTGTGGGAGAATTACACCACCACATTCCCCATAGCAAATGTGAATTGGGATCAGTTCCAACAGGCGTTTTGTACTGCACATGTTTCAGCCGGAGCTATGAGTCTGAAGAAGCGTGAGTTCCGCAACTTACGCCAGGGTAATCGTTCTGTTGGTGATTATGTGGAGGAATTCAGCAAGTTATCCAGGTATGCTCCCGGAGACGTGGCCGATGATGCCGCTAAGCAGGAGAAATTTCTTGAGGGACTAAATGATGATCTGGGACTTCAGTTGACTGTGGCTACCTTTAACAATTATCAAGAGTTGGTTGACAAGGCTCTCATTCTGGAAGGCAAGCAGCAGCAGGTGGAAAACCGCAAGAGGAAGTACGGACAGGGAAAGTACAACTCTGGAGTTCAGCAGAAGCCCCGCTATACCCCGTACTCGGGAAATAATGGATCAGGATCTGGCAAGTATGGTGGACACACTCACCATAACCATGGAGGACATTCACATCATGGAGGAAATGGACACAACCATAGCCATAGGAATGGCAATGGAAACGGAGGAAACAACAATCAGCATCACTCCAACCCCGCTACACCAACAAAGAAGGATCTGAGCCACATTACCTGTTTCAAGTGCGGGAAGACCGGACACTACGCCACCGAATGTCCCGAGGCGAAGAACGGGAATGGCAATGGAAGCTCTGGAAAGAAGCCAAATCCTTTTACCAGAGGTCAGGTGAACCATGTCAATGTGGAGGAAGTTTATGACCAGCCTGACGCCGTTGTTGGTAAGTTCTTGATTAATTCATTTACAGCCCTTGTTCTTTTTTACACTGGTGCATCGCATTCATTCATATCAAGGGGGTTTGTGGATAAGTTTAAGTTGCCGACCGTAGCCCTTAAAACACCAATGTTAGTGAGTTCTCCAGGAGCAGAGAATATGGCTAGTCGGGGATGTTTTCAGTTGCCATTGACCATAGGGAGACACGTTTTTCCCACAGACCTCGTCATCCTAGAATCACAAGGATTGGACGTAATTAGCATGGACTGGTTATCCAAGTATGAAGGGAATATTGATTGTGCTAGTAAGTCGATTCTTCTCACCACCCCAGAGGGGAGACGGATTAAATATGTGTCGAGGCATACGCCAAGGAGGACTCAAGTGAATTCTCTTTCGGGAGTTGTTCAAGAGGAAGTACCAGTTGTGAAGGATTATCCCGATGTTTTTCCGGAGGAACTACCAGGCATGCCACCGGATCGGGACATAGAGTTTTTGATTGAATTGTTACCAGGCACCGGGCCAATATCCAAGAGACCGTACCGGATGCCCGCAAATGACCTGGAGGAAATTAAGAAGCAGATTAAGGAATTATTGGAGAAAGGTTATATTCGATCGAGTTCATCACCTTGGGGAGCCCCAGTGCTTCTAGTTGAGAAGAAGGATGGATCCTTGAGAATGGTTGTGGATTACCGTGCGTTGAATGAGGTGACGATCAAGAACAAGTACCCTCTGCCGATGATCAATGATTTGTTTGACCAGCTACAAGGAGCAAAAGTTTTCTCAAAAATCGATCTTCGATATGGATATCACCAGCTGAAGATTCGAGAACAGGATATACCCAAAACAGCCTTTACCACGAGATATGGGCTTTATGAGTATACAGTCATGTCTTTTTGGTTTGACTAATGCCCCTGCCTATTTTATGAATATGATGAATAAGGTATTCATGGAGTTCTTGGATAAGTTTGTTGTGGTATTCATTGATGATATATTGATTTACTCAAAGAATGAAGAAGAACACAAGGAACATTTGCGCTTGGTTCTTGTGAAGCTCAGGGAACATCAGTTATATGCAAAGTTCAGCAAGTGTGAATTCTGGTTGAAGGAAGTTGGATTTCTCGGACATGTTATATCAGGGGAAGGAATAGCAGTGGATCCTTCGAAAGTTGAAGCCGTCACCGAATGGAAGGCACCCACCTCAGTCGGAGAGATTCGCAGTTTCCTTGGACTCGCAGGATATTATCGGAGGTTTATTGAGAATTTATCCAAGATCTCTAAGCCCATGACAGAGTTATTGAAGAAAGACACCAAGTTTAATTGGACCGAAGAATGTGAGGCTAGTTTTCAGGAGTTGAAGAAACGTTTGGTCACAGCCCCAGTACTAATTCTTCCGAATATACGCAAGGATTTTCAGGTATATTGCGACGCTTCTCGTCAGGGACTTGGAGGTGTTCTTATGCAAGAAGGAAGAGTTGTTTCATATGCCTCACGTCAACTTCGACCCCATGAGCGGAATTATGCCACGCATGATTTGGAGTTAGCAGCCGTAGTGCATGCGCTCAAGACCTGGAGGCATTTTCTTATTGGAAATCATTGTGATGTTTACACGGATCACAAGAGTTTGAAATACATCTTCACGCAGAAGGAGTTGAACCTCAGGCAGAGAAGATGGTTGGAGCTCATAAAAGATTATGACATGAAATTGCACTATCACCCAGGAAAGGCAAATGTTGTGGCAGATGCATTGAGCCGCAAGAGTTATGTCAATACCCTCACAGCAGGAGGATTACCTCAAGAGATAATTGATGATCTCAGAGATCTCCGATTGGAGATAGTACCACGAGGTTTTGTTACCGCAATGGAAATTCAATCCACCTTGCTGGGAAAGATTCGAGAAGCACAGAAGTTAGACAAAGGTATTGCAGAAATAAAGGAAAGGATGAACCAAGGAAAGGCAGCAGGATTTCGTGAAGATGAACATGGAACCTTATGGTTTGAGCAGCGTATTTATGTGCCAAATAACACAGAGATCAGGAAGTTGATTCTTCAGGAGGCTCATGATTCGCCTTATTCGATACACCCAGAAAACACCAAGATGTATTTGGACTTGAAGGAAAGTTTCTGGTGGACAGGTATGAAGAAGGATATTGCCGAGTATGTAGCAGTATGCGATGTATGTCAGAGAGTTAAGGCAGAGCACCAGAAACCAGCAGGATTACTTCAGCCCTTGCCAATACCCGATTGGAAGTGGGACAAGCTTGGCATGGACTTCATTACAGGATTACCCAGGACCCGATCAGGCTATGATTCTATTTGGGTAGTAGTTGATCGCTTGACCAAGGTAGCTCACTTCATCCCCGTGAAAACCACATATACAAGTGCTAAATTGGCCAAGATATACATGACCAGGATCGTATGTCTGCATGGAGTTCCGAGGACCATTGTATCAGATAGAGGAACACAATTTACCTCAAAGTTTTGGCATCAGTTACACGAAACTTTGGGTACGAGGCTAGAGTTCAGTACAGCCTTTCATCCGCAGACAGATGGGCAGACCGAGAGAGTCAATCAGATTCTGGAGGACATGTTGAGAACTTGTGCGCTAGATTATGGATCTAGTTGGGATGATAATTTGCCATACGCAGAATTCTCATATAACAACAGCTATCAAGCTAGTTTGAAGATGGCCCCTTTCGAAGCTTTGTACCGAAGGAGGTGCAGGACACCATTAATGTGGGATGAAGTTGGAGACCGTAAATTTTTCGGACCAGATTTAATTAAAGATTCAGAGGAGAAAGTCAAGTTGATCCGTGACAGACTTAAGATAGCCCAATCCAGACAAAAGAGTTATGCCGATACTAAACGCAAGGAAGTAACTTATGAAGTCGGAGATAGAGCATATCTTCGTGTGTCTCCACTTCGTGGAGTTAAACGGTTTGGAGTTAAAGGCAAACTAGCACCACGATTTGTGGGGCCATACAGAATTTTGGAACGCATGGGTGAAGTTGCCTACAAGTTGGAATTACCCGAAGCCTTGTCAGGAGTTCATGATGTGTTTCACGTTTCCCAGTTGAAGAAGTGCCATGCAGAGATGGCTGATATTCCTTTGAGAGATACAGTGCCACTAGAAGCCATACAGTTGGATAGTGATCTGTCCTATGAGGAGAAGCCCATCAAGATTCTCGAAACAGCAAGCAGGGTTACCCGCAGCAAGGTCATCAAGTTTTGCAAGGTTTAGTGGAGTCATCATACTGAGGAAGAAGCCACCTGGGAACGCGAAGAAGATCTTCGACAAGATCACCCACATCTTTTTGCTAGCCAACCCGAATCTCGAGGGCGAGATTCATCTTAAGGGGGGTAGGTTTGTAACATCCCAAATTTTCAATTTGGATGTTTATAAATAGATCATTCATATGCATCCATGATTTATGCATTTTTTCCCCATTTGTATTATTTGATTATGATCCAAGGAACTTTGAGCAACTCAAGGACCAAAAGAGAGAGTTGGAAGTTTCCCTAAAACCCACTTTTGAAATTTCAAAATTAGGAAATTGGATCAAACTTGGTTCCATAAAAAAAAATCATTTCCATTATTCCAAAAATAAAGAGAGAAGATAAAATGACTTCTTCAAAATCAGAAGGAATTGGAATTTGAATTTGGAACCAAAATATATTTGTTGGGTTTTATTTGCAATTTATTTTACTAGTTTAACAAAAATGTTTTTTTTAATTTGCATTATAGGCAGGATAAATGTTCACAAGGTCATATATAAGACCATATTATTATGTGAACATTTTTCTTCAGATCTAAATAATAATTCTGAGAGGAGCGAACATGACACTCCAAAAAGTCAGAAGAAAACAATGCCAAAAATTTTGAATTCAAATTTGAGTTTCATTTGGATTTTTAGAAAAAATGTTTTTTATAAAGTTTTTATTTAGCCTCTGAAAAATAGTTTATCTTGTAGGATTTATTTTTCTGAAATTTTTGATATATATATATGTCCTATATTAAAATATTTTTATTTTCTATCTATACATTTTTTTCTCTGTGTCAAAAAAAAAACGAAGCCCAGTAGGCCCATGCCCAGCGCTATCTTCTTCTTCCTGTCGTTCATGTACAGAGGAACGCGAACACACGGTCATCCATGGCGCCTCCACCTCTCTCTCCCCTCAACTCCCTTCCCCCGCACCCACTAACCCCCGGAATCGGTTCCCCTCGCCTTCCTCTACCCGTTCCCCTTCCTAGTGCGCCTTGGAGTCGCCTGTAATGGCCATTACGAGGCAGAGAAACAGCCACCATTAACACATCTCGCCCCACCCAACTCTAGACCTCCCCAAGCCCTATAAAAGGCACCCCGCGAGCCCCTCTCACCCCTCGTCCGAAGCCCTCTCCTTCTGGAGTTTTTCCCCCTCCCAAACCTCGCCAATTGCTCGCCGGAGTTCGTGAACTCCGGCGACCTCTCACCGCGTGTACATGAAGCTATCTTCAACCAAAACTTGATCAAGAGGTTCACCACATCGTCCTCTACACCGTCCCATACGCGTCCTTCGCCGAAACACACCGGAGCCACCTTCTTCCTCGTCTCCGGCGACAATTCCGGTGAACACCCTGTTTAATTTTTTCTCTTTTATCAGTATATTTTCCAATTCAGATTCTTTACCGAATCTTGTTTCTAGTATATCTTTTAGTCTATAGATCCGATTTAGTTGATTCTTTTTCCTACGGTTTCATAAAAATATTCTCTATCCAGAGAACCAAACGAAATATATTTTTGAACATTTTAAAATTTGAATTCAAACAGATCTGATTTCAAACTTCGTTAGGCCATAACTTGAGTTTCGTAACTCCGTTTTGGGTGATTCTTTTTGCAAATCGAAACTTGCGACATGTACCTTCTGTTAAAACAAAAACCATTTATTTTTGTTGCTGTGAAAATTATATTCTGTACAGAAACTTTATTTTGGTCTTTTTGGAGTTTTCGAAGTCTTTTATTTGTTTTCTTTTTGGATCTTTGCTTGTATGCTTATGTATGTTATTGCTTGCTTACGCTAGATCATCCGGAGTGCGAAGCTTGCTACTACGAATCTTTAGAGTTCAACGAACGTCAGCAAGGCAAGTTCACACTTTGATCATAAGTTTAATACCCAGTTTTTACTATGCATTAGTTTCACCCTCAAAGATTGCATGAGTAGGATTGGGAACATGTGGTTATGCTATGTAGTTCATTTGGTAGGAACCTATAACCTTTGATCACCCCGGGAATATTCGTTATGTCATATATTGCTTAGCCATGCTCGTAGACAGGGATTGGTATGTGTGATACATGCAAGTTGCGAGAGATAATAATTTTGGGACAACATAAGGTGGCAACTTTAATACACATCTGGGTGGATTGTTTGGGGCACCTGGAGAAACCAGTTCTTGCCCAAGGGGAATCCCGGAGTACCCGTGTGATTACCCTAGGTCCGCCACCCAGGCTCAATGGGATCATAAGATATTTCATGCCTAGAAACTTCCGTGTGCAGCCACAAGCCATTATGGGCTCTTGCATAGTTGAGTAAGTTGTGTGACCTCTTTCCGTGGTAGACTAGCTGATGTAGGGGAAAGTAGGTGTACCAGTCTACCCAGGGTTTGGAGGAAATACTTCAGAAAGACTATGTCTCGATCTTCCGATCATGGAGGTGGTCGAGTCTTGTGGGGAAAAGTGCGCAAACCTCTGTAGAGTGTACAAACTAATCATGATTAGCCGTGTCCCCGGTTATGGACAACTTGAGTATCTGGAAGTGAATTATTGGTTGATCTCATCACTTTATTTAATGAAATCATTGGGTTACTAATAACTTGGGAATTTTGGGATTGAGTTGGAGGAACCTTCTCAATAATGGCATTTTAATTTTGTAGTAAAAATTTATTCCTTTGTTGTAGGGTAAAATTGGCTTTATGCAAAAAATTAAACTTAGAGCCTCCACCAGCTAAATTTGCATATAGAGATAGTCTTTTTTATTATTATTCTATGGTGTGACATTGCCAGCATATTCCATGTGCTGACCTACACGGCTGCAACGTCTCATGTTGCAGAGTTTTCCGACGAGGAGTAAAGGTGCGATAGGTCGTTGTTCTGCACTCAGTTTGCCGTGGAGTTGATGGACTCATTTTACTTTTGATGCTTCCGCAGTTATTTTATCCAGATGGCCTTTGGCCATATTATTGTAATAATACTCTTTTGAGGACCTCGATGTAATAAAGTGTGTGATTGAACTCTGTTATAATTCATCGAGTACTGTGTGTGTCAGCATACCGATCCAGGGATGACACTTAAGCACAGAGACTTCGATCCATTTGGATCGGGTCGCTACAGTTTAGTACTCCAACGGGTAACCTAGTGGGCTAAAAGTACCTCCTCTTTGAGGCCCAAGACCCCCTCCACAACAGCCCACCAACCTAGCACAACCCTTCCCATCATCTCGGTCATTGAATTGTGATCGCGTGGCCGAAAACCGCTCCCCATTTGGAGTCTCCTAGCTCATTGTGCCTATATAAATGTCCACCCCTCCATTTTCGTCCAAAAACCCTAGTCTTCTTCCTCCTCCAGCCCCCGCCTCGAAATCCGTGCCGGGCAGATGTGTCCGACCCGGGACGGACAGGCCTGCCGCGCCAGCCAACCGCCTCCGCCGCCGCGCGGGCCCACAGGCCCAGCACCGGCCCGCTGCCGCCGCCTTTCGGGCCAGTCCCCGCACTCCCGCGCCCTTCGTCCCCGCGCCGCCGCCGCGGATCTCCGCCGCCGCCCCGCTCCCAGCCGCCGTGCAGCCACCCGCAGGCCGGGGCACCGCCCGCCGCCGCCGGGGCGCAGCCCCACAACGCCGCCCGAGCTCCTCGAGCTCGCAGCGCCGCCGCCTCCGTTCTGCCCCGAGCCGCGGCCTCGCCTCCTCCGGTCGGCCCCAGCTCGCCGGCCGCGGAGCCGCGCCGCCCAGGCCGCTCCCCCTCGCCGCCGGCCGCTGGTTCGCCGGAGGCCGAGCTCCGCCGACCGCCGACCGCCGATCCGATCGGGACCCCGATCCCGATCCAGTGAGCTGCCCGGGTTCGAACCCTAATGGGCGGGACCCGCTTCGCCCACACCGACCCGCGACGCGCGCCCGAGTTGACCAGAGAGGTTGACCCTCTGTTTTTTTTTGCTAAGTCCTTTTAGATTTTGTTGTCTGATGCATTTTTGTGAAGGCTATAACTTTTACTGCGCTTGTCCGATTTGTGCATATAATATGTCAAAATGATCGTGGTGACATGTACTATGTTTTGTACCATTGTGCCATGCATGTTTGATTCCATCTAGATGTCTTAATCTTCATGACAAGAGTGCTATATGATATAAACTGATGCTATTAGTTGTTTTGATGCCATGTTTGAGATGTGATAACTTGGTAAATGTTTATCCAAATGAAGCAAATGATATGTCCAAATGTTCATCATGAGATGCTCTACATGTTGGTTGCTTTAGCTTTCATGTTAGAGTTCATATTGCCATGTTTATCCCTGTTGCAAAAGTGCATGTGGTTGTTAGGTTTTGTAACTTGTTACGAGATTCCTAGTTGAACAGCTCATTGCTATTGTTGTGTTTGTCCCCATGTCGCATGCTCATATGTTTTAGTTTCCCCATCATGTGCTCTATCTGTGGTGCAAACCAATTGCCATGATATCCTTTGAGATGACTTAAACTTGCTCACAAACATGCCATGATAATATTGTTGTTTTAACACTTAGTGAAATTTCACTAAGTCTGGAATCTGTAATATCTGGATGCTATGTTTGCTTGTTGTCCAAGGCAAATCCATGTTAGTTTTGGGGTGGCCATTGATCATTCCTTGTTGTATATGATGTTGTATATCCATCCATGCCCTCACATGTTCATTTGGGTTGTTGTAGCATATTTAAATCTTGCTCCCAAGTTGCTATAAAATATTGCTGTCAGGTTTTTATTGTCATGATCAAAATGTTGTAGCTTGTTGCTATTTATCCATGCCTCCTATGGAGATGCTCCAATGGAGTTGTTTGCTGTAGGATATGTCTACTTCATGTACATGTTTCTTGTCACCATGTTGGAGTGCTGTAGAGTATATATTTCTTGCCCCAAAGTTGCGATGTGGCTGTTAGTTTCAGCTTTGCATTGTTTCTTGTTTCGGTTGTATCTTTTAGCCCGTTGCTCCGTTTTGGGTGAGTCCTACATGAAACTTGTGTGGTTTTGCATGTAGATTCATAATATCATCTTGTTAACATGTTTGGAGTATGTTTGCTTGATGTTTGGGTGCATGTTGCACCGTTGCCATGCTTATCTTGTTTTCATCATATCTTCGAGACCGTAGCTCCATTTTAAACAAACTTTATATGAAATTTGAATAGAATTTCGTGTAGATCATCATGGTGGATGTTAAATTGCTGTTTAACAACTTTAAATTAAGGTTTGTTCAGATCTGGACTAATTTCAAACTATGCATATGAGGACTTACCGGATTTGTCTTAAGTAGTTTCCGGCCTCATTTAAACCTGCTGTTTCTTGTGTTGTTTTTCTGTGCTTCCTACCTTGCCATGTTTTGCATCCTATATAGACTTGACTTGCATCCTACTTGCTTGAGTAAATTGTCATGTTTCTTGTGCTGTTTCTCTGTGCTTCCTATGTTGTCAGGGTGTGCATCCTAAGTGCATCCACAGTGCTTCCTTAGTGCATCAGCCATGCATCCTGTAGTTTGCGCATTGCACCTTGTTTGATTTCGTGCCTCGTGTGTTCTTGTATTGAGTAGAGCCGGAAGCCGAGACCGAGTATGAGAACGAGGTTACTACCGAGGTTGAGAACGAGGAGCCCTCTTACGATCCCATCGACGACTCGACAGGCAAGATGACCTGACCCAGATATCATTACTATCTTTGCCTATTGCTAGAAGTCTCGCTCTTTAGCTTATTGCCTCGATGCCCATGTTTGGTTGTCAGCCTCCTATTGTAACCATGAATCTGTCTAACCACCCAACCTATGCAAACCTTTGATTGGCTACGTAGGCTTCGCTCAGCCCCTCTTATAGCATTGCTAGTTGCAGGAGAAGATTTGAAGATTCTTGCTTCATGTTGAAGCTTGTTGGGATATCACACTATATAAACTCTTTAATGAAATCATCTATATATTGGTAATGGGTGGAAGGCTAAGCCTCTTGCTTGGTGATTTGTTCCACTCATGCCGCCCTAGGAACCGTATAAACCGGTGTTATGTTCCTTGATTATGCGTTCCTCACACGGTTGGGGTTATGGGACCCCCTCGATAAACCACTTAGCGCTAAGTCTTTTACAGCAAGTCCCAACATTGGTACTATTTGCCTAAACAACTAAAAACTTGCATAGGGAGTAATTAACCCTCTTCTTAATCAACAACCCGAGCCAGTGCTCCACATGAGTGTTGGTCCAAACTGGGGGTTACGCGGGGCCACCTTGGGGGAACCCGAGGGCTGGTAAAAACCTGTGGGATCACCCATCCGGTCGTGGCCTGAGACGAGATACGCGCGACTACTATCAGGGTGTCGGCACGCCGGGAGGATTTGCTGGATTAGCCTTACCTTAGTCGGAGGATCTTGAGCACGGGATTCCGAGGATGCTCGGGCCTTCCCACCTTGGAGTTGCGACTCCGCAGATCATGGGCTTGTAATGGGCCAAGTTGGAACACCCCTGCAGGGTTTTGAACCTTCGAAAGCCGTGCCCACGGTTATGTGGCAGATGGGAATTTTTTAATATCCGGTTGTAGAAAACTTGACACCATGTTCAGAACACACTACCAGCATGAGTACCGTGACGGTCATTTTCCGAAAGGGGTTTGGGAAGTGAACACGGTGGGGTTATGTTTGACGTGCTTAGATAGGATCACTTCGTGATCACCTTGTCGCTCGTGGCACTTCTCTTCTCGCCCTTATTACGTAAGTTAATGCTAGTGCTGCTGCAACCTTTTTTTTCTTTCTTCAGTCTTGTTCCACACCCAAGGCTTAGATAGTTCTGCTACCAGGGAACAGGATTGCTGAGTCCTCTGTGGCTCACAGATTCTACACCACACCAGATGCAGGTACCATGGTGAACTACTCAGGTGACGGCACATAGCTATACTGGGAGTACGATGAGGAACGTAGCCGTTACTATGTGCACTATCTCGATGATCAGTAGTGGTTTCTACTAGGGGCGATTCGAACCTGTGGCTTTATGTATGTTTGGTATCTTTAATTTGGATCTTCACCCGTAGACGGGTTGTGATGTTATTTGGATGATGATTTGCTATATAATGAATTGTGTGACGTGGCGAGTGTAAGCCAACTATCTCTTTTGTTTTTTCATACCCATTTTTACATGAGATGTGCAAAGATACCGAACTTGAGATCATTCCAGAATGGGCTTACACCTTTAAGTCGTGCCTCGACACGTAGGAGGTATAGTCCCTTCCTGGGCATTACAAGTTGGTATCAGAGCCTTCTCCGACCTAGAAGCCCCCACTGATTGATCGAATCGTTGACGGTTGAGTCTAGGCACACACTTAAAATGTTTTGAGTCCTATATATATATCGGAGAGTAGGAATTCTTTTTCTCCTCATCTCTTTTCACTCTGGTGAGGACTCCTGGTGATTACTCCTGTCTCTTCTACTCTCAAAAATTCAACAAATTTTTTTAGGAATCTCGCGAGTATTGTTTGGATTGTTCCGATGTCTTTGTGACGAGAACATTGTTCTCGATGCCTCCTGTCATTTAGGGGTTGTGGCAGTGTCCCGGGGAGTTGAGCTCCGAGGTGTTGTCGTCACAAATATATCGCATAAGTTCTGGAATACTTAAGATGGCCGACATAGAAAACTCTCCTATGCGGTTAGTGGCAAGATAACCCCGACATCACCCAGTACTGGGGAGGTAGTTCGGGAGTATTGCCATAGCTTGTATAGTAGATGCGTTTCGAAGGTCCGAGGTAGACGGTTTCCGGAAATAACTGGTTATGTGTTGAAGGATGGATACAGCTGGATGTAGGATTAGAGTTGAGTCGTGATGCTTCCCATGTATCCCCAACACCTGATTGCATAACTGGAAACTTTCGGAAATTAATAGGTGGGTTCATCTAGTAGCTCGTAGGCATTCTTCCAACGAATGCATGATATGGAGTTCGGGGTTCTACATTGAGTGAAGTAGTTTTATGGCCGTTGTTCCGATCGGGAGTTGCATCTTAAAGGGTCCTTGGCTATGCTGATCCGGGGATTGCAAAACCCTTTTGTAACACGTCCCATAAGCTTTCAGCACGAATATGTCGAACAAAGCTTCTATCTTGTATTTGTTTTATCTACACCTTGTTGTTTTATTTACCTTTTGTCTCCCAAGTGGCTTCTCGTGAAGATTGTTGTTACTATTAAACTGTGAATTTCATTCGTTCCTCTTGTTCGAATGATTCTTGTGAAGACTATGTTGCAATTCTAGCCGTTGATTCAGCTTATATCTTCTTTCAATCAATGGCTAATAGTGGTCATCTCTTTTAGGATGGCTCCTAAAAGGGTTCCCAACGCTAACCTAGAGGGTGAAGAGGTTCCTGATCGTCCTCCTTCCCCACCTCCTCCGTCATAGGCCTGGAGAGCAATTATGCAAGCTACGACTCAGAACACCCAAATGCTTTTTGCAAATGATGCAGAACATTCAAGCAAATCAAGCAAATCAGGGTGCTCATGGGAACCAAGGCAATTTGTTCAACCAACCGCACTTTGCTACGCTCAACCAGTTCTTGGCAAATCAACCAAAGGCATTCAGTTACTGCGTGGACCCTCTAGATGCTGAAGACTGGATAACAGATATCAAGAAGCATTTCGAGTGCAGTAACGTCAGGCCCGAGGACTATGTGAAGTTTGCAGCCTTCCAACTCAAGGACCAAGCCGCTGATTGGTGGTAGTAGTACAAAGACTCTAGAGCAGGGCGTGTAATCTCCTGGGATGACTTCTGCAAGGACTTTCACTCTCACCACATTCCAACAAGTGTCATCGAGGGTATGCATGAGCAATTCCGCAACCTGAAGCAATGCTCAATGTCTGTCTACCAATATAATGTCAAGTTCCAGAACCTTGCCCGCTATGCCAAGCAAGACATCCTAGATGCCAAGAGCAAGATCTATCAGTTCCGAGGTGGTCTGAAGGATGAACTCCAACTTGCTCTCACCTTGTTCGAGCCTGATGAGTTTGATCAATTCTATAACATGGCACTTAAGCAAGAGGCAGCCCAGCTCAAGATGGAAGCTTCCAAAAAGAGGATCAGAGATGATGTTCATTCCTCCTCTTCTTCTGAAGTGGTCGCAAAGCAACAGAAGTTTTGGCTTCCACCTCCTCCAGTGATCCGAGCTCCCTACAACAACAACAAGAACTCTGGTGGTCGTGCTTTCTCCCACCCACCCAACCCAAGCAACCAGTCAAAGAATCATTTTCGAGCTTCCAAGTCAAGTGCTCCTTATCACCGTCCTCTCTCAGAAGTGGTTTGCAACAAGTGCAATCAGAAGGGTCACTATGCTAACAAGTGCCCCAACCCAAGGCGCCTTCCGCCTCCTCCACCTGTCAGCACTGCTATTGTCAAGCATAATCCAAAGTCAGCAAGAGTGAATCTGATGAAGGCAGCTCAAGCAGAGAATTCTTCATATGTGATACTTGGTAATCTTCCAGTCAACCTTAAACCTGGTAAAGTCTTGTTTGATTCGGGTGCATCATGTTCTTTCATGTCTCAACCTTTTGCATCCAAGCATAATGTTGACATCAAAAGTTTGCTAAGGGAATTATCAGTTGTTTCTCCGGGTAAACTAATGCATTCAAAAATATTTGCTCCGGATGTATCTATTCGCATGGGTGATTACCGCTTTCTAGCTTCACCGGTTGTTCTCGGCAACTCCGACATTGATCTTATTCTTGGGATGGATTGGCTTTCTCAGCATGATGCTCACATTGATTGTGCAAATAAGGAAGTCAAGATTACTCATCCTAACGAAGACGTGATTATCTTCGCCTCTCGGGATAACACAATCAGGCTATTCTCTCTCAATGACAAGGGCGAGATTAATGCCATCTCTCAAATTCCGGTGGTCAACGAATACGAAGACGTTTTTCCTAAAGAGCTTCCAGGCATGCCTCCGCATCGTCAAGTTGAATTTGTCATTGAACTCGAGCCTGGTACTGAGCCAGCATGCCGGCGTCCGTACAAGCTCTCCCCTGAAGAGTTGAAGGAGTTGAAGAAACAGCTCGATGAGCAAGAGTGTATGGGTCTGATCAGGCCTAGCATGTCTCCTTGGGGCTGTGGTGTCTTGTTTGTCAAGAAGAAGGATGGCATGGAGCGCCTTTGCGTTGATTACCGGCCATTGAACAAGAAGACAATAAAGAACAAGTATCCGCTCCCCAACATCAATGAATTGCTCGAGCAGCTCAAAGGAGCAAAAGTGTTCTCCAAGCTCGATCTCCGAATGGGTTATCACCAAATTCGCATTCGTGAAGAAGATATCCACAAGACTGCATTCAGAACCAGCTACGGCTCCTATGAATATACAGTCATGTCTTTTGGCCTCGCTAATGCTCCACCTACCTTCTCGAGAATGATGCACTACATTTTCAACCCCTACACCAATGAATTTGTGCTTTTGTATCTGGATGACATCTTGGTATTCTCCAAGAATGAAGAGGACCACGAAAAGCACCTCCATCTGGTTCTCGACAGACTCCGTGAACCTAAGTTCTATGCCAAGTTCTCCAAGTGCGAATTCTGGCTCGATAAGGTCTTGTATCTGGGCCATATCATCTCCGCTGACGGTATTGCGGTGAATCCCGAGAAAGTTGAAGCGATTGTCAACTGGGAACCTCCTCAGAACGTCAAGCAACTCCGAAGCTTTCTTGGTCTTGCTAGCTATTGCAGAAGGTTCGTTGAGAACTTCTCCAAGATTGCCAAGCCTCTCTCCAACTTGCTGCAGAAGAATGTCAAGTACAACTGGTCTCCAGATTGTGATGTGGCATTCAAAACTCTCAAAGAAAAGCTCATCTCTGCTCCTGTTCTTACCCCTCCAGATGAGTCCAAGCCCTACGAAGTATTCTATGATGCTTCTCTTCAAGGACTTGGTGGTGTTCTAATGCAGGACAAGAAGATTGTGGCATACACTTCTCGTCAATTGAAGCCAAGTGAGAAGAACTAGCCCACACATGATCTCGAGCTAGCAGCTGTGGTACATGCCTTGATCATGTGGAGACACCTTCTGTTGGGCAGAAAAGTCGACATCTTCACCGATCACAAGAGCTTGAAGTACATCTTCACACAGCCGAACTTGAACCTTCGCCAGACTCGTTGGGTTGAAATGATCCAAGAGTATGATCCAAGCATCGAATACACACCGGGCAAGGCCAATGTGATTGCAGATGCCTTGAGCAGAAAGGCATATTGCAACAGGCTCCTTATCAAGCCGTTTCAGCCTGAGCTTTGTGAAGCATTCAGGAAGCTCAACCTCCAAGTTGTTCCGCAAGGCTTTCTTGCAAATCTTCAAGTTGCTCCTACCTTGGAAGATCAGATCCGTGAGGCCCAACTCAGTGATGCTATGGTGCAGAAAGTGAAACATGGTATTGCAAAGGGTACTCCCAAATACAAGTGCTATCGCGTTGATGAGAGAGATACCTTGTTCTTTGAGGACAGACTTGTGGTTCCCAAGGGTGATCTCAAGAAGCTCATAATGAACGAAGCACATGACTCCCTCCTTTCGATTTATCCTGGAAGTTCTAAGATATACCAAGACCTCAAGAAATCTTACTGGTGGACTCGCATGAAAAGGGAGATTGTCCAATTTGTGAATGAATGTGATGTCTGCAGAAGAGTGAAGGCAGAACATCAACGTCCAGCCGGTCTTCTCCAATCTCTTCCTATTCCCGAGTGGAAGTTCGACCACATTAAAATGGATTTCGTCACTGGGTTTCCCAAGTCCAAGAAGGGGAATGATTCGATCCTTGTTGTCATTGACAAGCTTACCAAAGTAGCTCAGTTCCTTCCAGTCAAAGAATCCATCAACGCAGCTCAACTGGCAGAGTTGTACACTTCCAGAATTGTGTCCTTACATGGCATTCCTCAAGTTATCTCCTCAGACCGTGGAAGTTTGTTCACATCCAAGTTCTGGGACTCATTTCAGTCTGCCATGGGCACTAAGATCCATTTCAGCACTGCATTTCTCCCTCAGACTAGTGGTCAAGTCAAGAGAGTGAATCAGATTCTAGAAGACATGCTCAGAGCTTGTGTCATATCTTTTGGCATGAAGTGGGAAGACTGTCTCCCGTTTGCCGAGTTCTCTTACAACAACAGTTTCCAAGCAAGTGCCGGCAAAGCTCCGTTTGAAATCCTCTATGGCAGAAAGTGCCGTACCCCTCTCAACTGGTCCGAGACAGGTGAACGTCAACTTCTTGGCAATGACTTGATCTCAGAAGCCGAAGAAATGTGCAAAGTCATACGTGAGAATATCAAGGCCGCTTAGTCACGTCAGAAGAGCTACTATGACGGCAAGCATTGTGATTTGGCCTTCAACATTGGGGATCATGTCTATCTCCGTGTTTCTCCTATGAAAGGCACCCAAAGATTCGGTATCAAAGGCAAGCTTGCTCCTAGATACATGGGCCCTTTCAAGAGCCTTCGCAAAAGAGGCAATCTAGCCTATCAACTTGAGCTCCCTTCCAACTTCGCTAATGTTCATGATGTGTTTCACGCTCAACTCCGCAAGTGCTTCAAGACACCTGAATGCACTATTCCGTTTGAGGAGATTGATCTTCAACAAGACTTGTCTTACCGAGAGCCACCCGTTGCTATTCTCGAAGAAACCGAGTGCAAGACCCGCAACAAGTCAATCAAGTTCTTGAAAGTTAAGTGGTCACACCATACCGACCGAGAAGCTACGTGGGAACGAGAAGATCACCTTCATTCCGAGTACCCTTCCTTCTTCCAGTCCTAGATCTCGGGACGAGATCTTTTCGTAGTAGAGGAGAGTTTGTACTGCCCCGGATGTAACACTTTCCCTATATGGCAATATATAAACTTTGGCTTCATCAATTCCATTCCAGGTTCTTCTTTCTTTTCGGGTTTCTCGTTTTGTCGTGTGCGTGTGTGCATTTCATCCATGTCATGTTGTCATGTGCATTGCATTGCATTTGTGTTGTCATTTGCATCCGGCCCCACTCGTCTCTTCCCGTTGTCCATTTTGAGTTCCGACGCTCTCACACGTGCCCGTGGCATCCCCGAGTCCTTCTTTCGTGTTTCGCCATGTAACGTTTCCGGAATGGCGTGAGACTTGTCGTGCGATTTTGTTTTGATATGTGTAGGCCGCCTGTCAAGTTTCGTCGCATTTGGAGTTCGTTTAGTACTCCAAAGGGTAACCTAGTGGGCTAAAAGGACCTCCTCTTTGAGGCCCAAGACCCCCTCCACAACAGCCCACCAACCCAGCACAACCCTTCCCATCATCTCGGTCGTTGAATTGTGATCGCGTGGCCGAAAACCGCTCCCCATTTCGAGTCTCCTAGCTCCTTGTGCCTATATAAACGTCCACCCCTCCATTTTCGTCCAAAAACCCTAGTCTTCTTCCTCCTCCAGCCCCCGCCTCGAAATCCGCGCCGGGCGGACGTGTCCGACCCGGGCCGGACAGGTCTGCCGCGCCAACCAACCGCCTCCGCCACCGCGCGGGCCCGCAGGCCCAGCGCCGGCCCACTGCCGCCGCCTTACGGGACAGTCCCCGCACTACCGCGCCCTTCGTCCCCGCGCCGCCGCCACGGATCCCCGACGCCGCCCCACTTCCGGCCGCCGTGCCGCCACCCGCAGGCCGGAGCACTGCCCGCCGCCGCCGGGGCTCAGCCCCACCGCGCTGCCCGAGCTCCTCGAGTTCGCAGCGCCGCCGCCTCCGTTCTGCCCCGAGCCGCCGCCTCGCCTCCTCCGGTCAGCCCCAGCTCGCCGGTCGTGGAGCCGCGCCGCCCCGGGCGCACCCCCTCGCCGCCGGCCGCTGGTTCGCCGGAGGCCGAGCTCCGCCGACCGCCGATCCGATCGGGACCCCGATCCCGATCCAGTGAGCTGCCCGGGTTCGAAGCCTAATGGGCGCGACCCGCTTCGCCCACACCGACCCGCGACCGGCGCCCGCGTTGACCAGAGAGGTTGACCCTCTGTTTTTTTTGCTAAGTCCTTTTAGATTTTGTTGTCTGATGCATTTTTGTGAAGGCTATAACTTTTACTATGCTTGTCCGATTTGTGCATATAATATGTCAAAATGATCGTGGTGACATGTACTATGTTTTGTTCCAGTGTGCCATGCATGTTTGAGTCCATCTAGATGTCTTAATCTTCATGACAAGAGTGCTATATGATATAAACTGCTGCTATTAGTTGTTTTGATGCCATGTTTGAGATGTGATAACTTGGTGCATGTTTATCCAAATGAAGCAAATGATATGTCCAAATGTTTATCATGAGATGCTCTACATGTTGGTTGCTTTAGCTTGCATGTTAGAGTTCAGATTGCCAGGTTTATCCCTGTTGCAAAAGTGCATGTGGCTGCTAGATTTTGTAATTTGTTACGAGATGCCTAGTTGAAGAGCTCGTTGCTATTGTTGTGTTTGTCCCCATGTCGCATGCTCATATGTTTTAGTTTCCCCATCATGTGCTCTTTGCTGTGGTGCAAACCAATTGCCATGATATGCTTTGAGATGACTTAAACTTGCTCACAAACATGCCATGATAATATTGTTGTTTTAACAGTTAGTGAAATTTCACTAAGTCTGGAATCTGTAATATCCGGATGCTTTGTTTGATTGTTGTCCTAGGCAAATCCATGTTAGTTTTGGGGTGGCCTTTAATCATTCCTTCTTGTATATGATGTTGTCTATCCATCCATGCCCTCACATGTTCATTTGGGTTTCTGTAGAATATTTAAATCTTGCTCCCAAGTTGCTATAAAATATTGCTGTCAGGTTTTTATTGTCATGATCAAAATGTTGTAGCTTATTGCTATTGATCCATGCCTCCTATGGAGATGCTCCAATGGAGTTGTTTGCTGTAGGATATGTCTACTTCATGTCCATGTTTCTTGTCACCATGTTGGAGTGCTGTAGAGTATATATTTCTTGCCCCAAAGTTGCGATGTGGCTGTTAGTTTCAGCTTTGCATTGTTTCTTGTTTCGGTTGTATCTTTTAGCCCGTTGCTCCGTTTTGGGTGAGTTCTACATGAAACCTGTGTGGTTTTGCACGTAGTTTCATAATATCATCTTGTTAACATGTTTGGAGTATGTTTGCTTGATGTTTGGGTGCATGTTGCACCGTTGCCATGCTTATCTTGTTTTGATCATATCTTCTAGACCGTAGCTCCGTTTTAAACAAACTTTATATGAAACTTGACTAGAATTTCGTGTAGATCATCATGGTGCATGTTAACTTGATGTTTAACAACTTTAACTTAAGGTTTGTTCATATCTGGACTAATTTCAAACTATGCATATGAGGACTTACCGGATTTGTCTTAAGTAGTTTCCGGCCTCATTTAAACCTGCTGTTTCTTGTGTTGTTTTTCTGTGCTTCCTACCTTGCCATGTTTTGCATCCTATATAGACTTGACTTGCATCCTACTTGCTTGAGTAAATTGTCATGTTTCTTGTGTTGTTTCTCTGTGCTTCCTATGTTGTCAGGTTGTGCATCCTGAGTGCATCCACAGTGCTTCCTTAGTGCATCAGCCATGCATCTTGTAGTTTGCGCATTGCACCTTGTTTGATTTCGTGCCTCGTGTGTTCTTGTGTTGAGCAGAGCCGGAAGCCGAGACCGAGTACGAGAACGAGGTTACTACCGAGGTTGAGAACGAGGAGCCCTCTTACGATCCCATCGACGACTCGACAGGCAAGATGACTTGACCCAGATATCATTACTATCTTTGCCTATTGCTAGAAGTCTCGCTCTTTAGCTTATTGCCTCGATGCCCATGTTTGGTTGTCAGCCTCCTATTGTAACCATGAATCTGTCTAACCACCCAACCTATGCAAACCTTTGATTGGCTACGTAGGCTTCGCTCAGCCCCTCTTATAGCATTGCTAGTTGCAGGA
Source organism: Secale cereale (assembly GCA_902687465.1). Taxonomy (NCBI): domain Eukaryota; kingdom Viridiplantae; phylum Streptophyta; class Magnoliopsida; order Poales; family Poaceae; genus Secale; species Secale cereale. The sequence continues at coordinate 738,083,699 of LR738713.1, forward strand.
GAAGATTTGAAGATTCTTGCTTCATGTTGAAGCTTGTTGGGATATCACACTATATAAACTCTTTAATGAAATCATCTATATATTGGTAATGGGTGGAAGGCTAAGCCTCTTGCTTGGTGATTTGTTCCACTCATGCCGCCCTAGGAACCGTATAAACCGGTGTTATGTTCCTTGATTATGCGTTCCTCACATGGTTGGGGTTATGGGACCCCCTCGATAAACCACTTAGCTCTAAGTCTTTTCCAGCAAGTCCCAACATTGGTACTATTTGCCTTAACAACTAAAAACTTGCATAGGGAGTAATTAACCCTCTTCTTAATCAACAACCCGGGCCAGTGCTCCACATGAGTGTTGGTCCAAACTGCGGGTTACGCGGGGCCACCTTGGGGGAACCTGAGGGCTGGTAAAAACCTGTGGGATCACCCATCCGGTCGTGGCCTGAGACGAGATACGCGCGGCTACTATCAGGGTGTCGGCACGCCAGGAGGATTTGCTGGATTATCCTTACGTTAGTCGGAGTATCTTGAGCACGGGATTCCGAGGATACTCGGGCCTTCCCACCTTGGAGTTGCGACCCTGCGGATCGTGGGCTTGTAATGGGCCAAGTTGGAACACCCTGCATGGTTTTGAACTTTCGAAAGCCGTGCCCGCGGTTATGTGGCAGATGGGAATTCGTTAATATCCGGTTGTAGAAAACTTGACACCATGTTCAGAACACACTACCAGCGTGAGTACCGTGACGGTCATTTTCCAAAAGGGGTTCGGGAAGTGAACACGGTGGGGTTATGTTTGACGTGCTTATATAGGATCACTTTGTGATCACCTTGTCGCTCGTGGCACTTCTCTTCTCGACCTTATTACGTAAGTTAGTGCTAGTGCTGCTGCAACCTTTTTTTCTTTCTTCAGCCTTGTTCCACACCCAAGGCTTAGATAGTTCTGCTACCCGGGAACGGGATTGCTGAGTCCTCTGTGGCTCACATATTCTACACCACACCAGATGCAGGTACCATGGTGAACTACTCAGGTGACGGCACATAGCTATACTGGGAGTACGATGAGGAACGTAGCCGTTACTATGTGCACTATCCCGATGATCAGTAGTGGTTTCTACTAGGGCGATTCGAACTTATGGCTTTATGTATGTTTGGTATCTTTCATTTGGATCTTCACCCGTAGACGGGTTGTGATGTTATTTGGATGATGATTTGCTATGTAATGAATTGTGTGATGTGGCGAGTGTAAGCCAACTATCTCTTTTGTTTTTCATCCCCATTTTTACATGAGATGTGCAAAGATACCGAACTTGAGATCATTCCAGAATGGGCTTATACCTTTAAGTAGTGCCTCGACACGTAGGAGGTATAGTCCCATCCTGGGCATTACAATAGGACACGTAGGAGGTATAGATCCATAATCTATTGTACAAGCTCTCAACATGTCCTCCAGAATTTGATTGACTCTCTCGGTCTATCCATTGGTGTGCGGGTGGAAAGTTGTACTGAATTCTAGCCTAGTTCCCAAAGTCTGGTGTAGCTGATGCCAAAACTATGAGGTGAACTGCGTTCCTCTATCTGATACAATGGTCGTGAGAACTCTGTGCAGACATACCATCCTGGTCATGTATATCTTGGCCAACTTCGCACTAGTATACGTGGTTTTCACGGGGATAAAGTGGGCTACTTTGGTCAAGCGATCCACTACTACCCAGATTGAGTCATATCCCAATCTGGTCCTGGGCAATCCGGTGATAAAGTCCATGCTAAGCTTATCCCACTTCCATTCGGGTATCGGCATAGGCTGTAGTAATCCTACTGGCTTCTGATGTTCTGCCTTCACTCTCTCGCATACATCACATACTGCTACATATTCGGCAATATCCTTCTTCATTCCCGTCCACCAGAAACGTTCCTTCAAATCCAAATACATCTTAGTGTTTCCGGCGTGTATCGAGTATGGTGAATCATGTGCTTCCTGTTGTATCAATTTCTTGATCTTGGCGTTGTTGGGCACATAGATTCGGTCCTCAAACCACAAGGTGTCGTGTTCATCCTCACAAAAACCCTTGGCTTTTCCTTCATTCATCTTCTCCTTTATCTCGGAAATCTATTTGTCATCCTTCTGGGCTTCTCGTATCTTTCCCAACAATGTTGACTGAACTTCCAAGGTTGCAACAAAACCTCTAGGAACTATCTCCAAACGAAGCTCCCTGAGATCTTCCGCTAACTCCTCTGGCAATCCTCCCTTCACTAGTGTATTGGCATAACTCTTCCGTCTCAAAGCGTCTCCAACGACGTTGGCCTTTCTGGAGTGATAGTGCAGCTTCGTATCATAATCCTTTATAAGCTCCAACCATCTCATATATCTGAGGTTCAGCTCCTTCTGAGTGAAAATGTACTTCAAACTCTTGTGATCCGTGTACACATCACAACGATTTCCAATGAGGAAATGTCTCCAGGTTTTGAGCGCATGCACTACAGCTGCTAGCTCCAAATCGTGTGTAGCATAATTCAACTCATGCGGTCGAAGTTGACGAGATGCATAGGAAACAACTATTCCGTCCCGCATGAGTACTCCTCCAAGTCCTAAGCATGAAGCATCGCAATACACTTGGACATCCTTGCGTATATCTGGCAAGATCAGGACGGGGGCTGTCGTCAACCATTTCTTCAACTCCTGGAAACTTTCTTAGCACTCTTCAGTCCAATGAAACTTTGTGTCTTTCTTCAACAATGTCGTCATAGGCTTTTCAATCTTGGAGAAATTCTCTATGAATCTCCGGTAATATCCCGCGAGTCCAAGAAAACTGCGGATCTCTCCAACTGAAGTGGCTGCAAACCACTCAGTGACTGCCTGCACCTTGACAGGGTCCACAGCTATACCTTCTCCTGATATAACATGTCCTAAGAATCCAACTTCCTTCAACCAAAACTCACATTTGCTAAACTTGGCATACAACTGATGTTCTCTAAGCTTCTCAAGAACCAAACGCAAATGCTTCTCATGTTCCTCTTCATTCTTCGAGTACACCAAGATATCATCAATGAATACCACGACAAACTTATCCAAGAACTCCATGAACACCTTATTCATCGTACTCATGAAATAGGCAGGGGCGTTGGTCAATCCAAATGACATAACCGTATACTAATATAGCCCATACCTTGTGGTGAAGGCTGTCTTAGGTATATCCTTCTCTCGGATCTTCAACTGGTGGTATCCTGATCGTAGAACAATCTTGGAGAATACTTTAGCTCCTTGTAGTTGGTCAAGCAAATCATTGATCATCGGCAGCGGGTACTTATTCTTAATCGTCACTTCATTCAGTGCCCGATAATCAACGACCATCCTTAAATATCCATCCTTCTTCTCGACCAAAAGCACTGGGACTCCCCAAGGTGATGAACTTCGTCGAATAAATAATTTCTCCAATAACTCCTTAATCTGCTTCTTGATCTCTTCCAGATTGTTTGCTGGCATCCGATATGGTCTCTTCGATATTGGTCCGGTGCCATGCAATAGCTCTATAGAAAACTTAATATCTCTATACGGCGGCATGCTTGGTAGCTCTTCTGGAAATACATCCGGATAATCCCTTACTACGGGCACTTCCTCCTGAACAACTCCCGAGAGAGAATGCACTTGTGTCCTTCTAGGGGAATGCCTAGACACATACTTGATCCTTTTTCCCTCCGGGGTGGTGAGTAAAATAGACTTACTAGCACAATCGAGTTTCCCTCCATACACCAATAGCCAATACATACCTAGTATCACATCCAATCCTTGTGACTCCAAAACTATCAGGTCTGAGGGGAAAACATGTCGTCCAATGGTCAATGGTACTTGAAAACATCCTTGATGTGCCATGTACTCTGCTCCTGGGGAACTTACTAATATGGGGGTCTTAAGGACTTGGGTGGGCAACTTACATCTATTTACGAATCCCCTTGAAATGTATGAATGTGATGCACCAGTATCGAACAGAACTACAACGGTAAATGACTTAACCAAAAACATACCGACAACTGCATCTGGTTGCTCTTCAACCTCCTCCACGGTCACGTGGTTCACTTGTCCTTTGTTGAAAGGGTTGGGTTTCTTCCCGGCGCTTCCATTGCCATTCACATTCTTAGCCTCAGGGCACTCCGTGGCATAGTGTCCATTCTTCCTGCACTTGAAACAGGTAACGTGGCTTAAATCCCTCTTGGCGGGTGTGGATGGGGAGGAGCGGTTCTGATTATTGTTTGCTCCATTCCCATTCCCATTCTTGGAGCCATTGTGGTTGTGAGAACTTCCTCCATTATGGGTGTGGATGCCTTGGTGTTGGGTATATCCTCCCAAGTTCGGGGTGAAACGGGGCTTCTGCTGGGCTCCAGAATTATTCCTTCATTGTCCATACTTCCTCTTGCGGCTCTCAATCTGCTGCTGCTTCCCGTCAATCATAAGAGCTTTATCCACCAACTCCTGGTAGTTGTTGAAGGTTGCCACCATCAACTGTATGCTCATCTCATCATTCAGCCCTTCCATAAACTTCTCCTGCTTCGCGGCATCTGTGGCCACATCGTCAGGGGCATAACGAGATAGAGTACTAAACTCATCTACGTACTGAGCCACAATACGATTTCCTTGGCGCAAGTTGTGAAACTCTCGCTTCTTCATGCTCATGGCTCCAGTTGAAACATGCGCAGTGGAAAAAGCTTGCTGAAACTGATCCCAAGTGACATTGGCTACAGGGAAAGTGGCTGTGTAGTTCTCCCACCATGCGGCTGCTGGTCCAGCCAACTGATGTGCGGCAAAATGCACCTTCTCAGCATCCATGCAGTTTGCGGTGGTCAACTCCCATCCAATCTTGCGTAGCCAGTCATCAGCAACTATGGGTTCAATGCTACTAGAAAACACCGGTGGTTGCAACCTTAAGAAACGTGTCGGGTTATCCACGGGTGGTGGTAGTGGAGGGTTGTTGTTGTTGTTGTTCTGATTCTCTGATTGTTCTTGACAAGAAGTTGCATCAAGGTGTTCTGCTGCTGGATCAACTGAGTGAGCTCAGGGGGAAACTGAAATCCGGGCTCACATCTCGGAGGCATCTAAGGGGTGTAGAGGGAAGAGATTAGAATAGAAATGGGGTCTAAGGGAAATTTCACTACCCATATGCACATGAGACAAACACAATCATATCACACCAATCAATTTCAAGCAAGGGCATACAAAGATTCTAACTAACGTTACAAAAGTGCTCTAAATTCTACTCTATGGGGAAAAACTACTAGTCATAGGGTGGTCATCTAGAAATTTTGATCGGCGGAAGATTCCGTGATGTCTGCTCCAGCTTCATCCTTATAGTCATCATCAGTATCATCGGGGTCTGATTCTGTGTCGTCGATGATTGTGTAGTCCTCAGAACGAATCTCCTTGGGTTCTTCTTCTTCTTCTTCTCCTCCTGGTGTTGGATCTTCCATGAATACTCCCAGCTTCCTTGTCAAGTCATCATTCTTTTCCACAAGTATTGTCATCTCCTCCTCGTATTCGTCGTGTGTAGACTTGAGTTCCTCTTCTAGCTCGAAGTTCCTGGTTAACGCCTTCTTCAAATCTATCATCCCTGCGCACATCTGGTGCTCCTGTCGACGAATGTGCTGGTTTAACTCCTGGATGAATGCGGCAATGGACATGTCCTTCCGGGTACTGATCATGTCCCATTGCTCATCTCGGCGTCCATATATCTAGTACATAGTGTCCTTCAGCTCCTGCTTGTAGACTTCTCCAATACGTCCCATGGTAATGTGGGCTGCCATACTCTTGCCTAGGCTCCAGGTTGGTGCATGAAAGGAAAACTCTATGGGTTCAGTGGATGCTGCGAATGTTGTCCCGGGAATTTGAACTTGAATATTCCATCTCTCCTCTTCCGGTAAAGTGGAGGTGTAGGTCCCGGTGAAGCTTGGTATTCCGTTGTTCAGGTACCTAGTGACTTCCTTCAAGTGTCGTCCAAAAGGTGTGTCTTCATCTGGTTGAGTGAACTTGTTCCTTGGGTCCACCATCCTAAAGAGTAGAAAATGGAGAGGAGTCACAAATGAGTAGAGAAGAGTGACCTAGGGTTTATCTTAGTGGTCGTGTCCTACAGTCAGTGTGTGCTCTGATACCATCTTGTAGCTACCATGATCCGAATGGACCGAAGTCTCTGTGTTTCTGTGTCATCCCTGGATCGGTAATGCTCACACACACAATACTTGAAGGATTTATAACAGAGTGGCAATCACACACTTATTATATCGAATGTCTCAAAAGAGAACTTATTACAAATGTATATGGCATAAGGCCATCTAACACAATAACAGTGGAAGGCTTGGAAGATAAGTGAGTCCATCAACTCCAACGGCAAAGCTGAGTGCACGACAAACGACCTAGCGCACTTTACTCTTCTTCTGAAAAGTCTGCAATGTAACATGTTGCAGCCTGAAACGGGTCAGCACATGGAATATGGTGGCAAGATAACACAGTAAAGCAAGTAACAGAATAAAGGCTAACACTATATGCATATTTGGCTGGTGGAGGCTCTAAGGTTAAGGTTTTTGCATAAAGCCAATTTTCCCTACAACAAAGAAATAACTTTTATTTTTACTATCATGGCGGTTGAAACATCATTGAGAAGGTACCTCCAACTCAATCCCAATTAAAGTAGTCATCATTAACCCAACAAATTTATTTTACAGTGATGAGATCAACCAATAATTCAAGTACCAGATACTCAAGATGTCCATAACCGGGGACACGGCTAATCATGATTAGTTTGTACACCCTGTAGAGGTTTGCACACTTTTCCCCACAAGACTCGATCTCCTCCATTGGATTTCTCGCACTGCACGGTGTTTGAAAAATGGATAAACGAGACACGGTCTTTCAGAAGCATTCACTCTTTACCCCGGGTGGACCGGTACACCTACTTTCCCCTACATCTGCTAGTCCACCACTGAAAGAGCTCACACAACTTACTCATACTATGCCAGAGCCCATAATGGCATTGTGGCTGCACACGGAAGTTTCTAGCATGAATAGTTTTATGATCCCTTTGAGCCTGGGTGGCATTCCATAGGATAATCACACGGTTCCTCCGGGATTTCCTAGGACAACACTGGATTCTCCAGGTGCCCTACAACCAATCCACCCATATGTGTATTCAAGTAGCCACCTTAAGTTGAACCATTAATTAACAACTCACATCTGTCATGGATACTCTCAAACCCAGCCCACGTCTATGAGCATAGCATGGCAACCTAAGCATAATGTAGAAGTAACTCCCAAGGGTTTGAAAATAATGCAGGTAATAGGTTCTACCTCAATCTACTTCCCAAACCAACAAGTTAAGAGATCCTACTGATGCAATGTGTGAGGATTTGATCTAATGCATAAAAACTAGGTAATAAAGGGTATGAACAAAGTGTTACTTGCCTTGCTGATGATTATCAAAACCTAGGGACTCGTAGTAGCACGCTTCGCACTCCGGGAATTCTATCGTAATCAAACAAAAGCATACATAAGAAAACAATCAAAGGTGCACAGAAAAAACTCCAAATAAGAAGATCTAACCAGAAATTGCAACTTAAGAACTCCGGTTTGCAAAAAGAATCAAATCAAACGGAGCAACGAAACTCAAACCACGAAAGAAACAAGATCCAATTACTAGATTGATCTAAAGTCAAAATTTTACAATAGAAAAACCTTGTTCAAGTTGGGTAAATGGAAAGAGGGTTTAGAGACGAAGATCTGGGCACTTGAATCGCCTGATTCCGACTCTCGAGCGAAAACAAAAACTAAAAACAAGATCAGGGCAGAAATCACGATTGAAAATAACCGCGGAAAAAAAACCCTGAAAAAGAAAACTGACGAATAGGCTAACGAACGAACGTTCGTTATCTGTGACTAACGGACGAACAACGTTTGTTAAAACGAACGTACGGATGAACGTCCGCTATTTAACTAAACCAAAAAACGAACCGATCTATTAAGAACAGATCTAGGGTTCCGAAAAAAAACTGAACGGTTTAAAAAAATCCAACGGCTACCTCATGGATCGAGACGGCGGCGGCGGCGTACTCCGGCGGGGCGGCGGCGGACTCCGGCGATGGCGGCGGCGGGTGGTGGCGGGGCGGCGAGCGGCGTGGCGGGCGGCGGCGAAGCGGCAAGGCGGGAGCAGCGGCGGCGAAGCGGCGCGGCAAGGCAGCAGCAGCGGCCGCGGCGGCGTGCACGTGGACCGAGGCGGCGGCGTGCTAGGGTTAGGGCGGCGGGGCTGGTCGGCTGCGGCGGCTGCGGGCCTCGCCTTTTAAAGGCCGGCTGGGGAAGATCGGGTCGGGTACGGCCCGACTAGGTCGGTTCCCCTTTCTTTAAACATTCCTGACGTACTAAAACAGGCGAAAAAAAATACTAAACGGACTCGAAAAATTCCGAAATAAATTTGTACCATTCGCTAATAATATTTAGGACAAAGTGAACATTTTTCCTGGTCCTAAATGCAATTTTGAAAAAACGCGCATTTTTTCTATGCAAGTAAAACGCAAATAAATCCGAATAAAAATCCAAAAGTGATTTTAATATTTTTCCTCCAATATTTCTTTTATTTTCAAGAGGTCATATTATCTCCGCTCATATATATTACTAAGAAATATTTTTAGGAGAGAAAAACAATTAAAAACCAAAATGATCCACGTACCAGTATTTGAGAAAACTCAAATACGAAAATGGTAAAATCCACAACTCTTTCCGTGGGTCCTTGAGTTGCTTAGAATTTTCGAGAATAACAAGAACGCAAATGCAATAAAATATGCAACGCAATATGATCTATGTATAATATTCCAAATTGAAAATTTGGGATGTTACACCGCCATAACAGGCGTTAGGCGGGAATAACTTTTTTACAACTTTAGTTAGCCATCGCCATCTCATGTTTTCGAGCAAGACATAATGAACAAACATTAAACAAACACCTCTGAAAATGAAGCAGGAGCCCTCGCATCGATTAGGGCCGAGATTCATCACGCCTGCACTGTGAAGGACATAGAAGAAAGCTGATCAGCGCCGCCGATGGAGGTGTCGATATCGAATCTCCCTTGGGCGAGCACACGAGATGAAGGGCCAGGGACGTATGTGTTTTGGCTCTTGTTGTTTTCATCCATGGGGCGCGCCCTAGTGCCTTGCCGTCTCCTCGTTTGCCTTCTGGTCACCACCCCGAAGCTTCTAGGGTCTCTTGTTCAGGAATATTTTTGTCAAAAAGTTTCCTAGAATTTGGACTTTGTTTGGTACATATTTTTTGGAAATCCAAAAATTGGCAACAACAACAACTGGCACTTGGCACTGGGTTAATAAGTTAGTCCCAAAAAATGAAATATAATTGCATATAAAGCATCCAAGATTGATACTATAATAGCATGGAACAATAAAAAATTATAGATATGTTGGAGACATATCAGGCCACGTCGGTGCCTACTACACTCGCGCACTATCCACGACGCGCCGGTAGCGTTGGTGTCATCTGCTGCCATAACCGTGTCGCGCTGGCTGAGCTGGAGGACAGGCACGGCCGAGTCGATGCTCCGTGTGATCGTTCCCTGACCCGGCTAAGCCATTCGTCCATGAGATCGCCACAACCTTTGCAGCGGGAGTTCCTCATCCTTGGGGAAGCCATTGATCTTTCACGCACGCTAGCTTCATCTATTCATTGATCACAGGACTCGACGCTCAGGTTTGATCCCAACGTGCCCGCTACCCTTGAGCTCTGACGTAGTGTGACATGATTTACTTTGTGGATCACACATGTGGCATGCTTTGTTTCGATCCCTACGATCCAACTCGTTCCCTTCCCGACGACGCCGGGGGCCAACATCATCATGCACTATGTGGGCGTGACAGAGGGAGCCATGATGTTGGCCGTGGTCTCAGAGCCGGTCAAAACCAATTTTGGGCCCGGGGCAACGTAAAGTAATTTTTTTATACTAAACTTTTATATTTATTTTAAACTAGGGATACCAGATTAAAGTTTTATTTTTATATATCTTTTTCTACTTATCCCCATAACAATATTTTCGAATAATAGTACATTATTACTTTTTATACGGTTGTAATGTATATTAGTGAAACTTTTGATTCTCTCAAAATTAAAATTGTATGATGCACCAATAAAATTTATTTTTTAAATGATTTAAATTAATTATATAATATTGCATAAACTATATATTATATACACATGTATTTGCATATTTATGAGTGTGTTCATATATATTTTAATATTGTTAAATATCATCGTATATATTTATAAATCATATACACACTAGCAAATATTTTGATAGTGGTTTCTAGTGTACATTAGGGCACCAATATCCATAGAAACTTCTATGCCATAGAAAATGTGACTTGTAAGTTGGGTGCAGTAATAGAATCATCGAAGAAAAATAAAATTGTTGATTGTATTTTTGCGTATGATTCGTTTCATCTAACATGCTCATCTATACGCACTTGGTTTGATTTTCTCCAACTAAGATCTCCTACCCCCTTCTCAAAAGATAAATTGTGCATTGATTTAAACATTGAAATATAGTTATCATTTAGTTCATTATGATAGTAAGACATCCGTCAGAAAAGGTGACCATCATGTTTAAACTCAATTTTTCCAGTGGAATTGATGTGCCTCCAAGTGATATAAACTATTCATATGTGGTGTGAACTTACGTTCCTGTAAACTGAGACTTTATTTTATGCATATAATATATTTTTAAGATGTAATTATAATTGTATAATGTTTACTAATATAATTTGTTCTTTTGAAGGGATACTTATAATTTCCAGTCCGGTCGTTACGTGCAGGGTGAATACCAGCACCACCCGTGTAGTGGATGGCATGATCCGACCGTGCCGCAATGCTGAACTGGACGTCTGACAAAGATTCTGCTGATACCACGATGCCGAGGCCCATAACTATTCTTACGTGCCGGTTAGTGCGTAAAGGCCAGAGGCCAACTCAGATCAAATACCCAAACCTTAGTGTATTAGGAGCTCGCGAAGACGAGCAGAGACTCACGATAATGTGACCCCATCGCCCCGTCTCGAGAAAATACAGCACGGACTAGCCCAACCCACTTTGGGGCGGCCTGCCTGCCCGGCCGTTGATGACCCTCAACCGTAAGGGATCTATTGCAGCGTTTTCGATAAGTAAGAGTGTCGAACCCAACGAGGAGCAGAAGGTATTGATAAGCGATTCTGAGCAACAAATTACTGCAAGCACTGAAAGATAACTTTTAGGGGTTTTCTCGGTATAAGAAACAGGAATGTAAAGGCAGGTAATGTAAAAGGTACTGAGAGTAACAAGTGGCCCAATCCTTTCTTGGCAAAGGAGAGGCCTAGCAACTGAACTTATAAAGGCTAAAGCGTTCTTGAGGACACACGGGAGAGGTAGTCACGTGCTTTCGCCATATTCTGTATCGATACTATGTTATGTGTTGATAAGTGCTGAGTGGGTGGATCTATGCTAGTACACTCTCTAGACTAAGATGAGTGCACTCTTATGATTAAACTCCTTGCAAGCACCTGCAAATACAAGATAGAATTTAAGACAAAAGCCTAACCATAGCAATACGATCGAGGATCCATTATTCCCTTATGCAAAAGCGTGCGAACTGGGGTTCAGGTTTCTGTCACTCCGGCAACCCACCATCAGCATTCTTTGTACACAATGTATTCTCCTAGGTCCTTAATAAGGCGAAGTGTTGGGTGTTCGACTCACACAACACCACTAGTAGAATGACAACGCAACTTAAGTATCAAACAACACATATTACTTCTACAGCATATGACTACTAACAACAAGACTTTCCCCATGTCCTCAAGAACTAAGGTAACTACTCACGAGACATAAAAGAGATCATGACCAGTGGGGATAAATATGTGATAAACAATCTGGACATAATAATATTTCTCCAAAAAAACTCAATAGCATTCACCATAAAGTAGTAATCAACACCGATGGAGTAGAGAGGATAGGTAGTACGAGTTACAACACGAGTTGCGATTGTAAGATGAGATTTGGATGAAGATGGAGATGGTGCTGGTGTTGGGGATGATGTTGATGATGATCTCGATGATGCCCGTGACAATGGTGATGACGATGGCGACGATCTCCCCTTTCGGGAGGTGATCTCCCCGGCAGAATCTGCCCGCCGGAGATGCCCTTTTCTTCTCTATAGGTTTCCGCCTCAAAGCGGCGGCGGAACTCCGTAAAAAGTCCCGTGTCTAGGGTTTTCGGAGCACGGAGAACATATATGCAAAAGGGGGCGACCAGAGGTGGGCCAGGGGCTCCAGGCGCCCCCCCCCCCCCGGCGCGACCAGGGGGGCGCACCCCCAGGCCGCCTGGGCACCCTGTGGTCCCCCTCTGACTCCCCTTTTGCGTGTCTTCGTGATCCGACTGAAAAATACCTCCCGTCAATTTTTAGGTAATTTGGAGGTATTCTTCTTCAGCAACTCAGCATCCACTTTTTCCTGCTGAATCCTGCGTCTGCTGTTCCGGCATCGGAAAGTTGCAAACTGTGTAAAATAGACCAAAACAACATAAGAACATCATCATAACGCGAAATATATCAATGAATAAGGATAAATTATGATACAAAATAGTGATGCATTTTTGACGTATCAACACCCCCAAGCTTAGACCTCGCTTGTCCCCAAGCGAATATGAACTCGGTAAACCTGTCCACAAGTTTAGAGAGTGAAGTGTCGATAAATAGAATACGGACAAGAAGCATCATAGTTTCTTTACCAACTCAAATATCCTCAACAGCAATCTTCAACTCATAAGGCCCTTATGAAAGAGTGATAACACTTATATTCGAAAGTAGGGCGAAGGAAACTCATTATATCATGGCAAACATGTCCTTTGGTCAAAGAACAACAAATAGTTTTAACTTTTGCTTATATTTTGATGGGATTAATTGAAGCTTTTTGAAATAACATGTTAATAGGCAAGAAGTGAAAGTGTTAACACAAAGGAAGATATTTTCCTTAGTTGGGCATGACAAACAACTTACTTATCAAATGATAATGTCAACAAGGATATGATATGACAAATCTTAATGCAGCTTTATATGAATGAATCCTTATCAACATCAAACGTATGCTCTCTTTGAGAAATAGAAGGAAGTAGAAATAACTGACTCAACTTAAAATTAAAGGATAGGCCCTGCTCTAGGGTAGTAGGGAAAACTCATGTGTTATCCTCAAATCAAACAGAATGAAAACAAGTTTTGAGAGGTGCATGATTCGTCAACGAATGCTAATAGGTATCCCAATTACTTCTTGAGCTGGACAAGTTTCGAGGAACGGCTCCCGCACGAGGACGATCACATCCTCTTATTTTCCTTTGTTAATCACTGCCAAAGTTTTCTGATTTCTCATGAACAAAGCGTGAAGGAGGGTTTGTTTGTTATATTATTTTTAAGCCGGGCGCACTCAATGCCAGTTCCTTCTCGTATTATGGGTTTGCACATTATACATGCAATCCCGGGGTGAAGCTTGTCCAACTCAAAAAGATCATGAATTAGCTACTACTTCCTCATGAGCTAAAACAGAGGCACAAAATAAAAGATTTTGAACATTTAAGGATAACACATAAATTATATACTTTTAAGAGGTGGTAGTGTGATACCACGAATAGGAAGGTATGGTGGACTCATATGGAAGGTATTGGCTTAAGGGTATGGATGCACAAGCAGAATACCGCTTAGTACAGAGTTAGGCTAGTAAAGGTTTTGAGAGAACAGACAATTGATGATGACTAAGATGCAAAGCAATATAAAGCATGAACATTGAAATAAGCATAACACATCAAGTTGTCTTCCTTGTCAGCATAACACTTCAAGCATAATAACATAAAGGTTTTGGCTATGTTGTTACTTTTAAGAAAATCATGCTTGTTGTTATGACCAAAGCTATGTTTGCCAAGATTAAATAAAGTTTCATAGCCATACCTGACATAAGGTCATTACTCCCATAAGAATCATCATATAAGGTCGATTCCGTGAAGAGAATACCGAATGCAGCAAAAAGAACCAATAAACTTCTCATTAATATTCCATCATAGACGACTCCACACTCACGGATACAATTCTTCACCGAAGGAGCGATAGACCTCAATGCACACACCTATCTCATATAACAACCTCCCTAGACATGATACGACTCTACTTGACTCTAAAATACAAAAGGTAAATATAAAGATACCGAGCACTCCCCCAAGCTTGGAACAAGCCAAGGGAATGCCATTACCCAAGGAGATTTCACCCATGCTTGTTGGCGTTAATCACGTAGTCCTTGGCGAAACGCTTCCATGGATATCTTGCTAAAGTCTCATATGAGAGGCTCATCTCCTGAATCCTGCATTCAGCACCCATACTCATGCGCATAAACTTTAGTTCATACTCACAGTTCTGGTTATGTGGATCATTAATTTGCCCTTGTAGCTCTATAATTCTTTCTTCAGATGCGGTGATTCTTTCCCACATCTCCTTCATCTCCTTCAGGAAGTAGTTCTTCAGCTCGTTGGTGATGTCAAAGTTAGCTTCGACACCACGCTCGATCATCTTCTTGGACTCGACTTCTTGCTCCACTTCTTCCAGCCTGGCCTGGATGCTCCCCTCCTTGACAGGTCCCTTCAGATCTTCTTGATGAAGGACGCCGTCCTTCATCTGAACAACCTGAGGGTGCTTCTTCACCTCATCAAGGTAAGGGTTGATGACGTTGACGACGAACTTGTCCTTGGGGGAACTTGGAGAAGCCATGGCACCTAAATTCAGCTGAAAGATTCCCTGGCAGAAACAGACCGAAGAGAAAACACGCGAAATCGCAAGATACGTTGCCGGAACAATTCGGGCAAATATATAGGAAAGATTTATGCACAGAAAGGAAGGTGACGGACCAAAGCGGGGTCAGAGACAGGCTCCCGGGTGTCCAGGCGGCCTCCCGGCGCGGCCCAGGGGGGGTGCCAGGGGGGCGCCTGGACTCCCTGGAGGTCGTCTCCGGCTCCACTTCGGTTTGGAATTTTACAAATTTTTCAGAAACTCGTAATACGGAACTTTTATGGCGGTTCGCGATGTTTCCTTACCGTACTACATACCTTTTCTTTATTCTGCTTCTGCTGGTGTCTGAAACAGGGCTGCAACATGTTCTTCGTGGGTTGTTGTGTATATTATATTCACATCAACATCGACAGGGTCTCCTGCTATGTAATGTTTAAGTCTTTGCCCATTCACAACTTGAGGTTTGGTGCCTTCAAAATTATTAATCTTAATTGCACCAGACCGATAAACTTCTTCAATATGAAATGGTCCTTCCCACCTGGAAAGTAGTTTACCTGGTGAAAACCTGAAACGGGATCTAAACAACAAAACTTTATCACCAACATTAAATTCACGTTTCAGAATCTTCCTATCATGCCACCTTTTTACCTTTTCCTTGAACATCTTAGCACTCTCGTAAGCTTCACTCCTCCATTCATCTAAAGAAGTCAAGTTCATGAGACGCTTCTCACCAGCTAGTTTTGGGTCAGTGTTAAGCTCTCTAACAGCCCAGAAAGCTTTGTGCTCTAACTCTAATGGCAAATGGCAAGTCTTGCCATATACCATCTTATAGGGGGACATGCCCATGGGGTTTTTGTAAGCAGTTCTATATGCCCACAAAGCATCTCCTAACTTATTTGACCAGTCCTTTCTATTTCTGTTTACTGTTTTCTGCAAGATCAACTTAATCTCTCTATTAGTGAGCTCAACTTGCCCACTAGTTTGAGGATGATATGGTGAAGCAATTCTACGATTAACATCGTATTTAGCCAAAGCTTTTCTAAAAGCTCTGTGTGTGAAGTGTGATCCCCCATCAGTCATGAGATACCTTGGTACACCAAACCTAGGAAAAATTACATCTTTAAGCATTTTCAAAGATGTCTTGTGATCAGCACTTTCAGTGGGGATTGCTTCAACCCACTTGGTCACATAATCAACAGCTACTAAAATGTGAGTGTACTTGTGTGAAGAAGGAAAAGGACCCATAAAATCAAAACCCCAACAATCGAAAGGTTCAATCACTAGTGAGTAATTCATAGGCATCTCATTCCTTCTACTAATGTTACCAACTCTCTGACATTTATCACAGGCTAAAACATAATTTCTAGCATCTTTAAAGAGAGTAGGCCAATAAAAACCTGATTGAAGAACCTTATGTGCAGTCCTCTCACCGGCATGATGTCCTCCATAGGTACTATCATGACATCGTCTGAGGATGTCCTTCTGCTCATGTTCCGGAATGCAACTTCTCACGATCCCGTCGGGGCCTTCTTTGAAAAGATGTGGGTCATCCCAAAAGTAGTGCCTCAAATCATGAAAGAACTTCTTACTTTGTTGAAATGTTAGACCTGGAGGCAAATACTTTGCAACAATAAAATATGCATACCAAGGATCGGAAAGAGATTGTACTTTTACAACGGCAAGTTGCTCGTCTGGAAAACTATCGTTAACTGGGATGGGGTCGTGCGGTATATCTTCCATCCTTGAAAGATTGTCCGCCACCGGATTGTCTTCCCCTTTCCTATCAACAATCTGCAAATCAAATTCTTGAAGAAGGAGTACCCATCTGATAAGCCTTGGCTTGGCATCCTTCTTTGTCATAAGATACTTAATGGCAGCATGATCAGTATGAATAATAACTTTGGAATCAACAATATACTGCCTAAACTTATCACAAGCAAAAACTACAGCTAAGAATTCCTTCTTAGTAGTAGCATAATTTCTTTGAGCACTATCAAGGGTTTTACTAGCATAATGTATAACATTCAATTTCTTATCAACTCTTTGTCCTAAAACAGCTCCAACAGCAAAATCACTTGCATCACACATAATCTCAAAAGGTAAATTCCAGTCAGGTGGTTGTACTATAGGAGCAGTTATTAAAGCTTTCTTAAGGACTTCAAAAGCTTCCTTACAATTTTCATCAAATACAAAAGGAACATCCTTCTGGAGAATATTAGTGAGGGGTCTCGAGGTTTTAGAAAAGTCTTTAATAAATCTTCTATAAAAACCTGCATGACCGAGAAAACTGCGAATACCTTTGATGTCCCTTGGATAGGGCATCCTCTCAATAGCTTCGATCTTGGCCTTGTCCACTTCAATTCCCCTTTCGGAAATCTTGTGACCAAGAACAATTCCTTCATTAACCATAAAGTGGCACTTTTCCCAGTTGAGTACCAAATTTGTCTCCTCGCATCTCTGCAAAACTTTATTAAGGTTGTGAAGACAATGGTCAAAAGAAGTTCCATAGACGGAGAAATCGTCCATGAAGACTTCCATAATATCCCCGCAGAAACCATGAAAGATAGCAGACATACACCTTTGAAAAGTAGCAGGGGCATTACATAAACCAAAAGGCATACGCCTGTAAGCATAAGTACCAAAGGGACAAGTAAAAGTGGTCTTCTCTTGATCGGCAGTGTTAACATGAATTTGAGAGAAGCCAGAATAACCATCTAGATAACAAAAGTGGGTATTTTTGGATAACCTTTCAAGCATTTGGTCGATGAACGGCAACAGATAGTGATCCTTCCTGGTTGCCTTGTTCAACTTCCTGTAATCAATACACATTCTATATCCAATAATAATCCTCTGAGGTATTAATTCATTTTTATCATTAGGAACCACAGTTGTACCTCCTTTCTTAGGAACACAATGTACCGGACTTACCCACTTACTATCAGCTATAGGGTAGATAATACCTGCGGCTAGGAGCTTGAGAATTTCAGTTCTCACGACATCCATCATCTTCGGGTTCAACCGTCGTTGATGATCAACAACTGGTTTAGCATCAGGCTCAAGGTTGATAGTATGTTGACAGATAGATGGACTAATCCCCTTAAGGTCATCAAGGGTGTAGCCAATTGCGCCTCGGTGTTTATGAAGTATTTCCAATAATCGCTCCTCTTCATATCCTGAAAGGTTAGAATTGATAATAACAGGATATACTTTCTTTTCATCTAAATAAGCATACTTGAGCGTATCGAGAAGAGGTTTAAGATCGAACACCGGGTCTTCTTTCGGTTTTGATAAAATTCCCAAAGGTTCAACCGGAAGGTTGTGCTTCAGGATAGCAGGCTGCCTCAAGAATATTTCATCTAGTTCATTTCTTTCCTGCATATGCAAATCATTCTCGTGGTCCACCTTGTATTGCTGCAAAGGATCATCAGGGGGAATAGCAATAGAGGCAATACTTTCAATAATTTTATCATCACTAGGTAAATCAGTACCATGAGGCTGCTTAGAGAACTTAGAAAAATTAAATTCGTATGGCTCACCATCGAATTCAACAGAAACTTTACCTTTCTTGCAATCTATTATAGCTCCACAAGTTCTAAGAAAAGGTCTACCAAAAATAATGGGACAAAAATTGTCCCTCTCTGAACCAAGTACTAGAAAGTCGGTAGGGTATTTTACCTTTCCACATAGGACTTCAACGTCCCTCACAATTCCGATAGGAGAGATAGTTGTTCTATTTGCAAGATGAATAGTAACATCAACTTCTTCAAGTTCACAAGGGGAAATCTCACCGATGATTTCTTCATAAAGTGAATAGGGGATAGCACTTGCACTCGATCCCAAATCGCATAGCCCATAATAATTGTGATCTCCTATTTTAACATATACCACTTGAGTACCTGAAATTGGGCCTTTATTCTTGGCTGTGACAAGGTTAGTGGAAACAGCACAAAAAGTTATATTGGAATCCAAAACATCATTAGTAGCAAGGTCTTTAATCAGTGCAACTTGAGGATCGACTTTGATCTGGTCCTCGGGCTCATCAACTCTTCTCTCACTTTTATTTATTATGCCTGTCACAAGAGAGTGCTCCCTTATCCTCGTGGGAAAAGGAGGCTTTTCATATATAACTGCAGGCAAAATAGGGTCAGCAACATAAATATCAATAGGTGGTTCTTTAAAAGGTTCATGGTGTTGGTCTCTCTTCTTTTTGAAAGAATCAACGTGAGAGGCAAAATTCTTACACAAATCAATCACTAGATGGGAATCAAGACCAATCTTAGAGCAAAAAGTATTGAAGTAATCATTTTCCACATAGCTCTCAATATAATCATGTTCACAATTTATAGCGGGTTCAATACCTTTATCAATTTCCCAATCTTCGGTATTCCTCTGGATTCTTTCAAGGAGATCCCACCTTTCTTCCACGCTCTTCTTATGAAATACCCCACTAGAGGAGGCATCCAGCATCTCCTTATCCTGACGAGAAAGCCTGGCATAAAAATTCGTAAGTATAATTTCCTTGGGAAGCTTATGAATAGGGCATTTGAGCATTAGGGACTTCAATCTCCCCCAAGCTTGAGCAATGCTTTCTCCGTCACGAGACCTAAAGTTATAGATATAATTCCTGTCTCGATGAATTTCATGAAGAGGATAAAACTTAGTATAAAAGAGAGACATAAGCTCCTGCCAGTCCAGCAAGTGTGAGTTATCGAGAAGCCCATACCAATCTGAAGCTTTATCTATAAGTGATACGACAAATAATTTCCTCATGACAAACTCCCTCGATACACCTGCAAGCTTAAATAATGAATATAGTCATGACAGATATAGCAAGTGTTCACCGGGATGTCTGTCTCCTGCGTAACGATTAGCCAAAACATAATTGATAATACCAGCTGGTATTTTATAAGGCACAATTTCAGTAGGGGGAGGATCAACCACCACAGGTGTGGGGCGTCTCCCCGCAAGCAACGATCCAATAATAAGGTTGTCCATAAGGATAAAGAGCAGCAATAGCAAAAATAAAGAAAGAATTATAAAAACTTTCTTACCAGTTTCACTTTACCAATAGCGCTAAGCTCCCCGGCAATGGCGCCAGAAAACGGTACTTGATGACCCTCAACCATAAGGGATCTATTGCAGCGTTTTTGATAAGTAAGAGTGTCAAACCCAACGAGGAGCAGAAGGTATTGATAAGCGATTCTGAGCAAGAAATTACTGCAAGCACTGAAAGATAACTTTTAGGGGTTTTCTCGGTATAAGCAACAGGAATGTAAAGGCAGGTAATGTAAAAGGTACTGAGAGTAACAAGTGGCCCAATCCTTTCTTGGCAAAGGAGAGGCCTAGCAACTGAACTTATAAAGGCTAAAGCGTTCTTGAGGACACATGGGAGAGGTAGTCACGTGCTTTCGCCATATTCCGTATCGATACTATGTTATGTGTTGATAAGTGTTGAGTGGGTGGATCTATGCTAGTACACTCTCTAGACTAAGATGAGTGCACTCTTATGATTAAACACCTTGCAAGCATCCGCAAATACAAGATAGAATTTAAGGCAAAAGCCTAACCATAGCAATACGATCGAGGATCCATTATTCCCTTATGCAAAAGCGTGCGAACTGGGGTTCAGGTTTCTGTCACTCCGGCAACCCACCATCAGCATTCTTTGTACACAATGTATTCTCCTAGGTCCTTAATAAGGCGAAGTGTTGGGTGTTCGACTCACACAACACCACTAGTAGAATGACAACGCAACTTAAGTATCAAACAACACATATTACTTCAACAACATATGACTACTAACAACAAGACTTTCCCCATGTCCTCAAGAACTAAGGTAACTACTCACGAGACATAAAAGAGATCATGACCAGTGGGGATAAATATGTGATAAAAAATCTGGACATAATAATATTTCTCCAACAAAACTCAATAGCATTCACCAAAAATTAGTAATCAACACCGATGGAGTAGAGAGGATAGGTAGTACGAGTTACAACATGAGTTGCGATTGTGAGATGAGATTTGGATGAAGATGGAGATGGTGCTGGTGTTGGGGATGATGTTGATGATGATCTCGATGATGCCCGTGACGATGGTGATGACGATGGCGACGATCTCCCCTTTCGGGAGGTGATCTCCCCGGCGGAATCTGCCCGCCGGAGATGCCCTTTTCTTCTCTGTAGGTTTCCGCCTCGAAGCGGCGGCGGAACTCCGTAAAAAGTCCCGTGTCTAGGGTTTTTGGAGCACGGAGAACATATATGCAAAAGGGGGCGACCAGAGGTGGGCCAGGGGCTCCAGGCGCCCCCCCGGCGCGGCCAGGGGGGGCGCGCCCCAGGCCGCCTGGGAACCCTGTGCCCCCCCTCTGACTCCCCTTTTGCGTGTCTTCGTGATCCGACTGAAAAATACCTCCCTTCAACTTTCAGGTAATTTGGAGGTATTCTTCTTCAGCAACTCAGCATCCACTTTTTCCTGCTGAATCCTGCGTCTGCTGTTCCGGCATCGGAAAGTTGCAAACTGTGTAAAATAGACCAAAACAACATAAGAACATCATCATAACGTGAAATATATCAATGAATAAGGATAAATTATGATACAAAATAGTGATGCATTTTGGACGTATCAGCCGTGCCTCGTAATTATCTCGCGGGTGGTCGACAGGCCCGCCCGACTTTCACATTCGTGTATCACCGTGAGTGCGTATGTATGAAGAGCGAGAGGCCGAGCTCGATCGGCAGGATGACCTAGATAGCCTTGAAGAGGCGCACGATATCACGCAAGCCCATTCCGCATTCTATCAGCAACAAGCCAGGCGATACCAGAGCAGAGAAGTGCGGGCCAAAACATACAACGTTGGCGAACTCATTTTGTGCCTCCCGGAGAAGAAATGAAGTTCTCATCGGAGGAGTCTATCGCCTTCGAAATGCATCAGACAATCGCCTTGAGCCGAATCCATGGAACGCTGCTCGGCTCCGATGATTCTACGGATAATCCGGAAGTACATCTTATTTCTACTTTAGACTAGGTTTCCTCTATTTTTTCTCCTCTCCCCTTTTCTTTTTCTTTTTCCCAGCATGTGTTCCGCTATACCGAACTGGTCGGGGTACACATCTACAAATGTATATACCTCGATATGACCGTGGGCTTCTTTAACGAAGCTTACTGTTATAAGCTTGTCGCTTACATATCCTATGTCGTCTATTTTATAAAATCTTTTTCGCCACTATATGCACCTTTATGACTTAAGTTTTTGCCAAGCTGGGTTGCCTCGCTCTTGTGCTTATACCCTACGTTCCCGATTGTTCGGCTAGGGTGTAAAGGGAGCACCTCTGCGATTGTTACAACCGGGTAATCCGGACCTGTACCTCAGACTGGTGAAGCCGAAGTCTAGCGTTCTTAAGGGAATTACTGGTCCGCGAACAAATGACGAATTGCTTATGTGTACATAATCAAGGGACATGCTTCCTGGAATTCTATCTCTAGGATCAAAGCCCAGGCATGCATAATTAAGCATGCTGACCCAAAGAAAGGAACCCTTAATGAAACTATTTTCCCTGCAAGATGTTTCTTATGTTAAATAGTAATATAACATAACTCCATGATCAAATTTTGTCTGTTCAAGCAAAATGACCGGATTGGCTGGTTTTCGAACATACCGAGTGATTATTACAATCAAGTATAGTATCCGGAAACACTCCAACCACTGGGTTCAGGAGGTTGAAGCTGAAGGCCTGCCATGACAAATTTTTACAAGTTCTGACGGAGATAAGTTTGATGATAAAGTACATTGATACATAGAATCAAACGCCTATTCTTTATCTATGTCGTTTATGAGACTGTCTAAACTACAGTCTTCTTGCAAATACTTCGTGAGTACCATCACTTGGTCATACACCAAGCTGACAGGAATCTCAATCCTGTCTGGTCCCGAGGTCCAACTCGGGCCATATGATTTGGTTCAAGCCCGGTGTAGTGTGTTTTCACCATGGCCCATGCCTCTCGAGCACCTTCTCGACATGCTGATGCCTTCCATAGCTCGAAGTAGCGCCGAGCCCCTTTGAACAAGTTTGCCAGATCCTCCATATTTTCTGGAGGAGAATCGTATGGCCATAAGGATTTAGCCATGTTCTTCATGGCTTTCCGGACCCGCTCATGCACTTTGGAGAGCTCTTTTAGGGTGTCGCCTTGGAATCCGGATACATCTACTTCATGACGCCCGGTTAACAAACCTGCAACAGCAGTATCACAATCCGAATTATCAGATAATATGAATACTGGAGCAAAGATCAAAGCTCATACTGAATACGATGCATTTCAATTTTTATTCTCTTTCAATGCATCCGATAACTGGGCCCTTAGGTCCTTTATCCCTTCAGCTTGCTTGATCTTTTCATCCAGCAGCCTATTCTTTTGTTCAATGGTCCGTGTTAATACACGCTGACCGGCTCCTTCTTGCCCCTCAGCATATTTTTTGTCCTCCTGGGCAGTCCTTAACTTTTCTTCCAGTTGATCAGTCGATTCCGCCGCTGAAATGCAACAATGTATGCTTAAACAGCTTTGAAGGCAAAAATTGTAATTGTCGGACAGTATCCGTCCTTACCATGAGATTCCCTCATGGATTTCTTCACTTCTTCCAGCTCGGCGGTGACTGCATTCAGCTTGGCCCAGTTTAGTTCAAGCTCTTGGGACTGCACGTCATTCTTTTCCTTAAGAACCTATGGTTATAACGATCCTTAAATCGTTTGGACCAACCGCTTCATGTCTCGGGGGCTACTGGCATATACTTATTAAATTTACACAAATTCATACCCGCATATCCTTTGAAAACAAGTGAGTAGCTCCGACAAGACCGTCCCGAGCAGCTCGAATATATGCATCCACAGAGCTAAAGGCGTTGAACTCCTCCTCATTGAAGGCTGAAGCACGCATGGCTTCTTTTCGCCGCTGATGATTCATCGCACTCTCCGCCTCGGAGTTCGTGACTGAAACATTGTCCAAATCCTCCTGCTATGGACAATCCGGCGCCGCATCCGTATCGATTATTGTCCTTGTCGACGAGCCCGGGCCGGATTGGTTGGTAATCGACCAACTGGGTCCTCGGACGCGGTTCGATGTACGCTCCTTCTGGAAAAAGACAGAGGGGGAAATGTAACAGCTCGGTCTCGAACCAGAGAACATATTGAAAATTATACCTCTTCGATGGAGGAGGAGGCTCGATGGTGCCCCCTGTTTCTTTTCGTTTTGAAGGCTCGCCCGGCATATGTGTTGTCCCCCAAGAAGATGCCCTCGATGCAGTGTGGCATGCCGAGCGTCGACCCTTTTGAGCACGAGTCAGTGCAGTAGGTGAGGCGCGAAGGGAAGGCTCTCTTTGAGAGAATGTCTCCTGGGCACTTACATTGGAGGAGGGAAGAAGACCGGGATAATCGGCTATAATTGCCACTTCCGTACCCATGTGGCTCGCCTGATAGAAAACTCCGTTGACGAGTTCTATGAATATATCCGGATCATCTTTGAATCCGAGATCTTTGTCGCAAACACGGTCCTTGGGTTGCGGGGCAGGACAATGAACCCCCTCGATCCCCTTCCTCCATGTCTGTTTTAAAAAGACAACAAAATATGGTTCGATCAGCACATCTCGGTAAAAAAGGTGGATGATGCTAGCAATTGAAGAAAAATTACCCGGTCAATGGGGTTATACATGGAAAAAAACCTTCCCGACATTGTAAACGGACAAAGTCTTCTTTCTCCCCCTTGTAAAGATCTATTAAGATGGTGGCCAAGTCGATCGGGGTTTCCAGACCCTCACGCTTGTAGCGAGACGCGTCGTCCAGCCCGTTGTAATGCCACATGGGAAACCCCCTAGATTGAAGTGTCTGAACACATCGCTTTATCGCAATAGCCATAACTTCTTATCGAGAGCATGGAGTGGGCAAGTACCCTGATCTTGCTGACTAGCCTCTTAACTTCCTCGCTATCCCCTTGCTTAGGGCTCCGGGGACGCCAGTTGAAGTGTTTCTTCAAAGGGGCGCTGGAGAATTCGGGAAGACCGTGCCGAACTAGGTCTGGAAGGGTCATGTCTTCGATATAAAACCACTCCGAGTGCCACTCTTCGGGTCCCTTTTTAGGAGTGCCGGACAGGTAACCTGTTCCCGCTATCTGGCATACTTCGGCGCCACCCACCTCGAATATGGATCCCTGTTGGGAGCGAGGGATGAGGCAAAATAACTTTCCCCATAGTATGAAATGAGATTCGAAGCCTGCTACTTCTCGAGCTTGCGTTGTATTCCCTCGAAGAGGAAAGGGTGATGCAGCACAGTAGCATAAGTATTTCTATCAGTTTCTGAGAACCAAGGTATCAATCCAGTAGGAGACCACGCGCAAGTCCCTCGCAACTGCACAAACAAATAAGAACCTCGCAGCCAACGCGATAAAAGGGGTTGTTAATCCCTTCTCAGTCACTTTCGAGAGTGAGATCTGATAGATATGATAAGATAATATTTTTGGTATTTTTTGTATAGAGATTGAAAGTAAATAAAGCAAAGTAAAGTAAATAGTTGATGGAAGGTTAATATGATGAGAATAGACCCGGTGTACATAGGTTTCACCAGTGGCTTCTCTCATGATAGCAGAATTCTACGGTGGGTGAACAAATTACTGTCGAGCAATTGATAGAAAAGCGCATAGTTATGAGAATATCTAGGCATGATCATTGTATATAGGCATCACGTCCGTGACAAGTAGACCGAAATGATTCTGCATCTACTACTATTACTCCACACATCGACCGCTATCCAGCATGCATCTAGAGTATTAAGTTCATAAGAACAGAGTAACGCCTTAAGCAAGATGACATGATGTAGAGGGATAAACTCAAGCAATAGGATATAAACCCCATCTTTTTATCCTCGATGGCAACAATACTATACGTGCCTTGCTGCCCCTGCTGTCACTGGGAAAGGACACCACAAGATTTAACCCAAAGCCAAGCACTTCTCCCATTGCAAGAACTATAGATCTAGTAGGCCAAACCAAACCAATAATTCGAAGAGACTTGCAAGGATATTATAATCATACATAAAAGATTTCAGAAAAGATTCCAATATTGTTCAAAGATAATCTTGATCATAAACCCACAATTCATCGAATCTCGACAAACACACCGCAAAAAAATTACATCGAATAGATCTCCTCGAAGATCGAGGAGAACTTTGTATTGAGATCCAAAGAGAGAGAAGAAGCCATCTAGATAATAACTATGGACCCGAAGGTCTGTGGTAAACTACTCACAACTCATCGGAGAGGCTATGGTGTTGATGTAGAAGCCCTCCGTGATCGATGCCCCCCTCCGGCGGAGCTCCGGAACAGGCCCCAAGATGGGATCTCACGGGTATAGAAGGTTACGGAGGTGGAATTAGGGTTTCGTCTGTCTCCTCGATGTTTTTAGGGTATGAGAGTATATATAGGCTGAAGAGGCACGTCGGGGGAGCCAGAGGGGGCCCACGAGGGTGGGAGGCGCGCCCCTGCCCTCGTGGCCGCCTCTCTCGTTTCCTCGCATGTCCAAGTATTTTGTGTTGATATTGTTCCAAAAATAACTCTCCCGAAGGTTTCATTCCGTTTGGACTCCGTTTAATATTCCTTTTCCGCGAAACACTGAAATAGGCAAAAAAATAGCAATTTGCATTGGGCCTTGGGTTAGTAGTTTAGTCCCAAAAATAATATAAAAGTGTATAATAAAGCACATTAAACATCCAAAACAGAATATATAATAGCATGGAACAATAAAAAATTATAGATACGTTGGAGACGTATCAAGCATCCCCAAGCTTAATTCCTGCTCATCCTTGAGTAGGTAAATGATAAGAACAGAATTTTTGATATGGAATGCTAACCAACATAATTCTCAATGTAATTTTCCTTATTGTGGCATGGATGTTCAGATCCGAAAGATTCAAGACAAAAGTCTATATTAACATAAGAATGATAATACTTCAAGCATACTAACAAAGCAATCATGTCTTCTCAAAATAACATCACCAAAGAAAGTTATCCCTACAAAGTCATATAGTCTGGCTATGCTCTATCTTCATCACACAAAATATTTAAATCATGCACAACCCCGGTTTCAGCCAAGCAATTGTTTCACACTTCAATTTTTTCAAACCTTTCAACTTTCATGCAATACATGAGCGTGAGCCATGGATATAGCACTATGTGGAATAGAGTGGGGGTTGTGGAGAAGACAAAAGAGGAAGATAGTCTCACATCAACTAGGCGTATCAATGGGCTATGGAGTTGCCCATCAATAGATATCAATGTGAGTGAGTAGGGATTGCCATGCAACGGATGCACCAGAGTTATAAGTGTATGAAAGCTCAACAAAAGAAACTAAGTGGGTGTGCATCCAACTTGCTTGCTCACGAAGACCTAAGGCATTTTGAGGAAGCCCATCATTGGAATATACAATCCAAGTTCTATAATGAAAATTCCCACTAGTATATGAAAGTGACAAAACAAGAGACTCTCTATCATGAAGATCATGGTGATATTTTGAAGCACAAGTGTGGAAAAAGGATAGTAGCATTGTCCCTTCTCTCTTTTTCTCTCTTTTTTTTCTTTTTTTTTCTTTGGGCATTTTCTCCTTTTTTAATGGCCTCTTTTTTTTTCTCTTTTTTACTTTTCTTACGTCCGGAGTCTCATCCCGACTTGTGGGGGATCATAGTATCCATCATCCTTTTCTCACTAGGACAATGCTCTGATAATAAAGATCATCACACTTATATTTACTTACAACTCGAAGCTAGAACAAAATATGACTCTATGTGAATGATAATGATGAAGCATGTCATATGAACGGAAAGTTGGAGAGTTGCATGGCAATATATCTCGGAATGGATATGGAAATGCCATGATAGGTAGGTATGGTGGCTGTTTTGAGGAAAGTATATGGTGGGTGTATGGTACCGGCGAAATTTGCGCGGTACAAGAGAGGCTAGCAATGGTGGAAGGGTGAGAGTGCGTATAATCCATGGACTCAACATTAGTCATAAAGAACCCATATACTTATTGTAAAAATCTACAAGTCATCAAAACAAAGTATTCAACGCATGCTCCCAGGGGAAGGGTTGGTAGGAGTTAACCATCGCGCGATCCCGACCTCTACACAAAGGGTGATGCTCAGTAAATAAATCATGCTCCAACTTCATCACATACACCATACGTGCATGCTACGAGAATCACAAACTTTAACACAAGTGTTTATCAAATTCACAATTACTCCACAAGCATGACTCTAATATCACTATCCTCATATCCCAAAACAATCATCAAGTATCAAACTTCTCATAATATTCAATGCACTTTTATATGAATGTTTTTACTATACCATCTTGGATGCCTATCATATTAGGACTAGTTTTATAACCAAAACACATTACCATGCTGTTCTAAGAGACTCTCAAAAAGATATAAGTGAAGCATGAGAGATCAATAATTTCTATAAAATAAAACCACCACCGTGCTCTATAAGATATAAGTGAAGCACTAGAGCAAAACTATCTAGCTCAAAAGATATAAGTGAAGCACATAGAGTATTGTAATAAATTCCAATTCATTTGTATCTCTCTCAAAAGGTGTGTCCATCAAGGATGATTTTCGCAAACTAAAAAGCAAAGACTCAAATCATACATGATGCTCCAAGTAAAACACATATCATGTGGTGAATAAAAATATAGGCTCAAGTAAAGTTACCGATAGATGAAGACGAAAGAGGGGATGCCTTCCCGGGGCTTCCCCAAGCTTAGGCTTTTGGTTGTCCTTTAATTTTACCTTGGGGGCCTTGGGAATCCCCAAGCTTAGGCTCTTGCCACTCTTTGTTCCATAATCCATCAAATCCTTACCCAAAACATGAAAACTTCACGACACAAAACTTAGCCAAAAATCTCGTGAGGTCCGTTAGTATAAGAAAACAAACCACTTCTCAAAGGTACTGTAATGAACTCATTCTTTGTTTATATTGGTGTTAAACCTACTGTACTCCAACTTCGCTATGATTCATACCCCCCGATACTACTCATAGATTCATCAAAATAAGCAAACAACACACGAAAAATAAAATCTGTCAAAAACAGAACAGTCTGTAGCAATCTGTAACTTTCGAATACTTTTGTAACTCTAAAAAATTAAATAAATTGGTGGATGTGAGGAATTGGTCTATTAATCGTCTGCAAAAATAATCTACTAAAAAGCACTCTCCAGTAAAAAATGGTAGCTAATCTCGTGAGCTCTAAAGTTTATGTTTTTTACAGCATGATCGCATAAACTTCACCCAAGTCTTCCCAAAGGTTCTACTTGGTCCAAACACTAATTGAAACACAAAACCACATCTAAACAGAAGCTAGATGGAATATTTATTCCTAAACAGAAGCAAAAGCAAAGAAACTAAAATTGGGTTGCCTCCCAACAAGCGCTATCGTTTAACGCCCCTAGCTAGGCACGATACAAGAATATATCTACGTATTGCCATCTTTGGTAGGCAATCCATAAGTGGCTCTCATAATAGATTAATAAGGTAATTTGATATTTTTCTAGGAAAGTTTTCCATGCCTTTCCTTAATGGAAATTGGAATCTAATATTTCCTTCCTTCATATCAATAATTGCACCAATCGTTCTAAGGAAAGGTCTACCAAGAATAATAGGACATGTAGGATTGCAGTCTATATCAAGAACGATGAAATCTACGGGCACATGATTCCTATTTGCAACAATAAGAACATCATTAATTCTTCCCATAGGTTTCTTAATGGTAGAATCCGCAAGATGCAAATTTAAAGAACAATCAAGTTCGTGGAAACCTAACATATCACACAAAGCTTTTGGAATTGTGGAAACACTTGCAGCCAAATCACACAAAGCAAAGCATTCATGATCTTTAATCTTAATTTTAATAGTAGGTTCCCACTCATCATAAAGCTTTCTAGGAATAGAAACTTCTAATTCAAGTTTTTCTTCATAATATTGCATTAAGGCATCAACTATATGTTTGGTAAAAGCCTTATTTTGACTATAAGCATGCGAATAATTTAGCACGGATTGCAACAAGGAAATACAATCTATTAAAGACCAATTATCATAATTAAGTCCATTGAAATCCAAGATAGTGGGTTCATTGCTGTTCATCAATCCCAGTCCCATCTCTAGTCCCATCTTTATCAAGATTTATACTAGAAAACAAGGATTTAATAGGAGACACATCAATCACGTTCAGATCTTCATCTTTATTATCATGAAAACTACAAGAACACGCTTTCATAAAGAAATCTCTTTTAGCACGCATCCTAGTGGTTCTTTCTTTGCATTCATGAATGGAAATTCTCATGGATTTGAGAGACTCATTGATATCATGATTAGGTGGAATAGATCTAAGTTTCAAAGAATCAACATGAAGTGAAATTATATCCATGTTTCTAGCCAATTCGTCAACCTTAAGCATTTTTTCTTCAAGTAAGGCATTGAAACTCTTTTGCAAATTCATAAACTCTTTAACACTAGTCTCAAATTCAGAGGGGATCTTACTAAAATTTTCATAAGAGTTATTGTAGGAATTACCATAAATATTAGAGGAATTACTAGGAAAAGGCCTAGAATTAAAGTTTCCCCTATAAGCATTGTTACCAAAATTATTCCTACCAACAAAATTCACATCCAAAGATTCATTCTTATTTTCAATCAACAGGGATAAAGTCATATCATTAGGATCAGAAGAAGCACTCTTAGTAGCAAATAATTTCATAAGTTCATCCATCTTTCCACTCAAAACACTAATCTCTTCAATAGCATGTACTTTTTTACTAGTAGATCTTTCGGTGTGCCATTGAGAGTAGTTAACCATAATATTAACTAGGAGTTTGGTTGCTTCTCCTAAAGTGATTTCCATAAAAGTGCCCCCCGCGGCTGGATCTAAAAGATTTCTAGGAGCAAAATTTAAGCCGGCATAAAGTTTTTGTATAATCATCCATAAGTTCAAACCACGCGTAGGGCAATTGTGTATCATTAATTTCATTCTCTCCCAAGCTTGTTCAACATGCTCATGATCTAGTTGCTTAAAATTCATAATATCATTTCTAAGAGAGATAATCTTAGTGGAAGGAAAATACATAGAGATAAAGGCATATTTGCACTTATTCCATGAATCAATACTATTTCTAGGCAAAGAGGAGAAACAAGTTTTAGCATGATCTCTAAGTGAAAACGGAAATAGTTTGAATTTAACAATATCATTATTTGTATCCCTCTTCTTTCGCATATCGCATAAATCAACAAAGTTGTTTAGATGGGTAGTGGCATCTTCACTAGGAAGGCCAGAAAATTGATCTTTCATGACAAGATTTAACAGAGCATCATTGATCTCACAAGATTCAGCATCTAGGATAGGAGCAATCGGAGTGCTAATAAAATCATTATTGATGGTATTGGAAAAGTCAGACAATTTGGTATTATCTTGAGCCATAGTGACAAGCAAGCAATCCAACACACAAGCAAACAAGAGACAAGCTAATGGTAAGACACACGGAAGAAGAAGGGCGAATAAAACGGCAAGGGTGAAGTGGGGGAAAGGAAAACGAGAGGCAAATAATGTAATGCGAGGGATAAGGATTTGTGATAGGTACTTTGTATATGACTTTTGCGTAGATCTCCTCGGCAACGGTGCCAGAAATTCTTCTTGCTACTTCTCGAGCTTGTGTTGTATTCCCTCGAAGAGGAAAGGGTGATGCAGCACAGTAGCCTAAGTATTTCCCTCGGTTTTTGAGAACCAAGGTATCAATCCAGTAGGAGACAACGCGCGAGTCCCTCGCACCTGCACAAACAAATAAGAACCTCGCAGCCAACACA
Organism: Secale cereale; assembly: GCA_902687465.1. Classification (NCBI taxonomy): domain Eukaryota; kingdom Viridiplantae; phylum Streptophyta; class Magnoliopsida; order Poales; family Poaceae; genus Secale; species Secale cereale. Next base: position 738,115,409 of record LR738713.1, read on the forward strand.
ATAAAAGGGGTTGTCAATCGCTTCTCGGTCACTTACGAGAGTGAGATCTGATAGATATGATAAGATAATATTTTTGGTATTTTTGGTATAGAGATTGAAAGTAAATAAACCAAAGTAAAGTAAATAGTTGATGGAAGATTAATATGATGAGAATAGACCCGGTGGCCATAGGTTTCACTAGTGGCTTCTCTTATGATAGCAGAATTCTATGGTGGGTGAACAAATTATTGTCGAGTAATTGATAGAAAAGCGCATAGTTATGAGAATATCTAGGCATGATCATTTTATAGAGGCATCACATCCATGACAAGTAGAACGAAACGATTCTGCATCTACTACTATTACTCCACACATCGACCGCTATCCAGCATGCATCTAGAGTATTAAGTTCATAAGAACAGAGTAACACCTTAAGCAAGATGACATGATGTAGAGGGACAAACACAAGCAATATGATATAAACCTCATCTTTTTATCCTCGATGGCAACAATACTATATGTGCCTTGTTGCCCCTACTCTCACCGGGAAAGGACACTGCAAGATTGAACCCAAAGCCAAGCACTTCTCCCATTGCAAGAACTATAGATCTAGTAGGCCAAACCAAACCAATAATTCGAAGAGACTTGCAAGGGTATTATAATCATACATAAAAGATTTCAGAAAAGAATCCAATATTGTTCAAAGATAATCTTGATCATAAACCCACAATTAGTCGGATCTCGACAAACACACCGCAAAAAGAATACATCGAATAGTTCTCCTTGAAGATCAAGGAGAACTTTGTAATGAGATCCAGAGGGAGAGAAAAAGCCATCTAGCTAGCAACTATGGACCCGAAGGTCTGTGGTAAACTACTCACAACTCATCAGAGAGGCTATGGTGTTGATGTAGAAGCCCTTCATGATCGATGCCCCCTCTGGCGGAGCTCTGGAACAGGCCCCAAGATGGGATCTCACGGGTACAGAAGGTTACGGCGGTGGAATTAGGGTTTCGTCTGTCTCCTCGATGCTTTCAGGGTATGAGAGTATATATAGGCTGAAGAGGCACGTTGGGGGAGAAAAATGGGGCCCACGAGGGTGGGGGCGCGCCTACCCCCCTGGGCGCGCCCCCTGCCCTTGTGGACGCCTCTTGATACGTCTCCAACGTATCTATAATTTTTTATTGTTCCATGCTATTATATTATCCTTCTAGGATGTTTTATGGGCTTTTATATACACTTTTATATGATTTTAGGGACTAACCTATTAACCTAGAGTCCAGTACCAGTTTATGTTTTTTCCTTGTTTTCGAGTTTTACAGAAAAGGAATATCAAACGGAGCCCAATTGACCTGAAACTCAACGGAGGACGTTTTTGGACCTAAAGAAGCCCAGGAAGTGCCAGAGGGAGACGAGAAGATCCACGGGATGCCCACGAGGGTGGGGGCACCCCCTCCTACTGGGCGCGCCCCTGCCTTGTGGACAGCCCGGAGACCCCCTTTGCTTGGCCCTGACTCCAGCACCTCCTATATATACTTAAACCACCGGAAAGTAACCTAGATCGGGAATTCCGCCGCCGAAAGCTTCTGCTACCACCGAAAACCAATCTAGACCCATTCTGGCACCCTGTCGGAGGGGAGGAATCCCTCTCTGGTGGCTATCTTCATCATCCCGACGCTCTCCATGACGAGGGGGGAGTAGTTCACCCTCGGGGCTAAGGGTATGTATCAGTAGCTATGTGTTTGATCTCTCTCTCTCTCTCTTGTTCTTGAGATGGCACGATCTTGATGTATCGCGAGCTTTGCTATTATAGTTGGATCTTATGTTGCTTCTCCCCCTCTACTCTCTTGTAATGGATTGAGTTTTCCCTTTGAAATTATCTTGTCGGATTGAGTCTTTAAGGATTTGAGAACACTTGATGTATGTCTTGCATGTGTTTATCCGTGCTGACAATGGGATATCACGTGATTCACTTGATGTATGTTTTGGTGATCAACTTGCGGGTTATGTGACCTTGGGAATCTATGCATAGGGGTTGGCACACGTTTTCGTCTTGACTCTCCGGTAGAAACTTTGGGGCACTGTTTGAAGTACTTTGTGTTGGTTGAGTAGATGAATCTGAGATTGTGTGATGCATACCGTATAATCATGCCCACGGATACTTGAGGTGACAATGGAGTATCTTGGTGACATTAGGGTTTTGGTTGATTTGTATCTTAAGGTGTTATTCTAGTACGAACTCTATGACAGATCGAATGGAAAGAATAGCTTCATGTTATTTTACTACGGACTCTTGAATAGATCGATCAGAAAGGATAACTTTGGGTGGTTTTGTACCCTACCATAATCTCCTCGTTTGTTCTCCGCTATTAGTTACTTTGGAGTGTCTCTTTGTTGCATGTTGAGGGATAGTTATATGATCAAGTTATGTTATTATTGTTGATAGAACTTGCACTAGTGAAAGTATGAACCCTAGGCCTTGTTTCCTATCATTGCAACACCGTTTATGCTCACGTTTACCACTTCCTACCTTGATGTTTTTATATTTTTTTAGATTACAAAAACCTATATCTACCATCCATATTGCACTTGTATCACCATCTCTTCGCCGAACTAGTGCACCTATACAATTTACCATTGTATTGGGTGTGTTGGGGACATAAGAGACTCTTTGTTATTTGGTTGCAGGGTTGTTTGAGAGAGACCATCTTCATCCTACGCCTCCCACAGACTCATAAACCTTAGGTCATCCACTTGAGGGAAATTTGCTACTGTCCTACAAACCTCTGCATTTGGAGGCCCAACAACGTCTACAAGAAGAAGGTTGCGTAGTAGACATCAAGCTCTTTTCTGGCGCCGTTGCCGGGGAGGTGAGTGCTTGAAGGTATATCTTTAGATCTTGCAATCGAATATTTTAGTTTCTTGTCTTATCACTAGTTTATTTTATAAAAGAAAACTACAAAAAAAATGGAATTAAGGTTGCCTCATATGCTTCATCTTTTTAATATCTTTCGTGAAAATGATGGGAAGGAAAATTCTGCTCAAGTACTAGAAGAAGAATTACATAGAATGCTTGGCATAAAATATGTGCATGATGAGCATGATTGGAATGTTGTTAGTACGAATTCTTTGAATACCCATGATGCTAATGATATACAAGGCCACAAGCTTGGGGAAGCTATGTTTGATGAAGATGATATATTTAGTCCCCCATGTTTTTATGATAATATTTATTATGATGAAAGCATGCCTCCGATTTATGATGATTATATTGATGAAATTGGATTTGGAGAGGTCATGACTTTATTTAGTGATGAATCCACTATTTCGGAAGAGGTTCCAATTGATTATGAGAACAAAGTTGCTATCTATGATGATTATTGTGATGACTTGTATGCTATTAAGAATAATGATAACCATGAAACTTGTCATCATGATTATAGTTTTCAATTGGATTATGCCTCACATGATAACTATTTTGTTGAGTTTGCTCCCACTTTTATTCATGAGAAAAAAAATCGCTTATATGGAGAGTAATATTATTTATATGCTTGTAGATCATGAAAAGAATGCTTTATGTGATGGTTATATTGTTGAATTCATTCATGATGCTACTGAAAATTATTATGAGAGAGGATCATATGCTTCTACATATTGCAATAATATCAAGTTTCCTCTCTATGTGTTGAAAATCTTGAAGCTATGCTTGTTTTGCCTTCCTATGCTAGTTGATTATTGTTCCCATAAGTTGTTTGCTCACAAAATACCTATGCATAGGAAGTGGGTTAGACTTAAATGTGCTAGTCATATTCTTCATGATGCTCTCTTTATGTTTCAATTCTTATCTTTTATGTGAGCATCATTGAAATCATCATGCCTAGCTAGGGGCGTTAAACGATAGCGCTTGTTGGGAGGCAACCCAACTTTATTTTTGTTCTTTGTTTTTGCTTCTGTTTAGGAATAAATATTACATCTAGCTTTTGTTTAGTTTGGTTTTATGTTTTAATTAGTGTTTGTGCCAAGTAGAACCTTTGGGAAGACTTGTGTGAAGTTTATGTGATCATGCTGTAAAAAACAGAAACTGTAGCGCTCACGAGATTATCTACCATTTTTTACTGGAGGGTGATTTTTAGTTGATTCTTTTCGCAGATGATTAATAGACAAATTCCTTAGGTTTACCAATTTATTTTAGAATTTTTAGAGTTACAGAAGTATTCGGAAGTTACATATTGCTACATACTGTTTTGTTTTTGATAGATTCTGTTTTCTATGTGTTGTTTGCTTATTTTGATGAATCTATGAGTAATATTGGAGGATGTGAATCATAGAGAAGTTGGAATACAGTAGATATTACACCAATATGAATTTGGAATGAGTTCACAACAGTACCTAAGTGGTGGTTTTATTTTCTTATACTAACGGAGCTTACAAGTTTTCTGTTAAGTTTTCTGTTATGAAGTTTTCAAGTTTTGGGTAAAGATTCGATGGACTATGGAATGAGGAGTGGAAAGAGCCTAAGCTTGGGGATGCCCAAGGCACCCCAAGGAAAATTCAAGGACAACCAAAAGCCTAAGCTTGGGGATGCCCGGGGAAGGCATCCCCTCTTTCGTCGTCATCTATCGGTAACTATGCTCGGGATTATATTTTTATTCACCACATGATATGTGTTTTGCTTGCTATTTGAATAATATCCCAAGATCTGAAATTCTTAAATTTTAGAGAGTCTTCACATAGTTACATAATTATTCAACTACTCATTTATCTTCACTTATATCTTTTGGAGTAGTTTGTCATTTGCTCTAGTGCTTCACTTATATCTTTTTAGAGCACGGCAGTGGTTTTATTTTGAAGAAATAGATGAACTCTCATGCTTGATAACCCGCAAGTGTAGGGGATCAGTTGTAGCCTCTTTGGATAAGTAAGAGTGTCGAACCCAACGAGGAGCTAAAGGCAGAACAAATATTCCCTCAAGTTCTATTGACCACCGATACAACTCTACGCACGCTTGACGTTTACTTTACCTAGAACAAGTATGAAACTAGAAGTACTTTGTAGTTTTTGCTGGATAGGTTTGCAAGAATATAAAGAACATGTAAATAAAACTAGGGGCTGTTAAGATAAAGACACAACTAAATTAGTTTTAGCGAGTGTGGAAACGTGGTGGTAGGAGTTGCGAAATTGCCCCTAAGCAATTGACTACGTTACTAGACCGATAGCAAGTTTTATGTGGGAGAGGCCACTGCTAGCATGCCATCCCTTACTTGGAATTATATGCATTATGATTGGAACTATTAGCAAGCATCCGCAACTACTAACGTTCATTAATGTAAAACCCAACCATAGCATTACGATATATTGGTCCCCCTTCAATCCCGTATGCATCAATTTCTATGCTAGGTTGAAGCTTCTGTCACTCTTGCCCTCCAATACGTAGTCCTATGAACATACAACTAACCCTATGGAGTGATCCACGCGCGCGCTCATATGATGGGCACCAAAGGACAGCAACATAACCACAAGCAATTTAAATCAATCATAGCAATTCACCAATCACCGATAGGACAACGATAATCTACTCAGACATCATAGGATGGCAACACATCATTGGATAATAATATGAAGCATAAAGCACCATCTTCAAGTAGAGGGTACAGCGGGTTGCGGGAGATTGGACCGCTGTAGATAGATGGGGGAAGGTGATGGAAATGTTGGTGAAGATGGCGGAGGTGTTGGTGTAGATCGCCGTCATACGATGATGGACTCGGTGGCACTCCGGTTCCACCGAAAGCGAGGGGGAGAGAGCCCCCCTCCTTCTTATTCTTCTTCCTTGACCTTCTCCCTAGATGGGAGAAGGGTTTCCCTTCTGGTCCATGGTCTCCATGATGTGGGAGGGGCGAGAGCCCCTCCGAGATTGGATCAGTCTCTCTATCTCTCTCTGTTTCTGCGTTCCCAAATTCTGTCCCTTCACCGTTTCTTATATTCCCGGAGATCCGTAACTCCGATTGGGCTGATTTTTTGACACGATTTTTATCCGGATATTAGCTTTCTTGCGGTGAAAGAAGGCATCAACCACCTTACGGTGTGGCCACGAGGGCCCAGGGCGCGCCTGCCCCTAGTGGGCGTGCCCCCTGCCTCGTGGCCCACTCGGGCATCGTCTCATGTTGGTTCCGCTTCCCAAAATTAACATATATTCCAAAAAAAATATCTGTCCGTTTTTATTCCGTTTGGACTCCGTTTGATATGGATATTCTGCGAAACAAAAAACATGCAACAAAAATGAACTGGCACTAGGCACTGAATCAATATGTTAGTCCCAAAAAATAGTATAAAAACTTTCCAAAAGTATAAGAAAGTTGTAGAATATTGGCATGGAACAATCAAAAATTATAGATACGATGGAGACGTATCAGCATCCCCAAGCTTAATTCCTGCTCGTCCTCGAGTAGGTAAATGATAAAAAGATAATTTTTGATGTGGAATGCTACCTAGCATAATCTTGATCATGTAATCTAATCATGGCATGAATATTAAGACACGAGTGATTCAAAGCAATAGTCTATCCTTTGACATAGAAGAATTTAACACTCGGGCATCCCAACAAACAATCAAGTCTTTCAAAATATCAATGCTAAAGAAAGTTATCCCTACAAAATCATATAGTCCTTTATGCTTCCCTTTTCTTAACACAAGGTACCCCTCATGCCCATCCCGGTGTCAGCCAAGCAATTGTTTTCATAATACTTTTTCAAACCTTTTCAACTCTTCACGCAATACATGAGCGTGAGCCATGGACATAGCACTATGGGTGGAATAGAATGTGGTAGTAGACAAAAGTAGGGAGAAAGTCTCACATCGACTAGGCGTATCAATGGGCTATGGAGATGCCCATCAATAGATATCAATGTGAGTGAGTAGGGATTGCCATGTAACGGATGCACTAGAGCTATAAGTGTATGAAAGCTCAAAAGTAAACTAGTGGGTGTGCATCAAGTTGCTTGCTCATGAAGACCTAGGGCATTTGAGGAAGCCCATCGTTGGAATATACAAGACAAGTTCTATAATGAAAATTCCCACTAGTATATGGAAGTGACAACATAGGAGACTCTCTATCATGAAGATCATGGTGCTACTTTGAAGCACAAGTGTGGAAAAAAGATAGTAGCATTGTCCTCCTTTTTTTCTTTTTTTCTTTTTTTGGGCCTTCCTTTTTTTATTCGGCCTTTTTTTAATCTTTTGGCCTTTCTTTTTTTTTTCTTTTTTTTCTCAAGGGACAATGCTCTAATAATGATGATCATCACACTTCTATTTACATACAACTCGATATTACAACTTGGTACTAGAACAAAAATATGACTCTATATGAATGCCTCCGGCGGTGTACCGGGATGTGCAATGATCTAGCGTAGCAATGACATCAAAAAACGGACATGCCATGGAAACATCATGCTAGCTATCTTACGATCATGCAAGGCAATATGATAATGATGGTGCGTGTCATAATAAACGATACGGTGAGTTACATGGCAATATATCTCGGAATGGCTATGGAAATGCCATGATAGGTAGGTATGGTGGCTGTTTTGAGGAAGGTATATGGTGGGTGTATGGTACTGGCGAAAGTTGCGCGGTACAAGAGAGGCTAGCAATGGTGGAAGGGTGAGAGTGCGTATAATCCATGGACTCAACATTAGTCATAAAGAACTCACATAATTATTGCAAAAAAAAATATAAGCCCTCGAAGCAAAAATACTACGACGCATGCTCCTAGGGGGGAGGTTGGTTGGAGTTAACCATCGCACGTCCCCGACCTTCACGCAAAGATAAACAATCAAAATGCAATGCGCGCCAATTTGGTTACATAGTTAGTAGACCATACGTCCATGCTTCGGGAATCACAAACTAAAACCAATATTTTTACTAAACCATAATCATTCACTAGGTCCTCCCACATATTAGCATCTCTATATCGCAAAACTATTGCAAGGAATCAAACATATCATATTCGGCGATCTAAAAGTTTATGTAGGATTTTATGACTAACCATGTGAATGAACAATTCATGTCAACTCTCTAAATAGATATAAGTGAAGAAAGAGAGTTTTAATTCTTTGTACAAAAGTTATTCCCATGCTCTAACAATTATAAGTGAAGCAAAAGAGCATTCTACAAATGGCAGTTTTCTATGTGAAGAGAAACAGGCAATCCAAACTTCAGATGATATAAGTGAAGCACGTGAAGCATTCTATAAATCCATACTCAAAAGATATAAGTGAAGTGCAAAGAGCATTCTATAAATCAACCAAGGACTATCTCATACCAGCATGGTGCATTTATTAAAAGAAATAGAAAAAGCACATGACGCTCCAAGAGTTTACGCATATCATGTGAACGAAACAAATCTGAAAACATACCGATACTTGTTGAAGAAAGATGGGATGCCTTCCGGGGCATCCCCAAGCCGCTTGAGTGTCCTTGAATATTTACTTGGGGTGCCTTGGGCATCCCCAAGCTTGATCTCTTGCCTCTCCTCCTTCTTCTCACATCGAGACCTCCTCGATCCTCGAACACTTCATCCACACAAAACTTAACCGAACTTTTAGTTGCAGGGTTAGTGCATATGATCAATGAAATCTCATCATGTACTTCCCTAACATTATTGTATAATTATAAACAAACATTACCTACTTTATGCTATCACAATTCTATGGCCCCGAGTCAAGGAGGCATCAACAAGAATTCAAACATATGCAAATAATGAAGCTATAACAGCAATCTGTGAAAATAGGACAGTCTGTAGTAATCTGAACATTACCCATACTTCTGTAACCCTAACAATTATGGAAAAAATAGGAAAAATGAACAATTTGTATAGCAAGACTTTGCAAAAAGTTTAAGATCCTTTCGACGTTCCAGTAAAAAATGTAAAATCACGCACTACTGCCAAAGTTTCTGTTTTTGCACCGCACAAACCAACAAGCAGTTTAATTATCCTAAAGGAAACTCTTGGCACATTATTTTTATAATACAATGGAATTATACAAGGGGATAATTGTTTTTGTTGATAAGTTTCTGTAATCAAGGTTCACAAAGTTTCCATGGGCATGAACAAAGTTCAAGGAGCTCCCCCATTTCAACGGTGCCGGTCCTTCTTACTTTCACTTTTCTTTTTGAAAAAGTTTTAGGTTCCCCTCTTTATTTTTTGTTTTTAAACTTTATAAAAGCACACAACAGAAATAAAGGACTCTCTAAAACTTTTAGGTTGTCTCCCTGGCAGCGCTTTCTTTAAAGCCATTAAGCTAGGCATATAGTGCTCAAGTAATGGATCCACCCGTATCCCAAGGTATATCAAAGCATATTTTAATTAGCAATGATTTGGCATTTAGTAGTGATCACAAAGTGATATGTGTCATGAAACAACAAAGTCTAACTCTCTTCCTACGCATAGGCATGTCATACAAGAACAATTCATGCACATCAAGTAAAGGCCAATGCACAGTATAAGCAGTTTCTTGCAATTTTATCGTGTTGGAAACATAGAGAGGCGAAGATGTAGTTCCTCTCTAATAATAATTGCAAGTAGGAGTAGCAAGCACATGCATATTATACTCATCAGAATAATCATGTGTAATGGAAAAAGGCAAACCATCAATATAATCCTTAATAAGTGCAAACTTCAACGATATAGTGTAGTTTGGAGAACTCAAAAAGATAATAGGACTGTCATGCGTGGGTGCAATAGCAACAATCTCATGTTTATCATAAGGGACTTGTCGGTGTACAAAGATAGGGGTACCTTAGTACCCCGACTTGTGCACGGGCAGTAGCAGCTTCCCACGGCAGGGTCTACCACGTGCTTGCCGGAAACCTCTCTGGTCCTTATTAAGCCATTCAAAAACAAAGTATACAAGACAGAAGATCAAGGCACCGGCAAGTGGAGCTTGCCGGGAAGGCCGTCCCAGGCTCAAGATTACCTCATTAACTCAAGGCCCTGACAAGAGAGGTGTACTAAGATAGGGGTACCTTAGTACCCCGACTTGTGCACGGGCAGTAGCAGCTTCCCGCGGCAGGGTCTACCACGTGCTTGCCGGAAACCTCTCTGGTCCTTATTAAGCCATTCAAAAACAAAGTATACAAGACAGAAGATCAAGGCACCGGCAAGTGGAGCTTGCCGGGAAGGCCGTCCCAGGCTCAAGATTACCTCATTAACTCAAGGCCCTGACAAGAGGAGCTTGCCAGGAAGACCAGAAGATTGCCTCTTATGAGACACGCCTCGGTGCACCCTGCGCCCCGGCAAGACCCGGGGAGCGACAAGCTTCCCGGCCCGACAAGGTCAAGACCCCGGCAAGGTGCTTGCCGGGGGAAGTCTGCATTGTGTGCCCGCGCTCCAGCTCATCGGTCCACGCGTCGCCCTGGGGCCATTCCAGGGACGCGTGGCGGATGGCTGTGCAGCCTGGGGGACACGGTGGCACTCCACGGTGACGAAGCTACCACCGTGGCGGACGGAGACGCAAGGGCGGGCGCTTTTGGGGTAGACGGCGACGGGCATTTAATGCTCTTGTCCCCCACTGTCAAAGTAGGTGATGACCACTGTTCATCCACTGTTCATCCACTGTTCCCGCACTGTTACAACTACCACCAAAATTACATTTTTACCCCTTTCTCCTACGTTGACACCTGTCGGTGACCCCTTGAGCTATAAAAGGAGGCCCATGCACAACGTAGAAAGGGTTCGGAACCTAGATCGCTCATTCGCTCGGTGTAGCTAGTTCATCAAGCTCCCGAGCTCCAACACTCAATACAATCTAAGCAGGAGTAGGGTTTTACGCGTCCGTCGCGGCCCGAACCTGGGTAAACTGCCCGCGTGCTCTCTACGATCTGCTCTTTGTGCTCCCTCCGCTCCCTTACCGCACGAACAAGGGGATCCGGTCCCATAGGTGCTCGTGGTGGACAGTTTCCCCCGACATCTTTGGCGCGCCAGGTAGGGGGCGTCGAGGTTGTGGGAACCTGATCCGGCGTTCACGCGGGCGCATTCTTCATCAACCTCTCCAACTTCGTCAGCTTCATCAGCAACAGCAGCATGGCCCCGAAGAAGAAGGCTTCGGAGGTCGCAGGCCCGTCTGCGTCTGTTCCGCCGCCACCAGAACCAACGGTGGGCGGAGGAGACGCCGTCGGAAGGGTGGTCGCCGGCGAGGAAACTCACGGCGCCACCAAGTCTAAGGACAAGACGGACGACCGAGCCTCGGTCTCCGTAGATGCGCCACGTCCATCTCAGCAGACGACGACCCAGCAGCGCCATGGTACAGGAGGTACCATCCGCTTGCTGGGGCAAGGTCAAACCGGAGGTTCGCGGGACTCTCCGGGCCACCGTCCTGGCACGAGCAAGGTGCGGTCGCCGGGGCGGGAAGCTGCTCCTTCTAACCCCGTTAGGAGTCCGAGCATATCCCGCTCCTCGCACCGCTCGCCCCCGCTCCCTTCCTCTCCAGCAGAAGCGCTCGCAAGAGCGCAACTGCTCCTTGATTTCCCTCCAGCGGCAGACAAGGCCGAAGACTGGAGGGCAACCATCCAGAGCCTGATCGCCTTCGCCAACAACGACACGCCGCAGCAGCCGGCGACGTCACGGCCGTGGAAAGTCGAGAAGACGAAGGCCGATGGCGACAAGACCGCCGGGGGTGCAACCACCGTGCACTCCCCGCCGCGAAAGCAGAAGACGCCTCCCCGTCGGATCAACGTCGACGACGACTCCACGGCGTCGTCGGATCCGCGGGCTCGTCGGGACCAGCGCCAGGTCCTTGACGATCGGCGACAAGAAGACGCTCGGACGACGATCGAGCGCCGCCGAGAAGCTCGGCGACAATCAGATCAACGCGCTGGGACTGCTGTTGACACACACGCGCCCGGTGAACCAGGCGACTTGCCGTACGCGGCAGGTTGCCCTGCGTTTACCCATGAGCTGCGGCGTGTCCAGTGGCCCAGCATGAAGAACTTCAAGCCCGACGTACCGGAGAAGTACGACGGCAAGACGCACCCCTCGGAATTCCTCAGCATCTACACCATCGCGGTGCAGGCTGCCGGGGGGCGCGACGAGAAGATACTGGCGAACTACTTCCCGCTGGTGCTTAAGCCAAATGTTCGTTCTTGGCTTATGCACTTGCCGGAAGGCTCCATTTCTTCTTGGGCGGATCTTTGCCACCAATTTGTTGGCGCCTTCACGGGCGGCCACAAACCCCACGGCCAGGAGAGCGATCTCCACATCTTGGCCCAGAAGGAAGGAGAACCTCTGCGCAAGTACATCCAGCGCTTCAGCCGCGTGCAGCACAACATCCCCGACGTCCACCCTGCCGCGGTTATTAGCGCGTTCCACCAGAACGTGCGTAACCGCCGCATGCGTGAGGAGATGGCAATGACCAAGATACGGGATGTCAGCGAGCTCTATGCTCTGGCTGACAAGTGCGCGCGCGCCGAAGAGGGGAGGAGACTTCCCGGGGAGGATGCTGGCGCAGGGGGTAGCGACAGCGAGGATGCCGCCCCGGCAAAGAAGAGCCGGCGGTGGAACAATAGGAAAAAGAAGAACAAGGAAGTGCTTGCCGTCGAGAAGTCCGGCAAGGAGGCTCCCGCCAAGCAAGCACAGGCTGGCGGCTCCGGCAAGGAGCCTGCCCCTGTAGCGGCAGCCGACAAGCAGGACGGCTCCGACAAGCAATACTGCAAGATCCACCGCACCAAGGGCCACGACCTCTCCAACTGCAAACGCGTCGAATACCTCGTCGAGCAGCAGAAAGCTGAGTACGAGCGGTGCGACAAGGAGAAGGCCCAAGGTGGCGGAGGAGAGCCGAGCAAGAAGCGGCCATTCAATGGCCGGGGAGGACGCCGCGGCAAGGCCAAGCAGCGGCAAGGTGATAGACCTCCCCGGGGCCGTGACAAGGATGAGGAAGACGACGACGACGACATGGAGGAAGGTGATGACAGCGAGCAGGAGTTCCAGAAGGCCACGGAAGTCCTGTGCGTCAACGGCGGCGCCTCTCTGCATACTTCCCACCGCCAACTCAAGCAGTGGGTGCGGGAAGTAAATGCAGCTGAGCCGCCCGTGGAGTCGCGCAGGCTCCTCAAATGGTCCAGCACGCCCATCATTTTTGATCTTGAGGATCACCCTGACCGCACCACAGCGGTCGGGTGCTTGCCGATGTTGGTCTCACCAACCATCCGCAACCTCAAGGTCACCAAAATGCTGGTTGACGGCGGGGCCGGCCTAAACTTGATCTCCTCTGCTGTGATCAAGAAACTCCAAATCCCAGATGGCGAGCTCGAAGAGACCGGTTCGTTCCAAGGAATAAACCCGAGGAGGAGCAAGCCCAAGGGAAAGATAACTCTGCCAGTGACCTTTGGCGGGGAGCTGAACTTCAGGACGGAGAGGATAACCTTCGATGTTGCCGATATCCCATTGCCATACAATGGGATACTTGGACGTCCTGCCCTCGCCAAGTTCATGGCAGCTTCCCACTACGCCTACAATGTGCTCAAGATGCCGGGGCCGATAAGCGTCATCTTTGTCCAAGAAGGACGCGCTTATCTGCGCCGACAAGATCTACCGGGATGCAGCAGCCACGGCGGAGAGCAGTACACTTGCCGCTGAAGCTCCCGGGGGGAAGAAGACCAAGACCAAGTCCGGAAAGTGCTCTGGGACCCACTCCGGCAACTGCACTTCTTCGGAGTGCTGCGCTGCCGTCGAGGACGTTCCATCGAGCTCCACCGGCAAGTGCAAGAAGGGGATGGCCGCTCCACCGGCAACCAAGAAGGTGTCTGCCAAGGAGGATGGCACTGGTGGTACCTTCACCATCAGTGCTACACTTGACAGCAAATAGGAAAGCGCGCTCGTTGCCTTCCTGCGGGCGAATGTCGATGTGTTTGCTTGGCAACTGTCTGACATCCCCGGTGTTCCCAGGAAGGTAATTGAGCACAAACTTGTTGTTTGTCCTCATGCACGGCCCGTCAAGCAGAAGGTCAGGAAGCAAGCCGTGGAGCGCCAAGAATTCATTGCTGAGGAGATCAAAAAACTAGAAGCAGCGGGCCTAGTTAGAGGCGTGATCCATCCGACGTGGTTAGCAAACCTAGTTGTCGTGCGTAAGGCCAACGGGAAGTGGAGACTGTGTATAGACTTCACCGATGTCAATAAAGCATGTCCCAAGGATCCATTTCCCTTGCCGCGCATTGACCAGATTGTTGACTCCACTGCCGGATGTGAGCTGCTCTCTTTCCTTGATGCATATTCAGGCTACCACCAGATTTTCATGGCCAAGGAAGATGAAGAGAAGACTGCATTCATTACTCCATGTGGCACATATTGCTTCATTCGCATGCCCTTCGGATTGAAAAATGCAGGATCAACATTTGCAAGGGTGGTATACACTGCTTTTGAGCCACAGATTCACAGAAATGTAGAGGCTTACATGGATGATATCATGGTCAAGAGCAAGAGCAAGGATACACTGATCCAAGATTTGGAAGAGACATTTGAGAACCTGCGCAAGATCCAGCTTAAGTTGAACCCCGAGAAGTGCGTCTTTGGAGTCCCCTCCGGCAAGCTTCTCGGGTTCTTTGTGTCACAGAGGGGGATTGAAGCCAACCCCGACAAGATAAAAGCCATCGAGCAGATCGAAGCCCCGAGGCGCGTCAAGGACGCAGAACGCGCCCTGCCTTTCTTCAAGATCTTGAAGAAGGCAGGTCCTATGAAATGGACTACGGAAGCGGAGACAGCGCTGCAAGACTTGGAAGGGTACCTATCCTCCACTCCAATACTTGTCGCACCTAGGCCACAAGAGAAGTTGCTGCTGTACTTAGCGGCAACCAATCAAGTGGTTAGTGCTGCGTTAGTATCGGAGAGGGAGGCCGACGAGGAGTCTACACCACCGGCAAGCGAATCCAGCGACAAGCAGGGGGCTGCTCCGGCAAGCTCTGGCCCCGACAAGGACAACTCTGCGCAGGAACAAGGAGAAGTGTGGAAGAAGATGGTGCAGCGCCCAGTGTATTTTGTAAGCTCCCTTTTACAAGGGGCTAGATCAAGATACTCTGGGGTGCAAAAGTTGCTTTTCGGCCTCCTCATGTCCTCGAGAAAGCTGCGCCATTACTTCCAAGCACACGAGATAACAGTGGTCACTCGCTTTCCGCTGAAGAGGATATTGCACAATCCAGAAGCAACAGGCAGGATCGTCGAGTGGGCACTGGAGCTGTCAAGCTTCGGTCTCAAGTTTGAAAGTACTTCAACTATCCAGAGCCGAGCTTTGGCAGAATTCATAGCTGAATGGACCCCGACGCCCGATGAAGAAGTTCCAGAGACAAGTGTTCCTGTACAAGAAGCGTCAAGTGAATGGGTAATGTACTTTGACGGTGCCTTCTCGCTGCAAGGCGCCGGTGCCGGCGTGGTACTCATCGCGCCCACCGGAGAGCACCTCAAGTATGTTATCCAAATGCACTTTCCCAGGGAGCAAGCGACAAACAATACTGCTGAGTATGAAGGCTTGCTCGCCGGCCTCAAGATTGCAGCCGAACTTGGGATCAAGAAGCTGATTGTGCGGGGAGATTCTTAGTTGGTGGTCCGACAAGTCAACAAGAGTTACCAGAGCCCTTTGATGGAACCTTATGTAGATAAAGTGAGGAAGCTTGAAGAACACTTTGAAGGTCTGCAAATGGAGCACGTCCCGAGAGCTCAGAATGACATTGCGGATGGCCTTTCAAAGTGTGCTGCGATGAAGTTACCTGTGGAACCAGGGACCTTTTTGCTCAAGTTGACTCAGCCATCCGTTACACCATCTATTGGGCAGCACAAGAAGAGAAAGTTGGTCTCCGGCGACTACTTGCCGGCGGATCTTCCCGAGGCCGCCGCCAAGGTCCCCAAGATCAACGATCAGAACGCTGAGGAACAGTTTGCTCCTGCAGATCCTAGGGTCTGTACAGTTGATGCAAGCGTTCCAGACAAGCCTCGCCCCGGCGAGCTTGCCGGGGGACCATCAGCTCCGGCAGAACCAGAGGTTCTTGCCGTAGAAGCTGGGGTTCCCGCAGCGGCCCTCATGCCTTTAGTCCTTGCCGTTGAGCCTCAGGCTCCGGCATGGGCGCAGCAGATCGTCCGTTTCCTGCAAACTGGAGAACTTCCCGACGACCCAGTAGAGATAGAGAAGATAACAAGGCAGTCAAGTATGTACCAGTTCGTGGACAACGAACTATACAGAAGAAGACTCAATGGTGTCAGGTTGAAGTGCATTTCTAGAGAAGATGGACAAAAGCTGTTGGCAGAAATACATGGAGGCATATGTGGCCACCACATTGGCGCAAGGGCACTTGCCGGGAAGGCGTTCCGGCAAGGGTTCTTCTGGCAAGAAGCCCTCCAAGATGCAACTGCACAAGTAACCAAGTGTGAAGCGTGCCAGTTCCATGCCAAACAAATTCATCAGCCAGCTCAAGCTCTCCAGACGATCCCTTTGTCCTGGCCCTTCTCGGTCTGGTGGCTCGATATCCTCGGCCCCTTCCCCCGAGCTGTCGGGGGCTTTGAGTACTTGTACGTTGCAATCGACAAGTTCACAAAGTGGCCAGAAGTGGAGCCGGTGAGAAAGGTGACAGCACAGTCAGCGGTCAGGTTCTTCAGGTCGATTGTTTGCCGTTTCGGAATCCCTAACAGGATCATCACCGACAACGGTACACAATTTACTAGTCGCACCTTAATGCAATACGTCTAGGACCTTGGCGCCAAGGTCTGTTTCGCTTCTTTTGCCCACCCGAGGAGCAACGGTCAAGCGGTGAGGGCGAATGCTGAAGTGCTGCGCGGACTCAAGACAAGGACCTTTGACAGGCTGCGCAAGTGCGGAAGAAACTGGATAGAGGAGCTACCGGCGGCTCTTTGGTCAATCAGAACGACACCAAGTCGAGCCACCGGACAGACACCCTTTGCCCTAGTCTATGGGGCAGAGGCAGTTCTCCCCACGGAACTCGCATACGGATCTCCTCGAGTGCTCGCTTATGATGAGCTCGAGCAAGAGCAACTGCGACTAGATGACGCATTGCTCCTCGAGGAGGAACGTCTCCAGGCTGCTGTACGAGCTGCTCGATACCAGCAAGCCTTGCGTCGCTATCATAGCCGCAAGGTTAAGGCCAGGAGTCTCGAGGAAGGCGATCTTGTTCTTCGGCGTGTTCAGTCCGCCAAGAATTCCAACAAGTTAATGCCGAAGTGGGAAGGCCCTTATCGGGTGAGACAAGTAACAAGGCCCGGCGCTGTCCGCCTTGAGACCGAAGAAGGCTTACCGGTTAGCAACTCCTGGAACATAGAGCATCTTCGCAAGTTTCACCCATGAGGCGCGGGTGCCCTGATCCGCTCCGGCAACCACCTTTTGTACAAGCCTTTCCGCTGTTGCATGTAACCCTTTGTACAAAGCCGGGCGCAGATCCCGTGCATCAGTAAAGTTTCTGTGTTTTGCACTATTTGCCTTTTCCATGCTTCTCTTCGCTATTTGCATGCATTATTTGGCATCTCATGCAACACACGTGCCCGGTAAGCATTAGCACGCCGAAAGGCCCTATACTTGTTTTCCCTACACTTTTTCTTTCCCTCTTAAGCATAAGGAATGTTCCTCGCGCACAAGTTTGCCGGGGGGGGAAGGAGAGGATGAACCGAACCAAGTGCTGTTCAAGAAAGAGAAGCCTTGTCGGGGAAGCAAGCAATATATGAAAGCTAAGTTACCAGAATTTGAGCAGTTCAAATTTTTAATTTTTTAGTTATCTTCCTTGAACAACCACACTTTGTATGGAAAACCTGTGCGCGGAGGAACCTACCCGTGGCTAGCCGCACCCTTATCTTGTTTTTGAGTACACTCAACGACTTAAGTGAGCTGCGACAAGTGTCGCGCCCTTGTTTCGTTTTCGAGTTCGCTCAGCAAGCTAAGTGCGTTGCGACTAGCTGCGGCAAGGTTGCTTGCCGGTAAGACCTTGGCCAGCAGGCTGCTCAGAGTCCAGCACTCAGCGCTCGCGGCAAAGGCCCCTTGCCGGCAAGTCCCCTGGAAGCGTAGGGTTAAAAGCATACAAAGTAAAGGATCAAAGCAAGGGACATAACATTGCATCAATTGCTCAGAAATAAGATAATATCTTACAAGGGATAACTTGTCGCAATGACTAATAGGTTCATGTTCATGACATACTTTGCAGCAGCAAAAGAGATAAAAGGGAAAAGGCCTAGTCTACGCGATCACCTTCACGCCTGGAGATCTTGTTCACCTTGGCGATGATGTGGGCGACCTGCGCCTTCAAGGCCTCCTGATCCGCGTCGGCCGGCAAGCTGCGGAGGACATTGACAAGATTTATACCAGGGTTGCGGTAGACAATCTTGGTCAAGACGCGCTCCAGAGTTCCCGCGCAGAGTTGGCGCGACTCCTCGGCCAGCTGCGCGGGGAGCTTCTGCTGCAGACGTGCGAGCGCCGGTGCGATCCCCCTGAAGAAGAGACTGAGCTTGGCGCTGTGAGGGAGATTTGGATCCGGAGAGTATATGAGATGCTCAACCCTCAGCGCCATCAGCTCCTTGTCGATGTTGCTAGCAGAAGCCACCAGATCTTCAGTCGATACCTCGACGGTCCGGCGGAAGTTGTCAGCTGAGGCGGCGGCGCTCTCCACCAGGCCTCGCTCCTTGTGGAGCTCGTCCTTCAGCTTGGTTTCGCGGTCCCGGACGGCGTCGAGTGAATCCTTCAGCGTAGAGACTTTCAGCTCCAGATCTGCAATTGAGTCCTTGGCGGCCTTCAGCTCGTCGCCCTGCTTGGAGAGGCGTACCTGGAGTTCTGAGTTGGTATGGGCATCCTTCTCGCGCTCTATGTTGAGCGCGGTGACCCTCTCCGTGCTCGCCTTCAGGTACTCCTCCAGCTGCACCACCTTAGCCTCGAGGTCCTTCTTGGCGGTCTCCGTGGTGGCTGCGGCGGCCTTTGCTTCCTTCAGCTCTCCGCCAAGGGCCTGCTCCCAGGCGGCAAGGTCGTCCTCGTGAGAGTCGAGGTCGACCTTCCGCTGGTTGAGCGCTCCTTCTCGCTGGGACAGCGCTTCTCTGGCGAGTCGCTGCTGCTCCTCGGCTTCAGCCTTCTCCAGGAGCCACTCTTGGTACTCTCCAGCAAGCCTCTCGCGCTCCTCCGCCAAGTCGCGGAGGGCCGCCTGGTTGGCGGCGCGGAGCTCCGCAGCGCGTTTCTCCATATCTGCTGCGGCCTTGGCGGTGAGGGCTTCCCGAGACTCAAGTTTCGCCTGCCTGGCCCGGTAAAGGGCCAGGAGCCGGAGAAGCAGTTTCTCCTCCTCGGGCTCGTCGCTCCCGCCCGGCGCCTCGACGATCTTCAACCCCGCGGAGGCGAGGACCTCTCCATCAAAGGTCTCTCCCTCCTCGGGGGCTCGCGACGAGGATCCCCACGGCACCTGTATGAAGACGCCGTTGGGAGCCTCAAGATAGAAGGCGGACTGCTCCTTCTCGGTGGAGGGGTCGGCGGCCGGCGCAGCGCTAGACGCTCCTGCCGCCTCCGGGCCGGCAGTCTGGCCGCCGTCCCCCTCCCCGGCCGCTGCGCCTGCGGTCGGGGCAGTCTCCTCCGCGGCAGGCTCGTCGGCTCCTGCCACGTCTTCGACGACAGGGGCGTTGCCGTCGTCGCCCTGCGCGCGATGACCTCTGTCTCCATCCGGTCCGGCGCGGGAGGATCTAGAAGCAGAAGAAAAAGAAAGGAAAAAGTTCAAGCAAATATCCAAAAAAGACAAGTCCAAGAAGACGAGGTTACAAGACTTACCTTCGCGGATTTCGTCAACAGCTGGCTCCCTCGCCGGGGAGCTCTCCCTTGGCGGGGTGGCCGCCCTCGCCGGACAGCTCGCCCTTGGTGGGGTACTCGCCCTCGGCGGAGTACCCGCCCTTGGCGGAGCGCTCTCCCTCGCCGGAGAGTTCGCCCTTGGCGGGGATGGCGGGGCCTGCGGCTCCTCGGGAGTAGTCTCCGGGCGCTCCTGTGGCTGCGGCTCCACCTCTGCACAAGACAATCAAGACAAAACAGAGCAACAAGATGTTAGTATCAAGCAAAGACCTCAAGCGCGCCCAACGAGCGGAAAGGTCAAGCCTAGACTTACGCTGGGGGCTGCGCTGGGGGCTGCTCCTCGGAGCAGCGCTTGGGTCCGGCAAGCTCGACGCTGGCGCGTCCTCTGTCGCCGCGACGGGTGAGTCATCCTCGACCACCACCACGGGAACCTTGGCCTTCTTCGCCGCTCGCTGGGCCAGGGTCCTGAAGGCAAATCAAGAAACAAGATCAGAATCATCAACGAGAGAATCAAGACAAAATTGAAGAAGCTACAAATACAAATGCTTACTCCTGTTCCTCGTCGTCGTCGTCGCTCAGGGCGGAGAAGTCGAACTCCACCTGAGGCGCTTCCACGCGAGGAGCGGGAGGAGAAGGCTCCCGCGGGCGCTTGGCGGTCCCCGGGGCTGGGGGCTGCGAAGACCCAGCCTCTGTTGGCGCCGAGGCCCGAGGAGCAGGCGGAGCAGCCGCTCCACTCTGGGAGGCTCCTCCTCCGCTTGGCGCTGGCACGCGGGGCGCCTCCGCCGCAGCTGCTGCGCGGGGCGCCTCTGTCGCGGCTGATGTGCGGGGCGCCTCTGTCGCAGCCTGGCTCCCCTCGGTGGCTCGCGTCGCCCGGCGAGCAGGTTGTTGTCGGGGCGCCTGCGTCCTTGTCGCTGTAGGCGCCTTGCGGAGGCGCTTCAACGGAGATCGCCTGGGACTTACCCGGGGCGGAGAGCTCTCCGAGGACGAGGAGACGTCGTCCAACCCCAGGGATCCGCCAGTATCCTCGTCGGCTCCGACGTCCTCCTCCTCCTCCTCCTCCTCGGTGGGCTCGCTGGGCCCAGCACCCTGCCCCGCGGCCTTGCTCCTTCCGGCGGCTCCGCTCCCTCCGGCACCTCTGCTTCCTCCGGCAACCTCGCCTCTTGCCACGGCCTCGCTCACCACTCCGGGGATCCCGGCATGCCTCAGAGAAGGGACCCCGGCGAGCTCGTCGGGCGGAAGTTTGAGAAGCCTCCGGATCTCTGCCTCCTCGGCCTGGCACGACGCGTCCTCGGCCTCTGCCTCGTCGACGGTGAACCCAAATTCTCCTACCGCTGCGGCTGCGGCGGCCTCTTCTACCCGGGTAGCGATATATGTTATCTCCCGATCCGTGGTGGCCCGGGTAAGACCCTTGATCTCATCGGTGTTCTTCGGCACCTCGACCAAGTTATCGAAGAAACTCATGATGGCATCCGGCGTGGGCACTATCCATGTTGGGTCGACGCCATGAGAGTCACACGCGGGCATCATCGCCCGCAAGGCATCCCGGGCGGTGCTGTTGCACAGCGGCACCACTCCCCGGGGAGGTCTAAACCACTCTGGGTGAGCCGGGTCGTGCTTGAAAAGCTCCCGAAGCATCCCCTTCAGCTCCAGCGCCGTGAAGTTGTAATTCAGCCCCGGGCGCAACCTCATTACCTCCGCCGCATTGCCAAACTCCCATGCTGGCCTTTTCCTTTCCTGTAAAGGAGCAATGCGGCGGCGGAGGAAATCAGCTCCTACCTCTCCGATGGTCAACTTGGCTACCCGGAGACGAAGAATTCTGACAAGGGCAGCGTTGAGCTTGATGTCATCGGCGGCCAAATCACTCCAGTCCCTGCCGCGCACTATAGCAGTTGTGCGCGGCGCGGTGAAAGGCTGCGGCCCGTCCTCTACTATCCAGCACCAATCCGCGCGTCACTCCTCCCACTTGCCGCGGAGCTCCCCTTTCAGATAAGATTCCTTTTTGTTCAAGCGGAAGACCCAAGAGATGCCCCAGGAGAGGGGAGCGCCGGCCTCTACTCTAGGCGTAAAGAAATGCCTAAAGAGTGCTACGTTTGGATAGATCCCTATGTAGTTTTCGCACAGATGTGCGAAAACCGCCATCGTGAGGATGGCGTTGGGGGTGAAGTCTAAAATATGGAGGTTGTAGGTGTTCATGATGTCATAGAAAAATTCAGAGAATGGAGGACACAGGCCGCAGTGGAAGAAGACAGCAAAGAAGAAATACCCGCTGGGGTACAGATCTCTGGCGGCGGCCGGGTAGACTCGGGTGCGGGGATGCGCCTTGGTCTTCTTGGCCCAGAACAGATAGTACTTGTTCCAGAGCTCCCGCGCGCTGAGCCTTGGCGCGAAGACGACATTCCTCTTCCGCAGGAGAGCAAGCTTCGCCGCCTGCTCGGATTTCTCTTTCTTGGCCTTCTCCGCCTTCGCCTTCTCGGTCTTCGGGGCCATGGCGGGGGCGGCGAGGGAAGGAGACGAGGAGTCCGGCGGCGCCGCAGATGCGAGAGATGGCGGAGGAGGTGTGGAGGCGGAGCGCAGAGGGGAGTTTCTGGAGGTGGACGAAGCAATGAAGACGAAGTAAGGTAACGGCCCCTGCTTCCTCTGCTTTTAAGGGGGAAGTGGGGGACGCTCCGCATTTCCCATTAAAGAACGTGGCCACGATCTCTCCCACGACGCCGCAATCGACGCGTGCCGTTAGGGAGGGATGCGGCGGATGCGGAAGAGGAATTACGGCTCGCCGTGGGCCGCGCGGGCCCGTGCACTGTCTTGGGCCTGGCCCAACAGCGCTCGGCTCCGTGTGTGGCCCAGGCCCGGGGGCTCCTGTCGGTGTACTAAGATAGGGGTACCTTAGTACCCCGACTTGTGCACGGGCAGTAGCAGCTTCCCGCGGCAGGGTCTACCACGTGCTTGCCGGAAACCTCTCTGGTCCTTATTAAGCCATTCAAAAACAAAGTATACACGACAGAAGATCAAGGCACCGGCAAGTGGAGCTTGCCGGGAAGGCCGTCCCAGGCTCAAGATTACCTCATTAACTCAAGGCCCTGACAAGAGGAGCTTGCCAGGAAGACCAGAAGATTGCCTCTTATGAGACACGCCTCGGCGCACCCTGCGCCCCGGCAAGACCCGGGGAGCGACAAGCTTCCCGGCCCGACAAGGTCAAGACCCCGGCAAGGTGCTTGCCGAGGGAAGTCTGCACTGTGTGCCCGCGCTCCAGCTCATCGGTCCACGCGTCGCCCTGGGGCCATTCCAGGGACGCGTGGCGGATGGCTGTGCAGCCTGGGGGACATGGTGGCACTCCACGGTGACGAAGCTACCACCGTGGCGGACGGAGACGCAAGGGCGGGCGCTTTTGGGGTAGACGGCGACGGGCATTTAATGCTCTTGTCCCCCACTGTCAAAGTAGGTGATGACCACTGTTCATCCACTATTCATCCACTGTTCCCGCACTGTTACAACTACCACCAAAATTACATTTTTACCCCTTTCTCCTACGTTGACACCTGTCGGTGACCCCTTGAGCTATAAAAGGAGGCCCATGCACAACGTAGAAAGGGTTCGGAACCTAGATCGCTCATTCGCTCGGTGTAGCTAGTTCATCAAGCTCCCGAGCTCCAACACTCAATACAATCTAAGCAGGAGTAGGGTTTTACGCGTCCGTCGCGGCCCGAACCTGGGTAAACTGCCCGCGTGCTCTCTACGATCTGCTCTTTGTGCTCCCTCCGCTCCCTTACCACACGAACAAGGGGCTCCGGTCCCATAGGTGCTCGTGGTGGACAGTTTCCCCCGACAGGACTATAGCAAGTTCATCTCCATAATCATAATTCATATTGGCATCTTGGCCACAAGCATAGCAAGCATCATCAAAAAGGGATATTTCAAAAGAATCAACGGGATCATAGCAATCATCATAGCATTCATCCTTCGGTAAGAACGAAGGGAAATTAAACAATGTATGAGTTGAATAGTTACTCTCATTACAAGGTGGGAACGGGTAGCTAATCCGCTCTTCCTCCTTTATTCTTCGCTCTCCTCCTCATCTTTTTCATCCAATGAGCTCACAATGTCATTAATTTCTTCTTCCATAGACTCCTGCAAAATATTAGTCTCTTCTTGGACAGCGGAGGAGTACTCAATATATGGTTTAACATAGGCAGTAGAAGCATAATTATCATAACAATATTTAAATATGGCAAAATTAATAGATTTGTAAAGAGTAGCATCATACTTTTCAATCAAATAAGCAATTTCATAAGCATCCTTAGAAGAAACAAATTCTTCAATTTATTGAACATCATAGTAACTATAAACACCCTTAGCATACGAAGATACAATTCCATTATCACTAAACACACATTGGTAGGGAATGTGTTTCTTAGGGTCTTCAGAACAACAAGTAAAATCATAAATTTTACATAAATTCCAAGCATAGCATTGCAAACGATGAATTTGATACAGTAAAAGTTTTCCTTTTTCAGATATGCGGTGTCGCACATAACAAGCATGCTCATCTAAAGATTTTCCCTCAACTAAGCTAGTTGGGGTTTCAGCCCGAGCACATAGGGATCGAAGATGATCCAAGTAATAAGCTTCAGTAGTGTGATAGATTTTGAGTGGTTCTTCAACCATTGGTTCAGTAGGTACCACTATTTTTTTGGTATTTTGAGTTTCCTACCCATAACTAAAGATAGGAAACAACTTAGAACAGCAAATAAAATCTACTTAGTGATAAATCAAACAAGCACACACGAGAATATTCACCCCACGCTATTGCTCCCCGACAACGGCGCCAGAAAAAGGTCTTGATAACCCACAAGTGTAGGGGATCAGTTGTAGCCTCTTTCGATAAGTAAGAGTGTCAAACCCAACGAGGAGCTAAAGGCAGAACAAATATTCCCTCAAGTTCTATCGACCACCGATACAACTCTACCCACACTTGACGTTTACTTTACCTAGAACAAGTATGAAACTAGAAGTACTTTGTAGTTTTTCTTGGATAGGTTTGCAAGAATATAAAGAACACGTAAATAAAACTAGGGGCTGTTAAGATAACACAAATAAATTATTTTTAGCGAGTGTGGAAAAGTGGTGGTAGGAGTTACAAAATTGCCCCTAAGCAATTGACTACGTTACTAGACCGATAGCAAGTTTTATGTGGGAGAGGCCACTGCTAGCATGTCATCCCTTACTTGGAAATCTATGCACTTATTATTGGAACTATTTGCAAGCATCCGCAACTACTAACATTCATTAAGGTAAAACCCAACCATAGCATTACGATATATTGGCCCCCCTTCAACCTCGTATGCATCAATTTCTATGCTAGGTTGAAGCATATGTCACTCTTACCCTCCAATACGTAGTCCTATCAACATACAACTAACCCTATGGTGTGATCCACGCACGCGCTCATATGATGGGCACCAAAGGACAACAACATAACCACAAGAAATTTAAATCAATCACAGCAATTCACCAATCACTGATAGGACAACGATAATCTACTCAGACATCATAGGATGGCAGCACATCATTGGATAATAATATGAAGCATAAAGCACCATGTTCAAGAAGAGGGTACAGCGGGTTGCGGGAGAGTGGACTGTTGTAGATAGATGGGGGAAGGTGATGGAGATGTTGGTGAATATGACAAAGGTGTTGGTGTAGATCGCCGTCACACGATGATGGCCCCGGCGGCACTCGGGTGCTACCGGAAGCGAGGGGGGAGAGCTCGCCTTGTTCTTCTTCTTCCTTGACCTTCTCCCTAGATGGGAGAAGCATTTCCCCTCTGGTCCATGGTCTCCATGGTGTGGGAGGGGCAAGAGCCCCTCCGAGATTGGATCCGTCTCTCCGTCTCTCTCTGTTTCTACGCTCCCAGATTCTGTCCCTTCACCGTTTCTTATATTCCCGGAGATCCATAACTCCGATTGGGCTGATTTTTGACACGATTTTTATCCGGATATTAGCTTTCTTGCGGCGAAAGAAGGGCATCAAAACCGCCTTACGGTGTGGCCACGAGGGCCCAGGGCGCACCTGCCCCTGGTGGGCGCACCCCCTGCCTCGTGGCCCACTCGGGCATCGTCTCATGTTGGTTCTGCTTCCCAAAATTAACATATATTCCAAAAAAAAATCCGTCCGTTTTTATTCCATTTGGACTCCGTTTGATATGGATATTCTGCGAAACAAAAAACATGCAACAAACAGGAACTGGCACTAGGCACTGGATCAGTATGTTAGTGCCAAAAATAGTATAAAAAGTTGCCAAAAGTATATGAAAGTTGTAGAATATTGGCATGGAACAATCAAAAATTATAGATACAACGGAGACATACCAATGCTTCACTTATATTATTTTGAGAATCTTTTAGAACAGCATGGTAATGTGCTTTGGTTATAAAACTAGTCCTAATATGATAGGCATCCAAGATGAGTATAGTAAAAAACTTTCATATAAAGTGCATTGAATATGATGAGAAGTTTGATACTTGATGATTGTTTTGAGATATAAGGATGGTGATATTAGAGTCATGCTGGTAGAGTAGTTGTGAATTTGATAAATGCTTGTGTTAAGTTTGCAAGTCCCGTAGCATGCACGTATGGTAACCGTTGTGTGACCAATTTGAAGCATGAGGTATTTCATTGAGTGTAATTCTTTGTGTGGAGGTCGGGGGCACGCGATGGTTAACTCCTACCAACCTCCCCCCTAAGAGCTTGCGTGTAGTACTTTGTTTTGATGACTTGTAGATTTTTGCAATAAGTACGTGAGTTCTTTATGACTAATGTTGAGTCCATGAATTATACGCACTCTCACCCTTCCACCATTGCTAGCCTCTCTTGTACCGCTTCCTCAAAACCGCCACCATACCTACCTATCATGGCATTTCCATAGCCATTCCGAGATACATTGCCATGTAACTTTCCACCGTTCCGTTTGCTATGACACGCTTCATCATTGTCATATTGCCATGCATGATCATGTAGTTGACATCGTATTTGTGGCTAGGCCACCAAGCATAATTTTTCATACATGTCACTCTTGATTCACTACACATCCCGTTACATCGCCTGAGGCATTCATATAGAGTCATACTTTGTTCTAGTATCGAGTTGTAAATCAATATAAGTGTGATGATCATCATTATTAGAGCATTGTCCCAAAGAAAAAAAAGGAAAAGGAAGGAAAGGCCAAAGAAAAAAAAAGGGCCCAAAAAATAAAAAAATAAAAAAAGAAAAAAAGAATGAAAAGAAAAGGGACAATGCTACTATCTTTTTCCACACTTGTGCTTCGAAGTAGCACCATGATTTTCATGATAGAGAGTCTCTTTTTTAGTCACTCTCATATACTAGTGGGAATCCTCATTATAGAACTTGGCTTGTATATTCCAACGATGGGCTTCCTCAAATGCCCTAGGTCTTCATGAGCAAGCAAGTTGGATGCACACCCACTTAGTTTCTTTTGTTGAGCTTTCATACATTTATAGCTCTAGTGCATCCATTGCATGACAATCCCTACTCACTCACATTGATATCTATTAATGGGCATCTCCATAGCCCATTGATACACCTAGTTGATGTGAGACCATCTTCCTAATTTTGTCTTCTCCACAACCACCACTCTATTCCACCTATAGTGCTATGTCCATGGCTCACGCTCATGTATTGCGTGGAAGTTGAAAAGGTGATGAGGACATCACTAACAAGGTTACACCCACAGCTCCAACTGACACATATACAGGACCAATTACTAGAGCTCGCGCACGCCAATTAAATTACCAGGTACTTTCGTTTCTTGGTAATGAATCTAATGTTCATGAGAATATGATGCTGCCTAAATTGGATACATTTGTCTTGCTTACAAATGAAGGGCCTAGCTTGGACAAGAAGGATGAACATTGGAGCAAGATCAAGCATGGAGATGATGGCATGCGCAAGGGGGACAAGAATGGAGTTACAATGGATGATTTCAGGACTTTGAAGCCACCATAATGAGTGCGAGAAGCCTTGGACGAAATATACAAGATGCCACTTCATAAATTTCGTCCAGAGGCTATTTTAGGTGATGCGTCACCTTATTATTGGGCCAGGCCCATGTAATTTCGAAATACTTGAGTATAGGCTGTTTTTAGAGTCCGTATGTGTGGGGAAACAAGAGTTAGGGTTGGTTTCGGACCCCTCCACCAAGGGCCACGAAATTCCCCCCTCTTTCCCTCATATATACAGCCCTTAGGGCGTCGTTTAGACTTTGGGTTTTGTTTAGATTAAAAGTTCGCCATTGCTGCAACTTCGCGTACTTCGTTTGTGTTCAACGACCAGACAAAGGCGTCACAGAACCCCACCTTGATCAATAAAGCTTTCCTCTTATATTCGCAATATCCAGATTGCAATCTTAGTTTCTTGCTTGTTCTTCGTTTGCCTGCAGGAAACAGACCTTCGTGGTCAGGTTGATCGTGCTCCGGCGTGGTCGATAACCTCTCGGAGTTGGTTTAGCGATTGCTAAGGCGCGACGTCCACGCACGTTCGTAGTCGGATCGTCAAAGTCGACTTCATCCAAACGATAGCCACTATCTCATCGAAAGACGGGACACCTTTGCCTCTATCACATTGCTGCACCTCTCAATGAGCTTACAAAGAAGGATGTGCCTTTTGTTTGGGGTACTGCACAGGAAGAAGCATTCGCGGTATTGAAAGATAAGTTGACACATGCTCCTTTACTCCAACTTCCTGATTTTAATAAGACTTTTGAGCTTGAATGTGATGCTAGTGGAATTGGGTTAGGAGGTGTGTTATTACAAGATGGTAAACCTGTTGCATATTTTTCTGAAAAATTGAGTGGGCCTAGTCTGAATTATTCTACTTATGATAAGGAATTATATGCTCTTGTTCGGACTTTGGAGACATGGCAACATTATTTATGGCCCAAAGAATTTGTTATACATTCTGATCATGAATCTTTAAAGCACATTAAAAGTCAAGCAAAACTGAACCGTAGACATGCTAAATGGGTTGAATTCATAGAGACTTTCCCTTATGTTATTAAACACAAGAAGGGAAAAGAAAATGTTATTGCTGATGCATTGTCTCGCCGTTATACTATGCTTTCACAACTTGACTTTAAAATATTTGGTTTGGAGACCATCAAAGATCAATATGTGCATGATGCTGAATTTAAAGATGTATTGCAGAATTGTAAAGAAGGGAGAACATGGAACAAGTTCGTCGTTAGTGATGGATTTGTGTTTCGAGCTAACAAGCTATGCATTCCAGCTAGCTCTGTTCGTCTTTTGTTGTTGCAGGAGGCGCATGGAGGAGGATTAATGGGACACTTTGGCGTGAAGAAGACGGAGGACGTACTTGCTACACATTTCTTTTGGCCAAAGATGCGACGGGACGTTGAGCGTTTTGTTGCTCGCTGCACTACATGTCAAAAAGCTAAGTCACGACTCAATCCTCATGGTTTATATATGCCTTTGCCTGTCCCTAGTGTTCCTTGGGAAGATATATCTATGGACTTTGTTTTGGGTTTACCTCGAACAAAGAAGGGGAGGGATAGCATATTTGTTGTCGTGGATAGGTTCTCGAAGATGGCACACTTTATACCATGTCATAAAAGCGATGATGCTGCTAATGTTGCTGATTTGTTCTTTCGTGAAATTATTCGCTTGCATGGTGTGCCAAATACTATTGTTTCATATCGTGATACTAAATTTCTTAGCCACTTTTGGAGATGTTTATGGGCTAAGTTGGGGACTAAACTGCTTTTTAGTACTACTTGTCACCCCAAACTGATGGACAAACTGAAGTAGTCAACAGAACTTTGTCTACTATGCTTAGGGCTGTTTTGAAGAATAATAAGAAAATGTGGGAAGAATGCTTGCCTCATATTGAATTTGCTTATAATCGTTCGTTGCATTCTACTACTAAGATGTGCCCTTTTGAAATTGTCTATGGTTTTCTACCTCGTGCACCTATTGATTTGTTGCCTCTTCCATCTTCGGAGAAGGTTAATTTTGATGCTAAACAACGTGCTGAATTGATCTTAAACATGCATGAGTTAACTAAGGAAAATATTGAGCGCATGAATGCTAAATATAAACTTGTTGGAGATAAGGGTAGAAAACGTGTTGTCTTTGCACCTGGAGATCTTGTTTGGTTACATTTGCGTAAGGATAGGTTTCCTAATTTGCGCAAGTCAAAGCTAATGCCACGTGCTGATGGTCCTTTCAAGGTGTTAGAGAAAATAAATGATAATGCATATAAACTTGAGCTGCCTTCAGATTTTGGGGTTAGTCCCACATTTAACACTGCAGATTTGAAGCCTTACTTGGGTGAGGAAGATGAGCTTCCGTCGAGGACGACTTCAATTCAAGAAGGGGAGGATGATGAGGACATCACTAACAAGGTTACACCCACAGCTCCAACTGACACATATACAGGACCAATTACTAGAGCTCGCGCACGCCAATTAAATTACCAGGTACTTTCGTTTCTTGGTAATGAATCTAATGTTCATGAGAATATGATGCTGCCTAAATTGGATACATTTGTCTTGGTTACAAATGAAGGGCCTAGCTTGGACAAGAAGGATGAACATTGGAGCAAGATCAAGCATGGAGATGATGGCATGCGCAAGGGGGACAAGAATGGAGTTACAATGGATGATTTCAGGACTTTGAAGCCACCATAATGAGTGCGAGAAGCCTTGGACGAAATATACAAGATGCCACTTCATAAATTTCGTCCAGAGGCTATTTTAGGTGCTGCGTCACCTTATTATTGGGTCAGGCCCATGTAATTTCGAAATACTTGAGTATAGGCTGTTTTTAGAGTCCGTATGTGTGGGGAAACAAGAGTTAGGGTTGGTTTCGGACCCCTCCACCAAGGGCCACGAAATTCCCCCCTCTTCCCCTCATATATACAGCCCTTAGGGCGTCGTTTAGACTTTGGGTTTTGTTTAGATTAAAAGTTCGCCATAGCTGCAACTTCGCGTACTTCGTTTGTGTTCAACGACCAGACCAAGGCGTCACAGAACCCCACCTTGATCAATAAAGCTTTCCTCTTATATTCGCAATATCCAGATTGCAATCTTAGTTTCTTGCTTGTTCTTCGTTTGCCTGCAGGAAACAGACCTTCGTGGTCAGGTTGATCGTGCTCCGGCGTGGTCAACAACCTCTCGGAGTTGGTTTAGCGATTGCTAAGGCGCGACGTCCTCGCACGTTCGTAGTCGGATCGTCAAAGTCGACTTCCTCCAAAACGATAACCACCATCTCATCGAAAGACGGGACACCTTTGCCTCTATCAGGCAATGATCGAGCGCCAAGTCCAACGTCTCGCCACCAAGCTCAACATCAACAAGACACAAATGGTGTTCCAACCGGGCGATCTTGTCTGGCTTCATCTTCGCAAGGACCTCTTCCCACACGAGCGCAAGTCCAAGCTTCTACCTCGCGCCGACGGACCATTCAAGGTGCTCGCCCGCCACAACGACAACACCTACAAGATCGAACTCTTGATTACGGTGCTCGCCCGCCACAACGACAACACCTACAAGAGCGAAAAAAAAAAGAGGCGAAAAAAAAAATTCAGAGTGTGCTTTCCCCTTGATTACGTGCAGCGCCGTGATTTCGTTAGTGTTCTAGGCTCGCGTCTCTAGTACGGTCTAGCCTAGGACCAGCACAGTACCGTCGTTGAGCGTTTATTCACCTTTGCATCTCTGAATTGATTATTGCTGACCCTTTTTGCTACCATATTATAAGCCTTCCCAGCTCCACATACATCTACATCGTGCGTTTGACTCTCCCTGGTAATCGCTCTATCCAAGCTTTGAGAGTTTTGACTACATCGGTTGCCGATCACCACCTGCTGCTTGGTAAGAACTGGTAAGAATTTGAGATTTGCTTGACGGATTTGTGACACCCGCCACCACCACCACTTGTTAGTAGTCTGTAGGATCATATTCTTGTGTGTTTCTATTGCTGCTAACCATGCCAGGATCACAAGTCGACGAGACTGACTGGGAGAACTTGACGAACAAGGAGCTCCATGATAAGTTTCAGGAAATGATGAGTGTACAGGTGCAAGATGTGCTAAACACATTGGACGAGGCCATGGAGAAGATAGATGGCATGGAGAAGACGTTTGAAACAAAGCTGGATAACAAGTTTGCTGAATTGCTTGCGCGTTTGCCACCACCACCGGCTGCTGCAGCTGTCCCACCTCTTCAACAACAACAACAACAACAACAACAACGCCGACTTCCGAATCAAGTGGGACGAGCACAGCGCGTTCCCCTTGAGACTGGTCAAGCTTTTGTTGCTGCTGTTGATGTTTCTGTAGCTCCTGCTGCTACTACAGAGGTGGAGGACCATTACGAGGATGAGGTTGACCAAAATCAGAACCACGTCCAACAACCAGCACCACCACCACCAGGTCGTCCTCATGCATATCATCGCAACGGTAGGGCTGCACCACCACCTGAGGTACATGACCATCTTCCTAAACTGAAATTGAATATTCCACCATTTGAGGGTAGATATGTTCCTGATATATATCTTACTTGGGAGTTACAAACTGAACAACGTTTTACATGTTTAAACTATCCCGAGGAGAGACGTGTTCCTGCTGCTGTTTGTGCTTTCACTGGGTTTGCATGTGTTTGGTGGTCTGAACATTGTAGATTATATCCTATTCCAGCGACTTGGACTGCTTTGAAAACTGCTATGCGTACTCGTTGGGTTCCACCATATTATCAACGTGAATTAGTTCAAAAACTGCAGCGCTTAAGACAAGGAAAAAATTCTGTAGAAGAATATTATCAGCAATTACAAACTGGCCTGATTAGATGTGGTATTGTTGAGGAGAATGAAGCTATGCTTGCACGTTTTATGGGTGGATTAAATAGAGAGATTCAGACCATTCTAGAGTATAAGGATTATACTACTATCACTCGTTTATTCCATCTTGCTTGTAAAGCTGAACGTGAAGTGCAGGATCGACAGGCATTGGCGCGGACTAACTTTTCTGCAGGACGACCTTCGTCATGGACACCGCGTGCATCCTCTACTTCCTCACATTCTACTGCACCGACACCTCCATCAGCTGTTACCTCCAGCCATGATACAAGGAAGCAGGCACAACCACCATTATCAGCCAAGAGCACACCTATTGGGCCTGCACAGAGTTCTTCTTCTTCCATGGCATCAACAGGGCACACCAGTGATATTATTTGTCGTCGTTGTAAGGGAAGAGGACATTTTGCGAGAGATTGCAAATCTCAGCGTGTGATGATTGCTACTGAGGATGGTGGATATGAATCCGCTAGTGACTATGATGAGGAGACTTTAGCTCTTATTATACGTGAAGAACACGGCGGAGACGATTCTGATCATGAGACGCAATACATGGCTCCTGAAGATGCTGACAGGTATGAATGTTTAGTTGCTCAACGTGTTTTGAGTGTGCAGGTTACACAAGCTGAGCAAAATCAGAGGCATAATTTGTTCCATACAAAGGGAGTTGTGAAGGAACGTTCTGTTCGCGTGATCATAGATGGAGGGAGTTGCAACAACTTGGCTAGCATGGAGATGGTGGAGAAGCTATCTCTCACCACAAGACCACATCCACATCCTTACTACATCCAATGGTTCAACAACAGCGGCAAGGTTAAGGTAACACGTACTGTTCGTGTGCATTTTAGTATCTCTACATATGCTGATTATGTTGATTGTGATGTGGTACCTATGCAAGCATGTTCCTTATTACTTGGTAGACCATGGCAATTTGATAAAAATTCTGTACACCATGGTAGAAACAATCAGTATACTCTTGTTCATAAGGATAAAATATTACTTTGCTTCCTATGACTCCTGATTCCATTTTAAAAGATGATATTAATAGAGCTAATAAAGCAAAACAGGAGAAAAATAAGAGTGAAAATCAGATTGTGGCAAAAGAATTTGAGCAACAAATGAAGCCTAATAATAAACCATCTACTGTTGCTTCTGAAATTAAATTGAAAAGTGCATGTTTATTTGCCACCAAATCTGATATTGATGAGCTAGATTTTAGCAAATCTGTTTGCTATGCTGTTGTATGCAAAGAGGCATTATTTTCATTCGAGGACGTGCCTTCCTCTTTGCCTCCTGCTGTCACTAACATTTTGCAGGAGTTCGCCGACGTCTTTCCACAAGACGTGCCACCGGGATTACCACCTATTCGAGGGATTGAGCATCAGATTGACTTAATTCCCGGTGCATCGCTACCCAACCGCGCACCATACCGTACCAATCCAGAAGAGACGAAGGAGATTATGCGTCAAGTACAGGAGCTACACGACAAAGGTTATATACGCGAATCCCTTAGTCCTTGTGCTGTTCCTATTATTCTAGTGCCGAAAAAGGATGGTACATCGCGTATGTGTGTTGATTGTAGAGCCATTAATAATATTACTATTCGTTATCGTCATCCTATTCCTAGGCTAGATGATATGCTTGATGAATTGAGTGGCTCTACAATATTCTCCAAAGTTGATTTGCGTAGTGGATACCATCAAATTCGTATGAAATTGGGAGATGAATGGAAAACAGCATTTAAAACTAAGTTTGGATTATATGAGTGGTTAGTCATGCCTTTTGGGTTAACTAATGCACCTAGTACTTTCATGAGATTAATGAATGAAGTTTTACGTGCTTTCATTGGACGATTTGTGGTAGTATACTTTGATGATATATTGATTTTTAGCAGATCTTTGGAGGAACATTTGGAACATTTACGTGCTGTTTTTATTGCTCTACGTGATGCACGTTTATTTGGTAACCTTGGAAAGTGCACCTTTTGCACCAACCGAGTATCTTTTCTTGGCTATGTTGTTACTCCACAGGGAATTGAGGTTGATAAAGCCAAGATTGAAGCTATTGAGAGTTGGCCGCAGCCCAAAACGGTTACACACGTGAGGAGTTTCCTTGGCCTCGCTGGATTCTATCGGCGTTTTGTGAGAGATTTCAGCACCATTGCTGCACCTCTCAATGAGCTTACAAAGAAGGATGTGCCTTTTGTTTGGGGTACTGCACAGGAAGAAGCATTCACGGTATTGAAAGATAAGTTGACACATGCTCCTTTACTCCAACTTCCTGATTTTAATAAGACTTTTGAGCTTGAATGTGATGCTAGTGGAATTGGGTTAGGAGGTGTGTTATTACAAGATGGTAAACCTGTTGCATATTTTTCTGAAAAATTGAGTGGGCCTAGTCTGAATTATTCTACTTATGATAAGGAATTATATGCTCTTGTTCGGACTTTGGAGACATGGCAACATTATTTATGGCCCAAAGAATTTGTTATACATTCTGATCATGAATCTTTAAAGCACATTAAAAGTCAAGCAAAACTGAATCGTAGACATGCTAAATGGGTTGAATTCATAGAGACTTTCCCTTATGTTATTAAACACAAGAAGGGAAAAGAAAATGTTATTGCTGATGCATTGTCTCGTCGTTATACTATGCTTTCACAACTTGACTTTTAAATATTTGGTTTGGAGACCATCAAAGATCAATATGTGCATGATGCTGAATTTAAAGATGTATTGCAGAATTGTAAAGAAGGGAGAACATGGAACAAGTTCGTCGTTAGTGATGGATTTGTGTTTCGAGCTAACAAGCTATGCATTCCAGCTAGCTCTGTTCGTCTTTTGTTGTTGCAGGAGGCGCATGGAGGAGGATTAATGGGACACTTTGGCGTGAAGAAGACGGAGGACGTACTTGCTACACATTTCTTTTGGCCAAAGATGCGACGGGACGTTGAGCGTTTTGTTGCTCGCTGCACTACATGTCAAAAAGCTAAGTCACGACTCAATCCTCATGGTTTATATATGCCTTTGCCTGTCCCTAGTGTTCCTTGGGAAGATATATCTATGGACTTTGTTTTGGGTTTACCTCGAACAAAGAAGGGGAGGGATAGCATATTTGTTGTCGTGGATAGGTTCTCGAAGATGGCACACTTTATACCATGTCATAAAAGCGATGATGCTGCTAATGTTGCTGATTTGTTCTTTCGTGAAATTATTCGCTTGCATGGTGTGCCAAATACTATTGTTTTAGATCGTGATACTAAATTTCTTAGCCACTTTTGGAGATGTTTATGGGCTAAGTTGGGGACTAAACTGCTTTTTAGTACTACTTGTCACCCCCAAACTAATGGACAAACTGAAGTAGTCAACAGAACTTTGTCTACTATGCTTAGGGCTGTTTTGAAGAATAATAAGAAAATGTGGGAAGAATGCTTGCCTCATATTGAATTTGCTTATAATCGTTCGTTGCATTCTACTACTAAAATGTGCCCTTTTGAAATTGTCTATGGTTTCCTACCTCGTGCACCTATTGATTTGTTGCCTCTTCCATCTTCGGAGAAGGTTAATATTGATGCTAAACAACGTGCTGAATTGATCTTAAAAATGCATGAGTTAACTAAGGAAAATATTGAGCGCATGAATGCTAAATATAAACTTGTTGGAGATAAGGGTAGAAAACGTGTTGTCTTTGCACCTGGAGATCTTGTTTGGTTACATTTGCGTAAGGATAGGTTTCCTAATTTGCGCAAGTCAAAGCTAATGCCACGTGCTGATGGTCCTTTCAAGGTGTTAGAGAAAATAAATGATAATGCATATAAACTTGAGCTGCCTGCAGATTTTGGGGTTAGTCCCACATTTAACATTGCAGATTTGAAGCCTTACTTGGCTGAGGAAGATGAGCTTCCGTCGAGGACGACTTCAATTCAAGAAGGGGAGGATGATGAGGACATCACTAACAAGGTTACACCCACAGCTCCAACTGACACATATACAGGACCAATTACTAGAGCTCGCGCACGCCAATTAAATTACCAGGTACTTTCGTTTCTTGGTAATGAATCTAATGTTCATGAGAATATGATGCTGCCTAAATTGGATACATTTGTCTTGCTTACAAATGAAGGGCCTAGCTTGGACAAGAAGGATGAACATTGGAGCAAGATCAAGCATGGAGATGATGGCATGCGCAAGGGGGACAAGAATGGAGTTACAATGGATGGTTTCAGGACTTTGAAGCCACCATAATGAGTGCGAGAAGCCTTGGACGAAATATACAAGATGCCACTTCATAAATTTCGTCCAGAGGCTATTTTAGGTGCTGCGTCACCTTATTATTGGGCCAGGCCCATGTAATTTCGAAATACTTGATTATAGGCTGTTTTTAGAGTTCGTATGTGTGGGGAAACAAGAGTTAGGGTTGGTTTCGGACCCCTCCACCAAGGGCCACGAAATTCCCCCCTCTTTCCCTCATATATACAGCCCTTAGGGCGTCGTTTAGACTTTGGGTTTTGTTTAGATTAAAAGTTCGCCATAGCTGCAACTTCGCGTACTTCGTTTGTGTTCAACGACCAGACCAAGGCGTCACAGAACCCCACCTTGATCAATAAAGCTTTCCTCTTATATTCGCAATATCCAGATTGCAATCTTAGTTTCTTGCTTGTTCTTCGTTTGCCTGCAGGAAACAGACCTTCGTGGTCAGGTTGATCGTGCTCCGGCGTGGTCAACAACCTCTCGGAGTTGGTTTAGCGATTGCTAAGGCGCGACGTCCTCGCACGTTCGTAGTCGGATCGTCAAAGTCGACTTCCTCCAAAACGATAGCCACCATCTCATCGAAAGACGGGACACCTTTGCCTCTATCAAAAGGTTTGAAAAATTTAAGTACGAAACAAGTGCTTGGCTGAAACCGGGGTTGTGCATGATTGGACTATTTTTCGTAACGAAGATGGAGCATAGCCTAACTATATGTTTTTGTAGGGATGAACTTTCTTTGGCCATGATATTTTGAGAAGACATGATTGCTTTGTTAGTATGCTCGAAGTATTGCTATTCTTACGTCAATATAGACTTTTGTCTTGAATCTTTCGGATCTGAACATTGATGGCACAATAAATAAATTACATTGAGAATTATGTTAGGTAGCATTCCACATCAAAAATTCTGTTTTTATTATTTACCTACTCGAGGACGAGCAGGAATTAAGCTTGGGGATGCTGATACGTCTCCAATGTATCTATAATTTTTTATTGTTCCACGCTATTATATTATCCTTCTAGGATGTTTTATGTGCTTTTATATACACTTTTATTGATTTTTGGGACTAGCCTATTAACCTAGAGCCCAGTGCCAGTTTCTGTTTTTTCCTTGTTTTTGAGTTTTATAGACAAGGAATATCAAACGGAGCCCAATTGACCTGAAACTCAACGGAGGACGTTTTTGGACCTAAAGAAGACCAGGAAGTGCCGGAGGGGGACGAGAAGATCCACGGGCTGCCCACGAGGGTGGGGGCGCCCACCCCCCTACTGGGCGCGCCCCCTGCCTCGTGGATAGCCTGGAGACCCCCTTTGCTTGGCCCCGACTCCAACACCTCCTATATATACTGAAACCTCCGGAAAGTAACCTAGATCGGGAGTTCCGCCGCCGAAAGCCTCTGTTGCCACCGAAAACCAATCTTGACCCGTTCTGGCACCCTCTCAGAGGGGGGAATCCCTCTCAAGTGGCTATCTTCATCATCCCGGCGCTCTCCATGACGAGGGGGGAGTAGTTCACCCTCGGGGCTGAGGGTATGTATCAGTAGCTATGTGTTTGATCTCTCTCTCTCTCTCTCTCTCGTATTCTTGAGATGGCATGGTCTTCATGTATCGTGAGCTTTGCTATTATAGTTGGATCTTATGTTGGTTCTCCCCCTCTACTCTCTTGTAATGGATTGAGTTTTCTCTTTGATGTTATCTTGTCAGATTGAGTCTTTAAGAATTTGAGAACACTTGATGTATATCTTGCATGTGTTTATCTGTGGTGACAATGGGATATCACGTGATTCACTTGATGTATGTTTTGGTGATCAACTTGCGGGTTCCGTGACCTTGGGAATCTATGCATAGGGGTTGGCACACGTTTTCGTCTTGACTCTCCGGTAGAAACTTTGGGGCACTCTTTGAAGTACTTTGCGTTGGTTGAATAGATGAATATGAGATTGTGTGATGCATATCGTATAATCATGCCCACGGATACTTGAGGTGACAATGGAGTATCTAGGTGACATTAGGGTTTTGGTTGATTTGTATCTTAAGGTGTTATTCTAGTACGAACTCTATGATAGATCAAACGGAAATAATAGCTTCGTGTTATTTTACTACGGACTCTTGAATAGATCGATCAGAACGGATAAATTTGAGGTGGTTTCGTACCCTATCATAATCTCTTCGTTTGTTCTCCGCTATTAGGTACTTTGGAGTGACTCTTTGTTGCATGTTGAGGGATAGTTATATGATCAAGTTATGTTATTATTGTTGCGAGAACTTGCACTAGTGAAAGTATGAACCCTAGGCCTTGTTTCCTATCATTGCAACACCGTTTATGCTCACGTTTACCACTTGCTACCTTGCTGTTTTTATATTTTTCAGATTACAAAAACCTATATCTACCATCCATATTGCACTTGTATCACCATCTCTTCGCCGAACTAGTAGACCTATACAATTTACCATTGTATTGGGTGTGTTGGGGACACAAGAGACTCTTTGTTATTTGGTTGCAGGGTTGTTTGAGAGAGACCATCTCCATCCTACGCCTCCCACGGATTGATAAACCTTAGGTCATCCACTTGAGGGAAATTTGCTATTGTTATACAAACCTCTGCACTTGGAGGCCCAACAACGTCTACAAGAAGAAGGTTGCGTAGTACACATCACCTCTCTCATTTACTCGTG
The DNA here is from genome assembly GCA_902687465.1 of Secale cereale. Taxonomy (NCBI): domain Eukaryota; kingdom Viridiplantae; phylum Streptophyta; class Magnoliopsida; order Poales; family Poaceae; genus Secale; species Secale cereale. The sequence continues at coordinate 738,154,980 of LR738713.1, forward strand.
TGTACTCCAAGTCTTCTGTGTTGATATTGTTCCAAAAATAACTCCCTTGAAGGTTTCATTCCGTTTGGACTCCGTTTGATATTCCTTTTCTACGAAACACTGAAATAGGCAAAAAACAGCAATTTGCACTGGGCCTTGGGTTAGTAGGTTAGTCCTAAAAATAATATAAAAGTGTATAATAAAGCCCATTAAACATCCAAAACAGAATATATAGTAGCATGGAACAATAAAAAATTATAGATACGTTGGAGACGTATCAGAGCCTAAGAATAGCTCGCAAAGAGCAACAAAACCCGCGATATGCAAGATAGAACCTGGCGTCAGGTTGGGCAGTTGAAGCCCATAAAGCTCCAGGAAGCCTCTGAGGAAGGGATGGATTGGAAAGCCTACACCTCTCAGAAGGAATGAAACAAAGCACACCCGCTCCTCCTTACTAGGGTTGGGGAAATTTTTGGCCAAAGCCTCGCCGTCGATTGAAGCTAAACCAGCCCGAACGGAAACTAGATCCACGGGAGAGAGATATCCCTCCGTCTGAAGCCTATTCAGCTGGGAATGGGATACCGAGAAGCTTCCCCAATTGCCTGCTTGGGGGCCATGGGGACGCGAGGAAGAGCTAGGGGCACTTGCCATGTTTGGAGTATTTTTCGTGGCTTGCTCTAAAGGTTTCTGTGCGGTGTAGAAGGGCATCTGAGATCCAATCTCCTTAAATAGATGCCATCCTTGCGCGGCCAGGGGTTCATTTGTAATAAGTACATGGACTATTCACATTCGCCTGACACGTGGAAGTCGAAGCGGTAACGGGAAGGAATCATCAAGGCGGAGCATAAAGGTCAGAACCGAACTATCATCGTTCCGGAATATAATGAAGAACCTACCTTCCAAGGCCGAAGACACAAAGCCGGATACTACATCGTCATTGAAGGCAAGTTCGGGGGCTACTGAGGGAGTCCTGGATTTGGGGGTCCTCGGGTGCCCGGATTACTAGTGGTGGGCCGGACTGATGGGCCGTGAAGATAAAACAAAAGACCATCCCCCGTATCTGGGTAGGACTCCTATGTATGTAGAAGGGAAAGTTTTGATGTCCAGATGTAATGATTGCTTCATCCTCAAGTCAACTTTGTATAACCCTAGGGCCCCTCCGGTGTGTACATAAATTGGAGGGTTTAGTCCGTAGACGCTAACAGAACAATCATAGGCTAGACATCTAAGGTTTAGCCATTACGATCTTGAGGTAGATCAACTCTTGTAATCTCCATATCCATCAAGATCAATCTAGAAGTAAGTAGGTTATTACCTCCGTCGAGAGGGCTTGAACCTAGGAAAACATCGTTTGCTTGTCTCCCCTTGCTACCATTAATCCTCAAATACGCAGCTTGGGACCCCCAACTCGAGATCTGCCAGTTTTGACACCGACAGGGGCCTCGGTTCTAGCCTTCTTGCTGGTACTTGTTGTGCCTGGTCCTTCAGCAGTCATCACCACTTTATCCTTGTGCTTCTAATTGCACTTCTTGCTCTTCTTCTTCTAGCTGGTGATGTCGTCCTCATCCTCTGAGTCGACGAGATTGCCATTTCCTTCTCCGGGGAGTTTCACCCCTTCCTCCATGCTAGCACACTTGTCCACCATAGTGTAAAACTGATTCACAGTCATGGGCAGTTGCACGTTCATCTTGGAACGCAGCCTGCGGTTGCGCACATTGGACTGGAATGCAGCTATCACTATTGTCGGGTGGATGTATGGAATGTTTCTATGCACTCGACTAAACCTCTGCATGTACTTCCGCAGAGTCTCTCCTTCTTTTTGTGGAAGAAGTTGCAAGTCGCTGGGACGCCCAGGTTCTTGATGATCGCCGGTGAAGGCGCCAACAAACTCACGGCACAAATCAGCCCAGGTCGAGATGGAGTTCTCCGGTAGGTGCATCAGCCAAGATCTCACGTTTGGCTTGAGCACCAAGGGAAAGTAATTGGCAAATCTTCTCGTCCCTTCCCCCGACAGCTTGAATAGCGATGGTGTAGATGCTCAAGAACTCCATTGGGTTCAGTCTTCCATCATACTTCTCAGGTATCTTTGGCTTGAATGTGCGGGAAGATGGCCAACGGACCTGCCGCAGCTCACGGGTGAAAGCAGGGCACCCAACCTTGAAAGGTAGGTACCCGCTCTCACCGACCACAGGCTTGTCAACGTTAAGGCCGTCGCGCCTATCGGACTGGCGGAGGGTTGCGTGGCGTTGCTTGATAGTGACGCGCGCAACCCCCTCCACCCATCCTCTAGGGCTTGCCGCTGATCCTAACATGCTCGAGGGCCAGATGAGGCCTTCGACACATCGTCGGGTGCTTGGTCCTGCAGTTCTGGCCGTGGTTTCTAAGATGGATGCCGCGGAGGGGACTGCACCGTGGGGGTTACCCCCTCAGTGCGGCCAGTGGCTGGGTTGTTGTAGCTGCCAATGGAGGCCGTGACGGGCCTTCTCGCTACGATCATGCTGCCTCAGTGAAGCCAATCAAACTCTGAATGTGCTCTCCATTGATCCATTTGATCAGCCGCCGGCAGAAATCTGAACAGGAGTTGGGCTCTCGCCATGGCCTCTGACCCAGTGCTCGGCATGGATGACGACGTAGACCACAACGTCGCCTGGCTTCTGGCGGCGCTGGTATGAGTAGCGCCGTTCTCTCATCGTTGTGAGCCGGTCGCCAAGGTGGCATGGTGACAAGGCGAATGCGCTTGGGGGTCGATGGCTCCGTCTGGCACATTGGTCCGACCGACTCCCCCCAGGGGCGGCTGATGTCTACACACGCTTATATTCTTGTAGACTATGTTGGGCCTCCAAGCGCGGAGGTTTGTTGGACAGCAACAATTTCCCTCAAGTGGATGACCTAAGGTTTATCGAACTCAGGGAAGTAGAGGTCGAAGATGGTCTCTCTCAAGCAACCCTGCAACTAAGATACAAGAAGTCTCTTGTGTCCCCAACACACCTAATACAACTAGGAGTTGTATAGGTGCACTAGTTCGGCGAAGAGATGGTAAAATATGGATGATAGGAGTGGCAAAGCAAAGTAATATAAATCTGTAATAAAAAGTGTAGCAAGCAAACAAGTGCTAAACGTGAGCACAAATGGTATTGCAATGGTGGAAACAAGGCCTAGGCTTCATACTTTCACTAATGGCAACTCCCAACAATATTAACATAATCGAATCACATGATATTTCCCATAAAACATGCACTCGGAGGTCATTCCTTTGTGGTCAAGAGAGGACGAGAATTATGTAGGGCTACAAAAGCACACCTCTAAGTTCGTAGTTCTCAATCTATGGATTTCCCAATGTCACCGCGGCCATCCAAAGAGAGTACCACAATCACCACAACATATCTCAAGGATAGTCAAAGACAAGCACAAAGAGACTCTCAATCTTCAATCAACACACAAAAGAGGAAATCACTCATGAAAATATTCTTCTAATCCATGTCCAATAGACCGCTGTCACCTTGGTCTCGGGGATTATACTAGATAAAGACAAGTGAGTACATCAATCCAATACATAGAGGAAGGGGAAATATCATGGGATCACCCTAGATCAACATAGCCTATGATCACAACGAAGATCACATCATGGGAGAGAGAATTGACCACATAGCTACTGGTAGAAACCTCAGCCCCGAGGAGGAACTACTCCCGCATCATGGAAGGAGGAAGCAACGTCGATGGAGATGAATCCGGGGGCACTTCCCCGTCCCGGCAGGATGCCGACACAGGAATTCTGGTCCCCCGAAACTTGGTGGCGATGGCGGCGGAGATCGGAATTGCTTCTGGAGAAAAGGGGTCCGTCCTCGAGGGTTTCGGGACGCGAGGAGTATATATGCCAAAGGGGGTCACCAGAAACGGAGAGGGGGCCCCAGGCGCCCCCCTAGGGCTGCCAGGGGTGGGGCCGCCTGGGCTGGGCTGGCCCTGCTTTGGTTTTTCTTGAAGCTCCCGGTACGCTGATTTTTCCTGTATTTTTCCCGGAATTTTTAGGGCACTTTTAATATGGGGGAAACCTGAAATAGAAAAACAGCAGAAAACAGGAACTGGCACTGTGGTGCACTGAGTTAATAGGTTAGTCCAAATATGATCAAAAGTGTATGGAAGTGCATAAATATCATAGCAATATCACACAAAAGAGGCATGGAGCAAGCAGAAATTATAGATACGTTTTGGACGTATCAACATCCCCAAGCTTAATTCCTCCTCGTCCTCGAGTAGGTAAATAATAACAAGCATAATTTCTGTGGTGACATGCTATCAACCATATAAGAACCTTTAAGTAAAGCAATCAAGGCATGTAATTCAATTCAAGTCATAACAAGCAAGAGTCTATATTAGCATTGTAACAAGTAACATAAGAACATAAAGGTGCAAGAGCTCTCGCTGTCCGTGACTCGAATGTCTCCAAATGGTGTTTGCGTGCAAGAAAGGGGATAGGGATATATGAAAGAGTAAAACATAGTTTTTGTATTGTTGAGAACTTAATCTACTAAAGTTTCACACTTGGTCTTCTTTGGAATCTTATCTTGACTCATCCCCAGACCATCAGCCAGGTACAAGTCAAAATGATCCACTCCCTTTCAATATTTTGAGCACTCATGCAATGGATGAGCGTAAGCAAGAAAGTCGACACTTAGGATGGCAAAGAGAGAAAAATGATAGAGGGGGAAGACAAAAAAAGTGTGAAAGGATCACATCAATGAGGACAATCATAGGCGAGAGAAAGCCAAATGATAGATATGATGCGAGGAGTAGGGATTGCCATGCAACGGATGCACATATGAGCTAAGGTAAGCTCTCCAATGGAACTAGTGGGGGTGCATCCAACTTGCTTGCTCAAGAAGACCTAGAGCTCTTTTGATGAGGCTCATCATTGGAATATACAAGCCAAGTTCTATAGTGTGAAGGTCCCCACATAGCTATATGCATGAATGATAATCTCTATGGAGCACAAGGTATAAGATGGAGTACGAGCGTGGATCTCTCAAAAGGAAATAGTAGTGTGCCCCCTTCTCTCTTTTTATTTCTTTTTCTCTTTTTTCTATTTTTTTTTTGTGGCCTCAATGGCTCTTTCTATTTAACTCTCATTTGTCCTCTTTGGGATCTTTTGATTTTGTCCTCACTTTAGGGGCAACACTCTATATATTACAAGAAGTATAGAAGATCTTTCACACTTTACAAAAGTACTCAATCATAAAGAAAATGAAACTATCATGATGTATGCAAATGTATGCCTCTGCCGGTGTAGCGGGATATGCAATGATACTAGCGCGTCATGTAGCAATGATTAGGGCAAGGCCCAACTAGCATGCGGCTCATCGATCAAGCAAAAAGCATGTATGACATGAAGATCAAGTCATGAGAAGATGGATGTTGCATGGCAATGTATCTCGGAAAGGCTATGGAAATGCCTTGATAGGTAGGTATGGTGGCTGTTTTGAGGAAGGATATAATGAGGCTTATGATGACAGAGCGTATCGTGTCAAGGATTTGGATGCACCGGCGAAGTATGCGCCAACTCTCGAGGTGAGAAAGGGCAATGCACGGTACCGAAGAGGCTAGAAAAATATGGCTAGGTGGAAGTGTCAACTTTCAAATACTCACATTAGTCCGAAGAACTCATGCACTTATTATCGGTAACTCTCAATCTAATTAGGAGGTTCACAAAGAGACAAGTACCCCGAGGAGGAGTGTATGGGGGTTTGGTTATCCTTGCGCATCCTCGACTCATGGTACGTGAGTGTACTCTAATATTCGATCCCTCCAAAGATTAGTGATCCATTTAGTAGCTAAAGTTCTCAACTATTTTGTAGGTTTTCGAAAATAAACACGGATTGCCCAAAATACGACATCTATCACTAATAGGCTAAAGCTCTTGACACCAAAAGTTCAGACATTACTCATGGCAATACCTCAAAACTATTGTAAGTTACTACTAAAGTTAAATAGCAACCTCAATTACCTACTTTAAGTTAAGACACAGAACTCAGTGCAACAGGCAAAACTCTCTTAACAAGATAAACATGAAAACTCAAGAGAGTTCAGCAACCAACTAAACAAAAGTTCTTTAAAAAGAAAAGCATGAAAACTAAGAGCTAAACATGACAGCAGCTATGGAAAGACAAAGAACATACACAGCAAAGATAAGCATGAAAATCCTATGTTGTGTTCTAGGTTGAAGTGGAGCGTGTTTCTCTCCCACACAAAGAAAGTTGGGTTCTAACTTGTTATGAACAACAAGCAAAGCTAAAGAAAACTAAAAAGGAAACTAAGAGCGAGACGCTCCAAGCATAGCACATAACACATGAAGTGATTAAAATATAGTGGAACGAAAGACGAACTGATAATTGTTGATGGAGAAGGGGATGCATGGGGGCATCCCCAAGCTTAGACTCTTGAGTCTTCTTGAATATTTCTTGGGGGTGCACGGGGGCATCCCCAAGCTTGACCGTTTGACCCTCCTGAATCTTCTTTTATCATCTTCCCTCGCACACTTGAAAACTCCCTTCATACATAACTCATCATAATCTGATTAGCGAGGTTAGTACCCATAATAAAATAATTTTTCCCTACTGGAAATAAGGATAATCTTGAAGAGCTACTGTTTCTCAAGATTGCCAAAAGGTTTTTGCAAAGAAAAAGCAAGCTCAAGGTTTGCAAAACGAAGAAAAGGCAAAACAGGACAGAATCTGTGAAAAACAGACCAGCAGGTAATAAATAATTTTTTCGGGGCACTTCTGCAACTCAAATCAAAAAACTCAGAACAGACGCCCGAAAGACAATTGTATAGAGCATGCTGTCAAAACAATTCAGATCAAAAAGATGATCTGGTGATTTTATATGAATTTTTCTATCCAAGGACAGAATCTGTTTTCTGGACTGCACGTCACAACTTTTGAACTTTCTTGCAATCGGAGGCTAAACTTGGCACAAAGCTGAAAAGAAAAGATACAATGATGATGCTACTATAGTAACAAACATCAAGACACAACAAAAGCAAAATAAAACCTAATTCGTTGTGGGCTGCCTCCCAAAAGCTCTTTCTTTATAGCCATAAAGATAGGCTTAAGACTTTAATGATGCTCTCATAGGAATAAGAGTTGAAGAACAAAAGAGAGCATAAAGAAGCAAATACCAAACACATTTAAGCCTAACATGCTTCCTATGCATAGGAATATTGCAATAGAATAATTCATTGAAGCACAAAGCAATAAGCATAGGAAGACAAAACAAGTGCAGCTTAAAAACCTTCAACATAAAGAGAGGGAACTTGATATTATTTAAATATCTATAAGCATATGTTCCCTTCTCATAATAATTTTCAGTGGGATCACGAATAAACTCAACAATATAAGCATCACATAAAGCATTGTTACCATGATCCACATGCAAAAAGATACTCTTACTCTCCACATAAGCATAATCTTTCTCATTGGTAATAGTGGGAGTAGGACTATCATAAACAACTTGAACACTATAGATTAATTGTGTATTAGGAAGATGGTGTTCAACAAGGGAGTAATTCCCTCCATGATTATGACAAGTTTCATATGGATAATTTTTCCTTATGTCATAGGTACCTTTATAATCACTATAGATTGGAGTTATAACATCATCATAGTAGAGAAGAGCATTATCATTGCTAGCTACTATATTTGTAAACATGTTGTCTTTATTCTTACTAGCAAAAGAATTATCAATTATCACATCACTAGTGGGTAAAGGATTTGCAATCCTATCATCCCCAAGCTTTGAGCTTTCCATATCATCACTTTCAGAGTTGGTACCAAAAAGATTTTCAAGATCATAAGTAGCATTATCATCATTTTCCCAATCACAATAAGTAACATGCATATCATAATCAAAATCATCTTCAATAGTACCTACGGACGTATCATCAAGATGATAATTAAGGCAATAAACTTCACCTTCTTCTTTAAACTTACAACCGTTAGGATAAAAGTTGATGGGAGGAATATGCTCAGGCCAGGTTGATACCCATTCTTCTTCCTTCTTGCTCCTCTTCCTCCTCCTCTTCTTTTTCTTCTTCTTTACCTTAGGAGGGAGTGGTTGGAGATGAAGCTTCTCCACATATCCTGGTTTATCATTAGAAACAATAGGGGAAACTTGGGAGAAACTCTCCTTTTTATTAGCAGAAATATAAGAGACATTTTTATACTTTGGTAAAGTTCCCTCCTTTCTAATCTTACTTATGTAATCATTTTTATGGCAATTAACAACACAATAGAGATGGAAATTTTGCAAAGTGTTTTTTATTCCTATGGCATTAACATCTAGCCAAGAAATCTTTTCTGATAACTCTTCACACATCAAAAATAACATAAGCTCATCATAAAGATCAGGGGTGATCATGTTATCACACAACTGGTTAACAGTTATGTTTTGAAAGTGCATGCATTGAAAATTAAAGTGACCCTCTATACAACAAAGTTCACAAGTAAAAGGATAAAGGTCACACAATTCTCTAGAAATTTCATTTAAATCTTTGACCCAAGTGATGGTTCTTTCATGCTTATGTGCTTACAATACTTCTCTTCGTCAATCATAGGCCTTTCACAAGGTCTATCCACTCCACAAAAATTAACATGCTTATATAAAATTTCATTTTTAGGAATTGGATCATGCATGTTGCAATCATCATGAACAATTTCATTTTCTTTGCAAATCTCTTTAAAAGGTTCATGATGCTTGATCCAATCCTCCTTAGGCATATTAAGATGTGAAGCAAAAGATTTGAGGAAATCAACAAGGAGTTGAGAATCAAGCCCAAACTTAGCACTAAACTTATTAAAACTTGTAGTTTCAACAAAGGACTTAATGCAATCATACTCATAAATTATACCTGACTCTTTACCTTTGTCGATATCCCAATCTTCAGTGTTGCGTTGAATTCTTTCAAGGAGTTCCCATTTAGCATCAATCTTTTCGTTTGTGATAGAACCCATAGAGGAAGCATCGAGCAAATCTTTATCCTGTCGAGAGAGCCTCGCATAGAAATTAGTAATAACCATATCTTTGGGGAGCCCATGCTTAGGACATTTTAGCATTAACGTTTTCAGTCTCCCCCAAGCTTGAGCTATGCTCTCTCCGTCATGAGGATAGAAATTATAAACATAATTCCTATTCTCGTGGACTTCATGAAGAGGATAAAACTTGGAGTAAAAGAGAGACTGGATCTCTTCCCAATCCAGCAGGTGAGAGTCATCTAGTAGCCTATACCATTCCAATGCTTTTCCTTTCAGTGACAAGGCAAATAATTTCCTCATGACTCCATCTCTTGTCAAACCTGAAATCTTAAACAACTCACAAAGTTCTGTAAGTTTCAACAAATGAATACTAGGATTGACTGTCCCATCATAACAATTATTCCTAATTATTTCAATTATCCCAAGTGGTATTTGGAACGGGATACATTCAGTAGGTGGAGGAGACTTCTCTACCACGGGTGTGGTAAAGCGGCCTTCCCCAAGCAGCGAACTAAGAGTGCGGTTTTCCATAAACATAACTAGTGAAACTAAAAACAAGAAACGAAAAGATTTAATTGCAAGATCTAAAGATATACCTTCAAACACTTACTTCCCCGGCAACGGCGCCAGAAATAGCTTGATGTCTACACACGCTTCTATTCTTGTAGACTATGTTGGGCGTCCAAGCGCACAGGTTTGTAGGACAGCAGCAATTTCCCTCAAGCGGATGACCTAAGGTTTATCGAACTCAGGGAAGTAGAGGTCGAAGATGGTCTCTCTCAAGCAACCCTGCAACTAAGATACAAGAAGTCTCTTGTGTCCCCAACACACCTAATACAACTAGGAGTTGTATAGGTGCACTAGTACGGCGAAGAGATGGTAAAATATGGATGATAGGAGTGGCAAAGCAAAGTAATATAAATCTGTAATAAAAAATGCAGCAAGCAAACAAGTGGTAAACGTGAGCACAAATGGTATTGCAATGGTGGAAACAAGGCCTAGGCTTCATACTTTCACTAATGGCAACTCCCAACAATATTAACATAATCGAATCACATGATATTTCCCATAAAACATGCACTCGGAGGTCATTCCTTTGTGGTCAAGAGAGGACGAGAATTATGTAGGGCTACAAAAGCACACCTCTAAGTTCGTAGTTCTCAATCTGTGGATTTCCCAATGTCACCGCGGCCATCCAAAGAGAGTACCACAATCACCACACCATATCTCAAGAATATTCAAAGACAAGCACCAAGAGACTCTCAATCTTCAATCAACACACAAAAGAGGAAATCACTCATGAAAATATTCTTCTAATCCATGTCCAATAGACCGCTGTCACCTTGGTCTCGGGGATTATACTAGATAAAGACAAGTGAGTACATCAATCCAATACATAGAGGAAGGGGAAATATCATGGGATCACCCTAGATCAACATAGCCTTTGATCACAATGAAGATCACATCATGGGAGAGAGAATTGACCACATAGCTACTGGTAGAAACCTCAGCCCCGAGGAGGAACTACTCCCGCATCATGGAGGGAGGAAGCAACGTCGATGGAGATGAATCCGGGGGCACTTCCCCGTCCCGGCAGGATGCCGGCACAGGAATTCTGGTCCCCCGAAACTTGGTGGCGATGGCGGCGGAGATCGGAATTGCTTCTGGAGAAAAGGGGTCCGTCCTCGAGGGTTTCGGGACGCGAGGAGTATATATGCCAAAGGGGGTCACCAGAAGCGGAGAGGGGGGCCCAGGCGCCCCCCTAGGGCGGCCAGGGGTGGGGCCGCCTGGGCTGCCCCTGGCTCCCCTCTGGCCCTGCTTTGGTTTTTCTTGAAGCTCCCGGTACGCTGATTTTTCCTGTATTTTTCCCGGAATTTTTAGGGCACTTTTAATATGGGGGAAACCTGAAATAGAAAAACAGCAGAAAACAGGAACTGGCACTGTGGTGCACTGACTTAATAGGTTAGTCCAAATATGATCAAAAGTGTATGGAAGTGCATAAATATCATAGCAATATCACACAAAAGAGGCATGGAGCAAGCAGCAATTATAGATACGTTCTGGACGTATCAGCGGCACGTGCCTAGCAGCTGCACCTACGACGGGGTAGCAGTGGAGCATGGTCCGCTCCGAAACGAGCGTTGCCGCTGCAGCTAGGTCCTCCAGAAGAATGGAAAGGGGAGATGGAATGACCTCTCCACCTGCATTCGGAAGAACGTGGCCGCTGGGACTATGCTGATGTTGTCCTCCTCCGATGCCTCCTGCTCTGACCGCGGGGGAGGTGGTAACAAGACTGCCTGCATCGACCACATCTCCCGCAGCTCTCGCGGTCCCGTGTGCCTCTGCAGCCCGCGGCCTCAGTGGCCACGTGTGGAGAGGCTTTTGAGGTGGACGGGTGAGCTGCAATACCGGATTTCTTCTTGGGCGCCATGGATGATGGAGCCATTGATGAAGAAAATAATGATGGCGATGACGCGCTGCGTACACTCTCAGATTTGCGCAAGCGCTTCCCCCTACCTGGTGTGCCAAATATGTCGTGGGAAAATATGACCACCTATGGGACCATCGGCCCCTTTTGGATCGGCAAGGGGAAGGGCACGTTGCACAAAGAGCAGAGGGCGCGGGCATCGTGGAAACAATGACACGAGCAGTTTTTACCCAGGTTCGGGCCACCGTTAGGCGTAAAAGCCAACTCCTGCGTTGGTAGATTGATGGGATGGACTATAGTGGAGACGAGGTGTTCTTGCCCGGCAAGGTGACCTGGGGGCGAGAGCAACTACGCGTGTATGAGTGTACAATGGTTTGAATCCTTTCTACGGTCGCTACGGTCCTCCTTTTATAGATGAAGGGGTTACCACAATGGAAAATCAGTCATTGTGTACAGATTAGATAGCAAACAATGCTATCATACCTAACTCCGCAGAAGGACAAGGCACATTAAATATGCCGCTTAGTGTCACATCAGGGCGTAGCCCGACAAGCCTTGCTGGACAGATTCGACCACCTCCTCGCCTGCCTACATGACACGTCACTGGACAAGTGTCATATGTATGTTATTTCCTTTGGAAATGGCTGCCACATACCAAATTACGGCCACTTAGCCACTTGAGGGCTTGACACCACACCGATTGGTGATTTGGGTTGCTGGGAGGTGGTGCAGTGGAGCCTTTTTGGGGTAAATCCACTCTCCGCTTCCCCGACAGGCTTGTCGGGTCGTTCTTGGGACTTGTCTGCGGTGTACTTCTCCCTTGCTGGGCTCGCCTGCCTGGCAAGGGAGGTTTTCCCTAAGTGAGCTCTTGTTCCTTCTTCTGGACTTGGTCCTCTTGATCGGCCCCTTGATTTCTCAAAGAGCTACTTCTTCTGCTCGACGTGGTCGTGGTCGTTGTGATCTTACTTTCGTGCCTATGTATAGTCAGGGTAACATACACCTGGGTTTATTGCACCGACATCAATATACTCCCGCTCGTGAAACACAAAATATTTCGGCTCCTTCCACTTATTAGCAACATGAAGTTCTAGAGGAACAAACTCAAATAGCACCAGTAATTGATTCGGTCCTAGTGCCTACCGAGAAGAAAGCCCTAGTGCCTACTATCTCTGCAGCTCCCAATGTTGTGCCATCTGATCCCTCACAATTGAAGTTCTCTATCAACACAGCACCAAGAATTCAAGATGTTGGTATGTTGGACCATAAATTTGTCTCTTCCCCTGGTGGTATGAATTGACATCAATGTTCCGAGAATGTTGTGCAACAATGAAATTCGAGTGCACAACATTGATGTCAATTCATATGAAATGTTTCGATACACCATGGATGCCGAAAAGATTAGTGACTACAATGGTCCTCCCATGCCTGAGCATTTGACATTCGAGAATCAGAGTTTATATCATATGCTCACATACACTATTTTGCCTCGGGCCAGCATGAATACCGAAAAGTCCATCTCAGATGTTCTCCGGAATGCTATCTATGCAATCTCTGAGAGGTGTCTCTTCGATGTTGAGGATATGTTTATGTGAATATTGAAGGATTCTGCTCAGTATCCAAAACGCCTCAAAGCTTATGCGCCATGGATCCAGAAAGTGGTTGATTATACCATGGGCACCGAGTATTTGGCGAAGGCTAGCCATAAAAGCATCATTCCTCCAGTTCGTGATACCCTGCAAGTCATGGAAGACATTTCATCAGATAAATCACCAGCGTCAAGCTCACATGATTATCACAAGAAATTCGATGGGCCACGTCTGCCTTAGCGCGACCGGATAATCTCTCACCAGCCTTCATCGCAACTTGAAGTCATCTTCGCACACAACAACTACTGATGAAGCATATTGCTGAAGATAGACGCGAGAAAGAACATCTAGCTGTCGAGTTGAATGCTATCAACCGAACAAGAATGATGCATCTCACTGCTGATGAAAATAAGAAGAGGCTCTGTAAGTTACTTTGAAAATTCTTCTCCGAAAAGTAACTCTTGAATGTCAACCTCAAAGGGATTTATGATTATATTGACAAAGGCTTCACAGTCAAAGATTTCAAAGATCGGGTTACCCCTCCTCTTCCTAACCATTAGCCATCTACAGATCTTCTACATCTTAAGCTTTGCAAATTTCTAGAAGAATCTGAAGTCACCTCACCGACACAGAAGCCTGCCGAAGGAAATATATTGTCCCGTGCTAATGTTGTGGCTCATCCAGATATGCCTTCATCCTCTCAGCCCCAAGCTGCTACTCCCGAAGATAAATCTGCTACTGTTGAAGATGAAGTTGTTATAGTTACTTCCAAAGACGAAAACACCTGAGACAGTTCTTCTGGAGAAACCACTGACTGAACCAAGTTCTCCGTTTTTGCACTCGTGTTATTCATCACCTTTCTGACACTAGTTGACAAAAAGGGGGAGAATTACATCGAGTTTCGATAGATTTGCTTTCAAAGTTTTCTTGGTTTGGTTTTGTGTGAGATTTGATTCATCTATCTTAAAGACTATCTGCTCTATTGTAAGACTTTTGTGTTGAAATGTTAATAACCCCGCCTACTGCACCATTTATCTCGAAGCATTTGTTTTCCAAGTGGAATTGTTATCAGAAATTATAAATGATTGCAGTACAATCTCGATGGATTATTTGACATCAGTGCGAAATATTATCTCGAATGATTGAAATATCCTACCTATATTTTAATACTTGCAAGATAATTTATTTCATATATGAAACCATGCATACATCTTGGGGGAGTCTATTTCATCATCGGGCAAAGTAACACTTATTCACTCTTGTTCAAATTACTTTTCATTTATCTATCTTCACTTTGATGATTATCTGTTTTGTCAACAACCGTCCAAAAAGGGGGAGACTGTTGGTGCAATGATTGGCCCCTTATGTTTTGGAGTTTGTTGACATAAACAGTATGGGACTTATTTGTTTGCTAGTGCACACAGAGTAACATGTTCCTTGAGTCTCGAGGAGTTTGATGAAAACGATGAAAATAATCTCATGCGTGCCAGTGAAGGTTATCATGATGACAAGAGTGACCCCTCAAAAATTGCTGGCGTGAAGCAATTAACTCGGTGATCGTCAAAAGGAAGTGACTGCGACCGAGGAGATTGAAGACAAAGTGAAGACGTAGCATTTATTTTGTTGTTTCTCTTCTCTTTATTGAGTCACACGACCATCGTACTATTAAGAGGGGTGTAGCATTCGAAACTTTAATTCTCTTATGCTAAATCCAAATCCTATGGAAGTTGCAAGAGAAATCTCTTTGTGTTCTGAGCAAATACTGGCTAGCAAGATACTTTGATCTTCTTCTTTGCGAGAGATATTTCTGTGATCGAGGAGTTAGCATTACTTGTTCCTCAAATAATGTTATTGTTGCTTATTGAAATCCGACTATTCAGAACGTGTCGGTTGGCCATTGGCTGGACTGCGTGTCGAAAATAGTCATTTCCCACCAGGGAAGGTTGCGGCTATAAATAGCCACCCCGCGTCGGCTTTGTCCGGTAGTTGCTCCGTTTGATTCCGAGAAGATTGTTGAGCAACCCCCTCTCCTAGTGATTTGAGTTTAAAATCTGCCGAGAGAAAAAACCCTAGAGCCGAAGAATTAGATAGTGGTTCAGCATCACTCGAATCTAAGTCCAGTACGCTCCGTCTATTACTCTTGAGAGCTGCAAACTCTCTAGATGGTTAGGTGTCAATTTCTTCAGAGACCAAGAGTAATTGTGGTTCTCGAAGAAGAAGTCTGTAAAGGTTCGGAGATCGCCTCAAGTATCTACCACGAGTGATTGGCATTGGTTGACTAACCAATTGTCGAGGAGAATTGGGCGAAGAGAGTTTACCTTCCGTGTTAAGTCACGGTCGCTCCAACCAGACGTAGTCCTTGTGCAAAAGGATGAACTGTTCTACCAAATACTCTGTCGCCATCGAGCATCACTGCTCACCTCTGTTCTCCCGTTACTTTCAAACATTTTCAATTATGTGATTCATCTTGATGCATTAGTTTCATTTCGGTAGTTTGTATTAGCTCATTGTGCTCTGTTTTCATTCGTTTCGCTACTAGGTTCCGAGAGTTTCGAAGTTTCCGAAAGAAATTCAAAAACTCACATTCACCCCTTCCCCTCTGGTAGACATACTTTGCTCCTACATTATCTGTCTTCCCACACATTTCTGATTACTAACATGTTTATCGCGTATCGCATGCATCTTGTTAACTTGAACCATTTATGTTCTCTTGGCTCAATGCAAACAGTTCATCTGAATGAACTGTATGCCGTATATCGCACACACCTTTGATCTGGTGGATCGTTTCTATTGTGTTGCCTAATCACGAACGGTTAATCTGAGTGAAATGTGTGTCATATATCGCACACACTTTCATCTGTCTGACCATTTCTGCTTTTATGCTCATCGCAAACAGTTCATTCGAGTGAACTGTATGCCACTCATGCCACACGCAACTACAATCTGAATCATGTTTGATGTCGCTGCCATCGCAGAAGTTTTGTATCTTTTTTGAAGGTTTTATTACATCGGCGTTTGCGATTAATGCATCGCGCACAGTTTCGTCGAAAGATCTCTGATTGGACTGTCGTGCTTGGACCATCCTGTAGTAGTGTTAGAAGATTCGAGAGAAGACCTGACGAGCCACGAGGGAGCAACAAGCTCGGGAGGCGCGCCCCTAGGATTATGGGGCCCTCGTAGCACCTCTTGACCTAATTCCACCTCTATAAATTCTCAAATATTCCCCTGACATCAGAGAGCCACCCAAAATACTTTTTCCACCCCCACAAGTTTATGTTCTCAAGATATCCCAACTGGAGGCCTTCTCGAATACTCTTCCAGAGTGGGAATCAGCGACGAAGGGGCTATACATAAACCTTGTTGCCATTCCGATGTTGTGTGAGTAGTTTACCACAGACCTACGGGTCCAAAGCTAGTAGCCAAATGGCTTCCTCTCTCTCTCTCTCTCTCTCTCTCTCTCTTTCATCTTCAATACAATGTTCTCCTAGATGTTCTTGGAGACCTATTTGATGTAATCCTTTTTTTGTGTTGTCTTTGTTGGGATCCGATGAATTGTGAGTTCGTAATCAGATTATCAATGAATATTATTTGAGTCTTCTCGAAACACTTTTGCATGATTATGATAGCTTTGTATTTCTCTCCGATCTATTGATTTGGTTTGGCCAACTAGATTGATTTTTCTTGCAATGCGAGAGGTGCTTTGTGATGCATTAAATCTTGCAGTGATCTATATCCCAGTGATAGAAGGGGACAAGATATGTATTTGTATGGTTGCCATTAAAGAAGCCCTTAAAGGAAAAAAAATCTAAATCCCAAGCTCGTGGCCCCATGGGCTCCCAAATTTAGGCCCAACACATGAACGTGAAGCCCATTCTATGAATAGTCATCAAGGGTACTGAATAAATTTGCAGATGAAGACCAAAAGGGTCCAAATCACGAAATATCCCCAAAAGGAGGGAAGAAAAGAGGAAACGCTAAAAGGGTATTCTTGTATTAAGTATTGCTCTATATGGCAATAGCGGGTTTCGTATCCTCTAGTTAATTCTATTTACTGCCCAGCAAGTATACAGTGAATTTTATAGCAACTTTTTATTATATTCCTAAATTCTCAATCATAACAGTTCAATGCTTTTAATATTTTCAATTGCTCGACTGTTTTTCCAGCTTGACACAGTTATTTGCCGGTTTACTCCATATTGTAACTGTAACTTCGTAGCCCCGCTGTTTCTAGTGCATATTTTGCTTTTATTACCGCATATATCATACATCGACCCTTTTAGCCGGCTTGTGATTTTCTTTCAGTCGGCTCGCTAAGCTTCACAAGCTTGATAAGAAGGCTTGGGCTCATCTTGCTCAACCTCCCTTGGGTCAAGCCACAAGCTTTCTATCGACACCTACCCATATGTACAAATAGTTGTTCTTTTATAATGCCAACAAATATCTATCCCTTTTTTGCTTCCAATCTGATTGTTCATGTGGATACTAGCCCAGATCTTTGCAAGGGTCCTCTCATTCCATTATCATGTGGAGTATGTAAGTTTGTTTATATCTCACATTTTAACAAAAAGTACAATAAAAAATAAGATCACATGGTCATTCCCATGCCTGGTAGCACAACACCACACTGTTGCAACATGGTCGTGTTGCGCTATGTTGTGAAGGGCCTTAAGACTTGGTTGTCTTGGAATGATGTTGAAAGTGCATCTATACCCTAATTGGGTTCTCGCATTGATGAAATGAGAATAGTGGGTCTAATGTGCAAATTGAGTGATCAAGATATTATTAGTCCCTAGTTGTGAAATAGATGGAGGTGAGTAGCCCGCCAATGAAAAAGGTAAAGTTGTTGGCTCGTTTCGAGTTTCAGTGATTTTTGGTTATTTGAGCTGTAGGAAAGTCACACTATATAAAGGAATTGTGGCGGTGTTCAAGTTTGTGGATCATGGTATACACTCATTGTGCATATCCCTCTACTAAGAGCTAAACACTTAGCCTCCATGACAAAGACCTCACATTACCCTCCTTTGCATGCTCTCTAGACTGTCTCAATGCTACTAGGTCTGGATTTCTAGACATTGTGTTGGGTGAGGTGCTTACTCTCTAGACACCATAGATTTCAAGACTGGATTTCCTAAACTAAATTATGAGTTATGTAATTTAATTTTGGACATTCGAGTTTCCAAGACATGAATGTTTGGTATTAGCCCAGATTTTGAGGCTATACAAGCTTTGAGTGGAAATGATTGGAAATGGGGGAACTCTATAAAACAAACCCTTCTTATACCTCTAGACCTAATCCTTGAATTTAAGGTTGCCCCAATTGTTGATCTTGGCAAATGTCACACCCTTCCTGCATAACTTCACCAAACCTTGAGGAATCAAGGAGGTGAAGGAAATATGCCCTAGAGGCAATAATAAAGTTGTTATTTATATTTCCTTATATATCATGATAAATTTCTTTTATTCATGCGAGAATTGTATTATCCGGAAACTTGATACATGTGTGAATACATAGACAAAACTGAGTGTCCCTATTATGCCTCTCTTGACTAGCTCGTTAATCAAAGATGGTTGAGTTTCCTAAACCATAGACATGTGTTGTCAATTGATCAATGGGATCACATCATTAGGAGAATGATGTGATGGACAAGACCCATCCGTTAGCTTAGCATTATGATAGTTTAGTTTTATTGCTATTGCTTTCTTCATGACTTATACATGTTCCTCTGACTAGGAGATTATGCAACTCCCAAATCCCGGAAGAACACCTTGTGTGCTATCAAACGTCACAACATAAATGGGTGATTATAAATATGCTCTACAGGAGTTTCCGAAGGTGTTTGTGGTGTTGGCATCGATCGAGAATAGGATTTGTCACTCCGAGTGTCGGAGAGGTATCTTTGGGGCCTCTGTGTAATACACATCATAATAAGCATTGCAAGCAAATGACTAATGGGTTAGTCACGAGATGATGTATTACGGAACGAGTAAAGATACTTGCCGGTAACGAGATTGAACTAGGTATGATGATATCGACTATCGAATCTCGGGTAAGTAACATATCGATGACAAAGGGAACAACGTATGTTGTTATGCAATTTGACCGATAAAGATCTTTGTAGAATATGTAGGAGCCAATATGAGGATCCAGGTTCCGCTATTGGTTATTGACCGGAGATGTGTCTCGGTCATGTCTATATAGTTCTCAAACCCGTAGGGTTCGCACGCTTAATGTTCGATGACGATTAGTATTATGAGTTATGTGATTTTGATGATCGAAGATTGTTCGGAGTCCAGGATGAGATCACGGACATGACGAGGAGTATCGAAATGGTGAGAGATAAAGATCGATATATTGGAAGGTTATATTAGGACACCATAATGGTTCCGAAATGTATCGGCTATTTTCCGGAGTACCGGTATGTTACCGGAACTCCCCAGGAGAGTAATGGGCCTTAATGGGCTTTAGGGGAAAGGTGAGAGGGGCCTCAAGGGGTGGCCGCGCGCCCCCCATGGGCTGGTCCTAACTGGACTAGGATGGGGCGGCGCCCCCCTCCTTCCTTCTCCCCCTCCTCCCCCTTCCCTCCTTCTCCTAGTTGGAATAGGGAAGGGGGGCGAATCATACTTGGACCGAGAGTCCAAGTAGGACTCGTCCCTATGGCGTGCCCCCCTATGGCCGGCCTCCTCCCCTCCCCTCCTTTATATACGTGGGAAGGGGGCACCCCAAAGACACACAAGCCGATCTTTTATCCGTGTGTGGTGCCCCCCTCCACGGTTACACACCTCGGTCATATCGTTGCAGTGCTTAGGTGAAGCCCTGCGCCGGTAAGTTCATCATCATCATCATCACCACACCGTTGTGCTGGCGAAACTCTCCCTCGTCCTCAACTGGATCAAGAACTCGAGGGACTTCATCGTGTTGAACGTGTGCTGAACACAGAGGTGTTGTACGTTCGGTACTTGGATCGGTTGGATCGCAAAGACGTTCGACTACATCAAGGTCGTTACTAAACGCTTCTGCTTTAGGTCTACGAGGGTACGTGGAGACACACTCCCCGCTCATTGCTATGCTTCTCCTAGATAGATCTTGTGTGATCGTAGGAAATTTTTGAAATACTACGTTACCCAACAGTGGCATCATGAGTCGGGCTATGCGTAGATGATATGCACGAGTAGAACACAAAGAGTTGTGGGCGATAATAGTCATACTGCTTACCACCAACGTCATACTTTGATTCAGCGGTATTGTTGGATGAAGCGGCCCGGACCGACATTACATGGCCGCGTTCATGAGACTGATTCTACCGACGTGCCTTGCACATAGGTGGCTGGCGGGTGTCAGTTTCTCCAACTTTAGTTGAATTGAGTGTGACTACGGCCGGTCCTTGTTGAAGGTTAAAACAACACACTTGATGAAAATTTGTTGTGGTTTTGATGCGTAGGTAAGAACGGTTCTTACTAGAAGCCCGTAGCAGCCACGTAAAACTTGCAACAAGAAAGTAGAGGACGTCCAACTTGTTTTTGAACAGCATGTTGTGATGTGATATGGTCAAGACGTGATGAGTATTATATGAGATGATCATGTTTTGTAAATTATCAGCAACCGGTAGGAGACTTATGGTTGTCTCTTTATTGTATGAATTGCGAACGACATGTAATTGCTTTACTTTATCACTATGAGTTAGCGGTAGTAGTAGAAGCAATAGTTGGCGAGACGACCACGACGCTACGATGAAGATCATGGTGTCAAGCCGGTGATGATGGAGATCATGACGATGCTTTGGATATGGAGATCAAAAGCACAAGATAATGATGGCCATATCATGTCACATATTTTGATTGCATGTGATGTTTATCTTATTATGCATCTTATTTTGCTTAGTACGGTGGTAGCATTATAAGATGATGCCTTACAAAATTTCAAGGTACAAGTGTTCTCCCTGAGTATGCACCGTTGCGACAGTTCATCGTGCCGAGAAACCACGTGATGATCGGGTGTGATAAGCTCTACATTCACATACAACGGGTGTAAGACAGTTTCG
Organism: Secale cereale; assembly: GCA_902687465.1. Lineage (NCBI taxonomy): Eukaryota > Viridiplantae > Streptophyta > Magnoliopsida > Poales > Poaceae > Secale > Secale cereale. Next base: position 738,176,035 of record LR738713.1, read on the forward strand.
CACATTCAGAATACTCGGGTTAAACTTGACGAGCCTAGCATGTACAGACATGGCCTCGGAACACTGGAGACTGAAAGGTCGAGCCTTAATCATATAGTAGATATGATCAACATAAGATGTTCACCATTGAAAACTACTCCATCTCACGTGATGATCGGACATGGTTTAGTTGATTTGGATCACGCGATCATTTAGATGACTTGAGGAATGTCTATCTAAGTGGGAGTTCTTTAGTAATATGATTAATTGAACTTTAATTTATCATGAACTTAGTCCTGTTAGTTTTTGCATATCTATGTTGTTGTAGATCAATGGCCCGTGCTACCATTTCCTTGAATTTTAATGTGTTCCTAGAGAAAGCTAAGTTGAAAGATGATGGTAGCAACTACACGGACTGGGTCCGTAACTTGAGGATTATCCTCATTGCTGCACAGAAGAATTATGTCCTTGAAGCACCACTAGGTGACAAGCCCCCTCCCGATAATGTAGACGTTTTGAACGTCTCGCGGACGTGGTCTAATGACTACTCGGTAGTTCGGTGTGCCATGCTCTACAGCTTAGAATCGGGATTTCAAAGAAGTTTTGAACGTCATGGAGCATATGAGATGGTCCAAGAATTGAAGTTAATATTTCAAGCAAATGCCCGAGTTGAGAGATATGAAGTCTCCAACAAGTTCTATAGCTACAAGATGGAGGAGAACAGTTTTATCAGTGAAAACATACTCAGAATGTCTAGGTACCACAATCACATGACTCAACTTGGACTCAAAGTTGATGATGATAGTCTTATTGACAGAGTTCTTCAATCACTGCCACCAAGCTATAAAGGCTTCGTGATGAACTACAATATGCAAGAGATGAAGAAGACAATTCCCGAGCTCTTCGCTATGCTCAAAGTTGCAGAGGTAGAAATCAAAAAGGAGCATCAAGTGTTGATGGTTAACAAGACCAATAGTTTCAACAAAAAGGGCAAGGGAAAGAAGGGGAACTTTAAGAAGAATAGCAAGCCAGTTGCTACTCCCGAGAAGAAACCCAAGTCTGGAGCCAAGCTTGAAAGTGAGTGCTTCTACTGCAAAGGGACTGGTCACTGGAAGCGGAACTGCCCCTAGTATTTGGCGGATAAGAAGGATGGCAAAGTGAACAAAGGTATATTTGATATACATGTTATTGATGTGTACCTTACTAATGCTTGTAGTAGTGCAAGGGTATTTGATACTGGTACGGTTGCTCATATTTGTAACTCAAAACAAGGGCTACGGTTAAATGAAGATTGGCTAAGGACGAGGTGACGATGCGCGTGGGAAATGGTTCCAAAGTCGATGTGATCGCCGTTGGCACGCTACCTCTACATCTACCTTTGGGATTAGTTTTATACCTAAATAATTGTTATTTGGTGCCAGCGTTGAGCATGAACATTATATCTGGGTCTTGTTTGTTGCGAGACGGTTATTCAATTAAATAAGAGAATAATGGTTGTTCTATTTATATGAGTAATATCTTTTATGGTGATGCCCCCTTGATAAGTGGTCTATTTTTGTTGAATCTCGATCGTAGTAATACAAATATTCATAATATTGAAGCCAAAAGATGCAAAGTTGATAATGATAGTGCAACTTATTTGTGGCACTGTTGTTTAGGTCATATCGGTGTAAAATGCATGAAGAAACTCCATGCTGATGGGCTTTTGGAATCACTTGATTATGAATCACTTGGTGCTTGCGAACCATGCCTCATGAGCAAGATGGCTAAGACTCCGTTCTCCGAAACAATGGAGCAAGCAACTGACTTATTGGAAATCATACGTACTGATGTGTGCGGTCCAATGAGTGTTGAGGCTCGCAGTGGGTATCGTTATTTTCTGACCTTCACAGATGATTTGAGCAGATATGGGTATATCTACTTGATGAAACACAAGTCAGAAACATTTGAAAAGTTCAAAGAATTTCAGAGTGAAGTAGAGAATCATCGTAACTGGAAAATAAAGTTTCTACGATCTGATCGCGGAGGCAAATATTTGAGTTACGAGTTTGGTCTTCATATAAAACAATGCGAAATAGTTTCACATATCATACCACCTAGAACACCACAGCGTAATGGTGTGTCCGAACGCTGTAACTGTACTTTATTAGATATGGTGCGATCTATGATGTCTCTTACTGATTTACCACTATTGTTTTGGGGTTATGCTTTAGAGACTGCTGCATTCACGTTGAATAGGGAAGCATCTATATCCGTTGAGACGACACCTTATGAACTGTGGTTTGGCAAGAAACCCAAGTTATCGTTCCTTAAAGTTTGGGGTTGCAATGCTTATGTGAAAAAGCTTCAACCTGATAAGCTCGAACCCAAGTCGGAAAAATGTGTCTTCATAGGATACCCAAAGGAAACTGTTGGGTACACCTTCTATCACAGATCTGAAGGCAAGATATTCGTTGCTAAGAATGGATCCTTTCTAGAGAAGGAATTTCTCTCGAAAGTAGTGAGTGCGAGGAAAGTAGAACTTGATGAGGTAATTGTACCTTCTCCCGAATTGGAAAGTAGTTTATCACAAAAATTATTTCCAGTGATTCCTACACCAATTAGTGAGGAAGCTAATGATGATGATCATGAAACTTCAGATCAAGTTGTTACTGAGCCTCGTAGGTCAACCAGAGTACGTTCCACACCAGAGTGGTACGGTAATCATGTTCTAGAAGTCATGTTACTAGACCATGACGAACCTACAAACTATGAGGAAGCGATGATGAGCCCAGATTCCGCAAAATGGCTTGAGGCCTTAAAATCTGAGATGAGATCCATGTATGAGAACAAATTGTGGACTTTGGTTGACTTGCCCGATGATCGGCAAGCCATTGAAAATAAATGGAGCTTTAAGAGGAAGATTGACACCGATGGTAATGTTACTGTCTACAAAGCTCGACTTGTTGCGAAAGGTTTTCAACAACTTCAAGGGGTTGACTACGAGGAGACATTCTCACCAGTAGCGATGCTTAAGTCTGTCTGAATCATGTTAGCAATTGCCGCATTTTATGATTATGAAATCTGGCAAATGGATGTCAAAACTGCATTCCTAAATGGATAGATCAAAGAAGAGTTGTATATGATGCAACCAGAAGGTTTTGTCGATCCTAAAGGTTCTAACAAAGTGTGCAAGCTCCAGCGATCCATTTATAGACAGGTGCAAGCATCACGGAGTTGGAATATACGCTTTGATGAGGTGATCAAAGCATATGGTTTTATACAGACCTATGGAGAAGCCTGTATTTACAAGAAAGTTAGTGGGAGCTCTATAGCATTTCTGATATTATATGTGGACGATATATTGTTGATTGGAAATGATGTAGAATTTCTGGATAGCATAAAAGGATGCTTGAATAAGAATTTTTCAATGAAAGACCTCGGTGAAGCTGCTAATATATTGGGCATCAAGATTTATCAAGACACTTAATTAGACTTTCACAAAGCACATACCTTGATAAAGTTTTGAAGAATTTCAAAATGGATCAGTCAAAGAAAGGGTTCTTGCCTGTGTTACAAGGAGTGAAGTAGAGTTAGACTCAATGCCCGACCACTGCAGAAGATAGAGAAAAAATTAAAGTCAATCCCTATGCTTCAGCCATAGGTTCTATCATGTATGTAATGTTGTGTACCATACCTGATGTGTGCCTTGCTATAAGTCTAGCAGGGAGGTACCAAAGTAATCCAGGAGTGGATCACTAGACAGCGGTCAAGAACATCCTGAAGTACTTGAAAAGGACAAATGATATGTTTCTCATTTATGGAGGTGACAAAGAGCTCGTCGTAAACGGTTACGTCGATGCAAGCTTTGACACTGATCTGGATGACTCTAAGTCACAAACTGGATACGTATTTTTGTTGAATGGTGGAGCTGTCAGTTGGTGCAGTTCCAAGCAGAGCGTTGTGGCGGAATCTACTTGTGAAGCGGAGTACATAGCTGCTTCGGAAGCAGCAAATGAAGGAGTTTGGATGAAGGAGTTCATATCCGATCTAGGTGTAATACCTAGTGCATCGGGTCCAATGAAAATCTTTTGTGACAACACTGGAGCAATAGCCTTGGCGAAGGAATCCAGGTTTCACAAGAGAACCAAGTACATCAAGATACGCTTCAACTCCATCCGTGATCAAGTCAAGGTGGGAGACACAGAGATTTGCAAAATACATACAGTGCTGAATGTCACAGACCCGTTGACTAAGCCTCTTCCATGAGCAAAACATAATCAACACCAAGACTCCATGGGTGTTAGAATCATTACTATGTAATCTAGATTATTGACTCTAGTGCAAGTGGGACACTGAAGGAAATATGCCCTAGAGGCAATAATAAAGTTGTTATTTATATTTCCTTATATATCATGATAAATGTCTTTTATTCATGCTAGAATTCTATTAACCGGAAACTTGATACATGTGTGAATACATAGACAAAATAGAGTGTCCCTAGTATGCCTCTACTTGAATAGCTCGTTAATCAAAGATGGCTGAGTTTCCTAAACCATAGACATGTGTTGTCATTTGATCAACGGGATCACATCATTAGGAGAATGATGTGATGGACAAGACCCATCCGTTAGCTTAGCATTATGATAGTTTAGTTTTATTGCTATTGCTTTCTTCGTGACTTGTACATGTTCCTCTCACTATGAGATTATGCAACTCCCGAATATCTGAAGAACACCTTGTGTGCTATCAAACATCACAATGTAACTGGGTGATTATAAATATGTTCTACAGGTGTTTCCTAAGGTGTTTGTGGTGTTGGCATAGATCGAGAATAGGATTTGTCACTCCGAGTGTCGGTGAGGTATCTCTGGGCCCTCTCGGTAATACACATCATAATAAGCCTTGCAATCAAATGACTAATGAGTTAGTCACGAGATGATGTATTACTGAACGAGTAAAGAGACTTTCCGGTAACGATATTGAACTAGGTATGATGATATCGACGATCGAATATCGGGCAAGTATCATACCGATGACAAAGGGAACCACGTATGTTGTTATGCGGTTTGACCGATAAAGATCTTCGTGGAATATGTAGGAGCTAATATGAGCAACCAGGTTCCGCTATTGGTTATTAACCGAAGATGTGTCTCGGTCATGTCTACATTGTTCTTGAACCCGTAGGGTCCGCACGCTTAACGTTCGATGACGATTAGTATTACGAGTTATGTGATTTTGATGACCGAAGATTGTTCATAGTCCCGGAAGAGAGCACGGACATGACGAGGAGTCTCGAAATGGTCGAGGCATAAAGATCGATATATTGGAAGGTTATATTTGGACACCAGAATGGTTCTGAAGTGTATCGTGTTTTTTTTGAAGTACCGGGAGGTTACCGGAACCCCCCGGGAGAGTAATGGGCCTTAATGGGCTTTAGGGGAAGGAGAGAGGGGCCTCAAGGGGTGGCCGCGCGCCCCCCCATGGGCTGGTCCGAATTGGACTAGGAGGGGGCGGCGCCCCCCTCCTTCCTTCTCCCCTCCTTCCCCTTCCCTCCTTCTCCTAGTTGGAATAGGAAAGGGGGGGCGAATCCCACTTGGACCGGGAGTCCAAGTAGGACTCCTCCCTATGGCGTGCCCCCTTATGGCCAGCCTCCTCTCCTCTCCTCCTTTATGTACGTGGGCAGCGGGCACCCCAAAGACACACAAGCCAATCTTTTAGCCGTGTGCGGTGCCCCCCTCCACGGTTACACACCTCGGTCATATCATTGCAGTGCTTAGGCGCCCTACGTCCGTAACTTCATCATCATCGTCATCACACCGTCGTGCTAACGAAACTCTCCCTCGTCCTCAACTGGATCAAGAACTTGAGGGACGTCATCGTGCTGAACGTGTGCTGAACACGGAGGTGTCGTACGTTCGGTACTTAGATTGGTTGGATCACAAAGACGTTCGACTACATCAACCGAGTTACTAAACCCTTCCGCTTTCGGTCTATGAGGGTACGTGGACACACTCTCCCCGCTCGTTGCTATGCCTCTCCTAGATAGATCTTGCGTGATCGTAGGAAAATTTTGAAATACTACGTTACCCAATAGGAGGAACCTTAGATCTAATATTCCAGCGAGCCAAATCATGACCCCGTTGCGCTTAATCAAACTTGTTACTCACTATTACATATCGACATACTAGTGACCAGTGATCACCGACCTCCCACTAGCCATGTGTCACTGATGAGGGTCATCACTGACAAGCCAACGTAGGCACATCCGTGATTGGCATTTGCATGCCTTCCGAGACTGTTAACACAGACGGCTAAAATTTATTGATTAGTTATAGTGTCCCCCGTCAACCGTTTCGGGGTTGAAAGTTTAACACAGATGGATGTGAAAATGGCCTGTCGGTGCTATTACTTAATCATTGACCCCTCCCCCCCCCCTCGTTTGGTTGTTGATCATTGTTGTCTATTAAAACTTCAGCCTCTCTTTAACACGGTGTGAAACATGTGAAATGGAGTATTTACACATTCATGCCTCCTCAATTACCACTGTCGTCATTTGGCTACCGGTACATGGGTTGCCAACGAGCATGCATTGAATCAGTGACGATTCCCACGGTGAGGACCAGACGGCTCCCAGTGTGCATTTCCCATGACACCAGCTGACCGGCATTATTATCAGACATATTAGAAATGTCAAAAGGGATTGGCACTGAAAATTGAAGAACCAAAATTATATGGTAGAGGAACACTGACGGGATAAGCTTCTAGTTGGTATGTATTATGCTATCATCACCGATAGGCCAATTCTAGTGGTTGGTGTGTGATGAATTGAAGTGTGTATACACACCCCCACTCTTAGCACTTAAACCTATCCCAAACCTTTGTTGTCGTCCACCTTAAAACTTAACCCTCTCGCAATCCTCTATCGCCCCCATGTTATTGCCTCTTGCACACCCCCATTACACCCCATTACATGATCTACCCTACCTCTAGTTGTACACTCCCCGTCATTGCACCATATGTTATGTGCCTGTGCAGGTGCGTGGCGAGCCGGTTCCATCACATGCACGTGGTGCGGGCGCGTGACAACCGATGCAAGCGCTAGTGTTTACATGGTGTTGTTGGGTCTCGTGGGCCACAGTGGGTGGTCATTGGCCCCGACAACACTGCCATGTTTTTCGGCCGCGGAATCGACCACGATGGTGAGCTTTGGTACACTGATAAATTTTTAGTTCATGCCTAAATTTGTTTTTTTATGATTGTGAATATATTGTTTGCGATTTAAATTGTGTTATACGTTGTATTACAAATTGGCTATACATATCCTTATTTCGCAAATTGCTATGTTATTTTTTGTGTAAAATTGCTATTGTGGCAAGAGTTAAATAAGCATTGTGTTGCAATTGGTATGTGATAATGTCATCGATACACCAAATAGAACATTTTGAAAACTATTTGTTGTAATGCCATTATGCTAATAGTTACAAGAAGAATAATGTCTAATTGCAATGCCATTGTGTTATATGTTAAAATGTCATTGTGCTAATATTTACATACAAAACTCCTCTTGTGATGTATGTTGAAATCTCATCTGAAGTAGACACACTCTTGAAACATATTATTATTTTGGTTACACTACACAAAATGAGAAAGTTGTTGGTTTTATCCATTCAGGAACATCGACAAAACCAACACGGTCTGATCCATTTTAGCCCACCAGCCGCTTTTTGGGAAATTCAGGTGGGGGAGAGGGTGCTATATTTTGTTACATTGAATGACAGGTGTGTGTTTCTTCTAGGCTACTTCATAAAGTAATTATTCTTGTCTTATTTTATTTTTTAGCAAAAAAGTCCATTTTACTACCCTGAATAAAGTGGGTGGTTCACTTTACCCCCTGATCTATTTTTCGGCTTCTTTTACCCCCCAAACAAACCCAAATCGGACAAAACACCCCCCTGGCTGGTTTTTCTCCACCCTTTGCTGATGTGGCACTAGTCAATAGCAGTTTTGACCTGGGTGGGGCCCCCTTGTCAGGTCTCTCTCTCTCTCTACAGGTACACCCGCCGGCGATCAGAGTAGGGCCAGGCGAGGTCGGCAGGAGGCGGTGGTGGCAACCACCGGCGGTGGGTACTCGGGGCGGGCTCCCGCGGCGGCGGGATGGCGTGGCCGCGCGGCGAGGTCTGCAGGAGGCGGTGGCGTGCCGGCAAGCGGAGCAGAGCCAGGCGGGGTTGGGAGGAGAAGGTGGCGCATGTGGTCGATGCGGTGGTGGCAACCACCGGTGGTGGGTACTCGGGCCGGGCTAGGGTGGCGGCGGGATGGCGTGTCCAGCGGGGTCGGCGAGGCAGCGGCGGCGAGGGGGGCGAGGCGATCTACGGTGGCGCGGGACGAGGCTCCTCTGGCGGGACACCGGTGCGATTGCGGGTAGAGGGCGGCAGCTCCTGGGCGACATGGTGGGGGAGGTGGGGCGCGGGTGGCTCGAGCCCGGATCGGCCCGGGGC
>LR738713.1:738184560-738237077 GCA_902687465.1 Secale cereale
ATAGATCGAGGGGTAACGTGAACCACCCACTTTATTCAGGGTAGTAAAATGGAGTTTTTTCTTTCTTAGCTGAGTATACTTTGTCTTTTTACAAACATGGAAACATGATTTACCTCGTTGCTATTGTGACCTTTTTGTGTACTGTATAAAACACACTTTTTTCAAAGAGTGTTTTGTACAATGCGGCAAAAATGTCCGCCTGTGACGTTTCTAGATTTTTGCCGCATTTTACAAAAAAAAACCATCTACACGATATTAGCTGGTATGATGTCACCAGATAATGACTCAAAATTGATTCCCATTGGTTTCTACAAGACAATGGTATGGTTATTACAAACAAGCTCGCTTTACTTAATTTCTATTGATATATATCTAAGTTATTCTTATAGTTTTTGTAGCAATCTTTACTCATGGTCAAGCTGATATCTTGCTATTGAAATCAAACGTGAGTGTTCTTCAATGGTCTGAATATTTAAATGGAACATAGGAGATCTATGGACGAGGAGAAGGGAGGAACCAACGGCCTGACAACGACAACATTGAGACCAAGAAAATATACACAATCATGTAAATTAAAATGTGACAATGCGATAATAATGATATAGAATTGTTTGTACGTAGGGCTGCCCTATGCAATGTATAGGATTGTTTCTATGTGTAAACCATGCTTGAAATACAATGTAAGAGATTTCGTATGTGTGCATATGAAATGGATTATTGGAAATATGTGTGATGTTGTGATTTGTATGGTTATGAAGTTGGGGCTGCACTACTAGGAGTTGTCCAACGGAATAACCTCTTAGCAGTGCAACCTTTTTCTTCTAGCAATAATTTACGTCACTGACTGGTCTCTAGACTAAGGATGGTCACTGATAAGACTCTCACTGGGGCCCTTCTACTATGGAGCACCGACTGATCCTGTGGACTGTGATGACAATAATCACAGACATGTCAACTGACCCATCTGTGATGGCAACATCACTACTGACCCCGATTCACTGACCGGCCAGTCGGGCGCATCGATGATATAATTTGGCCAATCAGTGCTATTCCTTTTGCAGTAGTGACTATTGGAGTTGTGGAGACTTTAAAGCAATAGGAGTCCATTCCATAATATTTCGAGGTGTGGAGGCTCTAAGTAATCTTTGTGAAGGCTTGGTAGTCACCTCAAGGCCAACCCCTAATGATTTGATATCCTACTTCATGTGGGACGCTTAAGGAGAAGAAGGCTAGCCTTTGTGGCATTCAGAGGTCAAAATAGATGATTCCATGGAAGAATCAATAATTAGAAATTGACCAAAGCCCTCGTATGTTTTTCTTCATGTAGTGTCCCCTCCACTTCTCAAGTGGCGGAGAAATCATGGATGACCTCTGATTCATCTGGCACCCCTCTTATGCACCATCACCACCCTTCGCATCTCATATTCACTATACCAGTCCTCACTCGCCTTTGACGGAAAACATTTTGTTCATTTGTTGTTTTCTATTGAATCACATATTAGAAGTGCTTCTATGACACTTTTGGAGATCTTGGAACGAGGATTCAACCCCATGGTTCCAGGAAATTTGGCCCCACGTGAAGTGATTGATGAACAACTCAATGCCACCACTTTTTATTTACTTCATAGGGTTTGTCAAGAGAGAGATAGGCTTAAGTGATTCTCATTAAGTCCGTCAAGGTACTACATGATCGTTTTTGTCTCGTGAATGAATGCCCCACAAGCATTCAAAGATCAAAGTAAGAAATGGATAATAATTAGATTAAGTTTATTGTAATAATCCCAATGAAACTCCCCAAGTACTCTATTCAAGACTACCCCCGTTCTTCTGGTTAAATTGCTAGACTTTGGGTGTGAGAAGATCAATGATGGATTTGTTTGTTAATGCATTCTAACAAGAGAGAAATGGCTACTCTACTCTAGGTCACATTGCAAAGGAGTGATTGTAGCTCTGTTGTTAAGGCATTCCAACCAGAGACAAATGTCTAGTCTACTCTGGGTCACATTGCAAAGGAGTGATTGTAGCTTTGTTGTTAAGGCATTCCAACCAGAGACAAATGGCTGGTCCACTCTGTGTCACATTGCAAAGGAGTTTTTTCAAAAGATCCCAGATGGCAGAATTGCCAAGGTGTGCAAGGTGAGCAGAGATACAAGCATGACTGCCCATAATTTAGCTCAACTAGATCGTAGAGAGTTGTGTGGTGGGGTTTTGCACAGATTGGTTCCAGCCAGTGTGTCGGATTTGATCTTGCGCAGTTGTAGCAACGACAATATTTCTTAAGTAATACACAACTTCTTTTCCAAAACAAAACAAAAAAAACCTCAACATTTTTAGTTTCCTGACCCCACGTGTAGGGCTGGACCATAAGCTCGTTGGCTTAATGAACGCTCGATAGCTCCGCTTGTTAAAGCTTGTAGCTCACTTCTTAATAAACAGAGCCAATCATGGATTTTAGCACGGATTCCAAGCAGCTCTTTGATCTAGCCCTAACCATGTGAACCAACTGCGAGGCAGAGAGAACGACACTTTGGAATGGAAAATAGAAAAGTCTACGGGGGACTTGTTTCTCCAAAACAGAGAACAGTCTGGCCCAAAAGGCGGGGCATACATGAATCCTCCACCCACTTGACACGACACAGTTTCCAAATGATCTCAAACAAAAAAGACACAGTTTCTAAAACAACAACAGATTCCTGCCGACACAGCAGGGCTTGCTTGCCAGTCTTTTGTCTAATTAAAACTCCCACAAAACTTGTACACCAGCCTCATCTCAGAGGAGAAGAAGAAGAAGAAAAAAGCAGGACATGGTCGCCTGAATAAATGGGCACCGGGGTTCGTTCATGCCGGACGAAGCAGAGACTTGGACGAATGATTTATGATGACCCGGCCCAACACTCCTAGGCAGCAGCTCCACGAGATGAATTATTGCCGAAGCCCAAAAAACTGTTGATGCCTTTGGTTCCTGCAGGTTGACAGAAATGGCGATTATTGGGATGCTAAAGCTTGTACCAGAATGGTAAGATAGCTTTCGATTCAAGAGGCAACGCATGTATAAAGAAGATGCAGACGACAGTAAAGCAATTCCTGCCAAACATTGGTGGAGCAGAAAATGTGGCGGCTTTAGGGGCGCAGCCTTATGCTCCGAGATCAGAAGGTTAAAGGGATGCTGGAGACAGAACAGTGACATCTGGATATCTGATGCTACTTGACACCTCTGTCAATGCAGTGCACAATGACAGTATAATTTGCATGCCCAAGCTTTAAACGATGCACAATGAACAGAACCATTTGCCTAGTGTACTGCTTTTGTTTACCTACTGATGCACATCCTAGTGTTTAACTGGTAAGAAAATTGAAAGCAAGACATGATTCAGAGTGCCTAATCAAGGTAGAAAAGGGAAAATAGCAGACTTATATGAGGTAAAAGCACATCTGAAATTCAGTTCTTTTAGATAGTATGTTCGTCTAGATGTGTCCTAGACAGACCCTTTCTTTTTAATCTAAAAGGATTGTTAGCACATGTAGACTTAGTCACTTAGATCCCCAACCAACCAGGAACCACTTTGCCGACATCTGAAGCAAGCTACGTTAAACCAATAAGGCTGAGTGGGTAATTGTCTAGGTGACTGCAGCACAGTGCATGATAAAAACATGACATATGTAGGACCTGTCATGTTCAATAACAGTTTTGCTAAAGCACATCTGAATTTCCGCCCTGATAGTTGTAGACTTGATAAACGTCGGTGTCGTAGCAAAGGTATATACATGAACAGTAACTACATGAAGATGAAGTTGACAAATGTTGTTATAAAGGTTGTACTAAGATTGGCAATATGGCCTAGAGAATGAATTACTGTGATTATCATAGTATCAGGGAAAATGGAAATGCCGGGCAATCCCAACCCATGTGATTGGCCGGTCTCCTGCGATGCAAAAATCCCTCCCAAAGGGAAGCAATCGACACCTGTTTGGCTCAAACCATGCAAAGTGAGCTAAATGCAGACGCCTGCCGCTAAGATTTCGACACCCGTCCTTGGTAGCCAAGCGTGATTTGTGCTTTGTGGGACTTCGAAGGACACGAGGACACCTCGAGCAGTGCCAAAAAGATTGCAGCTATGCCAATATAACGAATCTAATCTTGAATCAATCAATCGATGGTAATAAGGGGGCGAAAGGTTTGACAGTCTTACCGCTGGTGAATCTGGGTGATCAGTTCTTGCTCTTCTCCTTGATGCTGGCGTGCCCGAACCCGTTCCACAGCTGCATCGCCGCGGTCGCCGTGAGATGGTTCTCCGACGCGAGGTGCGGCGCGGTGGCGGCGGCGTTCTCGTACAGGAAGGGAGGGCTCGGGCCGTCCTCCAGGTCCTGGAGCTGCTGCTGGTGGTGGGTGGAGAAGCGCGGCGAATTGGACTGAAGGGGCCCCCTGGTGGCACCCATGTAACCGGAGTTCATCGAGAAGTCGAGGCTGTACTCTCCGGCTTGAGCCGGAGCCGGAGCCGCCGCCAGCCCGCCCTGGACCAGCGAGAACTGCGTCATCTGGTTCTGGGCGGAGAGGCCGAAGTTGAACGGCGGCGCCGGCACCATGCCGAACGGTGGCGCATTGCCGAATCTGAAGCCGGGGTAAGTCGGCACCACCTGCGCCCCGCCGCCTTTACCGCGGTGCACGATGCCGACGCGGTCCGCGGTGACTGCGGAAACGGGCGGCTGCTGTTGCTGCCAGGACTGCCTGTGCGGAGCCGCGGAGGCAATGGCCGCGCCGGCCGACCCCGCCCCGGTGAGCAGCTCGGTGAAGGACCCGGCCTGCGCGGAGGGGTTGCTGGCAACAGTGACCTCCTTGTCCCGGGAGGAGCCGCCGCCGACGCGCCCGTCGGAGCGCGAGAGCGAGAGCTCGGACCCCTTGCTGGTCTCCGAGGTGCTGCTGCACAGGGACCTGCTGGCCTGCTGCTGCTGCTGCTGCTTCTTGCCGGCGCGGGCGGCGGCCTGGTGGTCGGCCGGCATGTTGGCGAAGGCGGCCGGGTCGAGGGCGGGGAGCTCGTCGATGGCGGCGGAGGCGGCGTTGATGAGCCACTCGACGGCCTTGCTGGGCTGGTCGAAGCCGAGGCGGTCCTGGAGGTCGTAGAACTGGATGGCCGTGGGCACGGAGAGCCGCACCCGGCGGTCGCGGATGCCCTTGGAGGTGTACACCTTGCTGTGCCGGTCCTTGCCCCCGGACGCCCTCACGCGGCAGATCCGCGATGCCGACCCCTGGAGCTGCTGCGGCTGCTGCCCCGCAGGCGGCGACCCCCACGGCACCATCTCCATGCCGTCGTCGCCGCCGCCGCCGCTCTCCCTGCTCCCCATCACCCCGCGCATGCGCTTGGCCGAGGAGCCGCGGCCCGGCGGCGCCCCGCCCCCCGCCGCCCCTCCCGCTGCGTCGGCCGACTCCATCCAGCCCCGTACATACGCTGCGGCGACAGCCAGCAAGGCCCCCTTTTATTGCGCTCGGGACGGGGAGCAGCCGTTTCCGCTGCGCTGTGCGCGTGTCAGAGCTGGAGCTGGCTAGAGTGGCAACGCCAACGGCTCGCGGCTCGGCCTTTTCCGGCAAGCAGATTTGCCCCGCCGAGCCCGAGCCGGCGCGTCTTTTACGATACTGCCCCTACGAGCTACCGCAGCTGCACTGCACCCCTGCCTGGTCGTTCGCGCCCCCGATGCAGCAGCTGAGCTCGCTCGCTCGCTCGCACGCGCTGGCTTCTCTGCTCTCTCCGCACGCGGCAGCAGGTGCAGCGGGGGAAACAGTGGCGGCGGCAGGCTTTAGAGGAGGGCCCCGGCCGTGGCGTCGGGCTGTCAGATCTGCCTAGCTGCGGCGGCGGCAGCAGCGCTGCTCGCTACTGACTGGCTCTGCTCCACACACTTGTCGATGCTACGAGCTGGCGGCGCGTAGGAATAGGAACGGTGTTCGTCTTGGCCTTTGCGGCGGCGGCGGGGTCGCTTTACGGCCGACGCACCACTGCACTTGCTCGGTGCGACGGCGACCCGAACGTATGTTACTACCTACACCGTCCGGTTTCGCCCGCGGGCTCTCCGTGTGTTCGAATTTTTTCTTTGTCTACAAAATGTAGTGGCGCTAAGTTTCATTCGTCAAGTTGCACTTTGGTAGGTAGAGTACTAACTAAATACTCCGTGCGTAAACTAATATAAGAGCGTTTTGATCATTAAAGAGAGAGTATAAGTCTTTTTAGATATTCCATAAGAGACTACATACGGAGCAAAATGAGTAAATCTATATTCTAAACTATGTCTATATACATCCATATATAATTCATAAGGAAATCTCTAGGAAATCTTATATTTAAAAATGGATGGAGTAGGTTGCGTTGTTTTTAGAAAGCTTTTAATCTATTCATTTTTAATCATGTAGTACATGAACAACAGAAATTGAAAAAATTACATCCAGATTTGTAGACCATCTAGCGACGACTACAAGCACTGAAGCGAGCTCAAAGCACGTCATTGTCATCGTCCCTCCTCACCGGAGTTTGGCAAAACTTGTTGTAGTCAACAGTCGGGAATTTGTCGTGCTAACGCCTTATAGGACTTACGCAGTAGAACAAGAACCGCCGCCCAAAAAAGACGCGTTGATTGGAAGGAATCAATCTGAAGGCACACAAATGTAGACGGCCAAATACGGATCCGAGTAGAACTACCAAAGACAACCACCGTCTGAATCATGTGAGATCCGTCGGAGGTACACCCCCACACGCCCTCTGACGATGCTACAGACTGGGGCTAGGCAAGTGATTATGTTCGTATCACTAGCTCTTCCTCGTTAACCATAAACACAGTGCATGGAAGGGCTCCGGAGCCCTTCCTGGTTAACCCTCTTCCTCCGTATCACATGGAAAATACGAGGATGCCCGTTAGCGAGGAAGGGCTCCGGAGCCCTTCTTCGTTAACGGGGTTAACGAGGAAGGGCTCTTGTTAACGGGTCATCAGCTCGGCCATGAACTAGGCCAGCTAGGTTAGGACCCCCCTAGTCCAGGACACTGCCAGTCGCCCCCGAACTTGTCTTCGAAGCCGAGGATGATAATCTTCTTTGGACACCGTCTTCGGCTGGTTATTCTTCGGCTTAGCAGCCGAATTCCGCGTTCCCGGCTATGAATCTGTTTTAAAGCCGTCGGTCCCTCACCGGGTTGTGCCATCCTTCTAATACGGAGCAAAAATCAATTCGATAATGCACTATCCAAAATGCCTTTTCGCTTACCTAAAGTGCGTAGTCTGCTTAGTCTCGAAGACTAGCAGCATGGAGGAGTTCGACAGTAAATTACTAATAACTTTTATCGAAACGTCACCACCTATGATAGTACATATGTTAGTCATTACTTCCTCGAATCGAGGTTCGAGGCAAACCTCTTATTGGCATGCCGTATCAAAACAGAGATCTGTAATTTTATTCAGCTCATTGACATTATACAACAAGAGTTACAAGATCTGCGAGAAGAAAGATAGGGAGGAATAGCAGATTCTCTGTATGTAGAGCTGAATACAAGTCGTAGAGAGTAGTAAGGGAGCAGCCCTTACTAATGAACAACAGAACAAAAAGACCAATAACATCATGTAACTAAGTAGCTCTTCAGTTGGTGAGACAGCGCCATAACAAAACCTGCAATATCATCAAACTAGGCTCTGTGCTTTTTTGGAATCAAGAGTTACAATATTAATAACAGTGCACATTATGGATGTTAACACCGGGCATCTGGAAATTTGAAAGGACGGAAACAATATTGCATGAGAGAGAGGAGTGGTTTTGCACAAAACAACACACTTGAGTGTCTCTGATAGAAGTAAAAGGTTGCTGAGTCAGATTATGAGTTATGCCATTAATTTCTCTAGAAATATGAAACACCTTGGAAAGCAGAGGCTTAGCGTATTTAGAGAAAATGGCAAGATTCTTTCTAATATTCCAAGGAACGGATTTATCAAAGATATTAGAGAGAGCAGTACATCTAGCAAGAGAGAGACAATCTGTTAAAAAGGTAGGTTGAGAAATGTTTAATTTGGAAGCTATAAGAGCCGCAGCTGCAAGAGCAATAGACTCAGCCTGAACTTGAACATTAATATCCACCTGATCAGAAGGAATGTAGATGAAAATACCAATATCTGTAGCCACTTCTCCTTGGTGTAAACCAGGAACTTCCTTTCTTATAAAAGCCGCATTAGAAAAAACTTTTGGTCCAACAATTAACAAGTCTGATCTTAGAGTATTACCTGGCGATGGAACGTGATTGGACAGTGTGTTTTGTGAAACGTGTTGCAGTTTATTGGAAAGGCTTGAGATGTTATTCTGAAAGTCCAAACTTAAAATGTTAGCATCAATATTAACTTGATATGGATGAGCTTTGTTCCTCTGAAACAGAAAATCATTTCGAGTTTTCCAAAGGCACCAAAAGAAATTAAAAATATTCGGAAGAGAACCATGAGGATGACCCATTTGAATAAGAGAAATGAGCACATATTGCATTGTGGAGTGACCTTGAGATGAAACATCGGATTTGAGAAACCAAGGCGAGGAAAAGCAAGTTGCACGAGCAAAGTGACATAGGGAAAAAAGATGGAATTCATCCTCTTGTAGGCCACAACGACAACAACTCTGAGAAATATGGATATGAGTTATGTATGTTGGTGACCAAATGTTGTTCGGCGTCTCGAATAAGATCACGGATATGATGAGGAGCTCCGGAATAGTCCGGAGGTAAAGACTGATATATCGGATGATAGTGTTTGGTCTCCGGAATTCACCGGAAGGGGTTTCAGATGTTTGCTGAAATGTTCGAGTATGAGAACACTTCATTTGGGCCAAGGGGTAACGCCCACAAGGCTTTGGGAAGGTGCAAAAAGGAGTTTTGTGGAGGCCAGAGGGCCAGACGTCAGGGGCCCCGGCGTCTGGTCCTGGAGTCCAAGAAGGACTCATGCCTTGCGGGCTAAACCGACTTTGAGGAGGCTCTTTCTCCAAGAAACGATCCCAGGGCTCAACATATAAATAGAGGGGCAGGGCTAGCACCCGAAACACATCAAGATTCACCAAGTCGTGTGTCAGCAACCCCATCCTTTCTAGTTTATCCTCGGTCTAGTTTCCATTGCGCTTGGCGAAGCCCTGCGGACATTGTTCTTCACTACCACCGTCACCATGCCTCGTCTTGCCGGAACTCATCTATAACTTCGCCCCTCTTGCTGGATCAAGAAGGTGAGGACATCTTCGAGCTGAACGCTGAGGTACCGTACGTTCGGTACTTGATCGAGGCAGATAGATCTTGAAGGTGTACGACTACATCAACCGCATTAATAAACACTTCTGCTTAGCGATCTTCAAGGGTATGAAGATGCTCTCCCCCTCTCGTAGATATGCATCTCCACGGATAGATCTTGCGTGTGCGTAGAATTTTTTTGTTTTCCATGCAACGTTCCCCAACAGTAGATGCTTTTCCCCTCTCTTAGCTATGCATCTCCATGGATAGATCTTGCGTGTGCGTAGATTTTCTTTTTGTTTTCCATGCAACGTTCCCCAACAGTGGCATCATGAGCCAGGTCTATGCGTAGATGATATGCACGAGTAGAGCATAAAGGAGTTGTGGGCGATGATGTTCATATTGCTTACCTCCAATGTCTTATTTTAATTCAGCGGTATTGTGGGATGAAGCGGCTCAGACCAACCTTACATCTCCACGTACATGAGACTGGTTCCACCGATTGACATGCAACTTGTTTTGCATAAAGGTGGTTGGCGGGTGTTTGTTTCTCCTACTTTAGTTGAATAGCAACTTGATAATCACCGTTGTGGTTTTGCGTAGGTAAGAATGGTTCTTTCTAGTTGTCTATAGTAGCCACGTAAAACTTGCAACAACAAAGTAGAGGACGTCTAACTTTTTTTGCAGGGTATGTTGTGATGTGATATGGTTAAGACGTGATATGATATATGTTGATGTATGAGATGATCATGTTTTGTAATAAGTTCGCGACTTGCATGTCGATGAGTTCAACAATCGGCAGGAGCCTCAGGGTTGTCTTTAATTATTGTATGACATGCGTGTCAATCACTAAGCGTCATGTAATTGCTTTACTTTATCGCTATGCGTTAGCAATAGATGTAGAAGCAATAGTTGGCAAGACGACCCCGACACAACGATGGAGATAAAGGTGTCGCACCGGCGATGATGGATATCATGTCGTTGCTTTGGAGATGGAGATCAAAAGCACAAGATGATGATGGCCATATCATGTCACATATTCTGATTGCATGTGATATTTATCCTTCATGCATCTTATTTTGCTTAGAACAACGGTAGCATTATATATAAGATGATCCATTTACTTAATTTCAAGATAAAATTGTTCTCCCCGAGTATGCACCGTTGCTAAAGTTCATTGTTTCGAAGCACCTCGTGATTTTCGGGTGTGATAGACTCTACGTTCACATACAACGGGTGTAGGCCAGTTTTACACAAGTATAATACTTGGGTTAAAATTGACGAGCCTAACATGTATAGACATGGTCTCAGAACACTGGAAACTAAAAGGTCGAACATGAGTCATATAGTAGATATGATCAACATGGAGATGTTCAGCATTCAAGACTACCCCATCTCATGTGATGATCAGACAAGGGTTAGTTGATTTGGATCATGTATCACTTAGAAAACTTGAGGGGTGTTGATTTCAGTGGTAGTTCAGTAGTAATTATTTGAACTAAAATTTATCATGAACTTGGTCCTAATAGTATTTACAAATATGTGTTCTAGATCAATGGCCCGTGCTACAGTTCCCTTGAATTTTAATGCGTTCCTAGAGAAATCTAAGTTGAAAGATAATGGTAGCAACTACATGGACTGGGTCTGTAACTTGAGGATTATCCTCATTGCTACATAGAAGAATTATGTCCTTGATGCACCGCTAGGTGACGGATTTTCTGCAGGAGCTAATGCTGACTTTATGAACGTCTAGCAGGCTCGATCTGATGACTACTCGATAGTTCAGTGTGTCGTGCTTTACGGCTTGGAACCGAGACTTCAAAAGCGTTTTGAATGCCATGGAGCATATAAGATGTTCCAAGAGCTGAAATTGATATTTCAAGCTAATGCCCGGGTTGAGAGATGTGAAGTCTTCAACAAGTTCTTTAGTTGTAAGATGGAGGAGAACAATTATGTCAGTGAACACATACTCAGAATGTCTGGGTACCAGGTTCACTTGACTCGGCTGGGACTTGATCTTCCAGTTGAGTGTGTTATTGATAAAGTTCTTCAGTCACTGCCACCAGGCTACAAAGGCTTCATGATGAACTATAATATGCAAGGGATGAGGAAAACGATTCCCGAGCTCTTTGTGATGCTGAAATCGGCAAAGGTAGAAATCAAGGAAGAACATCAAGTGTTGACGGTTAGCAAGACCACTAGTTTGAAGAAAAAGGGCAAGGGAAAGAAAGGGAACTTTAAGAAGAATGGCAAACAAGTTGCCGCTCCCGTGAAGAATTCCAAAGCTGGATCCAAGCCTGAAACTGGGTGCTTCAACTACAAAGGAAATGGTCACTGGAAGCGGAACTGGCCCAAATATTGTTGGGTTCTACCGTAGGGTGCGTCGACTGCAAATTAAAAAATTTCTACGCGAAGAACATCCAGGAACATGCTAGGGAGATGGATCACAGATCCTTACCACTAGACGCGCAGTGTTGTGTAGCGGAAGTAGAGTTGGGGCAGCGCGTCTCCGGAGTTGTCTCCTCCTCGTTGATCTCTCAGGTAGCCGATCGGATCCCACGAATAGGTTCGCCGGAGCAGCACAAGTGCACCGCCTCTAACGGTATTCGCGCATACAGGAGGAACGTCATGCAGTGGACTGCTAGGTCCGATCACACAACCGGCGGTGAGTGGAGGTGGCTATTCGCAACACATGCAAACCCTAATGATGGCGCCGAAGCGATCAGGCCAAATGAGTGTGCCGCACCTCCACTATATATAGGCATCCGTTGCGGGCTCAACACTTGGGCCTCGCATGGACCCTAAAGCCCAAAGTCTATTCGGTCTGTATCCGAGTCCGAGTAGGACCAAGTCCGACTCGTGGAGTCGGATCCAACCTCATAGGTTCTTTCCCTTAAGCGCACGACCCCTTAGGTTCAAGTCGACTTGGTCGCAGGTCGGATCGCCTCCAACCTGCACGGTTGGTAGCGGCCTCTAGCAAGGCATGCCGACCACCAAGCAGACTATGAAGCTGGTTAGGCGAACCTGTACATCACACTTCCATTCCTTTTGCCACACGATATATGTTGTCGGGCTTAAGGCGAGTCTGTCATCCTTGTGCTAGCCTGACCTCTTTCTCGTTCTGATGGACTTTTGGAATCACTTGATTATGAATCATTCAATACTTGTGAACCATGCCACATGGGTAAGATGACTAAAACTCCATTCTCCGAAACAATGGAGCGAGCAAATGGCTTATTGGAAATAATACATACCGATGTATGTGGTCCAATGAGTGTTGAAGCATGCGGCGGTTATCGTTATTTTCTAACCTTCACAGATGATTTGAGTAGGTATGGGTATATCAACTTGATGAAACATAAGTCTGAAACATTTGAAAAGTTCAAAAAAAATCAGAGTGATGTCGAGAATCATCGTAACAAGAAAATAAAGTTTCTACGATCTGATCATGGAGGGGAATATTAGTTATGAGTTTGGCCTTCATTTAAAACAATGTGGAATTGTTTCACAACTCACGCCACCTGTAACACCACAACGTAATGGTGTGTCCGAACATCGTAACCATACTTTATTAGATATGGTGCGTTCTATGATGTCTCCACTGGTACGCGTCGGTGCTATACAAACGGTTTTTAACCCCTTTCCGCGACGGCATTTGGAACCGTCGCCAAGTGAGTGTGGGCGATAGGGGGTCCTTCCCACATGACCCAAAAACCATCGGGGATAGGCCCTCCTGGGAGAGGCTGGGGAGAAATGAGCTCGTGTGCGATCGGGCGACGCATCGAAACCCAATCATTTCCGTTCGTATGTACATCCCACACGGTGAATCCCAAAAAAACATTTCCGTTCGTATATATATCACACACAGTCAATCCAAGGAATATGTTTCCGTTCTTATGTACATCCCACACAGTCAATCTAGGGAAAATATTTCCGTTTGTATGTATATCACACACTGTCAATCGAAGGAATACGTTTCTGTTCTTATGTACATCCCACACAGTCAATCTAGGGAAAACATTTCCGTTCGTATGTACATCCCACACAGTTTTATGTGTAGGCTCGTGTGTGGAAGGTGTAATTATCATACATGATCTGCCTTGGTTAACTATTTGCTTTTATCAACTACATCACACACGTTTTGATGAAGAAAACTATGTGGCATTGGGCTATCCATCACAAGCGCTTTTACTACTAGAACCATTTGCAAAGTTCCATGACACATTTAGCAGGTTTATTAGTTTACAATTAATAATTCTAGTATTACGCAAATTCACATTTCATATCGAATAGTTGTTTGCCAATTTTATACCAGGCACATAAATATATTATAACATCACAGTACGATAGCTACATGAGAACAACACAGTACAACATATAGCTAATTCAACTTCATAAGAACAATATTAGAACAATATATTCATTACCTAATTGAGATCATCGAGGCTCGTCTTATCCACCTCTGCTTTTAGTTCAGTAAGAACCTGTTTTGCACAGGCCAACTCGGAAAGTGCCTCCTCCTTCGCCAACACCATCTTAGCAAAGTCTGATTTAAAACATCTGAGTTCATTCTCCACCTTCCTCTTTTTATCCCACATCTTCAAATATTCATCAGCGTTGACAACACTCTCTCTAGGCCTAACTCTATTCTCTTCCTCATACATGCTCTAGATCTTTGCTAGGCACATCTTCAAAGTCTGTGGCCACTCTTGATCAACCCACTCCAAGTAAGAACACTTCCCTTCATCCTATAATATTTAAAAATAGATCAGTAACAATTGTAGGGGAAATGGGTTTATAGCAACATAGAAAATCACCAATGCTTATTTTGAAAAACTAAAGAAACATGCTAATCATGACATATCTTCTCAAAAAGATCAGTGTGCAAATGAATTAATTGCTACTGAGACAACAACCAAATTCTGAAACATCAGAAGCTATAATTAACTACAACAACGCTACAAGTTCTTACTCATGTATAATAAATAACAAATTGAACATTTTATGAGGAATGTAAATATAACTGCAACAATATAGCGACAGTGTTTGGATGGCAGCAAATTGATACTAACATGTGTGTACATGCACAAATTTAGTAACATAGTGTTGGAAATATGCCCTAGAGGCAATAATAAAATGGTCATTATTATATTTCCTCGTTCATGATAATTGTCTATTCTTCAGGCTATAACTGTATTAACCGGAAACTGTAATACATGTGTGAATACATAGACCACAACATGTCCCTAGTGAGCCTCTAAT
The DNA here is from genome assembly GCA_902687465.1 of Secale cereale. Classification (NCBI taxonomy): domain Eukaryota; kingdom Viridiplantae; phylum Streptophyta; class Magnoliopsida; order Poales; family Poaceae; genus Secale; species Secale cereale. The sequence goes on from LR738713.1 coordinate 738,199,044, forward strand.
TGACTAGCTCGTTGATCAATAGATGGTCACGGTTTCATGGCCATGAACATTGGATGTCATTGATAACGGGATCACATCATTAGGAGAATGATGTGATGGACAAGACCCAATCCTAAGCATAGCACAAGATCGTGTGGTTCGTCTGCTAAAGCTTTGCTGTCAACTATCAATTCCATAGACCATGAGATTGTGTAACTCCCGGATACCGTAGGAATGCTTTGGGTGTGCCAAATGTCACAACGTAACTGGGTGGCTATAAAGGTACACTACGGGTATCTCTGAAAGTGTCTGTTGGGTTGGCATGAATCGAGACTGGGATTTGTCACTCCATGTGATGGAGAGGTATCTCTGGGCCTACTCGGTAAGACATCATCATAATGAGCTCAATGTGACTAAGGGGTTAGCCACGGGATGATGTGTTACGGAACAAATAAAGAGACTTGCCGGTAACGAGATTTAACAAGGTATAGGGATACCGATGATCCAATCTTGGGCAAGTATCATACCGGTAGACAAAGAGAATTTTATACGGGATTGATTGAATCCCTGACATCGTGGTTCATCTGATGAGATCATTGTGGAACATGTGGGAGCCAACATGGGTATCCAAATCCTGCTGTTGGTTATTGGCCGAAGAGATGTCTCGGTCATGTCTGCATGGTTCCCGAACTCGTAGGGTCTACACACTTAAGGTTCGGTGACGCTATAGTTGTTATGGAAAATTGTATGTGGTTACGGAAGGTTGTTCGGAATCCCTGATGAGATCCCAGACGTCACGAGGAGTTCAAGAATGGTCCGGACGTGAAGATTTAGACATGGGAAGTCCAGTTTCAGCCACCGGAAAAGTTTCGGGGTCACCGGTATTGTACCGGGACCACCGAAAGGATTCCGGGGCCCACCGGGTCGGGGCCACCTGCCCCGGAGGGCTTATTGGGCTGAATGTGGGAGGGAACCAGCCCCCTAGTCGGCTGGTGCGCCCCCCAATGGACCAAGGCGCCTAGGGTTAGAAACCCTAGGGGGTGGGGGCGCCTCCCACCAAACTTGGGGGGCAAGTCCCCCCTGGCCGCCCCCCCCTTGTAGATGGGATCTAGGGGGGACGGCCCCCTCTCCCCTTCCCCTATAAATTGTGGGGGGTTGGGAGGGCAGCGTCACCACATCCCCGGCGCAGCCCTCCCCCCTCCCAACTCCTCCTCTATCTCCATAGAGCTTGGCGAAGCCCTGCCGGAGAACTGCAAGCTCCACCACCACGCCGTCGTGCTGCCGGAGCTCTTCCCCAACTTCTCCTCCCCCCCTTGCTAGATCAAGAAGGAGGAGATGTCCCCAGGCTGTATGTGTGTTGAAGGTTGAGGCGCCGTTGTTCGGCGCTTGATCAGAATCGGCCGCGATCTAAATCGCCGCGCGTATGAATACACCAACCACGTTCTAGTACCGCTTCCGCTTTGCGATCTTCAAGGGTATGAAGATGCACCCCCCTTCTCGTTGCTAGTTTCTCAATAGATTGATCTTGGTGATGCATATAAATTTTTTGATTTCTGCTATGATCCCCAACACATAGAACTAATAGCACTAAGGTCGTCCACTATGTGTGCCAAAACTGGTGTAAAGACAATTGTTGCTACATCTCGCACCGTTGGCCTGCCCTGGCGAGCCGATGCAGTGGAAAAAACATCAGGGACCCGGAATCCGGAGCAGCTAGTTGCTCCAATGCACAGTTCCTTCGTGCCATAAAGATTTAGTATTTTACTGTTTGGCTGCTCGGATGTGTGGACCAAAGTTGGCTGCACAAACTGCTGAAGCAGTGCCAAATAATTTTCTAATGGCATCGTTGATGAGATGGTAACAATTTTAGATACTAGGTACAAACAGTGACACTGTCTTAGGATGCATTCGGTTGAAGGTGTGGTATGAATGAGTTGGGACCGTGACAGTGTCTGAATCCCATCTAACAAATGATTTGTAACACCGAAAGAGGGTCTAACCTGCTCTGCACATGCCAGAAACTTCCTCCCATTGTCCACAGATTCAAACGCAACTAGCTTCACGCATGGAGATTGATGGTGACAACGAGCAGATAGATCTTCAGCCACCCCGCTCCATTTGTTGCCAGTGATGGTCCTAGGGAGCTACAAGAGGAAGAAATGATTCAAATCGACCGCCGGGTAAAAATCCTTCATTCCATGTCATAGCCCGAGAGAGAGAAGAGAGGCATATCCGGGTGGTGAAGGAGTCGTCATCGGAGGAGGAACCGCTGGAGAGGTCTTTGAAGAAGACCATGGCGACCCCGGCGGTAGGATGCGAGACGACGAGAGCGATGATGCAAGTGATGAAGCGGCTATAGCTTAGGAAGGAAGGAAGGAGGAAACAGGGGAAATGTGACTTGTGGTCGGCGAGAATAGGGGGTGGGGAAGGAGGGAGGGGCGGGGTAGATATTTTGGCGGTAGGCCAATTTTTTTGGTAATATGTAGGTAAAATTAGCACGCGGTGCCGCTGCACCATTCACTTTGAACGATTGTGTGCATCGCAAACGATTCTTCTGCTTTACGCGCATGGGATGAGTTTGATAATTTAACGCCGCTTGCTAATTTGGGCACACAAAAGTGCATACAGTAGATAGACCACACTTACTGAATCGAGCAATTTTAGTAATTAAATAGAGCTAGTTGACCTAAACATTGCTCTAAAAAAATACCAGCATTAAAATCATAGCCTATGTACGCATAATTTTAACAAATCCGCCGCTGCGCCGGCCTATGCATCGCCAGTGTGAGATGAGACGTCGATGACTTGTCCCGGCGACATGCCGTCGTTGGTAGACTTCGCGCCCCCCCCCCTGCTGAAGTCGACCGCATCCTTGTCCTCGTCCTCATCCTCGGCACCGCCCTCAAGGTTGTAGTACTCATAGTAGTGGCTGCGTGAGAGCTCGATGTTAGTGTCAAAACCGGCGGATCTCGGGTAGGTGGTCCCGAACTATGCGTCTGAGGATTGATAGTAACAGGAGGCTGGGGACGCGATGTTTACCCAAGTTCAGGCCCTCTCGATCGAGGTACTACCCTACTTCGTGCTATATTAATATGGATGAATATGATTACAAGAGTTGATCTGCCTTGAGATCGTAATGGCAAAACCCTAGAGTCTAGCCTATGAGGATGTTATGATTCTCTAGCCTCTACGGACTAAACCCTCCAGTTTATATATGCACCGGAGGGGCCTAGGGTTTGTACATAACCATCTTGCAGAGGAAGGAAATATTACACATGTCGGTGTACTAGAGTAGGGGTACCCTTAGTACCCCGAACTTGTGCACGGGCTGTCGCAGCGTCCCACGGCAAGGCTTGCCAGGTGACCGCCAAGACCTCTCGTGGTTCATTTGGAGCCATTCAAGAACAAAGTATCCAAGGCAAGGAAACAAGTCCCCGGCAAGAGGAGCTTGCCGGGAAGGCCGCTCAAGGCACAAGACCCCGGCAAGAGGAGCTTGCCGGGAAGGCCGACCAAGGTATCTCAAGGAACTTGCCGCGACGCGCCACGCGTCCCGGCAAGGCCCGGTGAGCGACAAGCTCCCGGAAGCGACAAGATAGCGACCGCGGCAAGGCGCTTGCCGCGGCAAGCTTCCACTCAGTGCCCGCGCTCCAGCGCATCCACCCACGTGTCGCTCTGGGACCCTTCCAGGCGCTTGTGGCGGAAGGCTGTGCAACCAGGGGTACACGGTGGCAAGCGGCGATGACAAGGCTACCGTCGTGGCGGACGGTGGTGCCCCTGACGGCCACTTTTTGCACTGTTTGGGCGACGGCGACGGGCATTTAATGCCCTTGTCCCCTGCCGTCAGGGTTAGGTATGGAACACTGTACAAACACTGTACCAACTACCACTCTTTTTACACTTTTACCCTCATCTGCGTTGCCACCTGTCGGTGACCCCTTGAGCCTATAAAAGGAGGCCCATGCGCAACGTAGAGGGGGGTTAGACATTCGATCATTCTCACGCTCGGTCTTGCTAGCCACTGGAGTGTACTGTAGCTCCCTGCGCTCCCGAGCCAAGAACTCAATACAACCACCAAATCAGGAGTAGGGTTTTACGCATCCGTGCGGCCCGAACCTGGGTAAACTGCTTGTGTGCTCGCCTCGATCCGCTCTTTGTGCTACCTCCGCCCCCTGCCGTACTGAAAAGGGGCTCCGGTCCCATAGGTGTTCGTGGGTGGATCAGTTTCCCCGACATCTTTGGTGCGCCAGGTAGGGGGCGCGTCGAGGTTGTGTGAACCCGATCCGGCGTCACACGAGCTAGATCTTCGTCATCATCTTCATCAACATGCCGCCGAAGAAGAAGGCTTCGGAGGCAGCAGGCCCGTCCGCGTCGATCCCGCCACCGCCGGAGCCAACGGCTGGTGGCGTACACGCCGGCGGAAGAACGGACGTCGACGAGGGAACTCACGGTGCCGCCAAGTCCAAGGACAAAGCTACGCTGCTTACCGGCGGCGTAGCCGGCTCCCGCGACGACCGGGCGCACTCCAAGACCTCGGCGTCCGTGCATGCACCGCGCCCATCTCAGGAGGCGCGGGACCGGCAGCGTCGTGGTACTCAAGGTACCATACGCTTGCTGGGCCAGGGTCAAGCTGGCGGATCTCGGGACGTTCAAGACCAGCATACGCACCAACATGCTGGCACGAGCAAGGCGCGGTCGCCGGGACGGGATGCTGCTCCTTCTAACGCAGTTAGAAGTCCGAGCATATCCCGCTCCTCGCACCGTTCGCCACCGCTACCAGCCACTCCAGCAGAAGCCCTAGCACTAGCTCAACTGCTCCTAGACTTCCCTCCAGCGGCAGACAAGGCCGACGACTGGAGGGCCACCATCCAGAGTCTCATCGCCTTCGCCAACGGCGACACTCCGCAGCAGCCGAGCACGTCGCGGCCACGGCAAGTCAGCCAGGCGCGGGCCGATGGCGACAAAACCGCTGGGGGTGCAACCACCGTGCACTCTCCACCCCGAAGGCCAAGATCGCCAACTCGCCGTGTCAACCTCGATAGCGACTCCACCGCGTCGTCGGGTCCGCGAGCTCTTCGCGATCAGCGCCAAGTTCTTCAAGATCGCCGACAAGAAGACACTCGTACTCGCATCGAGCGCCGAAGAGAAGCGCGGCGTCAGTCAGACCAGCGCGCTGGGCCCACTGTCGACATGCAGGCGCCAGGGGGACCAGGCGACTTGCCGTACGCGGTAGGCTGTCCTGCGTTCACTCGTGAGCTGCGGCAAGTCCAGTGGCCCAGCATGAAAAATTTCAAGCCAGACGTGCCGGAGAGTTACGACGGCAAGACGCACCCGTCAGAGTTCCTCAGCATCTACACCATCGTGGTGCAAGCCGCTGGGGGGCGAGACGAGAAGATCCTTGCCAACTACTTCCCGCTGGTGCTCAAGCCAAACGTCAGATCCTGGCTCATGCACTTGCCGGACAACTCCATTTCTTCTTGGGCCGACCTGTTCCATCAGTTTGTCGGCGCCTTTACAGGCGGCCACAAACCTCATGGCCAGGAGAGTGACCTTCACCTGCTCGCCCAGAAGGAAGGAGAGCCCCTGCGCAAGTATATCCAGAGGTTCAGCCGTGTACAGCACAACATCCCAGACGTCCACCCTGCCGCGGTTATCAGCGCGTTCCATCAGAACGTGCGTAACCGCAGGATGAGGGAGGAGATGGCGATGTGCAAGATCAGGGACATCAGCGAGCTGTACGCCCTAGCCGACAAGTGTGCACGTGCTGAAGAAGGGAGGAAACTCCCCGGAGAGGATACAGGAGCAGGAGGATTTGACAGTGAGGATGCCGCCCCGGCAAAGAAAAACCGGTGGCGAAACAACAGGAAGAAGAAGAACAAAGAGGTGCTGGTCGTTGAGCAGTCCGGCAAGGAAGGTGGCGCCAAGAAAGCCCAAGTTGGTAGCTCCGGCAAGGAAACTGCCGCACGCACCAACTGCCAGGCTGTGGCGGCCGCCGACAAGCAGGACGGCACCGACAAGCAGTACTGCAAGATCCACCGCACCAAGGATCATGACCTCCAGAACTGCAAGAGGGTCGAGCAGCTTGTCGAGCAGCAGAAAGCTGAGTACGAGCGGCTCGACGAGGAGAAGGCCCAAGGAGGTGATGGAGGATCTGGCAAGAAGCGGCCATTCAACGGCCGGGGAGGACGCCACGGCAAGGCCAAGCAGCGGCAAGGAGATAGGCCTCCCCGTGGCCGCGATAAGGATGAAGATGACGACGACGACGAAGACATGGATGATGGAGAGACCAGTGAGCAGGAGTTCCAGAAAGCCACAGAGGTTTTGTGCGTTGACGGTGGTGCTTCTCTGCATACTTCGCACCGCCAACTCAAACAATGGGTGCGGGAAGTTAATGCAGCAGAACCGCCTGTCGAATCGCGCAAGCTTCTGAAGTGGTCCAGCACGCCTATCATCTTTGATATTGAGGACCACCCTGATCGCACAACTGCGGTTGGGGTGCTTGCCGATGTTGGTTTCACCAACTATCTGCAACCTCAAGGTCACTAAGATGTTAGTTGACGGCGGGGCCGGCTTGAACTTGATCTCCTCCGCTGTGGTCCGGAAACTCCAGATCCCTGACAGCGAGCTCGAAGAGACCGGAACGTTCCAAGGAATCAACCCGGGAAGGAGCAAGCCGAAGGGGAAGATCATGCTGCCAGTGACGTTTGGCGGCGAGCTAAACTTCAGGACTGAGAGGGTCACTTTTGACGTTGCCGATTTCCCATTGCCTTACAATGGGATACTTGGCCGTCCAGCGCTCGCCAAGTTCATGGCAGCCTCTCACTACGCCTACAACATGCTTAAGATGCCAGGCCCGATAAGCGTCATCTCTGTCTCTGGCGACAAGAAGGATGCCCTTATCTGCGCCGACAAGATTTACGGGGAAGCAGCAGCCGCAACAGATAACAAGTCACTTGCCGCTGAAGCTCCCGGGGAGAAGAAGAAGACCAAGTCCGGCAAGAGCTCTGGGGCCCACTCCGGCAAGCGCACCTCTTCGGAGTGCTGCACTACTGTCGAGGACGCACCATCGAGCTCCACCGGCAAGTGTAAGAAGGTGATGGCAGCTCCGCCAGCGACCAAGAAGGTGTCCGCCAAGGAGGACGACACTGGTGGTACTTTCACCATCAGTGCCACGCTTGACCCCAAATAGGAAAGCGCGCTCGTTGCTTTCCAGCGGGCGAATGTAGACGTGTTTGCGTGTCAACCGTCTGACATCCCCGGTGTTCCCATGAAAGTAATTGAACACAAGCTTGTCGTTTGTCCTCACGCGCGGCCCGTCAAGCAAAAAGTTAGGAAACAAGCAGTGGAGCGCCAAGAGTTCATAGCAGAAGAAATCAAGAAGTTGGAAGCAGCAGGCCTTGTCAAAGGTGTCAGGGATATGACTAGCAGGTATGAACCGGCTAGTATAAACCGGTTCATTATAATATGCTCGGTTGTAATATTTAGTAAAGGCTACGGCCCATGAGATCTTAGGGCCCATGTATAGAGTTACGATTTGTAAACCGCCCGATGATGTAACTTGAGAGATAAGGAAGAAAGAGCAGAGACCGAGGCGGACACAAGTATGAGACGGCCTCAGGACTCTGTAAACCGGACTGGGCGTCGCCTCTCTATATAAAGGGATGACCCGGCGATGGTTCAGGGGAGGCAAGAATCAAACCGTCGAGACTACAGGCAAGCGATCCGCTCCCTGTAATCCGACGCCCAAGCAATACCAAACCAACTAGACGTAAGCTTTTACCTTCATCGAAGGGGCCGAACTAGTATAAACCCTCTGTGTCCTTTGTGTGCTATGAACCCCTTCAAGCTAACCCGTGCGATGGTTCCATCATCAAGTCCGTTAAACCGGACATCTGCCGTGTTAATTCCACGACAGTTGGCGCCCACCGTGGGGCCTCCGCACGATGGTTTCGAGTTCTTGAAGGGCAGCTTTGAAGGGCTCAAGGGCTACGTTGTCGGCCAGATGACCAAGAGTCGCCGCGGCCGGATCTACATCAACGACGCGAGTTGGGGACCGGAGGCCGATTCAATCGAATACGGGTACCGGGTTCCCTTCGGTGGCATCCATGTCTTCATTGGCAAGATCGGCGAACCGGGACCTGAGCCGGACATCTTCCCCAACATCATCGAGCCGGCTCAGCGTGCGAGATTGACCCGGATTCAGCCCGCCATGAAGCATGTTTTCGTTGGAGCAGTTCACGGGGTCCAAACCGAGGACGGATCGGAATCCGGCGGCGAAACTGTTGTCTATTCTGACGACGGATCGTCATCCGGAGAGACTGAGTCTTTGTATCAGTTGCGGGACGGCCGGTCTGAGGGTGAGTCCGATGGATACAGTATTCCGGACCCCTTTGATCCGCCAAACCGGGTGGCTGTTTTTATGGCCGGTTCACAATCTACGCCGCAGTCCACGGTGAACGGGGCGATAGCAGAAGCTGGTGTAGGCGGGAGCGGCTCAGCCCTCTCACCTACTGATGTTCTGTCCACCTTGATCGAGGAGTTCACAGCTAAAGCGGTGGCAGTAATAGCTCCAGCAGACAAGGCGCAACATGATGCAGAGCTCCTTCAGTTAAAAGGCCGGATTGATCAAGTAAAGGATGATCTGAAAACAGAGAAGGCTATGATAGCGATAAGGCAGGCAGAGCTGGATGATCAGGCTTTTCATCTACGGATGGAGCAGGCCTCTGTACAGGGAGTAAGGGGTCGGAAATATCAATCTCGTTTACCACCAGTTTACAAAGCAACGGATCTGTTCAGGACGCCTGGGGCTCGCAATGATCTGGCGTTAAACCGGAGGGCACCCCCAGCCAGGGACGAGCCGGTTCAGCAGCCCACTACGGAGCAAGATCGGCGGATCACGTCTGCACCTCACGTTCCTACCCCTCCAGGTCATTATTCAAATCCTTTGGATAATATTGTTGCTGCTGCTGCACGTTTGGCCGCTTTACCCGTTGAAGGAACGTCCCCGGTAGCGTTGGAGGCACGCAGAGTCAAGGAGCTACTTAATACGGCATTAGTACAGCAGCAGGCATATTCTCATAGCAGGGAGAGGTTACATTCAACACCACGTCCCAGCCAGAGTTACACTAGGCATTGGGAGGAACCAGAAGTGTCTAGCAGTGAACGCAGACGACATCAGCGCAAACAAAATAATCCGGCAGGCGCGGATGCACAAGCTCAAGATGCAAACCGGGTTAGGTCAGGAGCCCGGGAGGAGGTCCGTCAAACGACGCCGGTTCAAACTACCACAGCAGAGACAGGAGTCACGACGAGTTCCTTTGGAGTGCCGTGTCTTATCCCCGCTTTGCGGAGTGTGAAGCTGCCCAAGGATTTTAAGGGCCCCCGTAAGGTACCTAATTACACTGCAGATTTACCTCCTGAAGCTTGGGTGGAGAGTTATGAGATGGCCATGGAGATGCTGGACGTGGATGAAGCGGCTTGTGCAAAGTACTTTACTATGATGCTTGAGGGTACAGCCCGGACCTGGCTAAAGGGTTTACCCCCTAATTCCATCGGATCATGGGGAGAGTTACGTCGCCAGTTTATCAAAAATTTCAAAGATACGTGCAAGCAGCCAATGTCAGTAGTAGATCTGGCGGCCTGTGTGCAAGGAGAACAGGAATCTACAAGTGCATGGGTGCGGCGAGTGTCAGAGATCTTGCACTCTTCGAATAGTATCAATCCTAGTACGGCAATAGTAACTTTAGAGAACAATTGCCGGTTTGAGTCTCTAAAGTTAAAGCTAGGACGGCTTAAAAGGGATTGCAATGATATGGGAACTCTCATGAGTGCTCTGGTAAAATATGGGGACTCTGGTAATACCAAGTATGCAGAAGCTGAGGGAGACAAAGCAGGGAAGGTTAACAAACTTGGTAAACCGGTGCAGGTTAACCCGGCTACTGCAAGTTTCTTAGGCAAGCGAAAGGCAGAAGGTGGCTCTGATTTCGTAGCCAATACCCAAGTTCAAGGGGGTTTTCAGCGTAATAGGGGCAACCCACCTCAACAAACCGGCGGAGGGGATGTTAGTTGGGACCAAGAGTTAGATCAGCCTTGTCCGAAGCATGGCTCGAGCAGACGGCTGGCAAAACACACTATAAGAGAGTGCAAGCCCTTTATGGAAGCAATGATGGGCCGCTTCAATCCTAATGACAGGCCTCCAAATGGCGGTTCAGGCCCAGGGTTCTATGGTCCGGGTCATCAGGGGAACAGCTCCGGATCAGGATATAGGGGCAATAACAATGGTAATCAAAGTCGGGCCGGTAATCAAAATGGTCAAGGAAGTTATAATAGCCAGGGCAATCAGCCGCGTAATCAGGGTGGTTACAATAACCAAGGCAGTCAACAGCAGGGCCAAGGTAATCACAATAATCAGGGTAATCAGCAGCGTCAGCAACAACAACCACAATCCAGATATCAGAGTAATCCGAAGGAGTTGAGTAGTGGGCAATACCATGTATTCACCACAAGTCTGTGTAAACGAGATCAGAAGGTTTTTAAGCGGGCAGTTAACGCGGTTGAACCGGCAACACCGCAATTTCTGCGCTGGTCGGAGCAGCCCATTGTATGGAGTAGGGAGGATCACCCAATGCGGGTGGATAATCCGGGCCACTTAGCCTTGGTGGTAGCGCCACAGGTGGGAGGTTATAAGTTCACTAAAGTTCTCATGGACGGCGGTAGCAGCATCAACATCTTGTACTATGAGACTTTCCGTCGTATGGGCCTAACGGATAAGAAGTTAAGGCAATCAAACACGGTGTTCCACGGGGTGGTTCCAGGTAAGTCGGCTTATCCAGTTGGAAAGATTGACTTGGAAGTTACCTTTGGAGATGAGCATGATTCCAGGTCAGAAATGATAACTTTTGAAGTTGTCAAGATCCGGAGCCCCTATCACGCTTTATTCGGGAGAACGGTTTATGCCAAGTTTATGGCTAGGCCATGTTATGTTTATCTGCAACTCAAAATGCCGGGTCACAAGGGCACGATCACAGTTCATGGAAGTCGCAAGATAGCAGTGGAGTGTGAAGAGGGAGATGCAACCTACGCGGAGGCAGTATGTGCCACAGAAGAGTTGAAGTTTTATAAAGATAATGTTGATCCGATAGATATGACTCCGCTGAAGAAGCCAACTACAGAGCATGATCCGGCATTGAAGTTTAAATCGGCGGAGGAGACCAAGCAAGTTGATTTTGTGCCAGGTGATTCATCCAAGCAGTTCACTATCAGCGCTAACCTTGATCCCAAATAGGAAAGCGCGCTCATCGAGTTCATCCGTGAGAACAGGGATATCTTTGCATGGAAACCTTCTGACATGCCAGGTATACCGAGGGAACTCGCTGAGCACAGTCTTAATATTGATCCGAAGTTTAAACCGATCAAGCAATATCTGCGCCGCTTCAACGAAGAGAGGCGCAAGGCTATAGGAGAGGAAGTGGCCAGGCTTTTGGCTGCAGGGTTCATAGTGGAAGTTTTTCACCCAGAGTGGTTGGCTAATCCGGTGCTGGTGTTAAAGAAGAATGGGAAGTGGAGAATGTGTGTGGACTACACAGACCTCAACAAAGCTTGTCCAACTGATCCTTTTGCTCTCCCTCGCATTGATCAGATTATCGATGCTACAACGGGATGTGAGCGGCTAAGCTTTTTGGATGCATATTCAGGATATCACCAGATCAAGATGGCAGTTAAAGACCAAGAGAAGACAGCTTTCATAACCCCTTTTGGTGCTTTTTGCTATGTATCTATGCCTTTTGGACTCAAGAGTGCTCAAGCAACTTATCAACGTTGCGTTCAGAATTGTCTTAAAGGACAGATAGGGAGGAATGTTCATGCCTATGTGGATGACATTGTGGTTAAATCAAGGAGAGAGGAGACGATGATAGAGGATCTTAAGGAGACTTTTGACAATCTTCGAGCCTATAAGATGATGCTTAATCCGGAGAAGTGTGCCTTTGGTGTTCCGGCAGGTAAACTACTGGGATTCTTGGTCTCAAACAGAGGAATAGAAGCTAATCCAGAGAAGATTAAGGCAATCACATCTTTGACTAAACCAGTTTGCATCAACGATGTTCAGCGTATCGCTGGCTGGATCACAGCATTAAGCCGGTTCATCAGCCGTTTGGGAGAGAAGGCGATCCCGCTTTACCAGATGCTGAAGAAAACAGATCGGTTTATATGGAGTGATGAGGCGAACGCGGCGTTTGAGGATCTGAAGCGGCAACTGGCAAAGCCGCCGGTCCTGGCTACCCCTGTTGATAAGGAGCCGCTGCTGTTATATGTCGCTGCCAATGCACGGGCAGTCAGCGTCGCAATTGTGGTTGAGCGCAAGGAAGCAGGAAAGGAATACCCGGTTCAGCGTCCGGTTTATTACGTAAGTGAAGTACTCATTGAATCCAAGCAAAGGTACCCACATTGGCAGAAACTGGTGTATGGTGTGTTCATGGCAAACCGGAAGCTGAAGCACTATTTCCAAGGTCATCCAATAACTGTGGTTAGTTCAGCACCGTTGGGGGACATAATCCAGAACAGGGAAGCTACGGGTAGAGTAGCGAAGTGGGCCATTGAGCTCAGCCCACATGAGTTGAAGTATGTGCCACACACCGCTATAAAATCTCAGGCATTGGTGGATTTCATCAATGATTGGACAGAGTTGCAAACCCCTGAGGAGAAGCCGGATCTTACATACTGGACGATTCACTTTGATGGTTCAAGACAGTTGGAAGGCTCAGGGGCTGGAGTTGTCTTAACTTCCCCCCGAGGCGATAAATTTTGTTACGTCCTCTGTTTATTGTTTCCTTGTACTAATAATGCAGCGGAATACGAAGCATTGCTTCATGGCATACGGATGGCAAAGGAGATGAACTTGAGCCGGGTCAAATGTTTTGGCGATTCAGATCTGGTGGCACAGCAAGTTTCAGGCAAGTGGGATTCAAGAGATCCCCTCATGGCAGCTTACAGACGGGAAGTGGAAGCAGTTGCTGGATATTTCAAAGGGTATCAAGTGGAACACATAGACCAACGAAAGAATGAAGCGGCTGATGCTTTAAGCCGGTTGGGATCTCAACGTAAACCGGTGCCGCCAAATACTTTTTTGGATGAGCTGCACAGTCCATCAGTACAAGTGCCGTCAGAGGAAGACCTAGCTGTTCCTGATCCGGAGGCACAGCTAGTTGCAGCACTTCATGTTAACCCGGATTGGACACTGCCCTATTTGGCATATCTGAGTCGAGGAGAGTTACCGGACGATGAGATAGAGACACGACAGATAGTCCGGCGTTCTAAGTCCATGACAATTGCAAACGGAGAGCTTCATCATCGCAGTACTTCTGGAGTATTTCAGCGGTGTGTATCAGCTGAGGAAGGTTGTGAGATTCTTCGCGAGATCCATGAAGGGGATTGTGGTTATCATGCCGGTTCAAAATCATTGGTGGCTAAAGCTTTCCGACATGGTTTCTATTGGTTAACAGCTCATGCTGATGCGGCAGATCTAGTTCGGAAGTGTGATGCTTGTCAGAAGTTTTCGAGACGTGCTCTTGTTCCGGCGCAGGAGCTCCGGATGATACCAATAACTTGGCCGTTTGCGACTTGGGGGCTTGATATGGTTGGACCCTTTAAGCGATCTCAAGATCAGAAAACTCATCTACTGGTGGCGGTGGATAAGTTTATAAAGTGGATTGAGGCAGAGCCTATGAGCAAGTGTGATGCGGCCACAACAGTCAAATTCATCAAAAAGGTAATTTTCCGGTTTGGCTTTCCGCACAACATCATCACAGACAATGGCACCAATTTATCTCAGGGTGAGATGGAAGAGTTTTGTCAACGAGAACATATTCGCCTAGATGTATCTTCTGTGGCTCACCCCCAATCCAATGGTCAAGCTGAAAGAGCAAATCAGGAGATTTTGCGAGGTATCAAGCCCCAGCTTATGACTCCCTTGCAAAGAACCCCGGGATGTTGGGTCGAGGAGTTACCATCTGTCCTATGGAGTATCAACACTACGCCAAACCGGTCCACAGGTTATACACCTTTCTTTATGGTATATGGTGCTGAAGCGGTCCTTCCAAGTGATATCCATCATGATTCACCAAGGGTGACAGCCTATGTTGAAGCGGCCAATGAGCAGGCAAGACAAGACAGTTTGGACCGGCTGGATGAAGAGCGTGATATAGCAGCAGCACGGTCTGCAATCTATCAACAAGACTTGCGCAGATATCACAGCCGCCGGATCAAGAGCAGAACATTCCAGGAGGGTGACTTAGTACTCCGGCTCATCCAAGACAAAACAAATATGCCCAAGCTATCCCCACCTTGGGAAGGGCCCTTCGTGGTCAGCAAGAATCTACATAACAGTTCATATTACCTGCTGGACGTTCGAGAACACAAGGACTCACGGACATCAGAGGAGGAGACGAAGAGGCCATGGAACATTGCCCACTTACGGCCATACTATACTTGAGCTATGAGCTCCACTGTATCCTATGTATATATTATGATTAATGAATAAACCGGCACCCTCGGTAAACCGGGGGCTCAGCCTTTTTTCCAATACAAATATCTTATGAGAACAACCATATATATATCATCATATGTCATATTTCAAAGATATCCATCGCTTTATAACTGATTTTTGCAGAGTATATACTCAGAAGCAATAAAACTCCCTGAAAAGCATAAAGGTCACATCCGGCTCAAAGAGGACGCTTCACGCAAACCCTCTGGATGGTAATCCATCCAGTGATTGGTTCAAGATTTACCCATGGCTTCATGGAGCCATGGAGACCCTCTGGAAACGCTACGGGCATCCAGTGATTGGTTTATATTTCCCATGGTTTTAAGGAACCATGGAGACCCTCTGGAAAGGCTACACCATCCAGTGATTGGTTTATAATTACCCATGGTTTCAAGGAGCCATGGAGGCCCTCTGGAAAGGCTACGGTCATCCAGTGATTGGCTAAAGTTTTTTCTTATGGTTCCTATGGAAAGATGAGATTATCCGCATCCATCGACAGGCCCTCTGGAAAGACGAGATTACCCGCATCCAGTGATTGGCTGAACCTTGCTTTGAGCCTGGCAGCTCATAAAAAGCCTCGACTACATGATTTTATTTGCAAATTTGCATTTTCTGATCTTTATGTGTTCTGATTTTTTAATCCGGAGTGGGACAATTCAAGAAATTGACCACACATCTACAAAGTTGAAAAGTCTGGGTCATGAGCACCAGCATGAGTGAAAAGTTTGGGTTAATTCGGTGTCTATCATAACCCGGAACAATCATTAGGCAGAAACAATGTAAGAGGCTAGACATGATTTAAGCCGGCAGTTTCTATAAGACCATGGATCATTTATAAATTCCCTTCAAGGTAAGATTTGCCGGATTAAGAATATCAAGCATACTTGATCTCAGGTATAAAATTATTTCTGACATAAGTATACACTTGTTTGATATATTGTGAGAACAATTTAATCTGTCCAGCGGTAAACCGCTAGGACATATTTTCAGTGTTACTTATGCAGGAACAGATGATACGCAAGATAAGCGACATCAGACAAAATTTAAATTGGCAAACATTAAAACAAGAAGTCAGAATATCCGGATCAAAGCGGATAATGTTTCAGCTATCCTATTACAAGGCATAGCAAGCCTGACGGATTAAAAGATTGTTCGATAAAACAGGACTGCAACTACAACAATAAGTTATGAGCTATGCTCCCTCCTGCTGCGACGACTGGGCATCGACTTGATCCGGAGTTTCTTCTTCTTCTTGAAGCGGCTGGAAGTCTGGGACGCACCAGTCGATTTTCGTTAAAGCCCGGAAGTACATTTCTTCATTGATGAGCTCAGACGGTTCAATATCTGGAGCGAAGGTATGAGGGCGTACTGGTGGAATTAGATTGACAGTATCATAAACCGGCCGTTCCACCCGCTCATTCTGCAAGTTATATCCTGGATGATACCTTGATAAGTCTGATTCGGCCGCAAGTTTGCTGGCAAGAGGCCGCATCTCCTTCGTCAAGGCATGGAGATCCCTTTCAGTAAAAGCTGATCCGTCTTCTTTAGTGTTAGGAAACCCACTCAAGGCTTCATCCGGATCAAAATCAGGGACCCAAGCCTTAGCTCTGGTCAGTGCATTGAGAGAACCGGCCCGAGCAGCAGATTTCTTCACTTCTTCTAACCGCCCTGGCAAGATAGACAGCTTCTCTAATGTTCCTTGGATAGTTGTTGGGGCCGGTTTGTTGAATGACGTTGCACTTATGATCCTTTGAGCGCTGGAATACAGCTGCTCGACCAAAGTGTAACAGACCTTCAATTTCTTCCGTAAGTCATACCCAAGATGGGTGACACGATGCCCTGCATATGAATATCACAATTAAACCGGCACAGATGGAAGATTACAAGGATAAAGCAGGAGTACGGATCATACTTACCAAAGATTGCAGAAGTCATCAAATCTATTTGCCTCTTTAAGCCGGTTAACTCTTCAGTCACCGGATTAAGCGCTTCTTCAGCATCTTTGACCTTCTGTCGGGGAAACTGACCGCCCACGAACACCTATGGGACCGGAGCCCCTTCTACGGTACGGCAAGGGAGCGGAGGGAGCACGAAGACCAGATCGTGGAGCACACGCGGGCAGTTTACCCAGGTTCGGGCCGCACGGATGCGTAAAACCCTACTCCTGCCTTGGTTGTATTGAATTCTTGAGCTCGGGAGCTTGAAGATCTACAGTACTAGCTGCACCGAGCGGTGGAGTGATCAAGTTTCTGGGATCGAACCTCCTCTACATTGTGCATGGGCCTCCTTTTATAGCTCAAAGGGGTCACCGACAGGTGTCAACGTAGAGGAGGGTAAAAACGTAAAATTGGTGGTAGATGGAACAGTGCATGAACAGTGTATGCATAGTGGTTCATATCTAACCCTGACGGTGGGGGACAAGGGCATTGAATGCCCGTCGCCGTCACCCAAAAGCGTCCGCCCGGGCGTTCTCCGTTCGCCACGACGGTGGCCTTGCCACCGCGGCTTGCCACCGTGTACCCCAGGCTGCACAGCCATCTGTCACGCGCCCCTGGAAGGGCCCCAGGGCGACGCGTGGACAGATGAGCTGGAGCGCGGGCACACAGCGTAAGCTTCCCCCGGCAAGCACCTTGCCGGGATCGGTATCTTGCCGGGCCCGGAAGTTTGTCGCTCTCCGGGTCCTGCCGGGGTGCATGATGCGCCACGATATATCTTCTGAGGTGCCGTTCCTTGGTCTTCCTGGCAAGCTCCTCTTGCCAGGGTCTTGTGCTGGGATGATAACCTTGAGCCTGGTGCGGCCTTCCCGGCAAGCTCCTCTTGCCGGGGTCTTGTCTCTTAACTTGAATACTTTGTTCTTGAATGGTTTCAAAGGGGTCCAGAGTGGGCTTTGGCGGGCGCGTGGTGACCCAGACCACGGGACGCTGCTACTGCCCGTGCAAAAGTCAGGATACTAAGGTACCCCTACTTTAGTACACCGACAGGAGCCCCCGGACCTGGGCCACACACGGTGCCGAGCGCTGTTGGGCCAGGCCCAAAACAGTGCACGGGCACACGCGGCCCACGGCGCGCCGTTTCCCACTCCGCATCTGCCGCATCCCTCCCTAACGGCACGCGTCGATTGTGGCGTCGTGGGAGAGATCGTGGCCTGTTTCTTTAATGGGAAAATGCGGAACGTCCCGCACTTCCCCCTTAAAAGCAGAGGAAGCAGGGGCAGTTTCCCTCCATCGCTTTCATTGTGTCTTGAATCTCCAGAAACCCCCGCCGCCCTCCACCTCCCCAAAGGTCGACAGAGAGCCAAGCTCCATCCCTCGTCCGCCGTTTCCAGCATCCGCAGTGCCGTTGACCCCCCTCGCCGCCCTCGCCATGGCCCTGAAGAGCGACAAGGCGAAGAGCGACAAGGCGAAGAAGGAGAAGTCCGACAAGGGGGCGAAGCTGGCAGCTATGCGGAGGAAGATGGTGGTCTTCTCGCCGAGGCTCGGCGCGAGGGAGCTGCGGGACAAGTATTACTTGTTCTGGGCGAGGGAGACGAAGGCTCACCCGCGCACCAGAGTCCTTCCCGCCGTAGCCATCGACATGTACCCGGGAGGTTACCACTTCTTCGCTTTATTCTTCCATTGCGGTCTCTGTCCTCCGTATTCGGAGTTTTTCTGCGATGTGATGAACACGTACGGGCTCCACCTCCTCGATTTCACCCCGAATGCCGTCCTCACTTTGGCCGTTTTCGCACATCTGTGCGAAAACTATATCGGGGTCCATCCAAACGTAGCTCTCTTCCGCCACTTCTTCACACCTAGAGTAGAGTCCGGATCTCCACTCTCCGGCGGTATCTCCTGGATCTTCAGGCTCGGCAAGAAGGAGGCGTACTTGATCGGAGAGCTCCGCAGCAAGTGGGAAGAGTGGAGGGCTGATTGGTGCTGGGTCATGGAGGATGAACCCGAGCAGTTTACCTCGCCGCGCCGGACTGCAATAGTGCGCGGCAAGGATTGGAGTGACTTGGCCCCGGAGGACGACAAGCTGCAGATTGCCCTCACTAGGATCCTTCGCCTCCGGGCCGCCAACCTTACTGTAGGTGAAGTTGGGGCTGATTTCCTCCGCCGCCGCATCGCTCCTCTGCAGGAAAGGAAGAGGCCTGCCTGGGAGTTCGGCAACGCGGCAGACCGCATGAGGCTGCGCCCCGGGTTGAATTATAACTTCACTGTCTTGGAACTCAAGGGGATGGTCCGGGAGTTGTTCAAACATGACCCCAAGCACCCGGAGTGGTTCAGGCCGTCGTACGGGGTAGTTCCATTGTGCAACAATACTGCTCTTAGTGCCATCCGCGCAGCAATGCCTGAGTGTGACTCCCACGGGGTTGTTCCCACTTGGCTGATGCCTTCAGCGGAGACCGTCCAAACCTTCTTTGATAATCTGGTTGAACGGCCGCGCAACCCCGAAGAGAAGAAATGGCTCACCCGTGCGACCACCGACCGGGATGTGGCGTACATAGCCACCAGAATGGAGGAGGCCGCCGCAGCGGCGGCCGCGGGTGAGTTTGGGTACACAGTGGACGAAGCGGAAGCAGCGGACGCGGTGAGCCAGGTCGAGGAGGAGGAAATCCTCAAACTGCTGATGCCCGCCGGGAAGCTTGCCGGGGAGCCTGCCGGGGAGCCTGCCGGGACGGGCGAGGCTGCTGGGCAGGGCACCGAGTCCAGCGAGCCCGCCGAGGAGGAGGAGGACGCCGAATCCGGCGATTCTAACGAAGACTCTGGCGGGTCTCTGAACCTCGACGACGACGCCTCCTCATCCTTAGAGAACTCTTCGCCACCACCAAGTCCTCCGCCACAGCCGAAGAAGCGCCTCCGCAAGGCCACTGAGACGGCGAGGCAATCGGCGCCCCGACAGCAGCCGAAGCGTCGTGCGACGCGCGCCACCATGACGAGCAAGGTCGTCAAGGAGGCGCCCCGTGCCCGAGCGACAAGCGGAGGGGGATCTTCCCGGAGTGGTTCTGGTGCTCCCCCCGCCCCTCGGTCTTTGGGGACGACCGGAGCGGGGTCTTCGCAACCCACGGCTCCGGAGCCCGCCAAGCGCCCGAGGGAGCCTTCTCCTCCAGATCCTCGCGCTGGAGCTCGCGAGGTGGAGTTTGACTTCTCCGCCCTCAGCTCCGACGAAGAGGAGGAAGAGTAAGCACTGGCAATTCTATTTCCTTTGATTTTTGTTGCTTTTGTCTTGATTGCTCTTGCTTGGTTCTGATCTTGTTTGGCTTCCACGACCTTGACCCAGAGGATGGCGAAGATGGCCAAGATCCCTGTGGTTGACATCGAGGACGACGAGCCTGTCGCAGCGGCGGGGGGTGCGCCAACGACAAACTTGCCGGACCAGTCTGCTGCTCCGGAGAGCAGCCCCCAGCGCAGCCCCCAGCGTAAGTCTTGTGTTCATTCTTCCGCTTGACGGGCGCGCTTGAGGGTGTTATCCTTATTGACGTCTTGCTTGCTTATTGTCTTGTGCAGAAGTGGAACCACAGTCGCAGGAGCACCAAGAGGCCGCCCCCGACGAGCCGCTCGTTCCACCCTCCTCGCCAAGGATGAGCTCCCCGGCGAGGGACAGCGCTCCGCCAAGGATGGGTACTCCGCCATGGGCGAGCACCCCGACAAGGGTGGGCACCCTGCCAAGGGAAGGTGCAAGCGGCCCTCCGCCAGCAGGGGCCACTACTACGCCGCCAAGGGAGAATTCCCCGGCGAGGGACCCCATTATCGAAGAGGCCCGCGCAGGTAACCCTTGTAATTTCTTCCTATTGGATTCTTCTTTTTGGATATTTGCTTGACGATTCTTTCTTTTCTTTTTCTTCTGTCAGATCCGCCTGCCCCGGAGTCGATGGAGACGGAGACCATCGCCGAGGAGGACGTGCGCGGCAATGCTGGTGACGCCGCTACCACTGAGGGAATGGCTGGTGCTGACTAGCCAGCCGCCGAGGAGACCGCCCCGACCGCTGATGCCGCAGCTGGGGAAGGGACCGGCGACCGCACTGCTGGCCCTGAGGCCGCAGGAGCGCCGGACGCTGCACCGGCTGCCGACCCCTCCGCCCCCGCGGCTGGGTCGGGTGTCTATCTGGAGGCCGCCAACGGGGTCTTTATCCAAGTCCCGTGGGCGTCCTCATCAAGGGCACCCGCGGAGGGGGAGACCTTCGACGGAGAAGTTCTCGCCTCCGCCGGGCTGAGGGTCGTCGATGCGCCCGACAGCAACAACGAGCGCGAAGAGGAGCAACTCCTACGCCGGCTTCTGGCCTTGTACCGGGCCAGGCAGGCTAAGTTGGACTCCCGGGAGGCCCTGGCTGCCAAGGCTGGTGCTGATCTGGAGAAGCGCGCCGCGGAGCTTTGTGCCGCCAACCAAGCGGCCCTCCGGAACTTGGCCGAGGAGCGCGAAGAGCTTGCCGAGGCGCAGCAAGCATTCATCCTCGAGAAGGCCGAGGTCGAGGAGCAGCAGCGACGGGCCGCCGAGGATCTGTCTCGGCGGGAGGGAGAGCTCAACCAGCGGAAGGTCGACCTCGACAGCCACGAGGACGACCTCACCGCTCGCGAGCAGGCCATTGGCGGTGCTCTGCAGGAGGCGAGGGACGCCGCCGCTGCCGCAGAGACCGCCAAGAGGGATCTGGAGGCCAGGGTGGCGCAGTTGGAGACGGGCTTGAAGGCAAGCGAGGACAGGGTTGCCGCGCTCAACGTGGCGCGGGAGAAGGACGCCCACACCAATTCGGAGCTGCAAGTCCGTCTCTCCGAGAAGGGCAAAGAGCTCAACAATGCCAAGGACTCCATTGCAGACTTGGAGCTGAAGGTTTCCACCCTCACCGACTCGCTTGACGCCGCCCGGGACCGCGAGACGAAGTTGAAGGACGATCTCCGGGCCGAAAGGGCGCTGCTGAACAGTGCCGCCCTGTCGCAGAACAACTTCCAGCGGACGGTGGAGCAGTGGAACGAGGAGCTCGTCGCCTCCGCCGCCAACATCGACAAGGAGATGGTGGCGCTGGGGACGGAGCACCTTGTGTATTCCCCTGACGAGAGTCTCCCCCACAGCGCCAAGCTGAGCCTATTCTTCAGAGGAGTGGCGCCGGCCCTCGCGCAGCTACGGCAGAGGATCCCCACGTAGCTGGCTGACGAGGCGCGTCGGCTTTGCACGGGTACTATGGAGTGGATGTTGTCGAAGATCGTCTACCGCAACCCCGGGATCAACCTCGTCAACGTCCTCCGAACCCTGCCACCCGAAGCTGACCAGGAGGCGTTGAAAGCACAAGTTGCCCACATCATAGCCAAGGCGGGCAAGATCAAGAGGGTTGACGGAGACCGAAAAGACTAGGCTCCCTTCTTTCCGCTTCTCTTGCCGCTGTCGATCAAGTCATGGGTAGTAGTTGGTTAGAACAGCGGCAAGCTATCTTGTAATATAACTTTCTTTAGGATGATCAATGCAGTGTTATCTCCCTTGTTTAGTCCCTTCACTTTGTATGCTTTCCACCCTACGCTTTTAGGGGACTTGCCAGCAAAGGAACCCTTGCCGCGAGCGCTGAGTGCGGGACTCTTAGCAGCCTGCTAGCAATGCCCTTGCCGGCAAGAAACCTTGCCGCAACTAGTCGCAGCACACTTAGATTGTTGAGCGACCTCGAAAACAAAGTAAGGGCGCGACACTTGTCGCAGCTCACTTAAGCCGTTGAGCGTGCTCGAAACAAAGTAAGGGTGCAGCTAGCCATGGGTAGGTTCCTCCGCGCACAGGTTTTCCATACAAAGTGTGGCTGTTCAAGGAAGACAACTAAGAAATTTTAAAAAATTGAATTGCTCAAACTCTGGCAACTTAGCTTTTGTGTTCTATTTGCTTCCTTGCTTCCCGGCAAGGCTTTCCTTTCTTGAACATCACTTGGTCCATACCTCTATCTCCTTTCCCCCGGCAAACTTGTGCACGAGGAACACTTCTTCTGTTTAAGAGAGAAAGGAAAAGAGGAGGAAACACAAGTATGGGGCCTTGCGGCTTGTTACTGCTTACCGGGGATGTGCGCTGCACAAGATGTCAGATAATAGATGCAAGTAAAAAAGAAAAGCATGAAATGACAAACAGTGCGAAGCACAAAAGTTTTACTGATGCACGGGGTCTGCGCCCGACTTTGTACAAAGGTTTACATGCAACAGCGGCAAGACTTGTACAAAAGGTGGTTGCCGGAACGGATCACGGCAACCGCGCCTCATGGGTGAAACTTGCGAAGATGCTCAATGTTCCAGGAGTTGCTCACCGGTAAGCCTTCTTCGGTCTCAAGGCAGACAGCGCCGGGCCTTGTGACTTGTCTCACCCAATAAGGGCCTTCCCACTTCGGCGTCAACTTGTTGGAATTCTTGGCGGACTGAACGCGCCGAAGAACAAGGTCGCCTTCCTCGAGACTCCTGGCCTTGACTTTGCGGCTATGATAGCGGCGCAAAGCCTGCTGGTATCGAGCAGCTCGTACAGCAGCCTGGAGACGGTCCTCCTCGAGGAGCAGTGCGTCATCTTGCCGCAGTTGCTCTTGCTCGAGCTCGTCGTAAGCGAGCACTCGAGGAGACCCGTATACGAGCTAGGTGGGGAGAACTGCCTCTGCTCCATAGACAAGAGCAAAGGGTGTCTGTCCGGTGGCTCGATTTGGTGTCGTCCTGATCGACCAAAGAGCCGCCGGCAACTCCTCTATCCAGTTTCTTCCACACTTGTGCAGCCCGTCGAAGGTTCTTGTCTTGAGCCCGCGCAGCACTTCAGCATTGGCCCTCTCCGCTTGACCGTTGCTCCTCGGGTGAGCAACAGAAGCGAAGCAGACCTTGGCGCCAAGGTCTTGGACGTACTGCATGAAGGTGCGACTTGTGAACTGTGTGCCATTGTCGGTGATGATCCTGTTAGGGATTCCGAAACGGCACACGATCGATCTGAAGAACTTCACTGCTGACTGTGCGGTCACCTTTCTCACCGGTTCCACTTCCGGCCACTTTGTGAACTTGTCGATTGCAACGTACAAGTACTCAAAGCCCCCGACTGCGCGGGGAAAGGGGCCGAGGATGTCGAGCCCCCAGACCGAGAAGGGCCAGGACAAAGGGATCGTCTAGAGAGCTTGAGCTGGCTGGTGTATTTGCTTGGCATGGAACTGGCACGCTTCACACTTGGTTACTTGTGCAGCTGCATCTTGGAGGGCTTCTAGCCAAAAGAAACCTTGCCGGAACGCCTTCCCGGCAAGTGCTCTTGCACCAATGTGGTGGCCACATATGCCTCCGTGTATCTCTGCCAACAGCTTCTGTCCATCTTCCCGGGAAATGCACTTCAACCTGACACCGTTGAGTCTTCTTCTGTATAGTTCGTTGCCAACGAACTGGTACATACTTGACTGCCTGGTTATCCTCTCTATCTCTTCAGGTTCTTCGGGAAGTTCTCCAGTTTGAAGAAAACGGACGATTTGCTGCGCCCATGCTGGGGCCTGAGGCTCAACAGCAAGGACTAAAGGCATCAGGGCTACTGCGGGAACCTCAACTTCTACGGCAAGAACCTGTGGCTCTGCCGGAGCTGAGTGTTCCCCGGCAAGCCTGCCGGGGCAAGACTTGTCGGGAACGCCTGCTTCAACTGTACAGACCCTCGGGTCCGCAGGAGCAGACTGTTCCTCAGCATCTTGGTTGTTGATCTTGGGGACCTTGGCGGCGGTTTCAGGAAGATCCGCCGGCAAGTAGTCGCCGGAGACCAACTTCCTCTTCTTGCTTTGCCCAACTAATGGTGTAACGGATGGTTGAGTTAGCTTCAGCACGAAGACCCCTGGTTCCACAGGTAACTTCATTGCAGCACACTTTGAGAGGCCATCTGCGATATCATTCTGAGCTCTTGGGACATGCTCCATCTGCAGGCCTTCAAAGTGTTCTTCAAGCTTCCTCACTTCATCGACATAAGCTTCCATCAAAGGACTCTGGTAACTCTTGTTTACCTATTGGACCACCAATTGTGAATCTCCCCACACAATCAGCTTCTTGATCCCAAGTTCGGCCGCAATTCTGAGTCCGGCAAGCAAACCTTCATACTCAGCAGTATTGTTTGTCTCTTGCTCCTTGGGAAAGTGCATCTGAACAACGTACTTGAGGTGCTCTCTGGTGGGCGCTATGAGTAACACGCCAGCGCCGGCGCCTTGCAGCGAGAAGGCACCATCGAAGTACATTATCCACTCTTTGCTTGCTTCTTGGGCGGGGATGCTTGTCTCTGGAACTTCTTCATCTGGTGTTGGTGTCCATTCTGCTATGAACTCTGCCAAAGCTCTGCTCTGTATAGTTGAAGTACTCTCAAACTTGAGACCAAAGCTTGACAGCTCCAGTGCCCACTCGATAATCCTACCTGTTGCTTCTGGGTTTTGCAATATCCTCTTCAACGAAAAACGAGTGACCACCGTTATCTCATGTGCTTGGAAGTAGTGGTGCAGCTTTCTCGAGGCCATGAGGAGGCCGAAAAGCAATTTCTGCACCCCACAGTATCTTGATCTAGCCCCCTGCAAGAGGGAACATACAAAATAAACTGGGCGCTGTACCATCTTCTTTCGCACTTCTCCTTGTTCCTGCGCAGACTTGTCCTTGTCGGGGCCAGAGCTTGTCAGGGAAGCCCCCTGCTTGTCGCTGGATACGCTTGCCGGGCCTGTGGGTTCCTCATCCGCCTCCCACTCCGCTACCAATGCAGCACTAACCACTTGATTGGTCGCTGCTAAGTATAGCAGCAACTTCTCTTGTGGCCTAGGTGCGACAAGTATTGGAGTGGAGGACAGGTATCCTTTCAAGTCTTGCAGCGCTGCCTCCGCTTTCGGAGTCCATTTCATAGGACCTGCCTTTTTCAAGATTTTGAAGAAAGGCAGGGCGCGTTCTGCAGATTTTGAAATGAACCTGCTGAGGGCAGCCACACAACCAGCAAGCCTCCTTACGTCCTTGACGTGCTTCGGGGCTTCGATCTGCTCGATGGCCTTGATCTTGTCGGGATTGGCTTCAATCCCCCTCTGGGACACAAAGAACCCGAGAAGCTTGCCGGAGGGGACTCCGAAAACGCACTTCTCGGGGTTCAACTTGAGCTGTATCTTGCGCAGATTCTCAAAAGTCTCTTCTAGGTCTTGTATCAGGGTATCCTTGTTCTTGCTCTTGACCACTATATCATCCATGTAGGCTTCTACATTCCTGTGTATTTGTGGCTCAAAAGCAGTGTGGACCACCCTTGCAAATGTTGAGCCTGCATTCTTCAATCCAAAGGGCATGCGTATAAAGCAATATGTTCCACATGGAGTAATGAACGGGGTCTTCTATTCATCTTCCTCAGCCATGAATATCTGGTGGTAACCTGAGTATGCATCGAGAAATGAAAGCAACTCACATCCAGCCGTGGAGTCAACAATCTGGTCAATGCGCGGCAAGGGAAATGGATCCTTGGGACAAGCTTTATTCACATCAGTGAAGTCTATACAAAGTCTCCATTTCCCATTAGCTTTGCGCACGACAACTGGATTGGCCAGCCACGTGGGATGAAGTACACCTCTAACAAGGCCTGCTGCTTCCAACTTCTTGATCTCCTCAGCTATGAACTCTTGGCGCTCCACCGCTTGCTTCCTGACCTTTTGCTTGACGGGCCGCGCGTGAGGACAAACAACAAGCTTGTGCTGAATTACCTTCCTGGGAACGCCGGGGATGTCAGACGGTTGCCATGCGAACACGTCAACATTCGCCCGCAGGAAGGCAACGAGCGCGCTTTCCTATTTGGGGTCGAGCGTAGCACTGATGATGAAGGTACCACTAGTGCCGTCCTCCTTGGCGGACACCTTCTTGGTTGCCGGTGGAGCAGCCATTCCTTTCTTGCACTTGCCGGTGGAGCTCGATGGTGCGTCCTCGACGGCAGCGCAGCACTCCGAAGAGGTGCGTTTGCCGGAGTGGGCCCCAGAGCTCTTGCCGGACTTGGTCTTGGTCTTCCCCCGGGAGCTTCAGCGGCAAGTGTCTTGCTGTCTGCTGCGGCTGCTGCGTCCCGGTAGATCTTGTCGGCGCAAATGAGTGCGTCCTTCTTGTCGCCGGGGACAGAGATGACGCTTATTGGCCCCGGCATCTTGAGCATGTTGTAAGCATAGTGGGAGGCTGCCATGAACTTGGCGAGCGCAGGACGGCCAAGTATCCCATTGTATGGTAATGGGATATCGGCAACGTCGAACGTGATCCTCTCCGTCCTGAAGTTAAGCTCTCCGCCAAAGGTCACCGGCAGCGTGATCTTCCCCTTCGGCTTGCTCCTTCCTGGGTTGATTCCTTGAAAAGTCCCGGTCTCCTCGAGCTCGCTGTCGGGGATCTGCAGCTTCTTGATCACAGCGGAGGAGATCAAGTTGAGGTCGGCCCCGCCGTCAACCAACATCTTGGTGACCTTGAGGTTGCGGATAGTTGGTGAAACCAACATCGGCAAACACCCGACCGCAGTTGTGCGGTCAGGGTGGTCCTCAAGGTCGAAGATGATGGGCGTGCCGGACCACTTCAGCAGCCTGCGCGACTCGACGGGTGGCTCAGCTGCATTCACTTCCCGCACCCATTGCTTGAGTTGGCGGTGGGAAGTGTGCAGAGAGGCACCTCCGTCGACACACAGGACTTCTGTGGCCTTCTGGAACTCCTGCTCGCTGTTATCTCCGTCATCCATGTCCTCGTCATCGTCTTCATCTTCATCCTTGTCGCGGCCCCGGAGAGGTCTGTCTCCTTGCCGCTGCTTGGCCTTGCCGCGGTGTCCTCCCCGGCCATTGAACGGCCGCTTCTTGCTGGGCTCTCCCCCGCCTCCTTGGGCTTTCTCCTTGTCGCGACGCTCGTATTCAGCCTTCTGCTGTTCTACGAGGTACTCTACCCTCTTGTAGTTCTGGAGATCGTGGCCCTTGGTGCGGTGGATCTTACAGTACTGCTTGTCAGAGCCGTCCTGCTTGTCGGCTGCCGCTACAGGGGTGGACTCCTTGCCGGAGCCACCAGCCTGTGTCTTCTTGGCGGCAGCCTCCTTGCCGGACTGCTCGACAACCAGCACCTCCTTGTTCTTCTTCTTTTTGTTGTTCCGCCGCCGGTTTTTCCTTGCCGGGGCGGCATCCTCGCTGTCCGTTCCTCCTGCTCCAGTATCCTCTCCGGGGAGTCTCCTCCCCTCTTCAGCTCGGGCACACTTGTCAGCCAGAGCATAAAGCTCGCTGACGTCCCGGATCTTGGTCATCGCCATCTCCTCCCTCATCCGGCGGTTACGCACGTTCTGATGGAACGCGCTGATAACCGCGGCAGGGTGGACATCCGGTATGTTGTGCTGAACGCGGCTGAACCTTTGGATATACTTGCGCAGGGACTCTCCCTCCTTCTGGGCAAGAATGTGGAGATCGCTCTCCTGGCCGTGGGGTTTGTGGCCGCCCGTGAAGGCGCCGACAAACTGGTGGCACAGATCTGCCCAAGAAGAGATGGAGTTCTCCGGCAAGTGCATAAGCCCAGACCTGACGTTTGGCTTAAGCACGAGCGGGAAGTAATTGGCTAGAATCTTCTCGTCGTGTCCCCCGGCAGCCTGCACTGCAATGGTGTAGATGCTAAGGAACTCCGAGGGGTGTGTCTTACCGTCGTACTTCTCGGATACGTCGGGCTTAAAGTTCTTCATGCTGGGCCACTGGACTTGCCGCAGCTCTCGGGTGAACGCAGGGCAACCTGCCGCATACGGCAAGTCGCCTGGTTCACCGGGCGCGTGCATGTCGACAGCAGTCCCAGCGCGCTGATCGGACTGTCTTCGGGCTTCTCTTCGACGCTCGATACGAGTTCGAGCGTCCTCTTGTCGCCTGTCGTCGAGGACTTGGCGCTGATCGCGGCGAGCCCGCGGATCCGACGACGCTGTGGAGTCATCGTCGACGTTGATCCGGCGGGGTGGCGATTTCTGCTTCCGCGGCGGGGAGTGCATGGTTGTCGCACCCCCGGCAGTCTTGTCTCCATCGGCCTTCGCTTGGTCGACTTGCCGCGGCCGGGATGTTGCCGGCTGTTGCGGCGTGTCGTTGTTGGCGAAGGCGATCAGGCTCTGGATTGTAGCCCTCCAGTCTTCGGCCTTGTCCGCCGCTGGAGGGAAGTCGAGGAGCAGTTGGGCTCTGGCTAGAGCTTCTGCTGGAGTGGAGGGGAGCGGTGGCGAGCGGTGCGAGGAGCAAGACATGCTCGGACTTCTAACAGCGTTAGAAGGAGCAGGCTCTCGTCCCGGCGATCGCGCCTTGCTCATGCCAGCACACTGGCCTTGAGCGTCCCGCGATCCGCCAGCTTGGCCTTGTCCCAGCAGACGGATGGTACCGTGGGTACCACGCCGCTGCTGGCCCGGCACCTCCTGAGAGGGGCGGGGTGCATGCACGGACGCCGAGGCTTTGGAGTTCGCCCGGTCGTCCGTCTTGTCCTTGGACTTGGCGACGCCGTGAGTGTCCTCGCCGGTGTCCGCCCTTCCGCCGATGTCTACCCCACCAACCGTTGGTTCTGGTGGTGGTGGGATCGACGCAGACGGGCCTCCGACCTCCGAAGCCTTCTTCTTCGGAGGCATGTTGATGTAGTCGATGAGGTTGATGAAGCTGGAAAAGTTGCTGAAGATTGCGCCCGTGTGAGCGCCGGATCAGGTTCGCATAACCTCGACGCCCCCTACCTGGCGCACCAAAGATGTTGGGGAAACTGACCACCCACGAACACCTATGGGACCGGAGCCCCTTCTACGGTACGGCAAGGGAGCGGAGGGAGCACGAAGAGCAGATCGAGGAGCACACGCGGGCAGTTTACCCAGGTTCGGGCCGCACGGATGCGTAAAACCCTACTCCTGCCTTGGTTGTATTGAATTCTTGAGCTCGGGAGCTTGAAGATCTATAGTACTAGCTGCACCGAGCGGTGGAGTGATCAAGTTTCTGGGATCGAACCTCCTCTACGTTGTGCATGGGCCTCCTTTTATAGCTCAAAGGGGTCACCGACAGGTGTCAACGTAGAGGAGGGTAAAAACGTAAAATTGGTGGTAGATGGAACAGTGCATGAACAGTGTATGCACAGTGGTCCATACCTAACCCTGACGGTGGGGGACAAGGGCATTGAATGCCCGTCGCCGTCACCCAAAAGCGTCCGCCCGGGCGTTCTCCGTTCGCCACGACGGTCTTGCCACCGCGGCTTGCCACCGTGTACCCCAGGCTGCACAGCCATCTGCCACGCGCCCCTGGAAGGGCCCCAGGGCGACGCGTGGACAGATGAGCTGGAGAGCGGGCACACAGCGTAAGCTTCCCCCGGCAAGCACCTTGCCAGGATCGGTATCTTGCCGGGCCCGGAAGTTTGTCGCTCTCCGGGTCCTGCCGGGGTGCATGATGCGCCACGATATATCTTCTGAGGTGCCGTTCCTTGGTCTTCCTGGCAAGCTCCTCTTGCCAGGGTCTTGTGCTGGGATGATAACCTTGAGCCTGGTGCGGCCTTCCCGGCAAGCTCCTCTTGCCGGGGTCTTGTCTCTTAACTTGAATACTTTGTTCTTGAATGGTTTCAAAGGGGTCCAGAGTGGGCTTTGGCGGGCGCGTGGTGACCCAGACCACGGGACGCTGCTACTGCCCGTGCACAAGTCGGGATACTAAGGTACCCCTACTTTAGTACACCAACACCTTCTTTTCCAGATCTTTCTTCTGAACCTCAAAGGCGGTTCGCTCTTCTTCAAAGAATTTTTTCAGTTCTTCAGCAGTCTTTAAACTCACCTTCAAGTCTTTCTTGGCCTTAGCAGCAGCAGCCTTCGTTTCAGCAAGTCTGTTCCGGAGTTCACTAACTTCTTCAGCCCTCCGGTTTAAATCAGTCTGCAAAGAAAATCAAGTGGTAAGAAGCAAAAATCAGACAAGTCTCAAGCACACAAGCAAGTTGTCTACTTGACACTTGGGGGCTAATGGGCAGTCGAAACAGTAAACAGCAGCAATTCAAAGACAAAAGTCTCAAGCACACAAGCAAGTTGTCTACTTGACACTTGGGGGCTAATGGATAATTGAAGTATTAGAAGAAATTCTTACAAGTATCAAATACATAACCAAGTTATCTACTTGATACTTGGGGGCTAATGTAAGATCAGTTGTTCAAGTTATAAGTTCCGGTTCACCATCAACGCTCAGCTAAACCGGAACTTGGGGGCTACTATGAGATAGTTAGAAGCATATCAAAAGCACAAAGTCAGAAGGAAAGGATTACCTCATATTTTTCTTTCATCATGTTAACCAAGCCCGCTTCATAATCTCGGCTGGTGTGGAGCCGGTTCAAGTACCCGGAATATAGCTCCTGGGCACTCATGTCAGCAAGGATGGATAGCTCAGTGCTCCATTTACCCTTCTCTTTATGCAGCTTCTCCGCTTTAGCCGTATGTTTGGCTAAAACAGTGGGCTCAGCCGGAGCAGTAAAAGCAGTGCCAGTCACTTCAACTTGTGGAGAAGCAGGTGCTGTTGGTGGAGCTGCAGTATGAACCGGACTGGGAGATGCCAGATTGGTCTGAGGAGAATTGGCCCGGGTAGGACTTGGCGGATCACGAACATCCTCAACATTGGGATTCTCAGGGATATTAGTGTGGTTTGCAGGGGCATGATCTTCAAGGGGAATTGTACGTTCGCCTTCCAGAGGGACAGTTGAGTCCGGATCAGCCGCCGGATCATCAACAACTGTCTCAGCAGTTGGTCGGTTGGCTTTCGGCTTTTTGCTAGGTTTTGGCTTGCTGGAGGAAGTTCGAAAAATGAGTTAAGATTATAAAGCAAAATGAGATCATAAACCGGATAAAATAAAAAGACTTACCCCGGGACAGTTTTCAGTGGGGGAAGCTGCGTGGCAGTCGATTCACCGGAAGAAGATAATGGAGTTTCCTGATAATCAGGGTCAGACGGTTTAAGAGGTTTTCGAGTAAGCCCGGCCTTGGGATGAAGGGGTGTTGGATAGAGTATAACCTCAGAACGGCGCCTCCGAGCCGGAGTGAGTGAGATTCCGGATGATTCCGCTGCAAGACCGCTGTGGCGAGTGGTCCGGCGAAGGGCTTCATGTTGTTGTTTCTTCAAAAGAAAATTAGGATCCAATTGAGCATAAGGGTGAGAAAACTGATATTTCCGGACCGTTCGACGACTTTTCTGTGGAAGTGGTTCTGAATCGGAAGAAAGGATAGTTACCTCAACTTCGGCCGGTTTATCTCCTTCGGGCAACTCCTGTGAAAAAATTATCATTAGATACAGATACGAGTAAAAGCAAGCAAGTTAAAGCCGGATTAATTCATACCTCAGAGTCCGGATCGTCATCCTCAGCGTGAGAACTAGAACCACCAGCCGCTTTTCTCTTCTTATTAGCAAAGGTTTTTCGGCGTGTCTGCTTTCCGGTTTTCTCCTGAGGCTTTCTTTTCCAGAAAGGATCATCGGCCTGTTCGGACAGAAAGAGACAGTTAGAGGACGGTTTATATAAACGGATTAAAAAATGTATACAAGAAAGCAAGGCTTACTGCAGGCAGTCTATTCTTCTTGTAATACGGAGCCAACCCGACTTTGCTACAATCTTCTAAGGAGACGTTGAGCATCTTCTTAGCTGATTCAATAACCTCCGATTCAGAAAGTTCATCCTTGGTAAACCGTTGAGGGTCGTCCGGTTTACCAGAGTACTTGCACATCAGATTTGGTCGCCGACTCAAGGGAAGGATACTCCAAGAGAGCCAACAACGCATAAAATCGGTTCCAATTAAACCGTTGGCCATAAAAGCTTTCAACTTGGAAAGCTGAGAAGCAAACCGGGGCCGTTCGGCAGAGCTAAGTCGCTGTGGCAAAGGGTGATCCTCCGGAAGACGATGCTCGCGATAGCCCGGCAGTGGGTTCTTCCCCGCAGGAGAAGTATCAATACAGTAAAACCAAGTCTTGTTCCACTCCTTTGGGTGCGTGTGAAGAGCGGCATGGGGAAAAACTGCATCTCTCCTTTTCTGGATACTGACCCCACCCAGTTCCTGATGCGGTCCGTTGGTGAACTCAGTACGCCGGTTCAGGTAAAAGAAATCCCGGAACAAGTCAACAGATGGTTCTTCTTGCAGATATACCTCTGAGAAAACTTGGAAGTCACAGATATTGGAAACGGAATTGGGACCAATGTCCTGAGGATGGAGCTGGAAAGTGGCAAGCACATCTCGGAAGAATCTTGAACCGGGAGGTGTGAAGCCTCGGGCTATGTGGTCGAAGAAAACAATAACCTCCCCTTCTCTGGGGGTAGGAGGGCATTCGTTTCCTGGAGCCCGCCACTTCAAAACGGATTGAGGGCCTAAAGTACCAACGGCAGCAGCATTGACCAAGTCTTCTTCCGTAATAATGGAAGGAACCCAATCGCAAGACACAAATTGTTTGGCCATGACAGCAGAAGAGCAAGTGCTAAAAAGATAAAGTGTAAAGACCGGATTATTTAAGTACAACGGCATAAACCGGAAGATATATACAAAAATCACGCAACGGTTTAGACAAGGGACTAATGATATGACTAACCCGGCAATAACAGGGAGCTATGTTACTGCCGGTTCATGACAGCAATAGAGAAAAGAGCTAAACCGTCGCGCTCATCGAGAAATTTCTTACAAGGATAGTGTACGACAGTTTAAACCGGAGCCTACTTAACAGATCTACAAAGGAGAAGAAACAGGTTTTTGCAAACAGCTAAGGGTGGAACAGATCTGAGCACACAAGAAAAAGAAAAATAATGCAAGGATATACGGGAAGAAAATACAAGGATCTTATGCGGAGCAGATGAATCTACAGGTTGGGTGTAGGTGACGAGATCTAAAGCATATATTAGCGGAACAAAAGTAAGATCTAAAGATCTAGATATAAAGGTCAAAACTTCTGCGAAACTAGTGTTTAAGATGAACAAGGTGAAGCTTTCGTTAAAGCTCTAATGGCGGAGACGCGAGCAAGAACCCTAGAGGTTACAAGACTACAAAGAGGAAGAAGATGGAGTACCTGAGAAGCGGCGGAGGAGTTCTTTCTGGTCAAGCTCAGGTTGATGCAGCGGCCGGCGAGGGTTTGGGCTCGGCGGTCGACGGCGGCGGTTCGAGCTCGGGCGTCAATGGCGTCTTGAAATCGGGCGACGGAGGAAGAAGAAAGGAGCGGAAGAGAATAACAGATGGGAACAACGGTATTTATAGAAGAAAGTCAGATCCGAAGCGACAGGTGCGGGATTCGAGGAGGCAAAGGATCGGATAAAGATCCTCTGACGCCTCGATTTTTGGGATAACCCTTAAACAAAGCTACAGTACAGCTTGCGGCGTTAAATGCAGAAATGATGTCACGGACAGATTAAGTGATTCTCGAGGATGACGTCAGGGCCGGTTTACAAAAAATGAGAAGACACAAGGAAGGAAATTATGTAAGACCGAGAAGATTGATGTGAACAAGTTCAAATCATTCTGGGGCCTAATGTCAGGGATATGACTAGCAGGTATGAACCGGCTAGTATAAACCGGTTTATTATAATATGCTCGGTTGTAATATTTAGTAAAGGCTACGGCCCATGAGATCTTAGGGCCCATGTATAGAGTTACGATTTGTAAACCGCCCGATGATGTAACTTGAGAGATAAGGAAGAAAGAGCAGAGACCGAGGCGGACACAAGTATGAGCTGGCCTCGGGACTTTGTAAACCGGACTGGGCGTCGCCTCTCTATATAAAGGGACGACCCGACGACAGTTCAGGGGAGGCAAGAATCAACCCGTCGAGACTACAGGCAAGCGATCCGCTCCCTGTAATCCGACGCCCAAGCAATACCAAACCAACTAGACGTAAGCTTTTACCTTCATCGAAGGGGCCGAACTAGTATAAACCCTCTGTGTCCTTTGTGTGCTATGAACCCCTTCAAGCTAACCCGTGCGATGGTTCCATCATCAAGTCCATTAAACCGGACATCTGTCGTGTTAATTCCACGACAAGAGGTGTGCTCCATCCTACGTGGTTGGCCAATCCTGTAGTCGTGCGTAAGGCAAATGGGAAATGGAGGCTTTGTATCGAATTCACCGATGTGAATAAAGCTTGTCCCAAAGACCCATTTCCCTTGCCGCGCATTGACCAGATTGTTGAATCCACGGCTGGATGTGATTTGCTTTCATTTCTTGACGTATACTCAGGATACCATCAGATCTTCATGGCAGAAGAGGATGAAGAGAAGACCGCATTCATTACTCCATGTGGCACGTACTGCTTCATACGCATGCCTTTCGGATTGAAGAATGCTGGTTCAACATTTGCAAGAGTTGTCCATACCGCTTTTGAGCCATAGATACACAGAAACGTGGAAGCCTACATGGATGACATAGTGGTCAAGAGCAAGGACAGGACAACTCTGATTCAAGATTTAGACGAAACCTTGGAAAATCTGCGCAAGATCCAGCTCAAGCTCAACCCCGAGAAGTGTGTGTTTGGAGTCCCTTCCGGCAAGCTTCTCGGGTTCTTCGTGTCCCAGAGGGGGATTGAAGCCAATCCCGACAAGATCAAAGCCATTGAGCAGATTGAAGCACCGAAGCGCGTCAAGGATGTACGAAGACTTGCCGGTTGCGTGGCTGCTCTCAGCAGGTTTATCTCTAAGCCTGCTGAACGCGCCCTGCCATTTTTCAAAATTTTGAAAAAGGCAGGTCCAATGAAATGGACTCCGGAAGCGGAGGCTGCGCTGCAAGACTTGAAGAGGTACCTGTCCTCCACTCCAATACTTGTCGCACCTAAGCCACAAGAGAAGTTGTTGCTGTACCTAGCGGCAACCAATCAAGTGGTTAGTGCTGTGTTGGTAGCGGAGAGGGAGACAGATGATGAGCCAGCAACCGCGGCAAGCACATCCAGTGACAAGCAGGGGGCTTCTCCGACAAGATCTGGCCCAGACAAGGATGGATCTGTGCAGATGCAAGAGGAGATACGGAAGAAGATGGTGCAGCGCCCAGTTTACTTTGTCAGCTCCCTTCTCCAGGGGGCTAGGTCAAGGTACTCTGGTGTGCAGAAACTGCTTTTCGTCCTTCTCATGGCCTCGAGAAAGCTACGCCATTACTTCCAAGCACATGAGATAACAATTGTCACTCGCTTTCCGCTGAAGAGGATACTGCAGAATCCAGAAGCAACAGGCAGGATTGTTGAGTGGGCACTGGAACTGTCAAGCTTTGGCCTCAAGTTTGAAAGCACTTCAACTATCCAGAGCAGAGCATTGGCAGAGTTCATAGCAGAGTGGACGCCAACGCCAGACGAAGAAATTCCAGAGACGAGCATCCCCGTCAAAGAAGCAAGCAAAGAGTGGCTGATGTACTTTGATGGTGCCTTCTCGCTGCAAGGCGCCGGTGCTGGCGTGCTGCTTGTCGCACCCACTGGAGAGCACCTCAAGTACGTGGTCCAGATGCACTTTCCCAAGGAGCAAGCAACAAACAATACTGCAGAGTAAGAGGGTTTGCTTGCCGGTCTCAGGATTGCGGCAGACCTTGGGATTAAGAAGCACATTGTCAGGGGTGACTCGCAGCTTGTCGTCCGCCAAGTAAACAAGAACTATCAGAGTTCGTTGATGGAAGCTTACGTCTATGAGGTGAGGAAGCTAGAAGAGCACTTCGACGGCCTACAGATGGAGCATGTTCCAAGATCTCAGAATGACATTGCTGACGGCTTGTCGAAGTGCGCTGCACTTAAGTTACCTCTGGAACCAGGGATCTTTGTGCTCAAGCTGACTCAACCATCCGTAACACTATCAACTGGACAAAGCAAGAAGAGGAAGTTGATTTCTGGCGACTATTTTCCGGCAGAGCTTCCCGAAGCCGCCGCCCAGAAGGTCCCCAAGATCAACGCCAAGAGTGCTGAGGAGCAATCTGCTCCGGCAAGTCCCAGGACTTGTTCCATTGAAGCAGAGGCTCCCGACAAGTTTTGCTCCGGCAAGCTTGCCGGGGAACACCAAGCTCCGGCTGAGACACAAGTTCTCGCCGTAGAAGCGGACGTTCCCGCAGCAGCAGATGTGCCTTTAGTCCTTGTTGTCGAGCCACAGGCTCCAGCATGGGCGCAGCAGATTGCCCGTTTCCTTCAGACAGGAGGACTTCCCGAAGAACAAGAAGAAACGGAATGAGTAGCCCGGCAGTCAAGTATGTATCAGTTTGTCGACAACGAACTGTACAGAAGAAGACTCAACGGTGTGAAATTGAAGTGTATTCCTCGGGAAGACGGGCAAAAGCTGTTGGCAGAGATACACAGAGGCATATGTGGCCACCACATTGGCGCAAGAGCACTTCCCGGCAAAGCATTCCGGCAAGGTTTCTTTTGGCCAGAAGCCCTCCAGGATGCAACTGCACAAGTAACCAAGTGTGAAGCGTGCCAGTTCCATTCCAAGCAGATACACCAGCCAACTCAAGCTCTCCAGACGATCCCTTTATCCTGGCCATTTTCGGTCTGGGGGCTCGACATCCTCGGCCCCTTTCCCCGCGCAGCCGGGGGCTTTGAGTACTTGTACGTTGCAATCGACAAGTTCACAAAGTGGCCAGAAGTGGAACCAGTGAGGAAGGTGACAGCACAGTCGGCACTCAAGTTCTTCAGGTCGATTGTTTGCCGTTTCGGGATCCCTAACAGGATCATCACCGACAACAGTACGCAATTCACGAGCCGCACCTTCATGCAGTACGTCCAAGATCTTGGCGCCAAGGTCTGCTTCGCTTCTGTTGCTCACCCGAGAAGCAACGGTCAAGCAGAGAGGGCAAATGCTGAAGTGCTGCGTGGGCTCAAGACAAGAACTTTCGACAGGCTTCACAAGTGCGGAAGAAACTGGATCGAGGAGCTGTCGGTGGTTCTTTGGTCGATCAGGACGACGCCAAATCGAGCCACTGGGCAGACACCTTTCTCTCTAGTCTATGGAGCAGAGGCAGTTCTCCCCACGGAACTCGTATACGGGTCGCCTCGAGTGCTCGCTTATGATGAGCTCGAGCAAGAGGAGCTGCGACAAGATGACGCGCTGTTCCTTGAGGAAGACCGTCTTCAGGCTGCTGTACGAGCTGCTCGCTACCAGCAAGCTTTGCGCTGCTACCATAGCCGCCAAGTTAATGCCAGAAGTCTCGAGGAAGGCGACCTTTTTCTTCAGCGCGTTCAGTCCGCCAAGAATTCCAACAAGTTGACGCCGAAGTGGGAAGGCCCTTACCGGGTGAAACGAGTCACAAGGCCTGGCGATGTCCGCCTTGAGACCGAGGATGGCTTTCCGGTGAGAAATTCCTGGAACATCGAGCATCTTCGTAAGTTTTACCCGTAAGGCGCGGTTGCCATGATCCGCTCCGGCAACCACCTTTTGTACAAGTCTTGCCGCTGTTGCATGTAATCCTTTGTACAAAGCCGGGCGCAGACCCCGTGCATCAGTAAAGCTTACGTGCCCCGCACATCTTGTCATTTCATGCGTTCTATTTTCTTGCATGTATTATCTGACACTTTGTGCAGCACCTACCCCCGGTAAGCAATAACGAGCCCAAAGGCTCCATATCTGTATTTTCTCTTCCTTCTTTTTTCTCAAGGAAAGGAAGTTTCCCTCGCGCAGAAGTTTGCC
>LR738713.1:738237165-738390773 GCA_902687465.1 Secale cereale
GGGGGGGGGGGGGGGGGAGGAGAAGATGGTGGTATGGACCAAGTGCCGTTCAAGAAAGTTTCGCCTTGCCGGGAAGCAAACAACATAAAAGCTAAGTTGCCAAAGTTTGAGCAATCAATTTTTTAAATTTTTAAGTTATCTTCCTTGAACGACCACACTTTGTATGGAAAACCTGTGCGCGGAGGAACCGACTCGTGGCTAGTTGCGCCCTTACTTTGTTTCGAGTTCGCTCAACAGCTTAAGTGTGCCGCGACTAGTGTCGCGCCCTTACTTTGTTTCCGAGCCCGCTCAACAACTTAAGTGTGCTGCAACTGGTTGCGACAAGGTTTCTTGTCGGCAACGGCATCGCCAGCAGGCTGCTGAAGTTCCGCACTCAGCGCTCGCGGCAAAGGTGCCTATGTCGGCAAGTTCCCTAAAAAGCATAGGGCAAAAACATACAAAGCAAGGGAGTCAAGTAAAGGAAATAACATTGCACTCACTACCCAAAATAGAGTTATACTACAAGATAACTTGTCGCAGCTCTAACAAATGGTTTTCCTAACATGATAAGCAGCGACAAGGAAAGAAGAAAATGGGCAAGCTTAGTCCGCGCGGTCGCCCTCAACTCTCTTAATCCCGCCCACCTTGTCCACAATGGGTGCGACAAGGGCCTTGAGTGCGTCCAGATCGGCGTCCGACGACAAGCTCCTAAGGACGTTGGTGAGGTTGAGGCCCGGATTGCGGAAGGCCACCTTCATCAACACCTTCTACAGGGCCCCCGCGCAGAGCCTGCGTGACTCGTCCGCCAGCTGCTTTGGGATCCACTCCCGGAGTTGCTGGAGGGCCGTCGCCACGCCCTTGAAGAATAAAGTGAGCTTGGCGCTGGGGTGGAGGTTCTCGTCGGTGGAGTACCCGAGATACTCCGCCCCCAGCTGCGCCTGCTCCTTGTCGATTTCCACGGCGGCGTTCACAAGGCCTTCTGCCCAGTGCTCGACGGTCTCCCTGAAGTTGTTCTGGGTGACGGCAGTGCTCGCCAGCAACGCCTTCTCGGCCCTGATCTCCTCCTTCAGGGCCGCCTCCCGTTCCTTGGCGCCGTCCTGCGTCTCGGCCAAAGTGGCCAGCTTCAGCTCGAGGTCGGCGTTGGAGTCCTTGGCGGCGGTGAGCTCCTTGCCCTTCTCGGTGAGGCGAACCTGCAGCTCCGAGTGGCTGTGGGCGTCCTTCTCTCGCTCAAGCTTGAGCGCGGCAGCCTCCTCGCTGCTCGCCTTGAGGTCGGCCTCCAGCTGCGCCACCCTCGTCTCCAACCCCTTCTTGGCCGTCTCGGCAGCTGCGGCAGCATCCTTTGCTTCCTGGAGAGCTCCGCCGAGTGATTGCTCGCGCGCGGCGAGTTCCTCCTCGTGACTGTCGAGGTTGACCTTCCGTTGCGCCAGCTCACCCTCCAGCATGGACAGCTTCTCAGCGGCAAGCCGCTGCTGTTCCTCCGCTTCAGCCTTCTCGAGGATGAAGACCTGCTGCTCCTCGGCAAGTTGCTCCCGCTCCTCTGCCAAGGACCGGAGAGCTGCTTGGTTGATTGCCCGGAGCTCCTCTGCACGCTTCTCCATATTAGCTCCCGCCTTGGCGGCCAAAGCCTCTCGGGACTCCAGCTTGGCCTGCCGGGCACGGTAAAGCGACAGCAGCTTGCGCAGCAGCCGCTCCTCCTCAGGCTCGCTGCTGCTGCTCGGCGCATCGACAAGCTTCAGCCCGGCGGAGGCAAGCACCTCTCCGTCGAAGACCTCTCCCTCGACCGGTGCCCTGGACATGGACGCCCAGGGGAGCTTGATGAAGATGTCGTCGCCGGCCTTTAAGTAGGAGCCTGGCTCGGGCTCGTCGGAGCTGGGGGCTGCGGCGGCGGCGGAGGGCTCGTCGGTCAGTGTAGCGCCTGGCGCTCCTGCGGCCTTAGGGCCGTCAGTGCGATCGCCAGCCCCTTCGCCGACCGCTGCGGCGGCAGCCTTGGCGGCCTCTGCGCCGGCGGGATCGTCCGCGCCGACCGTTTCTTCGGCAACGGCGGCGTCGTCAGCAACGACCTCCGTCTCCATTGGCTCAGCTACGGATGGGTCTGACGGAAGAAAAGGAAAGAAAAACAGTCAAGCAAATATCCAAAAAAGAAGAATCTAAAGAAGAAAAGTCCAAAGGAAGAGTGAGGCAAAGGGATTACCTGCGCGGGCCGACTCCTCGTGAGGTTTCTTGCCGGGGAGCTCCCCCTCGGCGGCGTGGTTGTAGCTCCCGCCGGCGGAGGGCCGCTGGTGCTATCCCTCGCCGGAGAGCTCGCCCTTGGCGGAGTATTCGCCCTTGGCAGAGAATTCGTCCTTGGTGGAGGACTCTCCCTTGCCGGAGAGCTTCCCCTTGGCGGTATGGTCGAAGCGTGCGGCACGTCGGGGGCGGTCTCCTGGCGCTCCTGGTGCTGCTGCTCTGCTCCTACACGAATCAACGAACAAGACATCAGTAAAGAAGAAACGCCCACGCGCGCCCATCAACAGAAGATGAACCACACTTACGCTGGGGGCTGCGCTGGGGGCTACTCTGAAGGTCAGTTGCCGGGTCCGGCAAGCTTGTCTCAGGCGCGCCCCCTGCTGTCGCGGCGGGCTCATCCTCGATGACGATCACCGGGACCTTGGCTCTCTTCGCCGCCCTCTGGGCCAAAGTTCTGAAAAGGAACAGGTTCAGAGTAAGGCAAAAGAGATGCAAGACAAAACAACAGAAAATTGAAGAAACACAAGAACTACTGGACTTACTCTTCTTCTTCCTCGTCGGAGCTGAGCGCGGAGAAGTCGAAGTCCGGCTCACGCACCCCGGCGAGAGGAGGTGGAGGAGTAGGCTCCCTTGGCCGCTTGGCGGGAGCAGTGGCGGTGGTCTGCGATGACCCCGCTCCGGCTGCCGCCGAGGCGTGGGGAGCGGCAGGAGCAGAAGCGGTGGTCCGAGAGGATCCCGCTCCAGTTGCCGAAGAAGCGCGAGGTGCTCCCGTGGCAGCCTTGCTTGCCGTGGTGGCGCGTGTCGCGCGGCACGGCGGCTGTTGACCCGTCTGCCGCTCCGTCACGTCCCCGGCCTTGCGGAGACGCTTTCTCGGTGGAGCTGGAGGCTCTGCTGGTGGTGGCGAGCTGCCTGAAGACGAGGAGGAGGAGGAGTCGATCTCCAGCGAGCCGCTCGTGTCCTCGGCGGGCACGCTCGACTCGACGCCCTGCTCGGCAGGCTCGCTTGTCTCAGCATCTTGCCCGACAAGCTTCCCCGGGTTGAGAAACTTGTCTCGCTCGGCAAGGCTTGCCGCCTCCGCTGCCTCCGCCTCCTCCACGGTGTATCCGAACTCTCCCACGGCCGCGGCTGCTGCCGCCTCTTCCATCCTGGTGGCGATGTACGCCATCTCCTTGTCGGTGGTGTCGCGGGTGAGGCCCTTCTTCTCGTCGGAGCAGATCGGCGTTTCTTCCAAGTTGTCGAAGAATGCATGCACAGCTTCGTCGGTAGGCTCTTGACAAGTTGGGTCAATTCCGTGGGAGTCGCACAGCGGCATCATTGCGCGGATGCGGCTGAGCGCGGAGCTGTTGCACAGCGGAACTACGCCCCTCGGCAACATGAACCATTCGGGATGGTCGGGGTCATACTTGAACAACTCCTGGAGCATCGCGTTGAGATCCAGGACGGTAAAATTCCAGTTGAGGCCCGGGCGCAGCCTCATGATATCTGCCGCGTTCTCGAACTCCCAGGCGGGCCTCTTCCTCTCCTGCAAGGGGGCGATGCGGCGACGGAGAAAGTCTGCGCCAACTGCGCCTACAGTCAGCCCGACAAGCCTAAGGCGAAGGATCCGGGCAGTGGCAATCTTCAATCTACTGTCTTCCGGGGCCAAGTCGCTCCAGTCGTTGCCGCGTACTACTGGGGCTTGGCGCCGGGCGGTGAATGGCTGCGGGTTCTCCTCTACGATCCAACACCAATTGGCCCTCCACTCCAACCATTTGCTGTGGAGCTCCCCCTCCAGATAAGCCTCCTTCTTATGGGCCCTCGAGATCCAAGAAACTCCGCCAGACAGAGGCTCTCCTCTCTCTACTCGAGGCATGAAGTAATGGCGGAAAAGAGCTACATTGGGGAAGACTCCGACAAAGTTTTCGCAGAGGTGTGCGAAAACTGCCATGATCAGAACGGCGTTGGGGGTGAAGTCAAGGAGGTGGAACCCGTAGGTGTTCATGATGTCGCAGAAAAATTCGGAGAAGGGCGGGCAGAGCCCGCAGTAGAAGAACAAGGCGAAGAACGCGTATCCGTTCGGGAACATCTCGCAAGCTAAGGCTGGAAATACCTTGGTGCACGGATGCGCCCGCGTCTCCCTCGACCAGAAGAGGTAGTATTCCTCCCTCAGCTTCTTCGCGACAAGCTTGGGGGGGA
Organism: Secale cereale; assembly: GCA_902687465.1. Classification (NCBI taxonomy): domain Eukaryota; kingdom Viridiplantae; phylum Streptophyta; class Magnoliopsida; order Poales; family Poaceae; genus Secale; species Secale cereale. The sequence goes on from LR738713.1 coordinate 738,241,546, forward strand.
AGACGGCCTTCTTCTTCCGCATCGTCGCGAGCCCCAGCGCCACGGCCGACTTCGTAGCCTTCCCCTTCTCGCCTTTCGGAGCCATGGCGGAAGCGGTGAGGGAGGTCGACGGCGCTGGTGGTGCTGGTGGCGACGGGGGGCGGAGCGCTGCTCTCTTTCGGCCTTCGGGAAGAAGGGGAGCGGTGGAGGTTTCTCAAGGTTGAAGAAGCAACGGGCGAATGGACGAACTGCCCCTGTTTCCCCTGCTTATAAGGGGGGAAGGGGCGGACGTTCCGCATTTCCGATTAAAGAAACCGCCCACGATCTCTCCCACGACCCCGCAATCAACACGTGCCGTTCGGGGAGAGCGCGGCGGATACGGAGAAAGATTCGGCGTGAACCAGGCCGCGCGTGCCCGTGCACTGTTTTGGGCCTGGCCCAACAGCACTCGGCACCGTGTATGGCCCAGGCCCCGGGGCTCCTGTCGGTGTACTAGAGTAGGGGTACCCTTAGTACCCCGAACTTGTGCACGGGCAGTCACAGCGTCCCACGGCAAGGCTTGCCAGGTAACCGCCAAGACCTCTCGTGGTTCATTTGGAGCCATTCAAGAACAAAGTATCCAAAGCAAGGAAACAAGGTCCCGGCAAGAGGAGCTTGCCGGGAAGGCCGCTCAAGGCACAAGACCCCGGCAAGAGGAGCTTGCCGGGAAGGCCGACAAAGGCATCTCAAGGAACTTGCCGCGACGCGCCACGCGTCCCGGTGAGCGACAAGCTCCCGGAAGCGACAATATAGCGACCGCGGCAAGGCGCTTGCCACGGCAAGCTTCCACTCAGTGCCCGCGCTCCAGCGCATCCACCCACGTGTCGCTCTGGGACCCTTCCAGGCGCACGTGGCGGAAGGCTGTGCAGCCAGGGGTACACGGTGGCAAGCGGCGATGACAAGGCTACCGTCGTGGCGGACGGTGGCGCCCCTGACGGCCACTTTTTGCACTGTTTGGGCGACGGCGACGGGCATTTAATGCCCTTGTGTAATGCCCAGGATGGGACTATACCTCCTACGTGTCGAGGCACGACTTAAAGGTATAAGCCCATCCTAGAATGATCTCAAGTTTGGTATCTTTGCACGACTCATGTAAAAGAGGGATTAAATTGCAAAAGGAGATAGTTGGCTTACACTCGCCACTTCACACAATACATTACATAAGCAGAACATCATTCAAAACATCACAACCCGACTACGGGCGAAGATCCAAAAGAAAGAAACCAAAACAACATAAAGCCACAGGTCAGGATCGAATCCTAGTAGAAACCACTACTGATCGTCGAAACGTAACAAGCATACGGCCAAACTCTTCATCGAGCTCCCAGTGAAGAACTTGAACCAGCTCCTGCTTCAAACTCGGCTGAACCTGCATCTGGTGTTGTAGTATCTGTGAGCCACGAGGACTCAGCAATCCTATAACCATGGGTATCAAGACTAGCAAAGCTTTATGGGTAGGAAGAGGTAAAGTGGTGAGGCTGCAGCAGCGGCTAAGCATAATATGGTGGCTAACTTACGAGTACCAGAATAAGATGAGAAGCTACGCAAACGGGCGCAAAAGAAGTGATCGCTAAAGATCCTAACTACATACGAGTCAAACATAACCCCACCGTGTTCTCTTCTCAAAGTGAAAAGAGACAGTCACGGTTACTCACACAGTTGTGTGTTTTACTTCGGATCCTCTGTCAAGTTTTCTACAACCGGACATTAACAAATTCCAATCTGCCACATAACCGCGGGCACGGCTTTCGAAAGATCATAACCCTGCAGGGGTGTCCCAACTTAGCCCATCACAAGCTCTCACGATTAGCTGAAGTGATAAATATAATATCATCACCCCTTATCTTAGGGAAAATCCGATCAGGCTCGGCATCCCGGTAGCACAAGTCATTTCGACAATGGTAAAACAAGTCCAGCAAGACCTCCCGGCGTGCCGACACCCTGATAGTAGCCGCGCGTATCTCATCTCAGGCCACGACCGGATGGGAGAAGCTACGGGAGCCAAACCTCGAGTTTCCCCGTGGTGGCCCCGCAGGTTCCCCGTTTGGGACCAACACCATCAGCACTGGCCCCCCTGTTATGTAGAATTAAGAATCCTCGGGTAGCGCTAACTCCCTATGCAAATTTAATTAATTAATTAAGTTGTTAATATGAGCAAATTAAAACCAATGTTGGGCCTTGCTGGAGGAGTTTTATTCAAAGTCAAACTGTCAAGGGGTCCCCATCCACCCATCGTGTAAGGAACGCAAAATCAAGGAACATAATGCCGGTTTATCGGCGCCTAAGGTGGCATGAGTGGAACAAAACACCGAGCAAAAGGCCAAGCCTTCCACCCATGCCCAGTATATAGGTGTGTTAATAATAATTATAGATATTGTGATATAACAACAACAAGTTCCCTCCTGGAACGGACTTCATCTTCACCTGCAACTAACAACGCTATAAGAGGGGCTGAGCAAGCGAGGCTGAGCAAGCGGGTAACATAGCCAAATAGTGGTTTTGCTAGGAAGGTTTCAAGGTTAGAGGTTTCATGGCAACAAGGAGAGGCTGACATAAAAGATGGGTAGCGCGACATGTAACGATAGCATCGAGACAACTAAGCATGGCAATGGTAGTAAAGGTATCCAAGGGTATGATCATCTTGCCTGGGATTCCACAAGGGAGAAGAACGGATCCATGAAGTAGACGGAGCACATAGTCGAGCGAATCCTCACAACTCCGGAACGAAACCGAAGCTAACAAGAGAAGCAACCGGAAAGAAGCAAAACAACACGGTAAACACCCAAGCATAAACATGTCATGATGCACAAGCAAGCATGATGCATGTCCGGTTTAATTATGCATGGCATGGCAAGGTGCACAAACAATACTACAAGTTAAGTGGAGCTCAATATGCAACGAGTTGCATATTGACAAAACACCACAATTAATTATTTAATTGACTCTCGGTTATTTACAAGACAAGATTAAATGTTTTTAGCATGGCAAGAGGTGAAACATAAGTAAACTAACTATTTAGACATTTTAAATGAGGCCGGAAAATAACAACAACATATTCCGGAAAAATCCCCATGAGCATGTTTAGTAATTATAAAGCAAACACAATTAAACATATAATGTTGTTAACATGATGCAGATGACATGATCAAGTTTATGCAATTTTATTTAAAGGTTAACATGAAGAAGGTATGAAGCATTTGTCACCGTGGTGGAAGAAAAGGGTGCCACGGCAACGATCCGAAAATGATGCAACGCAACATATCGGTTCCGGTAACTCGGGAGAGACCGGTGCAAAAGGAAAGATGGCGTGAGCGAGTCAAACGAGATGAAAGTGGGTTGATCCCGTCACCGGGTTCCCACGAGTCGGCGACGAGGCAATCGAGGAACATGACAAAAGGACGAAACGGGCACGGAGCACACACGGGAAACATTTCATACAACACAAGCAAGCATCACACGGGTCATCTCGGTATACCTTCGGAGCGATCGTTCTCGGAGCGGCTCGAGATAGTAGAGGGACGTAGTGGAAGTAGGCGTTCTCGCGGGTCGTAGAGGAAGTAGTGGTTCACGTTTCCCGAAGAGGATGTAGTTGATCCGTAGAGGTACACATGTAATCGTTCACATCCCGTTCGGAGAGGTACTTGCGGTCTCGGCGACGGTAGGGGTACACGGCGAGGGTAGTTGTTCATGTTCGTAGATGTACTCGTCATCGTAGCCGTTCGGTCGTCGTGGTACTTGGCGCTTCCGGCGACGGTAGTGGAAGTAGTGTTACATGTTCGTTTTTCCGTAGATGTTCGGGTCGTTGCGGTCTTTGGCGTGTAGGCGTACACGGTTCTCTGTCAAGGTCAACAACACAAGCAACACAAAACAAAAACAAAAACGACAGCACGGTCTTGCGTGAAGGGGGCCACGAGGCCATGGCAACGGCATCATGGCAGCAAGCAAAACAGTCTTGGGGCGCCGAGGGTGCGGTCGAAGCTGGGCGGCATCTCCTGGCCGCTGGAGCGAGGCAGAGGCCGGGGAAAAAAGGCGAGGCGGCTCCGGGCAGAGGGAGCGGTGGCTCTGGCCACGGCTTGAGGACGAGGAGGTCGGAGCAGCATCTGGCCGTCCGACGTGGCGAGGACGGGACCGGAGGGAGGCAGGGCCTGGCCGCGGGAGGAGGAGGTCGGGCGCGTCGGGGTGGCTGGCCACGGCGCGGGCCTTGCTGCTGGAGGCGCAGCTCCTGGCCGACCGGAGGGGCATGGCCTGAAGACGGGCTGGAGGGCCGAGGCACACGGTGCGGCCGTCGCGCTGGAAGGTGCGGCTGCTGGCGCACGGAGGGCGCGGCACGCGGCTCTGGCCTCAGGCGCGGAGGGGCTCGACGCCTGGAGGCCGAAGGGAGGCGCGAGGGAAGGCGGGCGCTGGAGGCGTCGCCGGCCTAGGAAGGTGAGGGAGCTGGGGTCGTGGAGGAGGGAGGCCGCGGTCGCGGGCCTGGGTGCGGGCGACCTGACGATGCGGCCGAGGAAGAGGCGAGGCGAGGGAGGGAGGTCGATGGGGATAGGGGATCGAAGGAGAGAGGGAAAACAGGGGTGCGGTCGGGAGAGAGAGGGGAGATCGATGGGTGGCGGCGCTGTTGGCGCTCGGGATCCAGAGGGAGGAACGATGTGAAGTTGGGGTCGAGCGCTAGGGTTTGCCGGTCGGGCTGGTTGGTCCAGGGAGGATAGCGGTTGGGCCTAGCTAGGAGGAGATGGGCTGCGGGGGAAGTGGGCCTAGAGGCTGAGAGCCTGGCTGGCTGCACTTCATATTTCCCTTTTAAAACAAACTAGAAAAAGAGAAAGAAAAGAAAGAGAAGGTAGGGGAGGAATTAGTGCATGGGGATAAATTCCCTAGACTCGCAAAAATGCAAGGAATTTAAATAAAATGGCTGGAGGGTTTTTGGAAGGACCTCGAAAAACGGGAAAAGAATTATTGGCAAGGTTTGGAAAGAGAAGCTCGAAGTGAAAAATAGACATGGGGAAATAATATGCAAGTGTGTTGGGTTAATTCCAACGAATGGAATATTTATTATATAGCTCCCTAAATATTGAGAGACTTTTATATGTTTTAAAGAGAAGACAAATCTTCCCTCGATTTAAATGGACCGAAGGTCCACACGATTTATTTAGGTTGAGATGCAAAAGAAATATGACATGATGGCATGATGACATGATGCAATGCAAAATAAATAACACAAGCAGAACTGAAACACACGGGCAACCCGGAACATCTGGAATCTTCTGGAATCTTCTAGGACGTCGGTCTTCGGGCGTCACAACTTGTCCCCTGCCGTCAGGGTTAGGTATGGAACACTATACAAACACTGTACCAACTACCACTCTTTTTACACTTTTACCCTCATCCGCGTTGCCACCTGTCGGTGACCCCTTGAGCCTATAAAAGGAGGCCCATGCGCAACGTAGAGGGGGGTTAGACATTCGATCATTCTCACGCTCGGTCTTGCTAGCCACTGTAGTGTACTGTAGCTCCCTGCGCTCCCGAGCCAAGAACTCAATACAACCACCAAAGCAGGAGTAGGGTTTTACGCATCCGTGCGGCCCGAACCTGGGTAAACTGCTCGTGTGCTCGCCTCGATCCGCTCTTTGTGCTACCTCCGCCCCCTGCCGTACCGAAAAGGGGCTCCGGTCCCATAGGTGTTCGTGGGTGGATCAGTTTCCCCGACAACACCAGAACCTAAAACTTGCCATTATACGAATACAGGAGTCCTATCCGGATACAAGAGATGATCTTCAATAATGATCTTCACGGCCCACCAGTCCGACCCACCACGAGTTATCCGGCCACATGAGGACCCCCCCAATCCAGGACTCCCTCAGTAGCTCCTGAACCTGTCTTCGATGATAATGAGTTCGGCTTCCGTATTGTCTTCGACATTGCAAGGCGGGTTCCTTCTTCCGAATATATCTTCTACAAACAGGTGTATTGTGTTCGGCTCCGCATGGTTAGTACAATCCTTAGCCTCGAAGGCAAGGCACTTCAGAGAAAATGAATATTGTGTCTTTACTGACAACTTTTTGGCGTAGCGTCGCGTCCATCCCATTAACATACCGAACCATTTTACTTGGTCCTAGTTTTGTGTTTCAAGGTACAACCCCATTGACACGTCTTATCAGAATAGAGATCGTGCCCGCTTATTGTGGGATTCTTATCAACGTGACGTCAGCATCCACACCGCGCATTACGCATAACCGCTTTGGGAACCGACAAGGTTTATGGCTAAAGTGGGGGACGTTATATATTCACAGTGTTATAAAAGGATACCAATCCCTTTCATTAGCCCCATGATATGTCTCCAACGTATCTATAATTTTTTATTGTTCCATGCTATTATTTATGATGTTTTGGATGTTTAATGGGCTTTGTCATACACTTTTATATTATTTTTGGGACTAACCTATTAACCCAAAGGCCCAGTCCAGATTGCTGTTTTTTTTGCCTATTTCAGGGTTTACAGAAAAGGAATATCAAACGGAGTCCAAACGGAATGAAACCTTCGGGAGAGATATTTTTGGAGCAAAATCTGCACGGGAGACTTGAGAACCACGGAATAGGGCTGACGTGGCGTCCACGAGGGTGGGGGGCGCCCCCCCCTATAGGGCACGCCCCCTGCCTCGTGGGCCCCATGTTTGGCCCCCGGTGCCCTCCTTCCTTCTATATATACCTATGTACCCCGAAAACATCATACCCGGAGAGAAAACCCTAGTTCCACCGCTGCAACCTTCTGTTCCTATGAGATCCCATCTTGGGGCCTGTTCCTGAGCTCCGCCGGAGGGGAGATCTACCACGGAGTGCTTCCACATCATCATCATCACCTCGCCATGAGTTGTGAGTAGTTTACCACAGACCTTCGGGGTCCATAGTTAGTACCTAGATGGTTTCTTCTCCCTCTTTGGATCTCAATACCAAGTCACCTCGGTCTTCGAGGAGATCTATTCGATGTAATCTCTTTTTGCGGTGTGTTTGTCGAGATCCGATGAATTGTGGGTTTATGATCAAGATTATCTATGAGAAATATTTGGTTCTTTTCTGAACTCTTTTATGTACGATTATAATATCCTTGCAAGTCTCTTCGAATTATCAGTTTGGTTTGGCCTACTAGATCTATAGTTCTTGCAATGGGAGAAGTGCTTAGCTTTGGGTTCAATCTTGCGGTGTCCTTTCCCAGTGACAGTAGGGGCAGCAATGCACATATTGTATTGTTGCCATCGAGGATAAAAAGATGGGGCTTATATCATGTTATTTGAGTTTATCCCTCTACATCATGTCATCTTGCTTAAGGCGTTACTCTGTTCTTATGAACTTAATACTCTAGATGCATGCTGGATAGCGGTCGATGTGTGGAGTAATAGTAGTAGATGCAGAATCGTTTCGGTCTACTTGTCTCGGACGTGATACCTATATATAATGATCATGCCTAGATAGTCTCATAATTATTCGCTTTTCTATCTATTGCTCGACAGTAATTTGTTCACCCATCGTAGAATTCTGCTGTCAAGCCACTAGAGAAACCTATGGCCCCCGGGTCTATTCTCAATATATCAATCTACAATCTACTTTACTTTTCCGTTTTTACTTTCTGTTCTTATATCCAAAAATACCAAAAATATCAAACTATGATATCTATCAGATCTCACTTTCATAAGTGACCGTAAAGGGATTGCCCACCCCTTATCGCGTTGGGTGCGAAGTTCTTATTTGTTTGTGCATGTGCGACATACTCGTGCGTGGTCTCCTACTGGATTGATACCCTGGTTCTCAAAAACTGAGGGAAATACTTACGCTACTGTGCTGCATCACCCTTTCCTCTTCGAGGGAATACAATGCAAGCTCGAGAAGTAGCAAGAAGAATTTCTGGCGCCGTTGCTGGGGAGGCTTACGCAAAAGTCATATACCAAGTACCTATCACAAACCCTTATCCTTCGCATTACATTTATTTGCCTCTCATTTTCCTCTCCCCCACTTCAACCTTGCCATCTTATTTGCCCTTCTTTTTGCCGTATTTTTACTGTTCGCTTGCTTCTTGTTCGCTTGTGTGTTGGATTGCTTGCTTGTCACTATGGCTCAGAACAATACCAAATTGTGTGACTTATCCAATACCAACAATAATGATTTTATTAGCACTCCAATTGCTCCTATTACCGATGCTGAATCTTGTGAGATCAATGATGCTCTGTTGAATCTTGTTATGAAAGATCAATTTTCTGGCCTTCCTAATGAAGATGCCGCTACCCATCTAAGCAACCTTGTTGATTTGTGTGATATGCAAAAGAAGAGGGATACAGATAATGATATTGTTAAATTAAAGTTATTTCCGTTTTCACTTAGAGATCGTGCTAAAACTTGGTTTTCCTCTTTGCCTAGAAATAGTATTGATTCGTGGAATAAGTGCAAAGTTGCTTTTATCTCTAAGTATTTTCCTCCTGCTTAGATCATCTCTCTTAGAAACGATATTATGAATTTTAAGCAACTAGATCATGAGCATGTTGCACAAGCTTGGTTGAGAATGAAATTATCCCTACACATGGTTTGAACTTATGGATGATTATACAAAACTTTTATGCTGGCTTGAATTTTGCTTCTAGAAATCTTTTAGATTCGGCCGCAGGAGGCACTTTCTTGGAAACTACCGTAGGAGAAGCTACCAAACTCTTAGATAATATTATGGTTAATTATTCTCAATGGCACACCGAAAGATCTACTAGTAAAAAAGTGCATGCTATTGAAGAGATTAGTGTTTTGAGTGGAAAGATGGATGAACTTATGAAATTATTTGCTGCTAAGAGTGCTTCTTTTAATCCTAATGATATGCCTTTATCCACGTTAATCAAAAATAATAATGAATCTTTGGATGTGAATTTTGTTTTTTTATCAATTGGACAGTAGGAGGGAACCCCTACTGCTTTTCTTGTATTACTGCAACAAAGGGTAACAAGACATACAAGAGTGATCTGCCCTCGGGGGTAGGGGGGTATGTTACATTTACCCTATCTCTACACAACAGAGTTTACAAGTGCTGTGACTAGTGGTTTTTTCTTATCCCCTGCCCTATAGACTAGGTTTCCTAAGTCTTCCTTAAACCTCTTCTTCCAGGATGCGATGGTGGGGGGCACCCCTCTGAACAGTTTGTTGTTGCGTTCCTTCCAAATCCCCCAAGATGCTGTGAGAAATACATCCATGAACAAGTTGCCGCTATAGTTAAGCTTTGCAACCTCCAACAACCTCAGACGGTCCCCATATGATGGCCAATAAATTTTCAGTACCCTCCAGCATGTTTTCGAGAACTCACAGTGGAAGAAGAGGTGTTCAACCGTTTCTTCAATCTGATTATTGCACAATAGACACGTGAAGTTGTTCCCTATGTTGTAGTGTCTTCGCTTGAGCATGTTTCGAGTATTCAGCCCGTCCGAAAGAAGAAACCAACCAAAGGTTTTGAGTTTTGGTGTGCTAATAGTTTTCCACAGCCATTTATACGCTTGGTGTGCTTGGATCTCTCTGAAATAGAACTTGTAGTAATCTTTAGTTTTGAAATCCTTCTTCCCCCAAACGTAGGACCAAACGTCACAGCCATTGCTCATGAGGTCAATATCCGTCGTCGCACTCTGAATTGCCCGCAGCTCGTCGCGCGCTTCAATTGATAATGGAAGTTGAAAAGCCATACTCAGTTCTGTGATCTGTAGAAACTGTCGTGTTGAAATATCCTCTTTGGTAGTGTAGGAGTAGGCTCGGGGATAGGAGTCAGCGAGTATATCTTGGTTCCAGCAATCTTTCCAAAATAGGGCCGTGTCACCTCTACCAATTTTAACCGTTGTGATCCCACGAAAAATCGGGCTGAGTTGCATGATATCGCGCGACCAAAAGGAGCCGCAAGGATCCATCGCATGCGGGATGTTGTTATCGTAGTATTTTTCCCAAATCATCTGTACCCAAGGAACATCGTGTCTGTTGTAGAATTTGTGTAGAAATTTCAACAGCATGGCATCATTTTGGGTACGAAGATCCAGCACCCCGAGCCCTCCGTTCTTCTTAGGTCAGCATACTCTATCCCATGCAACCAGGGAGTTGCATTTGATTCCATCTTCCATTTGTTTTCTCCAAAGACATCTACGTCTGATCTTGTCTATTTGCTCGAGGATCTTGGGGTGTATCTTGAGCGTACCCATCGGGAATATGATTAAATACGTGACTATAGAGTTGATCAAGGCAATCTTACCAGCATGGGACATGAGCAGCATTGTGGCCGAGACTTTCCTTTCGGCTTTGCATACCATTGGCGTCAGGTCTTGGATCGTGGGTTTGGTGGTCCCCTGGGGAAGGCCAAGATACGTGAAGGGCATAGACGCTATTGAGCAGCCAAATACTGAAGCAATGCTTTGACAAAGGTTAGGCACGGCATTGATCGGTACCAGCGTTGATTTATGAAAGTTGATGTACAGTCCAATCGACGTGGCATAGTCAATAAGTATCTCTTTCATTTTGCGTGCTTGGGTAATGCAGGCTGGCATAATGATTAGCGTATCATCCACGTATTGGATAACCTGGAAGTTTTCTCCGATGCAGTCACTCAGAGGGTGTTTGAGGAGTTGTTTTCTCATAGCATCCTTGATCACAGCTTGTAGTAATTCCGCAGCTAAGACAAAGATCAGGGGGGATAGGGGGTCCCCTTGTCTGACTCCGCACTTGCACATAAACTGTCGCCCGGGAACCCCGTTGAGCAAGATCGATGATTTGCCAGAGTCAAAAATGCATCTTATCCATTGGATCCATCTGGAGTTAAACCTCATGTGCTGCATGATCAGAATCATGGCTTCGTGATCAATCGTATCGAAGGCTTTTGCAAAGTCCAGTTTCAAAAGCACTATGTCTTTTTTGGAGGCCTGACATTGGTGAATAAACTCAAACGCCCATCCAAGGCAGTCATGAATGGATCTCCCCTTGATGAAGCCGTATTGGTTTCGGCTGACTAGCCTGGTAATAACTCGCTGGAGTCGATTGGCTAATAATTTAGTTATGATCTTCAGTCAACAGTTTAGTAGTGTAATAGGTCGGTAGTCATTGACTGTTTCCGGAGAGTTATTTTTGGGGATCAGGGTGATGTGGCCATAATTCAAGCTGCCGATATTTAGAGAACCCTCATGAAATTCTGCGCATAGACGATAGAAATCACCCTTGATGATGGGCCAGCAAGCCTTAAGAAAAGCGCCATTAAAACCGTCAGGGCCGGGTGCTTTGTCAGGAGGCATTTCCTTGATTATTTGATCTATCTCTGCGGGGGTGAAAGGTGCTGTCAAGTGATCCAGATCCTCGTCTTGGGCAATGATGTTTTGAAGATCAAATTTCATAGTGTTGGGGTTTGATCTGCCCAGTCTCTCGCTGAATGTTGTGAATAAAATGGCTTATTTCCCTTTGTGATCATCAACCATAGTATCATCTGTACTTTTAAGAGAAGCTATAATGTTTTTCCTGTATCTCTCCGTAGCCACTGCTTGATTTTTTTTTGAATTTTCATCCCCGAATCGTATCCAGCGAATTGTGCATCGTTTCTTCCAGTATTCTTTCTGGTATGACAATAATCTCAGAAGGTGTTTCTTAAGAATGTTTCTGAAGTTTGTTTCCTGGGTAGTCAGGCATCTTTGTTCTTCAAGAGTGTCCATGTCAAGAATAGTTTTGTTGGTATTTGTAATGGCCACTGTTAATCGAGAAATATTCCTGCTCCACTTTTTTAAAGCAAATCTGACAGCCTTAAGTTTTTGACAGAGGATACTGGCTACATTAGTGTGTTTACCGCATTTGATGGGTTTAGCCCAAGCAGATGCGACCACATCCATAAAACCGGGGTGTGCAATCCAGAAAGATTCAAATCGAAACAGCTTACTCTTGGGAATGTTTCTTTGGATTTCTACTTTGCAAGGCACATGATCAGAAATAGGACGTCCCAGCGGTATGATCATCGTGTTGGGATATCGATGCGTCCAGCTCATCGTTGTAAAAAACCAGTCAAGCTGTTCTAACAAAGGGTTAGTTTGCATGTTGCTCCAGGTATATGCTCGCCCTTTAATGGGTAGTTCAATCAGTTCTTGGGTACGGATGAAATCATTGAAAGTAAACATGTCTTGAGAATTACCCCCAGGCTTGTTACGGTTTTCTGGTGAACGTATATAATTAAAATCCCCAAGTAATAGCCATTCTTCATCCGCATGTAGAGTAAGATCAAATAGCCATTGAGTATAGTTTTCACGGGCTTCTCCTTGGCATGGACCATAAATATTAATTAAACCCCATTTCTGTAACGATTGTTTAGAGGTGAACTGAACTCCCAGAGCAAAAGGTTCAGAAAAGATGATATCTCCCGAAAAGACAGAACTATTCCAAATCGTGACGATCCCACCAGAGGCCCCTTGCGCAGGAACATAAGCAAATTTATCAAAACGTCGCGGGCAAATTGACCGGAGCATAGCAACATCAAAAGATTGCATCTTAGGTTCTTGCAGACAGATTATAGAGCAATCGCTAGTCGCAATTGCATTAGATAGCGCTAAATGTTTGTCTGTGGCATTAAGCCCACGAACGTTCCAACATAAGATATTCCAAGAGTTCAGACGCATTAATAATAAGAAAAGCAGAAACGAGGGAATTTAAGAAGAAACATTCGACGTCTCTCCCTCGTTCTGGTTGAGAATGTCCGCCGTGATTTCTTCCTCCGGAACCGCACAAAGTTGGACTCCTATGGCCTGCATTGCACTGATGGAGAGAGGTGGTGGGGAGGCGTTCTCACGATCAGCATCAGTAGAGGTGGAGGAGGAAACTGCATCATTCTTGCAGGCTATCGCTAGGGCTTTCAGAGCTGATGGGACGAGTCGAGCTTTGACCTTGGTTTTGGCAATTTTACTGTCAGAGGGCTGCGAGACTTTGAAACCATCATACTTGTTGGATCGAGCGCTGCGACGAAGGTGAGAGATATTAATGGGAGCTTTACCCTTGCGTTTGCTCTTACCTCTAGGGGAGGCCACTGCCTGGGGGGAAGAAGATCTTGCACTGAGGGTACTGACAGCTTCCTGCGCCAGCAACTGTGCCTCAGAACCAGGGGCCAGCGTCTGTTCCTTAGGGTCCAAAAGCATGGGGGCTTCAGTGGTGCCATAAGGCACATCAGAACCAGCAACCAAGGTGTTCGAGTGCTCTTCCATATCCATAGTCATGGTGGGCACCATGTCTATCTGAGCAGGGGGGTCCGAGACTGTGTCAGAAATTTCTTCAATGAGAACTGAAGAGTTGACAGTTGGAATTTGTCCAAAGACCTGATCAAACTGGATCCCAGAGGAGTTTTCTGCAATTATAAACTGAAATTGTAGGTGGTCCCTTCTCAGCCCATAACCACCATTCCAGGGCCCGATAGTTGCCAGCATAGGGTGCAGGGCGTCAGTTATACGGCTAGATAACTGTCGGCGAGGAACTGGGTCGTTGAGTAGTAACTGCATAATCTCCTCTCCTTGGGCTGTCAGACCAAAACACAGACCTTGTGCTTGTAATTCAACCGAGAGGAGAAGCGGGTCAGTAGTATGCTCTTCAGCAATAGGCAAAAGTGGTGTTGCCACCGGCACCAGAGCGTCAGTCCCCAAATTGGGCATAGCAGAATCTGCAGAGCTGTTATCGTCAGAAACTGTGATTGAATCATTCCAGGCATCAGCAGCATTGTCTACTAAGTTGTTCTCCGGCGTAACCCCATGCATTACTATGAGCCCTTGGGCTGCTAGCCATGCTTGGAAGTTCATCAGATGAGGAGGCAGCGGAGGGGGGGGGGGCGCAGGCCAGGCTCCCCATTCATCGACAATCTGGACATCATCATCGTCCATGGGTTGAGGTGCTGCAGCAGCATTGGGGGGAGCAGCATTTTGTGCAAACCAATTATGAACCCGTTGTTGGTAGAGCTGTTCGGCTATTAAATCTGGTCAAAATTGGGGATGAGGGTATCCATCAGGCGGAGGAGGTTCTTCACCAGCGGGAGGAACTTCAGGGAGCAGAGCATTCCAGTCATTGCTCCTGAGAATGGTGACTTGTACTGTCCAGTAGTCCCTAGCTCCACCTAACTGATATACCACAAAGCTTTTAGGAATTAGCCTCATATGAATCACCCTAGCACGGATCAGTGTGAATCTTCTATCTTGCCGAGGATTATGCCAGGAAATCAGAGCTCCATACCCTCCCAATGACTTGTTAATGTAATGTTCATTCTGATAATCATAGGGAAATCCAAAATACATTAACCAGACTTCTGGGCCATAGGTGGTAGTGCGCCGATTGAGAGCGGCGTTGTGAGGCACAAAAGTAATCAGTAGATCCTCATCCTCTAGTTCAAGGGGTGTTGCAACAGCGGTGTCTCGGATAAACTCATCAACAAAACCAAACAGACCCACACCAAATGGATGATCACTAGACTCCGTTGTGAAGAGCTGGGATTCATGGAGCAGACCTTGGATCGTGTTGCGGATGGCGGCCCGTCGATGGAGTGGAACATAGTGGCTTGCCTCTGCAATCGCCAAGAAGTCGTGGTTGAGGGGAGGGACCGGGTGCACCACCATGCCGCTGCGGACTACACGGTCTGCCGGCCCAGGCTCGACGGTGAAGCCGGGGGGGAAGAACGGGACGGGGTTGAGAGGGTAGTTCACCATGGGAGAGGAGGAGGAAGGTGGCAGGAGCTGGATTGGTGTGTCTGGCGGTGAGGTAGGCGTTTGGGTTATCGACGCAGAAGGTGGAACGTGAGGGGTAGAATTGGTAATCGAGGATTTGGGGACCCAGCACCATCTTTTTTTCTGACGTAAATGAAGGTAGTTGCTTTCTTTGTGCCCATAGTTGCCACATGATGTGCATCGAATCACCGGTTTTTGCATGTTGATTGGATGATGATCCTTGTTAATAGCAAAAATACGGGTTGGATGAGGGGAGTTTCCATCATTGTCAGGTTTATCATTTAACGGGCAATCCCTTGCTTTATGATCAGGGGTCGAGCATTTAAGGCAAATGAGACGTGCTTGGCAAGCGTGAGATTTGTGTCCCCATTGAAGGCATTTAGAGCATAAATACGGCCAATTGATTTCCAGAGAGTGAATTTCGGCCTCTGAATACTGAGCTTGAGCTAAATCAGCCGCATGTTTGGCCCCTAATTGTGGTGGCCACATTGAGTGAGGAGGAGCATACCTGTATGCCGAGGTTAGGAAACATTGTGGTGGGGTAGGGTAGTGAGCATTAAGCATACATTTAAATTCCCCCAACAGTAAAAATTCCGGCGCAGACATAGCCTCATGATGCTCTCGTGTTAAATATTTATCCATGAGTTTAATGCGCAATGAATGCTCATTTGAAATTCCATCCGTGACTGACGCCAATGGCTGATCATGGTCCAAGAACGAGAAATCCGAAGAGAGCGAGCAACTCGAAACCTTCTTGTTGATTATAGAGTTCATCGATGAAGAAGCTTCGGCCGCATTGCGGTTAGAGAAAGGGAAACCTTTCAATGGCACCAGACTGGTCTTTTTGGATGGAACATATTGCATACAGTCATTGTTTCTCAAGAAATCCAAGGATGAACGAACTACCATAGTATTATGACCAGATAAACCCAGTATCTCCTTGTCTGCGTGCCAATGAGACTCATATAGAGGAGAGCTGGCAAAACGACCCTTGTAAAGATGAAAGTGACAAACAAAATCAGGCCAGACTCTATCTTTGAGGCCATAGATAAAATGTCCCACTTTATTATTAGCCACCGAGAACCGAAAAGAACGCTCAGTGATTTGAACAACTTTGAAACCATTGCAAATACCGCCAATGCAACACTGAAGGGCAAGACCAACTGACTCCACAGAGAGAGGGAAAGATGCTGAGGAGTAAGAGACCACTAAGAAGAACTCCTTGGTGTCTCTAGAGGGAGAGAAATGCACCGTGGATCCAAACCTTCGTCTCACCTGATCAGCAAGGGCCAAGCCCGGGGCAAAATCCCAATGCAGGAGGCTTTCCATGGAGGATTTAGGCTAGAGATCGCCATTGGTGTGGTGGAGGAGGTGGAGAGGGAGGGGAGGGCGTGGTGGGGAGGAGAGAGCCATTCTCATTCCTATATGCTTATAGAGGAAACTTTAATCCTATGCCTTTTCCTAGTAATTCCTCTAATAATTATGTTAATTCCTACAATAACTCTTATGGAAAGATGCCTTCTGAATTTGAAACTAGTGTTAAGGAGTTTATGAATTCGCAAAAGAATTTCAATGCTTTGCTTGAAGAAAAATTGCTTAAGATTGATGAATTGGCTAGAAGTGTGGATAGAATTACTCTTGATGTTGATTCTTTGAAACTTAGATCTATTCCACCTAAGCATGATATCAATGAGTCTCTCAAAGCTATGAGAATTTCCATTGATGAATGCAAAGAAAGAACCGCTAGGATGCGTGCTAAAAAAGAGAGTTATATAAAAGCGTGTTCTTCTAGTTATCATGAAAATAAAGATGAAGATCTAAAAGTTATTGATGTGTCTCCTATTAGATCCTTGTTTTCCAGTATGAATCTTGATAAAGATGGGATTGGAGACTAGTCAACTTTAATTAAAAGATGTCCCAATGATTCAGAGTTTTTATATCTTGATGCTAAAATTGTTAAAAGAGGGATTGAAGAGATTAAAACTTTGCATAGTGATGAACCCACTACTTTGGATTTCAAGGGATTCAATTATGATAATTGCTCTTTGATTGATTGTATTTCCTTGTTGCAATCTGTACTAAACTCTCTGCATGCTTATAGTCAAAATAAAGCTTTTACCAAACACATATTTGATGCTTTGATGCAATCTTATGAAGAAAAACTTGAATTAGAAGTTTCTATCCCTAGAAAGCTTTATGATGAGTGGGAACCTACTATTAAAATTAAAATTAAAGATCATGAATGCTTTGCTTTGTGTGATTTGGGTGCAAGTGTTTCCACTATCCCAAAAACTTTGTGTGATTTGTTAGGTTTCCATGAGCTTGATGATTGTTCTTTAAATTTGCATCTTACGGATTCTACCATTAAGAAACCTACGGGAAGGATTAATGATGTTCATATTGTTGCCAATAGGAATTATGTGCCCGTAGATTTCATTGTTCTTGATATAGATTGCAATCGTTCATGTCCTATTATTCTTGGTCGACCTTTCCTTAGAACGATTGGTGCAATTATTGATATGAAGGAAGGAAGGAAATATTAGATTCCAATTTCCGTTAAGGAAAGGCATGGAACACTTTCCTAGAAATAAAACTAAATTATCATATGAATCTATTATGAGAGCCACTTATGGATTGCCTTCCAAAGATGCCAATACCTAGATCTATCCTTGTATCATGCCTAGCTAGGGGTGTTAAATGATAGCACTTGTTGGGAGGCAACCCAATTTTATATTTTTTGTTTTTGCTTCTGTTTAGGAATAAATATTGCATCTAGATTCTTTTTAGATGTGGTTTTGTGTTTTAATTAGTGCTTGTGCCAAGTAGAACCTTTGGGAAGACTTGTGTGAAGTTTATATGATCTTGCTGTGAAAAACAGAATCGTTAGCGCTCACTAGAATAGTCACCAGATTTTACTGTAGTGTGCTATTTACTTGATTCTTTTTGCAGATGATTAATAGACAAATTCCTCACGTTTAGCAATTTATTTCAAGTTTTTTGGAGTTACATAAGTATGTGAAAGTTACAGATTACTACAGACTATTCTGTTTTTGACAGATTCTGTTTTTCGTGTGTTGTTTGCTTATTTTGATG
Organism: Secale cereale; assembly: GCA_902687465.1. Classification (NCBI taxonomy): domain Eukaryota; kingdom Viridiplantae; phylum Streptophyta; class Magnoliopsida; order Poales; family Poaceae; genus Secale; species Secale cereale. Next base: position 738,259,374 of record LR738713.1, read on the forward strand.
AATCTATGAGTAGTATTGGGGAGTATGAATCATAGAGAAGTTGGAATACAGTAGGTTTAACACCAATATAAACAAAGAATAAGTTCATTACAATACCTTTGAGTAGTGGTTTGTTTACTTATACTAACGGAGCTCACGAGATTTTTGTCTAAGTTTTGTGTTGTGAAGTTTTCAAGTTTTGAGTATTGCTTTGATGGACTATGGAACAAAGAGTGGCAAGAGCCTAAGCTTGGGGATGCCCAAGGCACCCCAAGGTAAAATTCAAGGACAACCAAAAGCCTAAGCTTGGGGATGCCCCGGGAAGGCATCCCTTCTTTTGTCTTCATCTATCGGTAACTATACTCAAGACTATATTTTTATTCACCACATGATATATGTTTTACTTGGAGCGTCATGTATTATTTGAGTCTTTGCTTGTTAGTTTGCCACATTTATCCTTGCTGGACACACCTTTTTGAAAGAGATAAATATGGCCTAGGAATTGTTAGAACACTCTATGTGCTTCACTTATATCTTTTGAGCTAAATAGTTTTTGCTCTAGTGCTTCACTTATATCTTTTAGAGCACGGTGGTGATTTTATTTTGAAGAAATTGTTGATCTCTCATGCTTCACTTATATCCTTTTGAGAGTCTATTATAACAGCATGGTAATGTGCTTTGGCTATAAAACTAGCCTTCACATGATAGGCATCCAAAATGAATGTAGTAAAAACTTTCATACTAAGTGCATTGAATATGATGAGAAGTTGGATGCTTGATAATTGTTTTGAGATATGAGGATAGTGATATTAGAGTCATGCTAGTGGAGTTATTATGAAATTGAGAAATACTTGTGTTAAAGTTTGTGATTCCCGTAGCATGCACGTATGGTGAACCGCTATGTGACGAAGTTAGAGCATGAGGTATTTGTAGAGTGACATCCTTTGTGTGGAGGTCGAGGGCGCGCGATGGTTAATCCTACCAACCTCCCCCCTAGGAGCATGCGTTGATTGCTTTGCTTTGATGACTCGTAAATTTTTGCAATAAGTATATGAGTTCTTTATGACTAATGTTGAGTCCATGGATTATACGCACTATAACCCTTCCGCCATTCCTAGCCTCTCTTGTACCGTGCAACTTTTGCCGGTACCATACACACACCATATATCTTCCTCAAAACAGCCACCATATATCTTCCTCAAAACAGCCACCATACCTACCTATCATGGCATTTCCATAGCCATTCCGAGATATATTGCCATGCAACTTTCCACCATTGCGTTTATATGACACCCTTCATATTGTCATATTGCCATGCATGATCATGTAGTTGACATCGTATTTGTGGCAAAGCCACCATGCATAATTTTTCATACATGTCACTCTTGATTCATTGCACATCCCGGTACACCGCCGGAGGCATTCATATAGAGTCATACTTTGTTCTAGTATCGATGTGTAATATCGAGTTGTAAATCAATAAAAGTGTGATGATCATCATTATAGAGCATTGTCCCATGTGAGGAAAGGCCAAACAAAGAGAAGGCCCCTCCAAAAAATATAAGAAAAGGGACAGTGCTACTATCCTTTTTTCCACACTTGTGCTTCAAAGTAGCACCATGTTCTTCATGATAAAGAGTCTCATGTTTAGTCACTTTCATATACTAGTGGTAATTTTCATTATAGAACTTGGCTTGTATATTCCGACGATGGGCTTCCTCAAATGCCCTAGGTCTTCATGAGCAAGCAAGTTGGATGCACACCCACTTAGTTTATTTTGTTGAGATTTCATACATTTTTAGCTCTAGTGCATCCGTTGCATGGCAATCCCTACTCACTCACATTGTTATCAATTGATGGGCATTTCCATAGCCCGTTGATACGCCTAGTCGATGTGTGACTATCTCCCTCCTTTTTTTCTTCTCCGCAACCACCACTCTATTCCACATAGTGCTATATCCATGGCTCACGCTCATGTGTTGCGTGAAAGTTGAAAGGTTTGAAAGAATAGAGTATGAAAACAAGTGCTTGGCTGAAACCGGGGTTGTGCATGATATGAATATTTTGTGTGATGAAGAGGGAGCATAGCCAGACTATATGATTTCGTAGGGATAACCTTCTTTAGCCATAGTATTTTGAGAAGACATGATTGCTTTGTTAGTATGCTTGAAGTATTATTATTTCTTACGTCAATATAGGCTTTTGTCTTGAATCTTTCTGATCTGAACATTCATGCCACAATAAAGAGAACTACATTGAAAATTATTTTGGTTAGCATTCCACATCAAAAATTCTGTTTTTATCATTTACCTACTCGAGGACGAGCATGAATTAAGCTTGGGGATGCTTGATACGTCTCCAACGTATCTATAATTTTTTATTATTCCATGCTATTATTTATGATGTTTTGGATGTTTAATGGGCTTTGTCATACACTTTTATATTATTTTTGGGACTAATCTATTGACCGAAAGGCCCAGTCCAGATTGCTGTTTTTTGCCTATTTCAGGGTTTTACAGAAAAGGAATATCAAACGGAGTCCAAACGGAATGAAACCTTCGGGAGAAATATTTTTGGAGAAAAATCTGCACGGGAGACTTGAGAACCACACAATAGGGCTGATGTGGCATCCACGAGGGTGGGGGACACCCCCCTATAGGGCGCGCCCCCTGCCTCGTGGGCCCCATGTTTGGCCCCCGGTGCCCTCCTTCCTCCTATATATACCTATGTACCCCGAAAACATCAGACACGGAGAGAAAATCCTAGTTCCACCGCCGCAACCTTCTATTCCTGTGAGATCCCATCTTGGGGCCTGTTCCTGAGCTCCATCGGAGGGGGGATCTACCACGGAGTGCTTCTACATCATCATCATCGCCTCACCATGAGTTGTGAGTAGTTTACCACAAACCTTTGGGTCCATAGTTAGTACCTAGATGGCTTCTTCTCTCTCTTTGGATCTCAATACCAAGTTCTCCTCGGTCTTCGAGGAGATCTATTCGATGTAATCTCTTTTTGCGGTGTGTTTGTCAAGATCCGATGAATTGTGGGTTTATGATCAAGATAATCTATGAGAAATATTTGGTTCTTTTCTGAACTCTTTTATGTATGATTATAATATCCTTGCAAGTCTCTTCGAATTATCGGTTTGGTTTGGCCTACTAGATCTATAGTTCTTGTAATGGGAGAAGTGCCTGGCTTTGGGTTCAATCTTGCGGTGTCCTTTCCCAGTGACAGTAGGGGCAGCAAGGCACGTATTGTATTGTTGCCATCGAGGATAAAAAAATGGGGTTTATATCATGTTATTTGAGTTTATCCCTCTACATCATGTCATCTTGCTTAAGGTGTTACTCTGTTCTTATGAACTTAATACTCTAGATGCATGCTGGATAGTGGTCGATGTGTGGAGTAATAGTAGTAGATGCAGAATTGTTTTGGTCTACTTGTCTCGGACGTGATGCCTATATATAAGGATCATGCCTAGATAGTCTCATAATTATTCGCTTTTCTATCAATTGCTCAACAGTAATTCGTTCACCCACCGTAGAATTCAGCTAGCATGAGAGAAGCCAGTAGAGAAACCTATGGCCCCCGGGTCTATTCTCAATATATCAATCTACCATCTACTTTACTTTTCCGTTTTTACTTTCTGTTCTTATATCCAAAAATACCAAAAATATTGAACTATCATATCTATTAGATCTCAATTTCATAAGTGACCATAAAGGGATTGACAACCCCTTATCGCGTTGGCTGCGAAGTTCTTATTTGTTTGTGCAGGTGCGAGGGACTCGCGTGTGGTCTCCTACTGGATTGATAATTTGGTTCTCAAAAACTGAGGGAAATACTTACGGTATCGTGCTACATCACCCTTTCCTCTTCGAGGGAATACAACGCAAGCTCGAGAAGTAGCACCCCACGGTCCTCCAATCTTCCTAGCCCCAACATCCTCATCTCTTGCGCCCACCGCTCTGCGTTCCTCAACCACTACTTCCCTCCCCAGCAATGGTCGGATCCGGCGCCAGGGGCAAGTGGGAGGCCTACACGGTCACTGAGAAAAATGTGGGGGATCTTTGAAGCGCAGGCTATCTCGCTGCCGACGTTGCGCACCAAGTCCCCGCTAAGGGTCAGGTGATTCATGTCCCAGAGGCGGGTGAGAGAGTCGTGTTCCTTTCGCACTTTGTTAGGGGGCTAGGATTCCCGCTCCACCCCTTTGTTCGGGGTTTGCTGTTTTTCTACGGGATAGATTTCCACGATCTAGCCCCGAACTCAATTCTCCACATCTCCGCCTTTATAGTGGTGTGTGAAGCTTTCCTCCGCGTCCCTCCACACTTCGGCCTATGGCTCAAAACCTTCAACGTGAAGCCGAAGGTGGTGGACGGGCAACACGCAGAGTGCAGGGGTGCTATGATCAGCAAGCTCCCAAATGAGATTTGGCAAAAGGGTCATTTGTGGAGACGAATAAGGTCTGGCAGCAGGAGTGGTTTTATATCACTGAACCCCGCGACTCCGAATGGGCGGCGGAACCTGCTTTCAGATCTGGACCCCCGGAGAGGTTGACCTCCTGGACTAATAAGAGTCTGAATTGGGGGTCTCAAGCTCAGGTGACGGCACTCCAGAGCCGTGTGTCCGGCGTGATTTCCATGGGCTATCAGCTCTCGACCGTGGTCCAGGTAATGATGGCCCGGCTTGTCCTTCCTTGCCAAAGCCGGGACTCCTCCCTATGGGAGTTCGATCCGGCAGTAGATCGGCCTCTGAAGCATCTCTTTGGCTTCACGCACAAAGAGATCTGGAAGCATCTCTTCAAGAGCCAGAAGGAGTGGCCGAAGGAGACCGAGGATGCGGGCTATAGTACCGCGTTCACCGCCCCAGATGTAATAGAAAATTTTGCCAACATATATCCCCTTTCTTATTTAATGATACTAGGAATTGGAGTTTTTGCATGATATACTGGGCTGGACAAAGAAGGCAATCCGGCTTAAGTGTCCGGCGCCTTTGCCCGAAGACCTAGGAATGCCTTGACTGATGGCGATGCTGATCCCGGCATTGTACAAGGCGCCGGTCAAGAAGCCCAAGAAGAAGAGAAAGGAGGCCGAAGATGGCCCCTGCCCTGCGAACGAGAAGTCCGAGAAGATCAACATCCTCTCCTCCGAAGAGGAGGAGGATGATGAAGAAGAAGACAAAGAGGAAGAGCCCCCTGCGCAAGGCAGGAGGCCAAAGATGGCGGCTGCTGCTGACGCAGGCACGGCTGCACGCCAGAGGAGGCTGAACCTCTCTGCTCATTCGGACTCATCGTCCAAACAGAGCTTCGTGGTGAAGCCTAGGGAGAAACCCCCGACCGAAACGTAAGTTTGTCCGAATATATTAATTGATGCACCTTGCTTGTTTAGCATTTTAATGCTTACTTGGTATTTCTCACCTGCTGACATACAACCCTCCCCGAGCACACCCCGACGCCTCCTTATCGGAGGGGAACTCTTTGCCGTCTAGAGAGACGAAGTCCCGCTGGTCCGAGCTCCATCGCCCGTGATCGGCGGGGACACCAAAGTGTCCTCCCAGCGGGTGTCTTCCGCTCAAGGAGATGGGGGCAGGGCAAGTGACAGGGCGACCAAGGGTAACATCTCGGCGGCCGCTGGCCATGGGGAAACAATCCCCATGGAGAAGGAGGACGGGGGGCCCAAACAATTCGGGGCCCTGCTAAATACTGACCCGGAGCCTAGCGCGGTTCCGAGGTCCAAAGACCAGAAACCCAAGGTGGGGGAGGATACTACGACGCCCGAGGTTAATCCGGAGGCGCCGGATCCTCTAGAGGGAGCACTTCAGAGTGCTTCCATCGTGGAGGAGCACCGCACCGTGATGGGTGCGGTGATGAAGAAGATTCAGTCCGTCAAAGTCGGACTGAATGAAGCCTTCAACAGCCTTTTAACAGGCTTTGAAGTAAGCAATGTAATGTTCTTTATGGAACTTTGTTTGTTCTAAATACACATATATAGCAAGTAGCCCCTGATGTTTTGTGTTATTCTGAAAAGAATTGGACGAAGTATCCATAGTATAGCATGCTTATAGAGCTAAACTGTTATGCTTCGGTTATTTGAACAGGCTTCACTAGTTACGACAACTGCACGAGATGCAAAGGTTGCGAAGTAAATCGGAAGCTCTTGTTGAGCAACGCGGACCTCGACCGCGTCAGCCAGCGTTTAGATGAAATGCAAGGTATGCAGATTGAAAAAACAAGATGTCAAGAAGACTAATATTAATTGGGTATGAGTATGAAATCTTTCATGATATTTTGTATAACATAGTTGGCGCCACTGAGCTCGAGGCCCTCAAGGGCGAACTCATGAAGGCCAAGAAGGAGGCCGAAGCGAACAGGGCAGCCGCTGACAAAGTGATTGCCGATTTAGAGGCCGAAAAGGCCGCGTGCGAGAAGCACCAAGCTCGGGTGTCCGAAGTCGAGGTTGATCTCAAAGATGCTATTCGCAAATGCGAGGCATTGGAAGAGAAGATTTCGGAACAAACATCCGAGCTCACTACGGCAGTTAAAGCTGCCCAGGATGCGCGAAGCGAGTCACGCAGTGCCTATGAAGAAATCAAGCAGGCACGACAGATAGCATCTGGTAAGACTTTTCTCTTACAGAGCATCTTTAGAGGGCGGAAGTACCTTGGGCTGACACGGTTATGGAGTTCTCCAGGCGTGTTTGCTGATCTCCGAGGAGCAGCGCTGACGCCGCCAAATACTTCCGAGCCCAAGAGGGGAACGACATGGAGAAGCTATTCTGGTCGTAGTTCTACGCGCCAAAACATCTAGTGCCCCTCAACGACCAGATGAAGCAGCTGGTCGAGCTGCACAATATGGCGGGTTTTGCCATGAAGGACTTGATAGTCCGGATATGGCCCGCTGTTCCAATCCCAAGTAGCTACTTCGAATTGGTGAAGTGGCTCGTCGAGGCGAGTCCGCGGTTCGATGCATTGAAGTGTTCGGCCTGCATAGAAGGTGCTCGGATGGCCTTTGCTCATGTAAAAGTGCACTGGGCGAAGATGAGGGCGCATGACATAGCTACTGCTGGCCCACCCGCTGGCAAGGAGCACCGCAAGCCGGAGATATACTTCGAGGACGTCATAGAAGGGGACCGCCTTGTAGAAAGCTAGTGCTCGAAGGATATTATCTTTGTGTAATTGTATCAGGTTGTAAAGACTTTAAGCTTATGAACCGATGTATATAACTTTTGCGCTATTATAATGTGAGCGACTTTTACCTCCTGTGTGGCTGTTTATGTAAAATGAAAGTTTCTAGTCATCGGCTTCAGCCCCCATGTACATAGTACCGGGGTGTTCGGTCATATGCGTATACACTCTTTATCCAATGTCTTGGTCCGTGTAGGAGGTGCATGCGGAGCGAACCAGGCAATCAGACTATTCGGCGTTATTGCTTTCACTTAGCCATAGGAGTTTGACAAGTGGGGCTAGGCACTAGTCCCTGGTGCGGATATGATATTCCCGAATTAAGGAATCCAATTGCACCTGGCTAGGCGAAAACACAAACCCTTCGTATAACACGGGGTAGATCTCTATCGATCGTGGTATAAAACTGATACGTCTCCAACGTATCTACTCTTCCAAACACTTTTGCCCTTGTTTTGGACTCTAACTTGCATGACTTGAATGGAACTAAGCCGGACTGACGCTGTTTTCAGCAGAACTACCATGGTGTTGTTTTTGTGCAGAAATAAGAAGTTATCGGAATCGCCTGAAAATCAATGGAGATTTATTTCAGAAAATATAAAAAATACCTGCAAGAAGATCCACACATGGGGACCCACGGGCTGTCCTCGAGGGTGGGGGCGCGCCCCCCTTCCCAGGGCGCGCCCCCTGCCTCGAGGGCAACCCCGATGCCCCACCGACGTATCCCCTGGTCCTATATATTCCGTTTCGCGGAGAAAAAAATGAAGGAAAAAGAATTATCGCGTTTCACGAGACGGAGCCGCCGCCAAGCCCTAATCTCTCTCGGGAGGGCTGATCTGGAGTCCGTTCGGGGCTCCGGAGAGTGGAGATCGTCGCCATCGTCATCATCAACCTTCCTCCACCAATTCCATGATGATCATCGCCGTGTGTGAGTAATTCCATCGTAGGCTTGCTGGACGGTGATGGGTTGGATGGGATCTATCATGTAATCGAGTTAGTTTTGTTAGGGTTTCATCCCTAGTATCCACTATGTTCTGAGATTGATGGTGCTATGACTTTGCTATGCTTAATGCTTGTCACTAGGGCCCGAGTGCCATGATTTCAGATGTGAACCTATTATCTTTTCATGAATATATGTGTGTTCTTGATCCTATCTTGCAAGTCTATAGTCACCTACTATGTGTTATGATCCGGCAACCCCGAAGTGACAATAATCGGGACCACTCCCGGTGATGACCATAGTTTGAGGAGTTCATGTATTCACTATGTGTTAATGCTTTGGTCCGGTACTCTATTAAAAGAAGGCCTTAATATCCCTTAGTTTCCAATAGGACCCCGCTGCCACGGGAGGGTAGACAAAAGATGTCATGCAAGTTCTTTTCCATAAGCACGTATGACTATATTCGGAATACATGCCTACATTGCATTGATGAACTAGAGCTAGTTATGTGTCACCCTAGGTTATAACTTCTACATGATGAATTGCATCCAACGTAATTTCCCATCACCTATCCAATGCCTATGAGCTTTACCTATATTGCTTGTCGCTTATTTACTTTTCCGTTGCTTTTATCACAAAAACTACAAAAACACTATTGTCAGGGATATTACTATTAGGTATAAACTGCCCAGGAGGGGCCGGTTTATGCCTGTGGAGATTATTTTTACTGAAGCCCAGCCAAACGTGGAGCAAGACGCTTTAGTCCAAGAAGCTTAAGGCCCAAGAGGCATTAGGGCCCATGATTTGTAAACCGCCATATGATGTGTAACTTGTGATGTAAGATAGGAAGGATAGAGACCGAGCCGGACACGTTTATGAGCCGGCCTCGAGATTCTGTAAACCGGACCAAGCGTCACCTCTTATATAAAGGGACGACCCGGCGACGGTTCAGGACAAAGAACAACAGCTCGAGACACAGGCAAAGCGGATTCGCTCCTTGATCATCGAAACCCTAGCAATATTTCACCAAACTAGACGTAGGCTTTTACCTTCATCGAAGGGGCCGAACTAGTATAAAATCTCTGTTTCCTTGTCCGCTTTAACACCTTTAAGCTAGCCCGTAGCGATGGCCTCATGAGTAAGTCCTTTTGCTAGGACATCTGCCGTGACAAAACCACGACAGTTGGCGCCCATCGTGGGGCTATCGCACGATGGTTTCGAGTTCTTGAAGGGCAGCTTTGAAGGACTCAAGGGCTACGCAGTGGGCCGGATGACTAAGAGTCGTCATGGCAAGATCTACATCGACGATGCAGGCTGGGGCCCTGAGGCCGATTCAATTGAATACGGGTATCGGGTCCCCTTCAGCGGCATCCACGTCTTCATCGGCAAGATCGGCAAACCGGGCCCTAAGCCGAATATCTTCCCCAACATCGTCGAGCCGGCTCAGTGTGCGAGACCTGCCCGGATTCAGCCCGCCGTCAAGCACGTCTTTGTTGGAGCAGTGTAGGGAGTGCAAGCCGAGGACGGATTGGACTCTGGCGGCGAGACTGTTGTCTATTTCGGCGACAAATCGTCCTCCGAAGAGACAGAATCTTTATATCTGTTGCAGGACGGCCAATCTGAGGGATGTTCCGATGGTGACAGTATTCCGGACCCCCTCAATCCGCCAAACAGGGTTGCCGTCTTTATGGCCGGATCACAACCTATGCAGCAGTCATCAACTATAGCGGCGTTAACATCAGACACGGTGGGATCTAGGACTGGAGGTCCTGATCCGTCACCGGCTGAAGCTTTATCCGCCTTGGTCGACACTTTGACAGCACTGTTAACAGAAGAGATAGCCCAGGCCAATAAAGAGTAGCATGATGCGGAAGTCGCTTAGGTGAAGAGGCGGATAGATCAAGCCAAGTTGGACCTAGCTGCTGAGAAAACCAGGATGGCTGCAAAGTAGGCTGAGCTTGATGCTCAAGCTTATCGACTCATGTTGGATCAGACCGCTTCACACGAGTCGTGAGAGGATTCATTCAACCCATCGCCCAAGCCGGAGTTACACTAGGCGCCTGGATGAACCGGCCGTATCAAGCAACGCACGAAGACGTAATCCGCCATGGCAGGATGATCCGGCAAGAGCAGACGCGAACGCTCAGAACGTGGTGGATCAGGGCAGGCAACGCCGGGAGGCCGAGTTAGCAGCAAAGCACGAAGTCCGTCAGGCAACGCCGGTTCGTCCCTCTACCACAGTTGAACGGAGGGTTATGTCTAGCTCCCTGGGAGTGCCTTGTCTTACTCCCGCTTTGCGCAACGTAAAACTGCCCAAGGATTTCAAGGGACCGCGCAAGGTGCCCAATTACACGGCGGATCTATCCCCGGAGGCATGGGTGGAATGTTATGAGATGGCAATGGAGATGCTGGATGTGGATGATGCAGCGTGCGCTAAGTATTTTACAATGATGCTGGAGGGCACAGCTCGCACTTGGCTGAAGGGCTTACCACCCAATTTCGTCGGATCATGGGCTAAATTGCACCGCCGGTTTATCAATAACTTCAAGAACACGTGCAAACAGCCAATGTCTATCGTCAATTTGGCTGCCTGCATTCAAGGAGAGCATGAGTCAACAAGTAGTTGGGTGCGCCGGGTGTTAGAGATCCTGCATTCCTGCAATAGCATCAACCAAAGCACAGCAGTGGTAACATTGGAAGGCAATTGCCGGTTTGAACCTTTGAAGTTGAAGTTGGGACGACTTAAGCGTAATTATGACGACATGGGGACACTTATGGGTGCTTTAGTGAAATATGCGGACTCAGATAATACCAAATACCCAGACTCCGATAATGACAAGTCAGCGAAGGTAAACAAGAATGGTAAAGCGCCGCAGACCAACCCGGCGAATCAAGGATACAACTGTAAGCGTAAAGCGGATAGCAACTCAGATTTTGTGGCCAACACCAATGCTCAGGAGGAAGGACAGCACCGCAAGGGTAGACCGCCCCCACGAAATGGGAGGCCGCCTATTAATCTGGAACGCCAGATGAACATACCTTGCCCGAGGCATGGTACAGCAGAATAGCCAGCTACGCACCTCTGGAAGGACTGTTTTATTATGCAGGAAATCATGAACCGGTCTCGATACGATCATGGACCATCCGGGGGATCAGGTCCCAGTTTTCATGGGCCGGGTTATCAAGGTGGTGGATCCGGTTCAGGGTACCAAGGCAATAACGGCAACCACAACGGGCACAATCAGCATAACCAACAGCACGGCCAGGGCGGCTATAATAATCAGGGAAATCAACAGCGTCAACAGCAGCAGCAATCCGGATATCAGAATAATCCGAAGGAGCTGAGCAGTGGGAAGTATCATGTCTTCACCATGAGCTTGTGTAAACGTGATCAGAAAGTTTATAAGAGGGCAGTACATTCTGTTGAACCGGCGGTGCCGCGTTACCTGCGTTGGTCAGAACAGCCCATTGTTGGAGCCGAGAGGATCATCCGCCCCGGGTTGATAATCCGGGTCAGTTGGCCCTAGTTGTGACACCTCAGGTGGGTGGCTACAAGTTTACCAAGGTGCTTATGGATGGAGGCAGCAGCATCAACATTCTATACTATGAGACTTTTTGGCGTATGGGGCTGATGGATAAGAAGCTTCGGCAGTCCAACACAGTTTTTCATGGGGTGGTGCCCGGTAAATCGGCGTATCCAGTTGGCAAGATAGATCTGGAGGTTACTTTTGGAGATGAGCATGATTCCATGTCGGAGACTTTGACCTTTGAAGTGTAAAGATCAAGAGCCCGTATCACGCCCTGTTCAGGCGGCCGGTTTACCTAAATTCATGGCAAGGCCGTGTTATGTTTATCTACAGCTCAAGATGCCAGGCCATAAGTGTCAGGGATATTACTAGCAGGTATAAACCGGCTAGGGAGATCCGGATTATGGTAATGTAGCTGTGTTGTTATAAATTCAGTAGAAGTTACGGCCCATGAAGGCTTAGGGCCCATGTGTAATGTTTTCGGTTTATAAACCGTCCTATTATGTAACTTGAGATACAAGGAAGAAAGAATAGAGACCGAGGCGGACACGATTATGAGCCGGCCTCGGGACTCTGTAAACCGGACCGGGCGTTGCCTCCTATATAAAGGAACGGCTCGGCGACGGTTCAGGGACAGGCAACAATCCGTCGAGAGACAGGCAAGCAATCTGCTCCTTGTTCATCGACGCCCAAGCAATACCAAACCAAACTAGATGTAGGCTTTTACCTTCATCGAAGGGGCCGAACTAGTATAAACCCTCTGTGTCTTTTGTGTGCTTTTAACCTCTTCAAGCTAACCCGTGCGATGGTTCCACAACTAAGTCCGCTAAACCGAACATCTGCCGTGCTAATTCCACGATAGTTGGCAAAAGAAAAAACCTGTTCTTGTCCCTAGAGAACCTTCCTTTGATGGCAGATGCAATATTTCCTGCCCCTTGGTTGATCATTCCCTTTGATGGCAAAAGAAAAAACTGTTCTTGTCCCTAGGGAACCTTCCTTTGATGGCAGATGCAATATTTCCTGCCCCTTGGTTGATCATTCCCTCTGATGGCAAAAGAAAATCTGTTCTTGTCCCTAGGGTACTTCCTTTGATGGCAAATGCAATATTTCTTGCCCCTTGGAAGATACATAACCTTTGATGGCAAAAGAAAAGTTCTTGTCCCTAGGAGTACTTCAATTGATGGCAAATGCAATATTTCTTGCCCCTTGGAGTACATCCTTTGATGGCAAAAGAAAAATAGTCATAGCCCTTTGGGTCGCACCCTTTGATTGGCACATATGGAGCCTGGTAGCTCGCAAAAAGCCTCGACTACATGGTCTTATTTGCAAACCTGTGTTTTTGTGTTTGTGATTTTTTCATGTGTTTTCTATGGTTTTTTTGATCCGGAGCTGGACAACTTAAAGTTGACCACATATTTTCAAAAGTCTGGACACAGAGCTCCAGCCTTATTTAAATCGGTAGTTCCTATAAACCCGGAATAATTATTGGGTCCACCCCAATAGAGCCAAGAGCTTCCTCAGAAACTACAATGTTTGCCGGATTAAGGATATCAAGCATACTTAATCAAAGGTATGAAGTTATTTTTGGTATAAAACAGACACTCGTTTGATATAGATGAGAGCGATTTAATCGGTCCGGCGATAAACCGCTAGGACATCTTTTCAGTGTTATCTATGCAGATACAGATAATATAAAAGATCAACCATAGCAGACAAGAGATTAAAATTGGGAGATGCCAAATCAAAGCTGTGACATCCGGATTAAGACGGAAAGTGTTTTGAGCTATCCTATTACAAGGCACTGCAAGCCTAAACGGATTAAAGTCTTTCTCGACAAAAGAGTACAGCAGCTAAAAGTTAAACTGAGCGGCTTATGCTTCTTCTTCCTGCTGCGAAGGCTGAGGATCGACCTGTTCCGGAGCTTCTTCGTCCTCTTGAAGCGGCTGAAAATCAGGAACACACCAATCGATCTTGGATAAGGCACAGAAGTACATCTCTTCGGTAATGAGATCAGACGGATCAACATCTGGGCGAAAGTATGGGGGCGCACTGGTGGGATTAGATTTTCGGTGTCATAAATCGGCCGATCCACCCGCTCATTCTTTAAGTCATACGCCGGATGATACCTGGTCAAGTCCGATTCATCAGCAAGCTTGCTGGCAAGGGGACGCATTTCTTTAGTCAAAACGTGAAGGTCTTTGCCAGAGAAGGCCGATCCATCTTCCTTGGTGCTGGGGTACCCGTTCATGGCTTCTTCCGAATCAAAGTCCGGAACCCACGCCTTGGCTCTGGTCAGCGCTACAAGAGAACCGGCTCGGGCAGCAGATTTCTTCACCTCTTCCAAGCGTACAGGCAAGATAGAAAGCTTCTCCAAAGTGCCTTGGATAGTGGTGGGGGCCGGTTTATTAAAAGACATCGCACTTATAATCCTTTGAGCGCCGGAATACAGCTGCTCAACCAGAGTATAAGAGGCCTTGAGTTTCTTCCGGAGGTCATCCCCAAGATGGGTGACGCGTCGCCCTGCATATGATTATCACAGTTAAACCGGAGCGGACTAAAGATTGCAGGGATGAAAACACATGCAAGTTAAGTATTTACCAAAGACGGCAGAGGTCATAAGCTCTATTTGCCGCTTTAAACCGGTCAGCCATTGTGTCACCGGGTTGAGGGCCTTTTCAGCATCTTTTGCTCTTTTTTCAAGAGCATTCCTCTGCACTTCCCAGGTTGTGCGCTCCGCTTCAAAATATTTTTTCAATTGTTCAGCAGTGGTTAAGCTCAGCGCCAGATCTTTTTTGGCCTTGGCAGCAGCAGTTTCAGTCTCAGCAAGTCTATTCCGGAGCTCAGTTATTTCTGCAGCCCTCCGGGTCAAGTCAGCCTGCAAGAAAATCAAGTGGAATAAATGACAGTTCAGACAAGTTTCAAGCACATAACCAAGTTATCTACATGACACTTGGGGGCTAATGGGCAGTTGAAGTATCAAAAGGTGACAATTAAAGACAAGTCTCAAGCACATAAGCAAGTTATCTACTTGATACTTGGGGGCTAATGGACAATTGAAGTATCAAAAGAGAGGTTCAGACAAGTCCAAGGCACATAAAACAAATTTTGGCCCTGGCACTTGGGGGCTAATGCAAGTTCGTTTTCCATACATTTGGAAGTACCGGTTCACCTACAACGAAGCTAAACCGGTACTTGGGGGATATTTTGCTATAAGGACAAGTATAAAGAAAGCAAGAGCAAAGATAAGTAAGGTACCTCGTATTTGTCCTTCATCATGTTAACCAAGCCCATTTCATATTCACGGCTGGTATGAAGCCGGTTCAAATATCCAGAGTAAAGTTCCTGGGCGCTCAATTCAGCATAATTGGACAAGTCCGTGCTCCACTTGCCCTTCTCTTGGTGAAGCTTTTCCGCTTTAGCAGTATGATTGGCTAAGACGATAGGCTCAGCAGGAGCGGTAAAACCCGTCCCGGTTATTTGAACGTCCGGAGAGGAAGCAGTATTTGGCTGTGAAGGGGCAGCAGTATGAGCCGGACTAACAAGAGCCGAGCTAGTCCGAGGAGGGCTGGCCCGGACAGGACTTGCCGGTTCATGGACATCTTCAGCATTGGTATTTTCAGGAGCAGCAACATAATCATGATCCATGGGAGCAGGATTGTCAAGCTGAATTGTAGGCTCGTTTTCCGGAGGGATGACCTCGTCCGGATCAGCTACCGGATCAGCAGTAGCAGTCTCAGCAGCCGTTTTGCTGTCCTTTGCCTTTTTGCTAGGCTTGGGCTAGCTGAAAGGAATTGAAAAAGAAATCAGAGTCATAAAGGCAAATACAAAGGTAAATCGGATGAGATAAAAGACATACCCAGGGACAGTTTTCAGAATCGGGACCTGTGTGGCAGTCGATTCGCCGGAAGATGATAAAGGTGTCTCCTGATAGTTAGGATCAGACGGTTTAAGTGGTTTGCGTATAAGTCCGGCCTTGGGATGAAGAAGGGTTGGAGAAAGTAAAACCTCAGAGCGGCGCCTCCGAGCCAGAGTGAGAGATATTCCGGAAGACTCGACTACATGGCCACTATGGCGTGTAGTTCGGCGAGCTTCGTGTTGCTGCTTCTTCAAAAGAAAATTGGGGTACAGTTGAGCGTAAGGATGAGAAAACGGGTATTTCCATGATGCCTTACGAATCTTGGGCACCGGCGGTTCAAAATCTGAAGAAAGAGAGATTACCTCAACTTCTGCCGCTTTATCACCTTCAGCCAAATCCTGTGAAAAGACACTGTTAAACATAAATCTGGATAAAAGAGATCAAATCATACCTCAGAATCCGGGTCATCTTCCTCAAGATGTGAACCGAAGCCAGCAGCTGCCTTCTTCTTTTTGACAGCGCACGTCTTCCGGCGTGGCTGTTTACCTGACTTATCCTGAGATTTTCTCTTCCAAAACGGATCGTCGGCCTATGCAGAAAGGGAAAAATAAATACAAGGGGTAATTCATATGGACGGATTAGACACAAACAGGAGAGGTTAAGACTTACTGCTGGCAATTTGTTCTTCTTGTAATATGGAGCCAATCCGGTTTGGCTGCATTCTTCCAGAGTAATATTAAGCAGTTTCTTGGCGGATTCAGTAACTTCCTTTTCAGGAAGCATTACGTCGATATGGCGTTGAGGATCATCCGGTTTTCCGGTATACTGATACATCAAACCGAAGCGCCGGCTCAGAGGGAGGATACTCCAGGCAAGCCAACAACGCACGAAATCAACTCCAGTCAATCCGTTGGCCATAAAGGATTTGAGCTTGGCAAGCTGAGGAGCAAACCGGGCTCGCTCGGAGGAAGTGAGACGTTGTGGCAAGGGATGATCTTCTGGAAGACGGTGTTCGCGGTAACCCGGTAGTGGGTTTCCTCCTTCAGGCGAGGTATCCTTGCAATAAAACCAGGATTGATTCCAGTCCTTG
The DNA here is from genome assembly GCA_902687465.1 of Secale cereale. NCBI lineage: Eukaryota > Viridiplantae > Streptophyta > Magnoliopsida > Poales > Poaceae > Secale > Secale cereale. The sequence goes on from LR738713.1 coordinate 738,275,945, forward strand.
GGGTGTGTATGGAGAGCAGCATGAGGAAAAACTACATCTCTCCTCTTCTGAATACTGACACCACCCAGTTCTTGATGTGGTCCGGCAATGAATTCAGTCCGCCGGTTTAAGTGGAAAAAGTCCCGGAACAAGTCTACTGACGGCTCTTCTTGAAGGTACACTTCGGAGAAGACTTGGAAATTGCAGATATTTGATATGGAATTTGGGCCTATATCCTGAGGATGGAGTTGAAAAGCGGACAGCACATCCCGGAAATTTTTTGAACCGGGAGGGCTAAAACCCCGGGCCAGATGATCGTAGAAAACAATAATTTCTCCGTCTTTCGGGGTAGGAGGACACTCATCCCCTGGGGCCCGCCATTTCAGAACTACTTGAGAACCCAGTATACCAATTGAAGCGGCATTGGTTAAATCCTCTTCCGTGATACGGGAGGGAACCCAGTTGCAGGAGATGAACTGCTTGGCAGACATGTGAGCAAAAGGAAAATGCTGAAAAAGTAAAGTGCAAAATCCGGATTATTCAAGTGCTGAAGCATAAACCGGAGCGTGTTCACAAATTACATCGACGGTTTAGATGGAGGGCTAATGGCATTAACAACCCGAAAGCAGATGGGAGATGAGCTGCTACTGGTTTATGATAACAAAAAAGAAGAAGCTAAACCGTCGGTTTCATGGTTGATGCGTTGCAGGAGTAATATATGATTGGTTAAACCGGCGAGTAACTTGCAGATCTATCAAGACGAAGAAACAGGTTTCTACAGAAGGCTAAAGTAAAATAGATCTGAGCAGTAAGAAAAAGAGGAAATTTACGCAAGTTTATCACAAGAAGAACTGCGAAGGTCTTCGACAAAGCAGATGAATCTAAGGATTGAATCTAAAAATGCCAAGTCTAAGTTCAAACTACGGAGCAGGGACGCGTTCGAAACAAACTCAGGGTTGGAATCTACTGCAAAAACAGCCTATAGGATGAACAGACAGAGCTTCGAGGTCTCATGGCGGAAGCAATGGAGGAACCCTAGGTTACAGACCTGCAGCGAGAGAAAAAGAATACCTGAGAATGGAAGAGACGGCGGCGGAGTAATCTGGTCGCGTTTCAGGGTGATGCAGCGGCCTGGTCGACGACGGCGACGAGCTCGAAGGCAGCGGCGAAGCTTCGGGCGACGGAGGAAGAAGAAGAGTAGAAGGAAGGAAAAGAATGAAGGCCCAGCAGTATTTATAAGGGCTGGAGAGATGAAACGGCAAGCGCGGGATTTGAGGAGGTCAGATCAGATAAAGATTCTACTGTCGCCTCGATTTTAGGGATAGCCTTTAAACAAAGGTAACAAATAGCTGTGCGCAATAAGTGCGGAGGTGATGTCACGAACGAATAAAATGATTTTCAGGGATGACGTCATAGCCGGTTTACAAAACAGAGAAGATATAAAGAGGAGGTTTATGCAAGACTTAGAAGACTGATATGAACAAGTTCAAATCATTCTGGGGCCTAATGTCAGGGATATTACTAGCAGGTATAAACCGGCTAGAGAGATCCGGATTATGGTAGTGTAGCTGTGTTGTTATAAATTCAGTAGAAGTTACGGCCCATGAAGGCTTAGGGCCCATGTTCAATGTTTTCGGTTTATAAACCGTCCTATTATGTAAGTTGAGATACAAGGAAGAAAGAATAGAGACCGAGGCGGACACGATTATGAGCCGGCCTCGGGACTCTGTAAACCGGACCGGGTGTTGCCTCCTATATAAAGGAACGGCCCGACGACGGTTCAGGGACAGGCAACAATTCGTCGAGAGACAGGCAAGCAATCTGCTCCCTGTTCATCGACGCCCAAGCAATACCAAACCAAACTAGACGTAGGCTTTTACCTTCATCGAAGGGGCCGAACTAGTATAAGCCCTCTGTGTCTTTTGTGTGCTTTTAACCTCTTCAAGCTAAGTCGTGCAATGGTTCCACAACTAAGTCCGCTAAACCGGACATCTGCCGTGCTAATTCCACGACAATAAGGGAACCATTACAGTCCATGGGAGCTGCAAGATTGCGTTGGAGTGCGAGGAAGGTGATGCGGCTTATACCGAGGCGGTTTGTGCAACTGAGGAGCTGAAGTTTTATAAAGACAATGTTGATCCGGCGGATATGTCTCCGCTGAAGAAACCAACCACGGAGCATGATCCGGCCTTGAAGTTCAAATCAGCTGAAGAGACCAAGTAGGTTGACTTTGTACCTGGCAATTCATCCAAGGAGTTCATCATCAGTGCTAACCTAGATCCAAAATAGGAAAGCGCGCTCATCGAGTTCATCCGTGAGAATCGGGACATTTTTGCACGAAAACCTTCTGACATGCCAGGTGTACCGAGGGAACTCGCTAAGCACACTCTCAACGTTGATCCTAAGTTTAAACCGGTTAAGCAATTTATGCGCCGCTTCAATGAAGAAAGGCGCAAGGCTATTGGAGAAGAAGTGGCTAGGCTCTTGGCGGCAGGCTTTATAGTTGAGGTTTTTCATCCGGAGTGGTTGGCTAATCCGGTGCTAGTACTTCGGAAAAATGGCACTTGGCGAATGTGTGTTGATTACACAGATCTGAACAAAGCTTGCCCAACTGATCCCTTTGCCCTCCCCCGTATTGATTAGATCATTGATGCTATGGCAGGTTGTGAGCGACTAAGTTTTTTGGACGCATATTCAGGTTATCATCAGATCAAGATGGCAGTTAAGGACCAGGAGAAGACGGCCTTTATAACTCCCTTTGGAGCTTTCTGCTATGTATCTATGCCATTTGGGCTTAAGAGCACCCAGGCGACCTATCAGCGTTGTGTGCAGAACTGCCTTCATGGACAGATTGGGAGGAATGTTCACGCATATGTGGATGACATTGTGGTGAAGTCCAGGAAGGAGGAGACATTGATAACAAACTTGAAAGAAACCTTTGATACTCTCCATTTTTACAAAATGATGCTTAATCCGGATAAGTGCGTTTTTGGTGTTCCGGCAGGCAAGCTCCTGGGATTCTTAGTATCAAATCGGGGAATTGAAGCTAATCCAGAGAAGATGAAGGCGATTACATCCTTGGCTAAACCGGCGTGCATCAACGATGTCCAGCGTGTGGCGGGCCGTATTGCGGCGCTCGGCCGGTTTATCAGCCATTTGGGGGAGAAGGCTATCCCGCTTTATCAGATCATGAAAAAGACAGATCGCTTTGTCTGGAGTGATGTTGCCGATGCTGCGTTTGAAGACTTGAAGAAGCAATTAGCAGAGCCATTGGTCCTCGCTGCCCCAGTTGATAATGAGCCGCTGGTGTTATATGTGGCAGCTAATGCCCGTGCAGTAAGCGTTGCCATTGTGGTAGAGCGCAAGGAGGCACGCAAAGAATATCCGGTTCAACAGCCGGTTTACTATATCAGTGAGGTGCTCATTGAATCAAAACAGAGATATTCGCATTGGCAGAAATTGGTGTATGGAGTCTTCATGGCAAACCGGAAGCTAAAGCACTATTTTCAAGGCCATCCAATCACTGTAGTCAGTTCAGCTCCGTTGGGGGATATAATCCAGAACAGAGAGGCTACTGGTCGAGTTGCAAAGTGGGCCATTGAGCTTAGCCCGCACGGATTGAAGTATGTGCCCCGTACTGTGATAAAATCCCAAGCATTGGTGGATTTCATTAACGATTGGACAGAGTTGCAAGCACCTGAGGAAAAGCCGGATAACAGATATTGGACTATTCACTTTGATGGATCCAGGCAATTGGAGGGCTCGGGGGCTGGAGTCATGTTAACTTCCCCACGAGGTGATAAGTTATGTTATGTCCTTCGTTTAATGTTCCCTTATACTAACAATGCAGCTGAGTATGAAGCTCTCCTCCATGGTCTACGGATGGCTAAGGAGATGAATCTAAGCCGGGTTAAATGCTTTGGCGATTCAGACCTGGTGGCGCAGCAAGTGTCTGGCAAGTTGGATTCCAAAGATCCGCTTATGGCAGCATATCGACGAGAGGTAGACGCTATTGCTGGACACTTCAAAGGTTATCAGGTGGATCATATAGACCGGCGAAAGAATGAAGCGACTAACGCATTAAGCCGGCTGGGTTCTCAATGTAAGCCGGTCTCACCCAATACCTTCTTGGATGTATTACACAATCCGTCGGTACAGTTTCCTTCAGAAGAGGACTTGGCTGTTCCTGATCCGAAGGCACAATTGGTCGCGACACTTCATGTTATTCCAGATTGGATGCTTCCCTACCTGGCGTACATGAACCGAGGTGAGTTACCAGAGGACAAAGTCTTGGCTAGACAGATAGTCCGGCGATCCAAGTCAATGACTATTGTCAATGGAGAACTTCATCATCGCAGCATTTCTGGGGCGTTTCAACGGTGTGTGTCGCCAGAGGAGGGCTGTGATATTCTTAAAGAGATCCATGAAGGGGATTGTGGTCATCATGCCGGTTCAAAATCTTTGGTGGCTAAAGCCTTTCGTCATGGGTTCTACTGGTTGACGGCTCATGCCGACGCAGAGGACTTGGTCAGAAACTATGATGCTTGCCAGAAATTCTCACGGCGTGCTCATATACCGGCGCAGGAGTTGAGGATGATTCCAATTACTTGGCCGTTTGCGACTTGGGGGCTTGATATGGTTGGACCCTTCAAGAGATCCCAAGATAAGAAGACCCACCTTTTGGTGGCGGTGGACAAGTTTACCAAATGGGTTGAAGCGGAACCAGTCAGTAAGTGTGATGCAGCAATGGCGGTTCAGTTCATCAAAAAGGTGATTTTCCGGTTTGGCTTTCCACACAGCATTATAACTGATAATGGTACCAATCTATCCAAGGGGGCTATGCAGGAGTTCTGTCAACAAGAGCACATCCGTCTTGATGTATCATCAGCTGCTCACCCTCACTCTAATGGTCAAGCTGAAAGAGCCAATCAAGAGATCTTGAGAGGCATCAAACCCCGGCTTATGGCTCCTTTGCAGAGGACACCAGGTTGTTGGGTGGAGGAGTTACCTTCTATGATATGGAGCATCAACACTACACCTAACAGATCCACAGGGTACACGCCTTTCTTCATGGTATATGGAGCTGAAGCGGTCCTCCCTAGTGATATCCGTCATGACTCGCCTCGGGTGGCGGCTTACGTCGAAGCAGATAACGAAAAAGCAAGGCAAGAAGCATTGGACCGGCTGGATGAAGAACGGGACACGGCAGCAGCACGATCAGCGATTTATCAGCAAGATTTGCGCCGGTACCATAGTCGCCGGGTTAAAACCAGGATGTTTCAAGAAGGAGATCTGGTGCTCCGGCTCATCCAAGACCAGACAGACATGCACAAGTTATCCCCATCCTTGGAAGGACCCTTTGTGGTCAGCAAGAACCTGCACAACGGATCATACTACATCGTCGACGTTCGAGAACATAAGGACTCACGTACGGTGGAGGAGGAGACCAGACGGCCGTGGAACATCGCTCTTCTTCGACCTTACTACACCTAAGCCATAGGCTCCTCCTTATGTACATATCTTTACAATGTATATATTATGATCAATATAATAAACCGGCACCCCCGATAAAGCAGGGTATCAGCCGTCTTTTTTCATAAGAGTTTGTCACATGGGGGCTTCTGTGTGCAAGGGAGTTCCTATGGCCTCTTAATCCGGCGACCACATCAAGGCCATCATAAGAGCATAGCTCTGGTTGCTTCGGCAATTCCCACATGATGATGACGGGCAAAAGAGAGTTTTTGATGCCTAGCACAACTCAAACATAAAAGCCGACGAGCATAGCTCAAATGCTACCTGGGGGCTCCTGATGCAAAGCATCAACGAGTTGACAACCCTTGTAGTAACCACGGCTTGGAAGCTTGGTGTATACACCTAAAACCCCGGATTAGCCTGCCTGCATTAAGTAAGTCACTCTTTCTAGGTAAACCTGGTACGACCCGTCGAACGTATACACAAGTCAATCTTTACAGACCCTGAACTTGGTAACGTTAAATTGACGATCATCAAGTGATTACACAAGTCAATCTTTACAGATTTTTGAACTTGGTAGCATTGAACATTGATGATTTGGTTAAGGATTGAGGACCATCTTAACAGGCTTTGCAAAATGGTTAATGGCAGTAGCCTGGCAGCTCATAAAAAGCCTCGAATTTGGAGCCTGGCAGCTTGTAAAAAGCCTCGACTACATGGTCTTATTTTCCCAAAAATTTATTTCCATTTTTTATGTTTTATAAAATCTTTATCTTCAAGGTCATTGGTATTCATCCAAGTCCGTTGATTCAGGGAGTGGATGACTGTAAGTTGCCACTACACCTGCGTCTACAGAGTTTTAGTCTAGGTTACAAACACCAGTGCTGACTACAGTTAAACCGGAGATCATCATAACCCGGTTCGGTTTTCATGGTGAACCGACAAACAATCAAGGGAGTCATCAGCACTTGCACCTTGGATCATTATTTGTTCCTACCAGATTAAGGTTCATCGTAATACCCTTAACCACAGGTATAAGACATATTTTACATTTTATACACAGTTCAAGTTATATACTTAGACCATGTCTTTGGGCATTATGACCCGTCCGGTGAAATAAACCGTCACAGGCATTATAAACAAGATATAATTAAGAAGTACCAACCGCAGCAATCTCATGCAAAGGATAATATGTGACAACATAAAGTATTTCTGCTATCCTATTACAAGGCGCTGGATAGCTCAATTTTCTCAAAGTACTGGGATATAAAGATAAACCCGCGCCGATTTAAGACTCGGCGTCAGCCTGCCGTGACGATTGAGGATCAGCTTGCTCCGGTTCTTCGGTGTTTTCTTCCAGCTACTCGAAGTCAATGGTGGCCCGGTCAATCTTGGCCAGCGCTCGGAAATAAACTTCGTCGGTTATGAGGTCTGACGGATCAATGTCAGGAGCAAAAGTGTGCTTACGGACGGGCGGAATAAGATTTTCAATATCATAAGCCGGACGCTCTGCCCGCACATTCTTAGCTTCATATCCTAGATGATATCTAGACAGATCAGCTTCATCAGCAAGTTTGCTAGCCAGAGGCCGCATATCCTTGGTTAATGCATGTAAGTCATCACTGGAAAAGGCTGATTCGTCTTCCTTCATACTTGGGTAGCCGTTCATTGCCTCCACCGGATCAAAATCAGGAACCCAAGCCTTCGCTCGAGTCAAAGCCATCAGAGCACCTGCTCTTGCAGACGACTTCTTTACCTCTATGAAGCGGGCAGGCAGAATGGACAGCTTCTCCAAGGTACCCTTGATCGTGGTAGGAGCCGGTTTGTTATGCGAGATAGCACTGACAGCCCTCTGAGCACCGGAATAGAGCTGCTCCACCAGAGTATATGCAGCTTTCAATTTCTTCCGCACATCACTGCCAAGATGAGTGATACGCCTCCCTGCGTTAAAATTATGAGTTAAACCGGAACGGTACAGGATTGCAAGGTTCAGGGTTGTGTTAACAGTACTTACCAAAGATGGCGGACGTCATGTCATTTATTTGCTGCTTCAATTCGGACAGTTCCTCTGTCACCGGATTAAGAGCAGCCTCTGCATCATTGGCTTTCTTCTCCAATGCAGCCTTTTCAGTATCCCAGTCTGACTGCTCTATTTCAAAGTCTTTTTTCAGCTTTTCTATACTTGCTAATGCAAGTGTTAGCTCATCCTTGACCTTAAAAGCAGCAGTTTCTTGGAACTTCAAAGTATCCTGGAGCTCAGTTACTTCAGTGTTCTTCCGGTTTAAGTCAGCCTGGCAAAAGGAAGACACATTACATTTTCAAGAGGCATTTTCAGTCAAAGTCCCAAGCACATAACAAGTTATGCACTTGACACTTGGGGGCTAATGTATATTTGCAGTGAAAACAGGCGTTTTTCAGACAAGTCCCAAGCACATAAACAATTTATATACTTGGCACTTGGGGGCTAATGTGACATTGTTCTGAATTCAAGTAGAAGTCCCGGTTCATCCTGAAGGAAGTAAACCGGCCCTTGGGGGCTACCCATGTGCAAAACAAAACTATCTACTGGATCTACTGAAGTCCCGATTCACCCTAAAAGGCTAAACCGGCACTTGGGGGCTACGATGGAGTAAGGATACAGTTACAAGACGCAAGCAGAAATAGAGGACAAGACAAAGGAAAAGAAGTTACCTCATAACGCTCTTCATCAAGTTTACCAATCCAGCTTCATAATCACGGCTGGTATGCAGCCGGTTTAGATAGCCGGAATGGAGTTCCTGGGCGCTGAGTTGAGCGTAGCTGGATAGATCAGTACTCCACTTGCCTTTGTCCTTGCTAAGAAATTCTTCCTTGGCGGTATGCTTGGAGAAGGCGACAGGCTCCCCTGGGGTAGTAAAGCCGTTCCCAGTGATTTCAACATCGTCAGGTGAAGCGGATGCTTGCTTAGGGGGACTAGCAGGAGCAGGACTAGCCCGAGCAGGGCTGGCCGGTTCAAGGTCACGATCCATTGGGTCACTCCCCTGATCAACAAAGACTTCATGATCCATGGGAAGAGGATCATCATGCGGAATGTCAACGTTGTCTTCAGAAGGTTCAGCAAGTTTAGGATCTTCTGCCGGTTTAGAAGTGGTATTATCAACTGCCGGTTTACTCAGTTTGGCCTTTTTACTAGGCTTGGGTTTACAGTGAAAGTTAAAGATAATGAAAATTAGAAGAGTAAAAAATAAATGTTGAACCGGAAAAAGTGAAAAATAGCTTACCCAGGTACAGTCTTGAGGGGAGGAATCTGAGTGGCTGTTGATTCGCCAGAAGATGAATGAGGAGTTTCCTGATAATTCGAATCAGACGGATTAAGGGGTTGTCGAATAAGACCTGCTTTGGGGTAAAGAGCAGTTGGAGTGAGTAGAACCTCGGAACGACGCCTCTGAGCTGGAGTGTGCGTTAATCCTGTGGATTCAATAGCATGACCACTATGACGAGTGGTGTGGCGAGCTTCATGTTGCTGCTTCTTCAAAAGAAAGTTTGGGTCCAAGTAAGCAAAAGGATGATAAAACTGTACTTTCCGGGTTGCTCGACGAACTTTGGGTGTTGGCAGAGGTTCTGAATCGGAAGAAAGAGTGATTACCTCAACATCGTCCACTTTACTACCTTCAGCGTGACCCTGGGAACAATCATTGTTAATAAAAATGCAGATAAAGGAAAGACAAAGAAGTCAAAAGAATTAGGTGGAGGCCGGATCATCTTCTTCCGCATTGGATCCCGACGTGGCAGTGTTCTTCTTCTTGTTTCTTTTGACAGCTTGGGTCTTTTGGCGAGCTGCTTTCGCCGGTTTATCCTGGGTTTTCCTTTTCCAGAAAGGGCCATTGTCCTGTTGAAAGAAATAAAGACGCTTCAAGACAAGTGCTGCAGACGGATTAAAATAAAGCAAGACAATAGGGAAGAGATTTTTACCGATGGTGGTTTGTTGGTTACGCAGAAAGGTGCCAAGCCGGTTTGACTACAAGCTTCTATAGGTAAATTCAACAGCTTCTTGACGTATTCATTGACCTTGTTTTCTGATAGTACTGCCTCTGTGTGGCGCAAAGGGTCTTTGGGATTCCCAGTATACTCAGACATTAAACCGGAACGCCGGCTTAGCGGGAGAACACTCCAGGAAAGCCAGCAGCGGACGAAGTCAACCCCTGTCAGACCATTGGCTACAAAGGCCCTGAGCTTTGAAAGCTGAGGGGCATACTGAGCTCGCTCCTGGGCACTTAGCCGCTGTGGAAAAGGGTGGTTTTCTGGAAGATGGTGGGAGCGATAACCCGGCAATGGATTTTCATCTTCCGGGGAAGTGTTTATGCAGTAAAACCAAGTCTGGTTCCAGTCCTTTGGATGGCTGTCGAAACTGGCGTGAGGAAAGCTAACATCCTTCTTTTTCTGAATAGACATCCCGCCGAGTTCAGTGTTTGGACCGTCGTGAAATTCCATACGACGGTTTAAGTGAAAGAAATCCCGGAATAGCTCCACTGATGGTTCCTCTTGCAGATAAACTTCACAAAAGACTTGGAAGTTGCAAATGTTTGACATAGAGTTGGGGCCAATTTCTTGTGGATGAAGTTGGAAATTTGCTAACACATCACGGAAGAACTTTGACCAAAGAGGGTTGAACCCGCGGGCCAAGTGATCAAAGAAGACGACGACCTCTCCCTCTTTGGGCTTTGGAGGACATTCTGATCCGGGAACCCTCCAGTGAAGGACGTTTTTTGGACCTCAACCACCAATTGAGGCCATTTTCTCCAAATCCTCCTCAGTAATCCGGGACGGAACCCAGTTGCAGGAGACAAACTGCTTGGCTTGAGTGGTCATTTTTTTCGGAAGGAAAAGGCTGAAAATACAATGAAGAGCTGGTTTGTAATCTAAGCAAGTTTAAACCGGCATGCTCTATGAAAGTACTAGTCTAAACGGCGGTTTAGGCAGGGGCCTAATGGTATCTACCGGATTAAAATATCTAGAACAGCTATAACAATGACATCTATCGGATTATAGAGTCTGAAAAAGCTAAACCGCCAACAAAGGTAAACAAGACGCAAATCTGAAGTTATGAAAAACAGCTTTCGCACAGACAGCCATGAAATACGGATCTACAACATGTTGAAAATTCAGAGATATTCAAGATTATATCAGCGGACGCGATGAAGGTCCTAGCAGATGCAATCTAACTAGTCATATTGGGAAAGATAAAGCCACGGTGAAGGAGCGGAGTTACTCTTACAGTTATCAACGAGGAGATTTAGATCTACAGCGAAACTACTAAGCTATGGCGAAGAACTGCGAAGAACAAAACCTACCCGAGAGCTCGTATGAGGAAACCCTAAAGCAAGATCTAGAAATGGTGTAAGGAGAGAACGTACCTGAGGCGTCGGGTGCGAAGAAGCGTCGTCGAGTCTCTGGAACAATCGGGTTGATGCAGCGGCCAGACTTGACGAGGATGCAGAGCTTGATGAACGGCGGCCAGAGCTCGAGCGCGAAGAGACGGAGGAAGAAGAAGAGTCAAGGGGGAAACAAAGGAGCCCCTCTGCCCTATTTATAAGCCGAAGGGATAAAACGGCAGGCACGGGAATCGAGGAGCCTAAAAAGTGGATATGGACGATACTGTCGCCTCGATCTTCGGAGCTTTGATGAATAAAAGATAAAAAACAGGTACAAGTATTAAATGTGCAGATGACGTCACGGTGGTTTAAAGCGATCTGAGAAGATGACATCACGTCGGTTTATGAAGCATTTTGAAGCTGCGGAAAGGGAAATTTATACAAGACGTTAAAGATTGACATGAACAGGTTCAAATCAATCTGGGGCCTAATGTCAGGGATATTACTATTAGGTATAAACCGCCCAGGAGGGGCCGGTTTATGCCTGTGGAGATTATTTTTACTGAAGCCCAGCCAAACTTGGAGCAAGACGCTTTAGTCTAAGAAGCTTAAGGCCCAAGAGGCATTAGGGCCCATGATTTGTAAACCGCCATATGATGTGTAACTTGTGATGTAAGATAGCTAGGAAGGATAGAGACCGAGCCGGACACGTTTATGAGCCGGCCTCGGGATTCTGTAAACCGGACCAGGCGTCACCTCTTATATAAAGCGACGACCCGGCGACGGTTCAGGACAGAGAACAATAGCTCGAGACACAGGCAAAGCGGATTCGCTCCCTGGTCATCGAAACCCTTGCAATATTACACCAAACTATACGTAGGCTTTTACCTTTATCGAAGGGGCCGAACTAGTATAAAATATTTGTGTCCTTGTCCGCTTTAACCCCTTTAAGCTAACCCGTAGCGATGGCCTCACGACTAAGTCCTTTTGCTAGGACATCTGCCGTGACAAAACCACGACAACTATCGTTAATTTTATTGCTACTACCGCCATTATCATATTACTGTGCTACTAAACTATCTTGCTGCAGATACTAAGTTTCCAGGTGTGGTTGAATTGACAACTCAACTGCTAATACTTAAGAGTATTCTTTGGCTCCCCTTGTGTCGAATCAACAAATTTGGGTTTAATACTTTACCCTCGAAAACTGTTATGATCCCCTACACTTGTGGGTTATCAAGACTATTTTCTGGCGCCGTTGCCGGGGAGCATAGCTCTATTCTTTAAGTCACTTGGGATTTATATTTGCTTATCACTATGAAGAATTTGAAGGACTCAAAAACTAAGACCTTACCCTCAACTACGAGGGGAGGTAAGGAACTGCCATCTAGCTCTGCACTAGATTCTCCTTGTGTTATGAGTAAACTTGCGACACCTACTCCTGCTATTGAATCTGATATGTCGTATGTTCTTGATGATGCCACTTCTGCTTTGTATGATGAAACTACCTCTACACCGGATATTGTGCCACTAGGTGAATTTCTAGAGGAACAAATTGCTAAGGTTAGGGAGAGTGCAAATGTTGATGATATTTATGTAAGTGATGATGAAACTACTCCCAATAAATATGAATTGCCTGTTTTGCCTGAGGGTTATGTTATGGATGAAGAAACTTCTAGAGACTGTTTTGCTTGCAATGATAGATATGATCTTAAGAAGTTATTAGCTAAGATGGAAGAAAAGTCGTTGAATGCTAGAATGAAACATGACCCTGCACTTGCTACTTCACCTATGTGTCACTGATAAGGATTATGAATTCTCTGTTGATCCTGAGCTAATTACTTTAGTTGAATCTGATCCTTTCCATGGCTATGAGTCTGAAACTGTTGTGGCACATCTTACCAAGTTGAATGATATAGCCACCCTGTTTACCAATGACAAAAATATTCGCTACTACTATATCCTTAAGTTGTTTCCGTTCTCGTTAAAGGGTGATGCTAAGACTTGGTTTAATTCTCTTGATCCTGGTTGTGTGCGTAGTCCCGAGGGTATGATGTATTACTTTTCTGCTAAATATATTCCCGCTCATAAGAAACAAGCTGCCTTACGGGAAATATATAACTTTGCTCAAACTGAAGAAGAGAGTCTCCCACAAGCTTGGGGGAGGCTTCTCCAGTTACTTAATGCTTTGCCTGATCATCCTCTTGAGATGCATGATATACTTGATGTCTTTTATAATGGACTAACCGATGCTTCCAGAGACCACCTGGATAGTTGTGCTGGTTGTGTTTTCAGGGAAAGAACAGTGGAACAAGCTGAATTACTATTGAATAATATGCTAGCCAATGAAAATAATTGGACACTTACTGAACCAGCCCCTAAGCCAACTCCGAAGAAAAGAGGTGTTCTATTTCTCAGTCCTGGAGATATGCAAGAAGCAAAGAAATCTATGAAAGAAAAAGGTATTAAAGCTGAAGATGAATTTACCGCATGTTGAAGAAATACATGGCTTTGATAACCCGACATAGGTAGTAAAGGTAAATTCTCTTTATAGATTTGATGAAGGTTATATTCCTCGTTATAAGTCTGCTAGCTAATGCTTAGATGAGTTTGACAATTTTATTGGGAAACAAGAAAACTTCAATGCTTATGTTTGTAGACAACTACAACACAATGCTCATATGATTGAACGCTTGAGTGATTATCTGTCTAGTGCTAAAAGTGAACTGAAACTTATTAGTAAACATGCTTCTATGGTTACCACTCAAGTAGAACAAGTACTTAAGGCTCAGAATGATTTGCTCAATGAATTAAATAGTAAGAATAATGACTATGTTGTTAGAGTTGCAACTAGAGGTGGTAAAATGACTCAGGAACCTCTGTATCCTAAAGGCAACCCTAAGAGAATTGAGCAAGATTCTCAGAGAGCTAATTTAGATGCACCTAGTTCTGCTAAGAAGAAGAAAAAGAAAAATGATAGAACCTTGCATGCTTCTAGTGAACCAGTAGCTCACCCACCTGAGAATCCCAATGATATATCTGTTTCTGATGCTGAGACACTATCTGGTAATGAACATGAACCTAGTGATAATATTAATAATGATGTTCATGATGATGCTCAACCTAGTAATGATAATGATGTAGAGATTGAACCTGCTGTTGATCTTGATAACCCACAATCAAAGAATCAACGTTATGATAAGAGAGACTTTGTTGCTAGGAAACACGGTAGGGAAAGAGAACCATGGGTTCAGAAACCCATGCATTTTCTTCCGAAACCATCCAAGAAAAAGGATGATGAAGACTTTGAGCGCTTTGTTGAAATGATTAGACCTATCTTTTTGCGTATGTGTTTGACTGATGTGCTTAAAACAAATCCTTATGCCAAGTATATGAAAGATATTATTACCAACAAAAGAAAGATACCTGAAGTAGAAATCTCCACCATGCTTGCCAATTACACTTTTGAGGGTGGAATGCCTAAGAAATTAGGAGATCCAGGAGTACCTACTATACCTTGCTCCATTAAGAGAAACTATGTTAAAACTGCTTTGTGTGATCTTGGAGCTGGTGTTAGTGTTATGTCTCTCTCTTTATATCCTAGAGTTGACTTGAGTAAGTTGACACCTACTGAAATATCCTTGCAAATGGCTGATAAATCAACTACTATACCTGTCGGTATTTGTGAGGATGTGCCTGTCGTAGTTGCAAATGTTACTATTCTAACGGACTTTGTTATACTTGATATTCCCGAGGATGATAGTATGTCTATTATTCCTGGAAGACCTTTTTTGAATACTGCAGGGGCTGTTATTGATTGCAACAAAGGCAATGTCACTTTTCATGTCAATGATAATGAGCATACGGTACACTTTTCGAGGAAACAACCTCAGGTCTTCAATATCAATTATATTGGAAAAACTTCAACTATCACTATTGGAGGTTTAGAGTTTCCTATTCCTACTATCATGAAAGCATATGACATACTTATTCTTGGGGACATACATATCCCCATTGAGGTAACATAGTGTTATTCGAAAATTATCCGGTTTCATGTTACTCGGAAAGATTTTATTAACAAGACCCGATCAACCTTGTTAATGGATTCCTTTTGATGAGCATGGGATAGGTGAATCTAGATAGCACAAACCTTCTATACCCTCCTTTTACTTTCTGTTAATTAGGTTAAATAAAAGAAAATTAGCATTATCTGTCTGTTTCCAGACTTATCTGTGCAATAAAAAAATATCCCGAAAATAAAAGTTCTCCAAATGCCATGAAAATGAAATATGATTTTTTTTTCTAGAGTATTTAAGAAAATATGGCACTGAACACACAGCAAGGGGAGCCAACACGTGGCCTCGAGGGCACAGGGCGCGCCCCCCTACACAGGGCACACCCCCTGCCTCGAGGGACCCACGTGGCCCCCTCCACTTATCCTTTCACCCATGCTCTTCTTCTTCCTCCCAAAAAAATCCCCAACCAGCTCAAACCCAAGTTCTAGCTCATTTTGCTGCCATTTTCGATCTCCTTGCTCAAAGCACCATTCACCAAACTGTTTGGGGAGATTGTTCCTTCGTATGTGACTCCTCCATTGGTCCAATTAGTTTTTGTTCTAGTGCTTTATTTGTTGCAAATTTGTGCTGCTGGGGTGACCTTGTTCTTGAGCTTGCATGTCAAATTTTCTTGGTCCCAAGTAGTTCTAATGCATGATATAACCTCTAGGCACTTATAGGAGTTGTTGCTATCAATCTTGTTGAGTTTGGTTAACTTTTATTTGTGAGTTACTAAAAATTTCAGAAAAATGTCTAGGAAAAACTTCCAAGGTGGTCCTTCAAGGAAGCAAGGACCGAGGCTTGCGTTCCGTGAGCCCGACGGTGAACCACCAAGGGATGCTGATGTACGGTCTTGTGAATGGCCGTCGGATGAATTTATGAGTCAAGCGGGCATCAAAGATGAATTTTACGCATATGTGTGTAACGCTGACCTCGAGGACTTCATGCAAGATAAGTGCCTCCAATACTATGGCTTGACTGATAGCTTTGTGAGAAGGTTTAAATTTTCATCTTCACGTAATTCTCACACTGTCTTGTTTGATCTATATGATAAATCTTATACCATGGACTTAGAGGATTTTAATGAAGCCTGCAAGCTCCCACAGTGGGGCTGTATGAGTGATCCTCGTAAATCTGAATTTAGAGAATTCCTAGCTAGTATTACAGTGGGGGAATCCAGGAACATCACACAAGCCACCACGGGGAGCATACATTTTCCTGCTATTCATTACTTTGCTCTCTTTATCGGTAGATGCTTAAATGGTAAAGATGAAGCTTGTCACATGTGTGTCCCTGATCTTAGCGTTCTCAGGAGTGCTGTACTAGGTGATAGGCAATATAATTTAGGAGCAATTGTTGCACGTAGACTACACCATAATGGTTCGAATGGAGATTTATTTGGTGGGATCTATGCTACTCGCATAGCCCGCTACCTTGGTGTATCTGTGCACCCGTATGATGACCCTTTACCTCCTGCCTTTTTAGACTGCAATGCTATGGCTAGTCACCGGTTCATAGAGTGGGATAATCAAACTCTCAAATATCGACTAATCTTTAACCGGCAACATGCCATCCCTATTGTTCTTCCTGCCTCTACTTTGTTTAACTTTCAGGAAAAGGGGAGATACACTATAACTATGGAGGAGGCGAATGCCTATTATAACTTGACGGAGGCAAACTGCCTTCGAGCTGCAGCTCACCAGGCAGCATCTGCTGCACCTCAGTACGACCCCAACTACAACTTCGGATATCCGTCAGGCCAGTACTGGCCATAGACCAACTTAGGCCAAAAGCCTAAGCTTGGGGGAGTACGTGTTTCTCACCGACTTTACTTTCATGTTCACACTTATTCTAGTTGTTGGTGCTCACACTCTTTCACTATACCATCCATGCTTAGTTTAAATTTCTTTTTCTTAGTCTTTTTCTTGTGTGCTAGAAAAACCCAGAAAAAAAATAGTTGAAGCTTCTAGCTAGTTTACTTTCTTTGCTTGTAGTAGTAACTAAAAATGAAAACCCAAAATGATTTCCCGTTCTTCTTTTGCTTGTTGGGAGCTTTCCCGTGTAAATATTAGTTGAACTACATGTACATGCAACAGCTAACCATAACAGTTTGAAAAGTCATATTTTGTGTACTTGTGTGCGATTTAATTCCATGTGCAGTAAATTGGAAGGAATTTTCAAACATATTGGTCTAACGGCTATGACACAATTAAGCATGGTGTGCCATGGCATTTAAATTCCAAAAAATTAAAAAAATCAGAAACACATGAAACCTTGGTTGATGTAATGTCATGCCACCGAGATGATGTGGTAAAAAAATTGGCATGTGTGACGAAAGTTTGGGCACACACCCCTCACAAACCGGAGCAACTCACTAGAAGGCTTGTGGTTCCGAGTGGGAACAATGCATGTTTGATGACGAACGGGAGATAGCTTCCTCTTACGGCCTTCAATTTTTTCTACGTGTAACATGCACTAACACAACTGTCATGTGAAAATTAGGAAAATTTTAGGGGTCATTTGACCTTTTGAAGACATTTAAGCGATTTTCTAGCCATTTAATGACTGTAATTCAAATTTGAACTACATCTACATGCAACGGCTAACCATAATGGTTTGAAAAATCATATTTGTGTACTTGTGTGCGAGTTAATTCCATGTGCAGTAAATTAGAAGGAATTTTCAGACATATTGATCTCACGACATGGACACATGCATATGTATGCATGGAGTGCCGTGGCATTTTAATTCCAAAAAATTAGAAAAATGATCAGAAAAACATGAATCCTTGCTCGATGTAATTTCATGCCATCAAGATGATATGGTAACAAAATTGGCATGTTTGTCGAAAGTTTGGACACACACCCCTCACAAACCGGAGCAACTCACTTGAAGGCTCGTGGTTTCGAGAGGGAACAATGCATGTTTGATGATGAACAGGAGATAGCTTCCTCTTACGGACTTCAATTTTTTCTACGTTTAACTACAACTGTCATATGAAATTTTGAAAAATTCTCGGGGTCATTTGATCTTTTAAAGACATTTAAGTGATTTTCTAGCCATTTAATTACCATAATTCAAATTTGAACTACATCTACATGCAACGGCTAACCATAACGGTTTGAAAAATCATATTTGTGTACTTGTTTCCGAGTTAATTCCATGTGCAGTAAATTAGAAGGAATTTTCAAACATATTGGTCTCACGGCATGGACACATGCATGGAGTGCCATGGCATTTTAATTCCAAAAAATTAAAAAGTGATGAGAAAAACATGAAACCTTGGTTGATGTAATGTCATGCCATCAAGATGATGTGGTAAAAAAATTGGCATGTTCGACGAAAGTTTGGACACAAACCGGAGCAACTCAGTAGAAGGCTCGTGGTTCTGAGAGGGAACAATGCATGTTTGATGACGAACGGGAGATAGCTTCCTCTGACGGCCTTCAATTTTTTTCTACGTTTAGCATGCACTACTACAACTGCGATGTGAAAATTTGGAAAATTCTAGGGGTCATTTGATATTTTAAAGACATTTAAGTGATTTTCTAACCATTTAATGACCGTAATTCAATTTTGAACTACATCTACATGCAAGGGCTAACCATAACGGTTTGAAAAATCATATTTGTGTACTTGTTTGCGAGTTAATTCCATGTGCAGTAAATTAGAAGGAATTGTCAAACATATTGGTCTCACGGCATGGACACACATGCATGGAGTGGCATGGAAGTTTAATTCCAAAAAATTAAAAAATGATCAGAAAAACATGAAACCTTGCTTGATGTAATACATGCCACCAAGATGATGTGGTAAAAAATTGGCATGTTTGACGAAAGTTTGGACACACCCCTGTCACAAACCGGAGCAACTCACTAGAAGGCTCATGGTTCCAAGAGGGAACAATGCATGTTTGATGAAGAACGGGAGATAGCTTCCTCTTACGGCCTTCAATTTTTTTCTACATTTTACGTGCAATAATACAATTGTCATGTGAAAATTTGGAAAATCTCAGGGGTCATTTGACCTTTTAAAGACATTTAAGTGATTATCAAGCCATTTAATGACCGTAATTCAAATTTGAACAACATCTACATGCAACGGCTAACCATAACGGTTTGAAAAATCATATTTCTGTACTTGTGTGCGAGTTAATTCCATGTGTAGTAAATTGGAAGGAATTTTCAAACATATTGGTCTCACGGCATGGGCACATGCATGGAGTGCCATGGTATTTAATTCTAAAAAATTAAAAAATGATCAGGAAAACATAAAACCTTGCTTGATGTAATGTCATGCCACCAAGATGGTGTGGTAAAAAATTGGCCTGTTTGACGAAAGTTTGGACACACCCCATCACAAACCGGAGCAACTCACTAGAAGGCTCGTGGTTCCAAGAGGGAACAATGCATGTTTGATGAAGAACGGGAGTAGCTTCCTCTTACGGCCTTCAATTTTTTTACATTTAAAGTGCACTAATACAACTGTGATGTGGAGTAATAATAGAAGATGCAGAATCATTTTGGTCTACTTGTCACAGACATGATGCCTTGCTACTTCTCGAGCTTGCATTGTATTCCCTCGAAGAGGAAAGGGAGATGCAGCACAGTAGCGTAAGTATTTCCCTCAGTTTTTAAGAACCAAGGTATCAATCCAGTAGGAGACCACGCGCGAGTCCCTCGCACCTGCACAAACAAATAAGAACTTTGCACCCAACGCGATAAGGGGTTGTCAATCCCTTTACGGTCACTTACGAAAGTGAGATCTGATAGAGATGATAGTTTATATTTTTGGTATTTTTAGTTTATAAGAATAGCAAACAAAAGCGATAAAAGTAAAGTAGATGTAGATTGATATGTTGAGAATAGACCCGGGGGGCATAGTATTCTCTAGTGGCTTCTATCATGATAGCGATATTCTACGGCGGGTAATTATGAGACTATCTAGGCATGATCATTGTATATAGGCATCACGTCCGAGACAAGTAGACCGACTCCTACCTGCATCTACTACTATTACTCCACACATCGACCGCTATCCAGCATGCATCTAGTGTATTGAGTTCATAAGAACAGAGTAACGCCTTAAGCAAGATGACATGATGTAGAGGGATAAACTCAAGCAATATGATATAAACCCCATCTTTTTATCCTTGATGGCAACAATACAATATGTGCCTTGCTGCCCCTACTGTCACTGGGAAAGGATACCGCAAGATTGAACCCAAAGCCAAGCACTTCTCCCATTGCAAGAACTATAGATCTAGTAGGCCAAACCAAACCAATAATTCGAAGAGACTTGCAAGCATATTATGAGAACACATAAAAGTTCAGAGAAGAACAAATATCTTTCATAGATAACCTTGATCATAAACTCACAATTCATCGGATCTCGACAAACACACCGCCAAAAGAGATTACATCGAATAGATCTCCTCGAAGACCGAGGAGAACTTTGTATTGAGATCCACAGAGAGAGAAGATGCCATCTGGATACTAGCTATGGACCCGAAGGTCTGTGGTAAACTACTCATAACTCATGGTGAGGGCGATGATGATGATGAAGAAGAACTCCGTGATGGATCCCCCTCCAGTGGAGCTCCGGAATAGGCTCCAAGATGGGATCTCACAGGAACAGAAGGTTACGGTGGTGGAATTAGGGTTTTCTCTCTGTTCACGGAGGTTCTGGGGTACATAGACTTATATAGGAAGAAGGAGGGCACCGGGGGACGCTTGAGGGGGCCACGAGGCAGGGGACGCGCCCCCCACCCTCGTGGGCCACCCCTTGATCCCCTGACGTGGTTCTCAAGCTCCGCGTGCGTGATTTTCTCCAAAAATATCTCTCGCGAAGGTTTCATTCCGTTTGGACTCCGTTTGATATTCTTTTTCTGCGAAACCCTGAAACAGGCAAAAAACAGCAATCTGGACTGGGCCTTTGGGTTAGTAGTTTAGTCCCAAAAATGATATAAAAGTGTATGATAAAGCCCATTAAACATCCAAGACTTCATAAATAATAGCATGGAACAATCAAACATTATAGATACGTTGGAGACGTATCAAGCATCCCCAAGCTTAATTCCTGCTCGTCCTCAAGTAGGTAAATGATAAAGAAAGAATTCTTGATGTGGAATGCTAACCAATATAGTTTTTCAATGTAATTCTCTTAATTGTGGCATGAATGTTCAGATCTGAAAGATTCAAGATAAAAGTCTATGTGGACATAAGAAATAAGAATACTTCAAGCATACTAACAAAGCAATCATGTCTTCTCAAAATACTATGGCTAAAGAAAGTTATCCCTACAAAATCATATAGTCTGGCTATGCTCCCTCTTCATCACACAAAATATTCATATCATGCACAACCTCGATTTCAGCCAAGCATTTTTTTAATACTCTATCTTTTCAAACCTTTCAAATTTCACGCAATACATGAGCGTGCGCCATGGATATAGCACTATGAGTGGAATAGAGGTGGTTGTGGAGAAGACAAAAAGGAGGGAGATAGTCTCACATCAACTAGGCGTATCAACGGGCTATGGAGATGCCCATCAATAGATATGAGTGAGTAGGGATTGCCATGCAACGGATGCACTAGAACTAAATATGAATGAAAGCTCAACAAAAGAAACTAGTGGGTGTGCATCCAACTTGCTTGCTCACGAAGACCTAGGGCACCTGAGGAAGCCCATCGTTGGAATATACAAGCCAAGTTTTATAACGAAAGTTCCCACTAGTATATGAAAGTGACTAAACATGAGACTCTCTACAACGAAGAACATGGTGCTACTTTGAAGCACAAGTGTGGAAAAAAGATTGTAGCAATTGTCCCTTTTTCTTTTCCTTTTTTTGGGCCTTTCTTTTTTTCTTTGGCCTTTCTTTCTTTTTTTTCCTTTTTTTTGCGGAGGGGCTTTATAGATTTAGCCTTTCCTCCCCATGGGCAATGCTCTAATAATGATGATCATCACACTTTCATTACAACTCGATACTACAACAACAAAGTATGACTCTATATGAATGCCTCCGGCGGTGTACCGGTATGTGCAATGAAACAAGAGTGATATGTATGAAAATTTATGCATGGTGGCTTTGCCACAAATACGATGTCAACTACATGATCATGCAATGGCAATATGATAATATGATGCGTTTCATATGAACGAACAGTGGAAAGTTGCATGGCAATATATCTCGGAATGGCTATGGAAATGCCATGATAGGTAGGCATGGTTGCTATTTTGAGGAATAACATGGTGGCTGTTTTTAGGAATGATATATAGTGGGTGTATGGTACCGGTGAAAGTTGCGCAGTACAAGAGAGGCTAGCAATGGTGGAAGGGTGAGAGTGCATATAATCCATGGACTCAACATTAGTCATAAGAACTCATATACTTATTGCAAAAAATCTACGAGTCATCAAAACAAAGCAATCAACGCATGCTCCTAGGGGGGAGTTTGGTAGGAGTTAACCATCGCGCGCCCCCGACCTCCACACAAAGGTTGGCACTCTACAAATACCACATGCTCTAACTTCGTCACATAGCGGTTCAACATACGTGCATGCTATGGGAATCACTAACCTTAACACAAGTATTTATCAATTTCATAATAACTCCACTAGCATGACTCTAATATCACTATCCTCATGTCCCAAAACAATTATCAAGCATCCAACATCTCATTCTATTCAATGCACTTGATGTGATTTTTTTTACTACATTGACGTTCGATGTCTATCATGTGAAGACTAGTTTCTTTAGCCTAAACACATTACCATGCTGTTTTAATAGACTCTCAAACAGATATAAGTGAAGCATGAGAGTTCAACAATTTCTACAAAATATTACCACCACCGTGCTCTAAAAGATATAAGTGAAGCAATAGAGCAAAAACTATTCAACTCAAAAGATATAAGTGAAGCACATAGAGTGTTCTAACAATTTCTAGGCCATATTTAACTCTCTAAAATAGGTGTGTCTAGCAAGGATTATTGTGGCAAACTAACAAGCAAATACTTAAATTATATAAGACTCTCCAAGCAAAACACATATCATGTTGCGAATAAAAATATAGCTCCAAGTATAGTTACTGATGGATGAAGATGAAAGAGGGGATGCCTTCCCGGGGCATCCCCAAGCTTAGGCTTTTGATTATCTTGAACTCCTTGGGGTGCCATGGGCATCCCCAAACTTATGCCTTTGCTACTCCTTGTTCCATAGTCCATCAAAGCAATACTCAAAACTTGAAAACTTCACAACATAAAACTTAGACAAAAGTTCTCGTGAGCTCCGTTAGTATAAGAAAGCAAACCACTACTCAAACGTGCAGCAATGAATTCATTCTTTGTTCATATTGGTGTTAAACCTACTGTATTCCAACTTCTCTAGGGTTCGTATCTTCCAATACAACTCATAGATGCATCGGAATTAGCAAACAAAACACGAAAACAGAATCTGTCAAAAACAGAACAGTCTGTAGTAATCTGCAGGTTTCGCCTACTTCTGGAACTCCAAAAACTGCAAACTAAAATGGTAAATTTGCGGAATTTGTCTACCAATCATCAGCAAAAAGAATCGACTCAAAAGCACGCTCCAGTAAAATCTGAAGACCATTTTAGCGAGCGCTAACGATTCTGTTTTTCACAGCAAGATCACATAAACATCACACAAGTCTTCCCAAAGGTTATACTTGGCACAAACACTAAACAAAACATGAAACCACATCTAATCAGAGGCTAGATGCAATACTTATTCCCTCACAGCAGCAAAAACAAAAAACAAAAAATTGGGTTGCCTCCCAACAAGCGCTATCATTTTGCGCCCCTAGCTAGGCACGATACAAGATAAAACTAGGTATTGCCATCTTTGGAAGGTAATCCATAAGTGGCTGTCATGATAGATTCATATGGTAATTTGATTTTATTTCTAGAAAAGTGTTCCATACCTTTCCTTAACGGAAATTGGAATCTAATATTTCCTTCCTTCATATCAATAATTGCACCTATCGTTCTAAGGAAATGTCGACCAAGAATAATAGGACATGAAGGATTGCAATCTATATCAAGAACAATGAAATCTACGGGCACATAATTCCTATTGGCAACAATAAGAACATCATTAATTCTTCCCATAGGTTTCTTAATAGTGGAATCCGCAAGATGCAAATTTAAAGAACAATCATCAAGCTCATGGAACCCTAGCAAATCACACAAAGTTTTTGGGATAGTGGAGACACTTGCACCCAAATAACACAAAGCATAGCACTCATGATCTTTTATTTTTATTTTTTAGTGGGTTCTCACTAATCATAAAGCTTTCTAGGGATAGAAACTTCTAACTCAAGGTTTTCTTCATAAGATTGCATCAAAGCATCAACCATGTGTTTGGTGAAAGCTTTATTTTGACTATAAGCATGCGGAAAATTTAGCATGGATTGCAACAAGGAAATACAATCAATAAAAGAGCAATTATCATAACTGAATCCCTTGAAATCCAAAGTGCTGGGTACATCACTACGTAAAGTTTTAATCTCTTCACACCCACTTTTAACAATTTTAGCATCAAGATCTAGAAACTCCGAATCATTGGAACTCCTTAAAGCAGAATCATCTCCAATCCTATATTCATCAAGATTTATACTAGAAAACAAGGATCTAATAGGAGACACATCAATAACTTTCAGATCTTCATCTTTATTTTCATGATAACAAGAAGAACACGATTTAATATAATCTTCTCTTTTAGCACGCAACCTAGCGGTTCTTTCTTTGCATTCATCAATGGAAATTCTCATGGCTTTGAGAGACTCATTGATATCATGCTTAGGTGGGATAGATCTAAGTTTCAAAGAATCAACATCGAGAGTAATTCTATCCACACTTCTAGCCAATTCATCAACCTTAAGCAATTTCTCTTGAAGCAAAGCATTGAAATTCTTTTGCGAGATCATAAACTCCTTAACACTAGTTTCAAATTCAGAAGGCATCTTTCCATAAGAGTTGTTGTAGGAATTACCATAATTATTAGAGGAATTACTAGGAAAAGGCCTAGGATTAAAATTACCTCTATAAGCACTGTTACCAAAATTATTCCTACCAACAAAATTCACATCCAAAGATTCATTGATATTCTCAATCAACGTGGACAAAGGCATACCATTAGGATCAGAAGAAGCACTCTTAGCAGCAAATAATTTCATAAGTTCATTCATCTTTCCACTCAAAACACTAATTTCTTCGATAGCATGCACTTTTTTACTAGTAGATCTTTAGGTGTGCCACTGAGAATAATTAACCATCATATTATCTCGGAGTTTGGTAGCTTCTCCTAAGGTAGTTTCCATGAAATTGCCTCCAGCGGTCGAGTCTAAAAGATTTCTAGAAGCAAAATTCAAGCCAGCATAAAAGTTCTGAATAATCATCCATAGATTCGAACCATGTGTAGGGCAATTACGTATCATCCATTTCTTTCTCTCCCAAGCTTGTGCAACATGCTCATGATCTAGTTTCTTAAAATTCATAATATCGTTTCTAAGAGAGATGATCTTAGCAGGAGGGAAATACTTAGAGATAAAAGCATCTTTGCACTTATTCCACGAATCAATAGTATTTCTGGGCAAAGAGGAAAACCAAGTTTTAGCACGATCTCTAAGTGAAAACGGAAATAACTTCAATTTAACAATATCGTTTTCCGTATCCCTTTTCTTTTGCATATCACACAAATCAACAAAGTTGTTTTGATGGGTAGCGGCATCTTCACTTGGAAGGCCGGAGAATTGATCTTTCATGACAAGATTCAACAAAGCAACACTGATCTCAAAAGATTCAGCATAGGTAATAGGAGAAATCGGAGTGCTAATAAAACCATTGTTGTTGGTATTGGAGAAGTCACACAATTTGGTATTTTTCTAAGCCATAGTGACAAGCAAGCACTCCAACACACACAAGCAAACAAGAAGCAAGCGAAGGATAAACACACGGCAAAAGAAGGGCAAATAAAACAGCAAGGGTGAAGTGGGGGAGAGGAAAACGAGAGGCAAATAAATGTAATGCGAAGGATAAGGGTTTGTGATAGGTACTTGATATATGACTTTTGCGTAAGCCTCCCCGGCAATGGCGCCATAAATTCTTCTTGCTACTTCTCGAGCTTGCGTTGTATTCCCTCGAAGAGAAAGGGAGATGCAGCACAGTAGCGTAAGTATTTCCCTCAATTTTTGAGAACCAAGGTATCAATCCAGTAGGAGACCACGCGCGAGTCCCTCGCACCTGCACAAACAAATAAGAACTTCATAGCCAACGCGATAAGGGGTTGTCAATCCCTTTACGGTCACTTGCGAAAGTGAGATCTGATAGAGATGATAGTTTATATTTTTGGTATTTTTAGTTTATAAGAACAGCATATAAAAGCGATAAAAGTAAAGTAGATGTAGATTGATATGTTGAGAATAGACCCGGGGGCCATAGTTTTCTCTAGTGGCTTCTCTCATGATAGCGATATTCTACGGCGGGTAAACAAATTATTGTCGAGCAGTTGATAGAAAAGCGAATAATTATGAGACTATCTAGGCATGATCATTGTATATAGGCATCACGTCCGAGACAAGTAGACCGACTCCTGCCTGCATCTACTACTATTACTCCACACATCGACCGCTATCCAGCATGCATCTAGTGTATTGAGTTCATAAGAATAGAGTGTCGGGGGAAACTGTCCTCCCACGAACACCTATGGGACCGGAGCCCCTTCTATGTTGCGGTAAGGGAGCGGAGGGAGCACGGAGAGCAGATCAAGGAGCGCACGCGGGCAGTTTACCCAGGTTCGGGCCGCGCGGACGCGTAAAACCCTACTCCTGCTTAGGTTGTATTGAGTTCTTGGGCTCGGGAGCTTGAAGATCTACAGTGCTAGCTACACCGAGCGAGAGAGTTGTCTAGGTTTCGAACTGAACCCCCTCTACGTTGTGCATGGGCCTCCTTTTATAGCTCAAAGGGGTCACCGACAGGTGTCAACGTAGAGGAGGGTAAAAGTGTAAATTTGGTGGTAGTTGCAACAGTGCATGAACAGTATATGAACAGTGGTCTTCACCTAACTTTGACAGTGGGGGACAAGGGCATTAAATGCCCGTCGCCGTCGCCCCCAAAAGCGTCCGTCCATGCTTCTCCGTTCGCCACGGCGGTAGCCTCGTCACCGTGGCTTGCCACCGTGTGCCCCAGGCTGCACAGCAGCCTGCCACGCGTCCCTAGAAGCGCCCCAGGGCGACGCGTGGGCAGATGAGCTGGAGCGCGGGCACACAGCGTAGGTTTCCCCGGCAAGCACCTTGCCGGGGTCGTGGTCTTGCCGGGCCCGGAGGCTTGTCGCTCTCCGGGTCCTGCCGGGGCGCATGATGCGCCGAGGCATTTCTTGAGATATGTATTCCTTGGCCTTCCTGGCAAGCTCCTCTTGCCAGGGTCTTGTGCTAAAGTGATAACCTTGAGCCTGGTGCGGCCTTCCCGGCAAGCTCCTCTTGCCGGGGCCTTGATCTTCTGACTTGTATACTTTGTTCTTGAATGGCTTCATAGGGACCAGAACGGTTCTTGGCGAGCACGTGCTAAGCCCTGCCACGGGAAGCTGCTACTGCCCGTGCACAAGTTGGGGTACTAAGGTACCCCTATCTTAGTACACCGACAGGAGCCCCCGGGCCTGGGCCACACACTGTGCCGAGCGCTGTTGGGCCAGGCCCAAGACAGTGCACGGGCACGCGCGGCCCACGGCAAGCCGTATCCCCTTCCGTATCCGCCGCATCCCTCCCTAACGGCACGCGTCGATTGCGGCGTCGTGGGAGAGATCGTGGCCTGTTCTTTAATGGGAAATGCGGAACGTCCCCCACTTCCCCCTTAAAAGCAGAGGAAGCAGGGGCAGTTCCCTCCATCGTCTTCATTGCGTCTTGATTCTCCAGAAACCCCCGTCGCCCTCTGCCTCCCCTCAGTTCGACAGAGAGCCAAGCCCCTCTCTTCCTCCGCCGTCTCCTGCATCCGCGGCACCGTCGACCTCCTCGCCTCTTTCCTCGCCGCCCCCGCCATGGCTCCGAAGAGCGACAAGGCGAAGAGTGACAAGGCCAAGAAGGAGAAGTCCGAGCAGGCGGCGAAGCTGGCAGCCCTGCAGAAGAAGTGCGTGGTCTTCGCGCCGAGGCTTGGCGCAAGGGAGCTGCGGGACAAATACTATTTGTTCTGGGCGAGGGAGACCAAAGCTCATCCCCGCACCAGAGTCCTCCCCGCCCTCGCCGCTGACATGTTCCCCGGCGGGTACTTTTTCTTTGCCGCATTCTTCCATTGTGGTCTGTGCCCTCCGTACTCGGAGTTCTTTTGTGATGTAATGAATACGTATGGCCTCCAGCTCTTAGATTTCACCCCCAACGCCATCCTTACGATGGCCGTTTTCGCACATCTGTGCGAAAACTATGTTGGGGTTCATCCAAATGTAGCTCTTTTCCGCCACTTCTTCATGCCTAGAGTAGAGTCTGGCGCTCCCCTCTCCGGCGGCATCTCCTGGATCTTCAGGCTGAACAAGAAGGACTCAAACTTGAAGGGAGAGCTCCGCGGCAAGTGGGAGGAGTGGAGAGCCGATTGGTGCTGGGTGCTGGAAGCTAATCCTGAGCCCTTTACCTCGCCGCGCAAGACTGCCATAGTGCGCGGCAGGGACTGGATTGAATTGGCCCCGGAGGACAACAAGCTTCAGATCGCCCTCATTAGGATCATTCGTCTCCGGGTCGCCAATCTGACTGTTGGAGAAGTTGGAGCAGATTTCCTCCGCCGCCGCATCACCCCTTTACAAGAAAGGAAGAGGCCCGCCTGGGAATTCGGCAATGCGGCAGACATCATGAGGCTGCGCCCTGGATTGAACTACAACTTCACTGTCTTGGAGTTGAAGGGGATGGTCAAGGAGCTCTTCAAGCATGACCCCGCCCACCCGGAGTGGTTCAGACCTTCCCGGGGAGTGGTGCCGCTGTGCAACAGCACTGCCCGTGATTCCATACGAGCAATGATGCCTGAGTGCGACTCCCATGGCGTCGTCCCCACTTGGCTGGAGCCTCCACCGGAGACCGTGCTGACCTTCTTCGACAACTTGGTCGAGAAGCCCCGCAACGCTGAGGAGAAGAAGGGCCTCACCCGAGATACTACTGACCGGGATGTAGCTTACATCGCCTCCAGGATGGAGGAGGCCGCCGCAGCTGCGGCTGCGGGCGAATTTGGATACAGTGTGGAAGAGGCAGAGGCCGCGGACACAGTGAGTCAAGCAGAGGAGGCGGAAATCCTCAAGCTGCTGAAGATCGCGCCCGAGGAGTTTGCCGAGGAGCCTTCCGTGAAGCTTGCCGGGACGTGCGAAGTTGCCGGGGGGAGCGAGGCCGCCGGGCATGGCACTGAGTCCAGCGGGCCTGCCGAGGAGGAGGAGGACGCCGAGGCTGGAGATTCCGATGAAGACTCTGGTGGATCTGTGAATCTTGACGATGATGCCTCCTCATCCTCGGAGAACTCTCCGCCTCCGCCAAGCCCTCCGCAGCAACCGAAGAAGCGCCTCCGCAAGGCAGCTGAGACGGCGAGGCCGCAGGTGCCTCGACAGCAGCCGGCGCGCCGTGCGACGCGCGCCACCAAGACGAGCGAAGTCGTCAAGGAGGTGCCCCGTGCTCGAGCGCCAAGCGGCGGGGGATCTTCCCGGAGCGGAACGGGTGCTCCTTCTGCCCCTCGGTCCTCGGCGACGACGGGGGCTGGGTCTTCATAGCCCGCAGCCTCGGAGCCCGCCAAGCGGCCGAGGGAGCCTTCTCCTCCAGCTCCTCGCGCGGGAGCACACCAGGCGGAGTTTGACTTCTCCGCCCTCAGCTCCGACGAAGAGGAAGAGGAGTAAGTACTTGCAATTCTTTTAGTTTCTTTGATTTTGTCTTGATTTTCCTTGCTTGGTTCTGATCTTGCTTTTGTTTTGCTTCGCAGGACCTTGACCCAGCGGATGGCGAAGAGGGCCAAGATCCCTGTGGTCAACATCGAGGACGACGAGCCCGTCGTGGCGACAAGCGACGCGCCGACGACGAGCCTACCGGATCAGCCTGCTGCTCCGAGGAGCAGCCCCCAGCGCAGCCCCCAGCGTAAGTCTGGTATTTATCTTTCTGCTTGATGGGTGCGCTTGAGGTTATCATCTTGGTTGATGTTTTGTCGTCTTGTGCAGAAGTGGAGCCGCAGCCGCAGGAGCACCAGGAGGTCGCCCCCGACGAGCCACTTGCTCCACCCTCCCCGCCAAGGATGAACTCCCCGGCAAGGGAGAACGCTCCGCCAAGGACGGGCACTCCGCCAAGGGCGAGTACCCCGCCAAGGGTGAGCAGCCCGACAAGGGTGAGCACCCCGCCAAGGGAGGGCGCAGGCGGCCCTCCGCCAGCAGGGGCCACTACTCCGCCGCCAAGGGAGAATTCCCCGGCGAGGGACCCCGTCGTCGAGGAAGTCCGCGAAGGTAACCCTTGTGACTTCTTCTTCTCGAATTCGGCTTTTTTGGATATTTGCTTGATCTTTTCTTTTCTTTTTCTTCCATTAGATCCTCCCGCCCCAGAGCCGATGGAGACGGAGGCCACCGCTGAGGAGGAGGTGCATGGCGACGGCGGCAACGCCACTGCCACTGAGGGAATGGCTGGAGCCGACGAACCTGCCGCTGAAGAGACCGCCCCGACCACGGACGCCGCGGCTGGGGAAGGGACCGGCGACCGCACTACTGGCCCGGAGGCTGCAGGAACGCCGGACGCTGCACCGGCCGCCGACCCTTCCGCCTCTGCGGCTGGGCAGGGCGTCTACCTGGAGGCCGCCAACGGGGTTTTTATTCAAGTCCCGTGGGCGTCCTCGTCTCGGGCACCCGCAGAGGGAGAGACCTTTGACGGAGAGGTCCTCGCCTCCGCCGGATTGAAGGTCGTTGAAGCGCCCGGCAGCAGCGACGAGCCCGAAGAGGAGAGACTCCTTCGTCGGCTCCTGGCCTTGTATCGGGCCAGGCAGGCGAAGTTGGAGTCTCGGGAGGCTCTGTCTGCTAGGGCTGGAGCTGATCTGGAGAAGCGCGCCGCGGAGCTCCGCGCCACCAACCAGGCGGCCCTCCGCAACTTGGCGGAGGAGCGTGAAGAGCTTGCCGGGGCGCAGCAAGCCTTCCTCCTTGAGAAGGCTGAGGTCGAGGAGCAGCAGCGGTTGGCCGCCGAGGAGCTGTCTCGGCGGGAAGGGGCACTCAACCAGCAGAAGGTCGACCTCGACGCCCACGAGGACGACCTCACCGCTCGGGAGCAAGCCATCGGCGGGGCCCTGAAGGAGGCGAGGGACGCCGTCGCTGCCGCAGAGACCGCCAATAGGATCTGGAGGCCAGGGTGGCGCAGCTGGAGTTGTTCCTGAAGGCGAGCGAAGACAGAGTCACCACGCTCAACGTGGAGCGGGAGAAGGACGCCCATACCAACTCGGATTTGCAGGTCCGCCTCTCCGATAAGGGCCAGGAACTCACTGTCGCCAAGGACTCCATTGCTGATTTAGAGCTGAAGGTTTCCACCTTGACTGACTCGCTCGACGCCGCCCGGGACCGCGAGACGAAGCTGAAGGACGAACTCCGCAAGGAAAGGGCCGTGGTGGAGAGCGTCGCCGTCTCGGCGAACAACTTCAACCGGGCAGTGGAGCAGTGGACTGATGAGCTGGTCACCTCCGCTGCCAATATTGACATGGAGATGATGGCGCTGAGGGCGGAGCATCTCGTTTACTCCTCGGACGAGAGTCTCCCCCACAGCGCCAAGTTGAGTCTGTTCTTCAGGGGAATTGCGCCGGCGCTTGCGTGGCTGCGGGAGAAGATCCCCATGCAGCTGGCCGACGAGGCGCGTCGGCTCTGCATGGGCACCACGGAGCGGGTCTTGTCGAAGATCGTCTACCGCAACCCCGGCATCAACCTCGTCAATGTCCTCCGCACCTTGCCGCCCGAAGCTGATCAGGAGGCGCTGAGGGCACAAGTTGCCCACATCGTCGCCAAGGTGGGCAAGATCACGAGGCGTGAAGGCGACCGCGTAGATTAGATTCCTTTCTTTCTGCTTCCTTTGCCGCTGCAAAGCATGTTACGGACAAGATTCTATTAGTATTGCGGCAAGTTATCTTTGTAATATACGATCTTATTTTGAGCTATCAATGCAGTGTTATCTCCCTTGCTTTGGTCCCTTCACTTTTTATGCATTCCACCCTACGTTTTTAGGGAACTTGCCGGCAAAGGACCCTTGCCGCGAGCGCTGAGTGCTGGACTCTTAGCAGCCTGCTGGCAATACCTTCGCCGGCAAGAAACCTTGCCGCAGCTAGTCGCAGCACACCTAGATTGCTGAGCGAACTCGAAAACGAAGTAAGGGCGCGACACTTGTCGCAGCTCACTTAAGTCGTTGAGCGTGCTCGAAACAAAGTAAGGGTGCGGCTAGCCACGGGTAGGTTCCTCCGCGCACAGGTTTTCCATACAAAGTGTGGTTGTTCAAGGAAGACAACTGAAAAATTTGAAAAATTTGAATTACTCAAACTTTGGTAACTTAGCTTTCGTAGATTGTTTGCTCCCCGACAAGGCTTCTCTTTCTTGAACAGTACTTGGTTCATGCCCCCATCTCCTTCCCCCCCGGCAAACTTGGGCGCGAGGAATACTCCTTCTGCTTAAGAGGGAAAGAAAAAGAGGAAGAAAAACAAGTATAGGGCTTCATGGCCTGCTAATGCTTTCCGGGGATGTGCGTTGCACAAGGTGTCAGATGATGCATGCAAATAACAAAGAAAAGCATGGAAATGACAAATAGTGCGAAGAACAGAAGCTTTACTGATGCACGGGATCTGCGCCCGGCTTTGTACAAAGGTTTACATGCAACAGCGGCAAGACTTGTACAAAAGGTGGTTGCCGGAGCGGATCACGGCAACCGCGCCTTACGGGTGAAACTTGCGAAGATGCTCTATGTTCAAGGAATTGCTCACCGGTAAGCCTTCTTCAGTCTCAAGGCGGACAGCGCCGGGCCTTGTGACTTGTCTCACCCGATAAGGGCCTTCCCACCTCGGCGTCAACTTGTTGGAATTCTTGGCGGACTGAACACGCCGAAGAACAAGGTCGCCTTCCTCGAGACTCCTGGCCCTGACCTTGCGGCTATGATAGCGACGCAAGGCTTGCTGGTATCGAGCAACTCGTACAGCAGCCTGGAGACGTTCCTCCTCAAGGAGCAATGCATCATTTTGTCGCAGTTGCTCTTGCCCGAGCTCATCATAAGCGAGCACTCGAGGAGATCCGTATACGAGTTCCGTGGGGAGAACTGCCTCTGCTCCATAGACAAGAGCAAAGGGTGTCTGTCCGGTGGCTCGATTTGGTGTCGTCCTGATTGACCAAAGAGCCGCCGGCAACTCCTCTATCCAGTTTCTTCCGCACTTGTGCAGCCTGTCGAAGGTTCTTGTCTTGAGTCCGCGCAGCACTTCAGCATTGGCCCTCTCCGCTTGACCATTGCTCCTCGGGTGAGCAACAGAAGCGAAGCAGACCTTGGCGCCAAGGTCTTAGACGTACTGCATGAAGGTGCGACTGGTAAACTGTGTGCCGTTGTTGGTGATGATCCTGTTAGGGATTCCGAAATGGCAAACAATCGATCTGAAGAACCTGACTGCTGACTGTGCTGTCACCTTTCTCACTGGTTCCACTTCTGGTCACTTTGTGAACTTGTCGATTGCTACGTACAAGTACTCAAAGCCCCCGACTGCGCGGGGAAAGGGGCCGAGAATATCGAGCCCCCAGACCGAGAAGGGCCAGGACAAAGGGATCGTCTGGAGAGCTTGAGCTGGCTGGTGAATTTGCTTGGCATGGAACTGGCACGCTTCACACTTGGTTACTTGTGCAGTTGCATCTTGGAGGGCTTCTGGCCAGAAGAACCCTTGCCGGAACGCCTTCCCGGCAAGTGCCCTTGCGCCAATGTGGTGGCCACATATGCCTCCATGTATCTCTGCCAACAGCTTCTGTCCATCTTCCCTGGAAATGCACTTCAACCTGACACCATTGAGTCTTCTTCTGTATAGTTCATTGCCAACAAACTGGTACATACTTGACTGCCTGGTTATTTTCTCTATCTCTTCTGGCTCGTCGGGAAGTTCTCCAGTTTGCAGAAAGCGGACGATTTGCTGTGCCCATGCTGGAGCCTGAGGCTCAACAACAAGGACTAAAGGCATGAGGGCTGCTGCAGGAACCTCAGCTTCTACGGCAAGAACCTGCGGCTCTGCCGGAGCTGATGGTCCCCCGGCAAGCCTGCCGGGGCAAGGCTTGTCGGGAACGCTTGCTTCAACTGTACAGACCCTTGGATCTGCAGGAGCAAACTGTTCCTCAGCATCTTGGCTGTTGATCTTGGGGACCTTGGCGGCGGCTTCGGGAAGATCCGCCGGCAAGTAGTCGCCGGAGACCAACTTTCTCTTCTTGTTTTGCCCAACTGATGGTGTAACGGATGGCTGAGTTAACTTGAGCACGAAGGTCCCTGGTTCCACAGGTAACTTCATTGCAGCACACTTTGAGAGGCCATCTGCAATATCATTCTGAGCTCTTGGGACGTGCTCCATTTGCAGACCTTCAAAGTGTTCTTCAAGCTTCCTCACTTCATCAACATAAGCTTCCATCAAAGGGCTCTGGTAACTCTTGTTCACTTGTCGGACCACCAACTGTGAATCTCCCCGCACAATCAACTTCTTGATCCCAAGCTCGGCCGCAATTTTGAGGCCGGCAAGCAAACCTTCATACTCTGCAGTATTGTTTGTCGCTTGCTCCTTGGGAAAGTGCATCTGGACAACATACTTGAGGTGCTCTCCGGTGGGCGCTATGAGTACCACGCCGGCACCGGCGCCTTGCAGCGAGAAAGCACCATCAAAGTACATTACCCACTCTCTGCTTGCTTCTTGGACGGGGACGCTTGTCTCTGGGACTTCTTCATCTGGTGTTGGGGTCCATTCTGCTATGAATTCTGCCAAAGCTCTGCTCTGTATGGTTGAAGTACTCTCAAACTTGAGACCAAAGCTTGACAGCTCCAGTGCCCACTCGACGATCCTGCCTATTGCTTCGGGATTCTGCAATATCCTTTTCAACGGAAAGCGAGTGACCATTGTTATCTCGTGTGCTTGGAAGTAATGGCGCAGCTTCCTTGAGGCCATGAGGAGGCCGAAAAGCAACTTCTGCACCCCAGAGTATCTTGATCTAGCCCCTTGCAGAAGGGAACTTACGAAATACACCGGGCGCTGCACCATCTTCCTTCGCACTTCTCCTTGTTCCTGCGCAGACTTGTCCTTGTCGGGGCCAGAGCTTGTCGGGGAAGCCCCCTGCTTGTCGCTGGATTCGCTTGCCGGGGATGTGGTTTCCTCATCTGCCTCCCTCTCCGCTACTAACGCAGCACTAACCACATGATTGGTTGCCGCTAGGTACAGCAGCAACTTCTCTTGTGGCCTAGGTGGGACAAGTATCGGAGTGGAGGACAGGTATCCTTTCAAGTCTTGCAGCGCTGCCTCCGCTTCCGGAGTCCATTTCATAGGTCCTGCCTTCTTCAAAATTTTGAAGAAAGGCAGGGCGCGCTCTGCAGACTTTGAAATGAACCTGCTGAGGGCCGCCACACAACCAGCAAGTCTCCTTACGTCCTTGACGCGCTTCGGGGCTTCGATCTGCTCGATGGCTTTTATCTTGTCGGGATTGGCTTCAATCCCCCTCTGAGACACAAAGAACCCGAGAAGCTTGCCGGAGGGAACTCCGAAGACGCACTTCTCGGGGTTCAGCTTGAGTTGGATCTTGCGCAGATTCTCAAAGGTTTCCTCTAAGTCCTGTATCAGGGTATCTTTGCTCTTGCT
Organism: Secale cereale; assembly: GCA_902687465.1. Lineage (NCBI taxonomy): Eukaryota > Viridiplantae > Streptophyta > Magnoliopsida > Poales > Poaceae > Secale > Secale cereale. The sequence continues at coordinate 738,311,636 of LR738713.1, forward strand.
CTTGACCACTATATCATCCATGTAGGCTTCTATATTTCTGTGGATCTGTGGCTCAAAAGCAGTGTGCACCACCCTCGCAAATGTTGAGCCTGCATTCTTCAATCCAAAGGGCATGCGTATGAAGCAATATGTGCCGCATGGAGTAATGAATGCAGTCTTCTCTTCATCTTCCTTGGCCATGAATATCTGGTGGTAACCTGAGTATGCATCAAGAAATGAGACCAACTCACATCCAGCTGTGGAATCAACAATTTGGTCGATGCGCGGCAAGGGAAAGGGATCCTTGGGACAAGCTTTGTTCACGTCGGTGAAGTCTATACAAAGTCTCCACTTTCCATTAGCCTTTCGCACGACAACTGGATTGGCCAACCACGTGGGATGTATTACGCCTCTAACCAGGCCTGCTGCCTCTAACTTCTTTATCTCTTCAGCTATGAACTCTTGGCGCTCCACGGCTTGCTTCCTGACCTTCTGCTTGACGGGCCGCGCGTGGGGACAAACAGCAAGCTTGTGCTCCATTACCTTCCTGGGAACGCCGGGGATCTCAGATGGTTGCCATGCAAACACGTCGACATTCGCCCGCAGGAAGGCAACGAGCGCGCTTTCCTATTTGTGGTCGAGTGTAGCACTGATGGTGAAGGTACCACCAGTGCCGTCCTCCTTGGCAGACACCTTCTTGGTTGCCGGTGGAGCTGCCATTCCTTTCTTGCACTTGCCGGTGGAGCTCGATGGCGCGTCCTCGACGGCAGCACAGCACTCCGAGGAGGTGCGTTTGCCGGAGTGGGCTCCAGAGCTCTTGCCGGACTTGGTCTTGTTCTTCCCCCCGGGAGCTTCAGCGGCAAGTGTGTTGCTTTCTGCTGCGGCTGCTGCATCCCGGTAGATCTTGTCGGCGCAGATAAGTGCGTCCTTCTTGTCGCCAGGGACAGAGATGACGCTTATCGGCCCCGGCATCTTGAGCATGTTGTATGCATAGTGGGAAGCTGCCATGAACTTGGCGAGGGCAGGACGGCCAAGTATCCCATTGTATGGTAATGGGATATCAGCAACATCAAACGTGATCCTCTCCGTCCTGAAGTTGAGCTCCCCGCCAAAGGTCACTGGCAGCGTAATCTTCCCCTTCGGCTTGCTCCTTCCCGGGTTGATCCCTTGGAACGACCCGGTTTCCTCGAGCTCGTTGTCGGGGATCTGTAGCTTCTTGATCACAGCTGAGGAGATCAAATTCAGGCCGGCCCCGCCGTCAACCAACATCTTGGTGACCTTGAGGTTGCGGATAGTTGGTGAGACCAACATCGGCAAGCACCCGACCGCAGTTGTGCGGTCAGGGTGGTCCTCAAGGTCAAAGATGATGTGCGTGCCGGACCACTTCAGCAGCCTGCGTGACTCGACGGGCGGCTCAGCTGCATTCACTTCTCACACCCACTGCTTGAGCTGGCGGTGGGAAGTGTGCAGAGAGGCACCTCCGTCGACACACAGAACCTCTGTGGCCTTCTGGAACTCCTGCTCGCTGTTGTCTCCTTCTTCCATGTCATCATCGTCGTCTTCATCCTCATCCTTGTCGCGGCCCCGGGGAGGTCTGTCACCTTGCCGCTGCTTGGCCTTGCCGCGGCGTCCTCCCCGGCCATTGAACGGCCGCTTCTTGCTGGGTTCTCCTCCGCCTCCTTGGGCCTTCTCCTTGTAGCGACGCTCGTATTCAGCCTTCTGCTGCTCTACGAGGTACTCGACTCTCTTGCAGTTTTGAAGATCGTGGCCCTTGGTGCGGTGGATCTTGCAGTACTGCTTGTCGGAGCCGTCCTGCTTGTCGGCTGCCGCTACAGGGGCGGGCTCCTTGCCGGAACCGCCAGCCTGTACCTTCTTGGTGGGAGCCTTCTTGCCGGACTGCTCGACAACCAGCACCTCCTTGCTCTTCTTCTTTCTGTTATTTCGCCGTCGGCTTTTCCTTGCCGGGGCGGCATCCTCACTGTCGCTTCCTCCTGCGCCAGTATCCTCTCCGGGGAGTCTCCTCCCCTCTTCAGCGCGCGCGCACTTGTCAGCCAGAGCGTAGAGCTCGCTGACATCCCGGATCTTGGTCATGGCCATCTCCTCCCTCATCCGGCGGTTATGCACGTTCTGGTGGAACGCGCTGATAACCGCTGTAGGGTGGACGTCGGGAATGTTGTGCTGGACGCGGCTGAATCTTTGGATGTATTTGCGCAGGGACTCTCCCTCCTTCTGGACGAGGATGTGGAGATCGCTCTCCTGGCCGTGGGGTTTGTGGCCGCCCGTGAAGACGCCAACAAACTGGTGGCACAGATCTGCCCATGAAGAGATGGAGCTCTCCGGAAAGTGCATAAGCCAAGACCGGACGTTTGGCTTAAGCACTAGCGGGAAATAGTTGGCTAGGATCTTCTCGTCGCGTCCCCCGGCAGCCTGCACCGCAATGGTGTAGATGCTGAGGAACTCCGAGGGGTGTGTCTTGCCGTCATACTTATCGGGTACGTCGGGCTTGAAATTCTTCATGCTGGGCCACTGGACTTGCCGCAGCTCACGGGTGAACGCAGGGCAACCTGCCGCGTACGGCAAGTCGCCTGGTTCACCGGGCGCGTGCGCATCGACAGCGGTCCCAGCGCGCTGATCTGACTATCTTCGGGCTTCTCGTCGACGCTCGATGCGAGTCCGAGCGTCCTCTTGCCGCCTGTCGTCTAGGACTTGGCGCTGATCGCGGCGAGCCCGCGGATCCGACGACACCGTAGAGTCGTCGTCGACGTTGATCCGGCGGGGTGGCGATTTCTGCTTCCGCGACGGGGAGTGCACGGTAGTTGCACCCCCGGCGGTCTTGTCTCCATCGGCCTTCGTCTGGTCGACTTGCCGCGGCCGCGACGTTGCCGGCTGCTGCGGCGCGTCATTGTTGGCGAAGGCGATGAGGCTCTGGATCGTCGCCCTCCAGTCTTCGGCTTTATCTGCCGCTGGAGGGAAATCGAGGAGCAGCTGTGCTCTTGCAAGAGCTTCTGTTGGAGAGGAGGGGAGCGGCGGCGAGCGGTGCGAGGAGCGAGATATGCTCGGACTTCTAACAGGGTTAGAAGGAGCAGTTTCTCGCCCTGGCGACCGCGCCTTGCTCGTGCCAGCACGCTGGCCTTGAGCATCCCGCGATCCTTCGGCTTGGCCACGCCCTAGCAATCGTATGGTACCTCCAGTACCACGCCGCTGCGGGTCTTGTACCTCCTGAGAGGGACGTGGTGCGTGCACGGACACCGAGGCTCTGGAGTTCGCCCGGTTGTCTGTCTTGTCCTTGGACTTGGTGGCGCCGTGAGTTTCCTCGCCGGCGACCACCCTTCCGCCAGCGTCTCCTCCACCAACCGTTGGTTCTGGTGGCGGTGGGATCGACGCAGACGGGCCTCCGACCTCCGAAGCCTTCTTCTTCGGAGGCATGTTGATGCTGTCGATGAGGTTGATGAAGCTGGTGAAGTTGCTGAAGGTTGCGCCCGCGTGAGCGCCGGATCAGGTTCGCACGACCTCGACGCTCCCCTACCTGGCGCGCCAAAGATGTCGGGGGAAACTGTCCTCCCACGAACACATATGGGACCGGAGCCCCTTCTATGTTGCGGTAAGGCAGCGGAGGGAGCACGGAGAGCAGATCGAGGAGCGCACGCGGGCAGTTTACCCAGGTTCGGGCCGCGCGGACGCGTAAAACCCTACTCCTGCTTAGGTTGTCTTGAGTTCTTGGGCTCGGGAGCTTGAAGATCTACAGTGCTAGCTACACCGAGCGAGAGAGTTGTCTAGGTTTCGAACCGAACCCCCTCTACGTTGTGCATGGGCCTCCTTTTATAGCTCAAAGGGGTCACCGACGGGTGTCAACGTAGAGGAGGGTAAAAGTGTAAATTTGGTGGTAGTTGCAACAGTGCATGAACAGTATATGAACAGTGGTCTTCACCTAACTTTGACAGTGGGGGACAAGGGCATTAAATGTCCGTCGCCGTCGCCCCCAAAAGCGTCCGTCCATGCTTCTCCGTTCGCCACGGCGGTAGCCTCGTCACCGTGGCTTGCCACCGTGTGCCCCAGGCTGCACAGCCGCCTGCCACGCGTCCCTGGAAGGGCCCCAGGGCGACGCGTGGGCAGATGAGCTGGAGCGCGGGCACACAGCGTAGGTTTCCCCGGCAAGCACCTTGCCGGGGTCATGGTCTTGCCGGGCCCGGAGGCTTATCGCTCTCCGGGTCCTGCCGGGGCGCATGATGCGCCGAGGCATTTCTTGAGATATGTATTCCTTGGCCTTCCTGGCAAGCTCCTCTTGCCAGGGTCTTGTGCTAAAGTGATAACCTTGAGCCTGGTGCGGCCTTCCCAGCAAGCTCCTCTTGCCGGGGCCTTGATCTTCTGACTTGTATACTTTGTTCTTGAATGGCTTCATAGGGACCAGAACGGTTCTTGGCGAGCACGTGCTAAGCCCTGCCACGGGAAGCTGCTACTGCCCGTGCACAAGTTGGGGTACTAAGGTACCCCTATCTTAGTACACCGACATAGAGTAACGCCTTAAGCAAGATGACATGATGTAGAGGGATAAACTCAAGCAATATGATATAAACCCCATCCTTTTATCCTCTAAGGCAACAATACAATACGTGCCTTGATGCCCCTACTGTCACTGGGAAAGGACACCGCAAGATTGAACCCAAAGCCAAGCACTTCTCCCATTGCAAGAACTATAGATCTAGTAGGCCAAACCAAACCAATAATTCGAAGAGACTTGCAAGGATATTATGAGCACACATAAAAAGTTCAGAGAAGAACCAAATATCTTTCATAGATAACCTTGATCATAAACTCACAATTCTTCGGATCTCGACAAACACACGGCAAAAAGAGATTACATCGAATAGATCTCCTCGAAGACCGAGGAGAACTTTGTATTGAGATCCAGAGAGAGAGAAGAAGCCATCTAGATACTAACTATGGACCCGAAGGTCTGTGGTAAACTACTCAGAACTCATGGTGAGGGCGATGATGATGATGATGAAGAACTCCATGATGGATCCCGCTCCGGTGGAGCTCCGGAACAGGCTCCAAGATGGGATCTCATAGGAACAGAAGGTTACAGCGGCGGAATTAGTGTTTTCTCTCTGTTCACGGAGGTTCTGGGGTACGTAGACTTATATAGGAAGAAGGAGGGCACCGGGGGACGCTCGAGGGGGCCACGAGATAGGGGGCGCGCCCCCCACCCTCGTGGGCCACCCCTTGATCCCCTGACGTGGTTCTCAAGCTCCGCGTGCGTGATTTTCTCCAAAAATATCTCTCGCGAAGGTTTCATTCCGTTTGGACTCCGTTTGATATTATTTTTCTGCAAAACCCTGAAACAGGCAAAAAACAGCAATCTGGACTGGGCCTTTGGGTTAGTAGGTTAGTCCCAAAAATGATATAAAAGTGTATGATAAAGCCCATTAAACATCCAAGACTTCATAAATAATAGCATGGAACAATCAAAAACTATAGATACGTTGGAGACGTATCATGCCTATATTCATGATCATTGCCTTAGATATCATCATAACTTTGCGCTTTTCTATCAATTGCTCGACGGTAATTTATTTACCCACCGTATGCTTTATTCAAGAGAGAAGCCTCTAGTGAAACCTATGGCCCCAGGTCTATTTTCCATCTATTATTTTCAGATCTATAAAACCAAAAACCCAAAAATACTTTGCTGCAATTATTTTGTGTTTACTTTATTTTGCTTTTTTACTTTAGTTTTAATTCTATCTCTATCATATCTCACTCCTTTTCGTGATGTTGAAGGGATTGAAAACCCCTTTTCTGTGTTGTGTGCAAGTGTTTGTTAGTTTGTGCAGGTGCATATATTGGGGACTTGCTCGTACCTCCTATTGGATTGATACCTTGGTTCTCAAACTAAGGGAACTACTTATCTCTACTTTGCCGCATCACCCTTTCCTCTTCAAGGGAAAAATCAACGCAAGCTCAAGAAGTAGCAAGGAGCTCGTGGAAAAAAAGATAAATTATGAATGTCTGAGAAACTTTAAAAATCGCACTATTCATGCATGATTTTGTCTTTTTTTGCCACAGGCTTCTCAAATGTCCAAACTTCATAAAATTTTGCATGGAATTCACGTATAGGAGCATCTTGAAATGCAAAAAAGTTGGAAATTTCGAACTTTTCTCTATTTTAAAGCAGGGTACTATTCACCTAGCTCATCCGAGCCGAGGTTTGAGTTGAATTATCGGTTTAGCATGCCTTCTTTATTGGTAAGGAAAACATAAGATATATCCTAATTTTAGTTGAGTAACTGAGTATGAGTATAAATAGATTAAAACACGAAACAAAAGCTTTGTTGTTTCATTGATTAAGCAGAAGATTGTCCAATTAATCACGGAAAACTAGGCGAAAACCAAAACAAAAGGGCCATGCCCACTCTCGACAGCATTTTGAATTCCATGACAAATGCCAACCACACAAACACACACTAGCTAGGGGACTCGCTCCGCCAAACAAGCCGCTCTTCCATCACCTCACCGCCGAAGTCATGAGGCACTCTCCTGTGACGACGAAGAGACAAGCATTTCACATGCCTGCAATAGTTGCAACCCACATGACATGACGTACAAAGCGTCAAAGTTGCAAAACTCTTGAGGATGCCTCCCCGACGTCCACTGCTCCAACACACCTTGCACACTCAGTCGCTACCGCTTCTCAGGTCGTTGCCCCGAAATGCCCCTACAGAGACGTGCGTTGCACGTGCACGCTTACTAGTCTAACAAAGAACCCATATTATTTTATCTTCTCCTCTGAATAAAATGTTACAGATTCTAGCTTAGTCCACGACACTCTTGCACTATTATTATTATCACATCGTTTGGTCGTGCAAGTGAAAGGCAATAATGACAATATTCGATGGAGTGACTGTGTTAAGGAAAAGCGGGTACGAACTCAACTTTTTTTTGTTTTGTTAAATATGTTTAACTCGGTATCCTTGATTCAGCATATTTTGATTAAACATGTTTGCGATGACAATTAGAGACTATAGTTGTTCATGCCATGCTTAAGTATCTAGGAGTGGATAATGATTTATCTTGGGTGTCAACATGCATTAAAATGGTTGTGATGTAGTATGATGATATGGTATCCTCCTCTAAATGTTTCCAATGGCTTGACTTGGCACATGTTCACGCATGTAGTTGATTCAATACCAACATAGCCTCCACGATATTTATTTTAGAGGTGTCTATATCCTACTTATGCTAGTATTCAGTGGTAATTATTCTCAATGCATGATTATGACCGTTTTTGCTCTCTAGCTGGTCGCTTCACAACCTAATTGCTAGCCTTTGCCTATAGTAAGCGGGAATACTGCTTGTGCATCAAAATTCCTAAACCAAAGTTGTTCTAGATGAGTCCACTATATCTACCTATATGCGGAATTACTCTGTCGTCCCAAGTAAATTTTCATGTGCCACCTCTAAACTATTCAAAGAACATGTGTTTTGTGTGCCCGTACCGCTCATGGAGTGATAGGGGTGGTCTGTATCTTCCATGCTAAGCGGGTTATTTTCATGATGAGTGTTTATTCACTTGTCCTTGCACGAGAGGGGCTAGTAATCAGGATGCCTAGTTCCATGAAAAATAACAATAATAACTAAACCAAATTCCCCGAAACTGTTATTGGTATGGAGGGCACCCGAGGATTTGGCTAGCCATGGCTTGTGTTTATTGGTGGAGCGGGGGTAAACTTTACTTTCACCACTTGGGAACCGCCACTAATTTTCTTAGCATGGAAGATATTGAAAACTCTTGGTCGTATCATTGACAGGAAAGGTATACCTCCCAAAATTATGTTTATCTCCAATTTAAAGATTTGAGCTCTGGCAACTCTACCAATCCCTTCTTCCCTCTGCGAAGGGACTATCTATTTACTTTTTATGTTGAGTCCTCATCTTCTCAAATAAGCACTAGACCTAAGAGTACTATGTCATTCTTATGCATTGAAAACTCTTGGTCGTAATGTTGACATTAAAGGTATACCTCCCAAAATTATATTTATCTCTGATTTAAAGCTTTTAGCTCTGGCACCTCTGCAAATCCCTGCTCCCTCTACGAAGGGACTATCTATTTAATTTTTATGTTGAGTCACCATCTTCTCAAATAAGCACCAGACCTGAGATTAATATTGTCATTCTTATGCATTGAGTATAGTTAATGTTGAGTGTTAGCATGACTGGATCTCTTCTACCATGAATTACAATGTCTAGTCGTTGCTTGAACTTTGGAGGTGCTATGCATTTATGTTTTGCGGTCTCAGAAACGGCTAGCGAGATACCATTATTGTCATATTATATCATGATTATTTTGATGAAGTTTTGGCATTTGAGATATCTTACTATTGCTCGCTAGTTGATTATGCCATTGATATGAATGAATATAATTTCTAAGAGCTACGGTTCGCATGGTTAGCTATGATCTTTGCTGAAAACTTGGGTATTATTTAATCATATACATAGAAGCGAGAACAAAAGAGTTCGTAAAAGTTTTTCTTTATCACTTTCAGTTTGTCAACTGAATTGCTTGACGACAAGCAATGTGTTAAGCTTGGGGGAGTTGATACGTCTCCGTCGTACCTACTTTTCCTAATGCTTTTGCTCTTGTTTTAGACTCTAATTTGCATTATTTCAATGAAACTAACCTGGACCGACGTTGTTTTCAATAGAACTACCATGGTGTTGTTTTTGTGCAGAAATAAAAGTTCTCAGAATTGGACGAAACTTTTTGGATATTTTTTTTAATAAATAAAAATTACTCAAACTAGGGCCCACTGGAGGGGGTGCCCTAGCTGCCAACAAGGCACCAGTGGCACGCCCCCCTCCTCTGGTGCGACCTAGTGTCTTGTGGGGCCCACGAGGCTCCGCTGGCCCTAACTCCGACTCTATAAAATCCTATTTTTGGAGAAAAAACTGGAGAGGAAGTTTCATCATGTTTTACGATAGGAGCCGCCGCCACCTCTTGTTCTTCATCGGGAGGCTAGATCTGGAGTTCGTTCGAGGCTCCGGAGAGGGGGATCTTCCGTCTTCCTCATCATCAACCATACTCCATCACCAATTCCATGATGCTCACTGCCAGGAGTGAGTAATTACTCGGTAGGCTTTCTGGTCAGTGAGAGGTTAGATGAGATACATCATGTAATCGAGTTAGTTTTGTTAGGGCTTGATCCCTAGTATCCACTATGTTTTGAGATAGATTTTGCTGTGACTTTGCTATGCTTAATGCTTGACACTAGGGCCCGAGTGCCATGATTTCAGATCTGAACCATTTATGTTATCACCATTATAGCTATGTTCTTGATCTGATCTTGCAAGTCAATCATATGCACCTCTACGTGTTAGGATCTGCATACCCCAATGTGACAACAATTGGGATTCTTTCCGGTGATTATCATAGTATGAGGAGTGCATGTATTCACTATGTGGTAATGCTTTGATTCGGGTTTCTATTAAAAGGAGGCCTTAATATCCCTTAGTTTCCTTATGGACCTCGCTGCTACGGGAGCGTAGGACAAAAGATGTCATGCAAGTTCTTTTTCATAAGCACTTATGACTATTTACGGAATACATGCCTACATTACATCGATGAACTGGAGCTACTACTGTGTCGTCCGAGGTTATAACTGTTATATGAGGAATATTATCCAACGACATCATGATACGTCCAAAACGTATCTATAATTTCTGCTTGCTCCATGCCTCTTTTGGGTGATATTGCTATGATATTTATACACTTCCATACACTTTTGATCATATTTGGACTAACCTATTAACTCAGTGCACCCCAGTGCCAGTTTCTGTTTTCAGCTATTTTTGTATTTGAGGTTTTCCCATTACGAGAACTGCCAGAAAAATCCCGGAAAAATTATATAAAAAATCAGTGTTCCAGAAGCTACCAGGCACCCGAAGCACAGCCGGAGGGGGGCCACCAGGGCTCCAGGCGCCCTGGTGGCGCCCCCCCCTGGCCGCGCCGGGGGGGCGCCTGGGCCCCCCGAGCCTCGACTGATGCCCCCCTTTGGCATATATTTATACCGTGTCCCGAAACCCTCGAGACGGGAACCCTTTTTCGCGATCTCATCTCTGTTCCGCCGCCACCGCGCTTCCAAGATCGGGAGCACCAGGAGAACTCTTCCCGGCACCCTGCCGGAGGGGAGGATCACCACCGGGAGCTTCTCCACCACCATGGACGCCTCCCGGATGAGTTGTGAGTAGTCTCCCTTGGACCATGGGTCCATGACCAGTAGCTATGTGGTGTTCTCCTCCCGTTCTTGTGCTTCACTAATTAGTCCTCGTGAGCTGCCCTACATGATCGAGGCACATATGTAATCCTTATGCTGTTGCTATGATGAGTTTGCTGGGATTCGATCGATTGTGAGATAATGTTCAGATTGTGTTTGAGTAATATATTTGATTCACCTCTTTTATATTTATGTTCGTAAGTAATTCTTGCATGTTCTCCGTTGTTATTTATTGCTTTGGCCAAGTAGTAGGTAGTGACTCCAAGAGGGAACGTTATGCTTGATTGTGGGTTCATGCCCCTCGATGACTAGCTTGAGTGACAGAAACATGAGTCTAGGGGATGTGCTGTTGCCACAAGGGGGAAAACAACGGTGCTTGTGCCCGCGGGTGCAAGGATTGTTTACTTTACGCAAAGTTCTTTTAATGCAGTTGTCTGTTGCTTTGAGTTTACACTATGGGTGGGACTCGCAATTTAATACCAGCGAGATGTTCTGGATAGATATCTCAAGGTGGATGATTAGTAGTAGATGCAGATGGATTTCGGTCTACTTACCTCGGCGTACCGCCCATGCTTTGAACCTCTACCTTTCTTGCAACTTAGTCAGCATTGGTTTGCGCACATGGTCCTGTCAATTGCCCAGCTGTAATTCGTTTACCTCACATAGCAGTTTTATCGTCTTTTGGGAGAGAGACATCACTAGTGAACATCATGGGACTCCGGTCCATATTACCATCATTGAGCACATCCGCTATTTACTTTACGCTTTTATTTACTATTGCAGCAATATCTATCACTATTATCACTTGCGTTTGATCCTTTGTAAACGACAAGGCCGGAGGGATTGACAACCTCTCTGTACTCGTTGGGAGCAAAGTTATTTGTATCTGTGTGCAGGTCCACGTTGATTGCTAATATCTGGCGCCGATAGCAGTTGACACCTTCTTGTTGAAACTGGGAGTCTCAGGGGAAATCGATCCTTGGTATCCTTGCCAAGGGAAAACTTCCGCTACACTGCATCTCAAACCTTCCACTTGGGGTAACCAACGAGGGGCGAGAAGCCATTGTCGGTGTACTAAGATAGGGGTACCTTAGTACCCCAACTTGTGCACGGGCAGTAGCAGCTTCCCGCGGCAGGGCTCACCACGCGCTTGCCGGAAACCTTTCCGGTCCTTATTAAGCCATTCAAAAACAAAGTATACAAGACAGAAGACCAAGACCCCGGCAAGTGGAGCTTGCCGGGAAGGCCGTTCCAGGCTCAAGACTATCACATTAGCACAAGCCCCTGGCAAGAGGAGCTTGCCAGGAAGACCAGAAGACTGCATTTCAGAAGACATACCTCGGCGCACCTTGCGCCCCGGCAGGGCCCGGGGAGCGACAAGCTTCAGGGCCCAGCAAGATCAAGACCCCGGCAAGGTGCTTGCCGGGGGAAGCCTGCACTGTGTGCCCGCGCTCCAGCCCATCGGCCCACGCGTCGCCCTGGGGCCCTTCCAGGGACGCGTGGCGGATGGTTGTGCAACCTGGGGGACACGGTGGCACTCCACGGTGACGAGGCTACCGCCGTGGCGAACGGAGACGCACGGGCGGGCGCTTTTGGGGTCGACGGCGACGGGCATTTAATGCTCTTGTCCCCCACTGTCAAAGTAGGTGATGACCACTGTTCATCCACTGTTCACGCACTATTCCCGCACTGTTACAACTACCACCAAAGTTACATTTTTACCCTCCTCTACGTTGACACCTGTCGGTGACCCCTTGAGCTATAAAAGGAGGCCCATGCACAACGTAGAAAGGGTTCGGAACCTAGACAGCTTTCTCCCTCGGTGTAGCTAGTTCTTCAAGCTCCCGAGCCCAAGAACTTAATACAGTCCAAGCAGGAGTAGGGTTTTACGCGTCCATCGCGGCCCGAACCTGGGTAAACTGCCCGCGTGTGTTCTACGATCTGCTCTTTGTGCTCCCTCTGCTCCCTTACCGCAACGTACAAGGGGCTCCGGTCCCATAGGTGTTCGTGGTGGACAGTTTCCCCCGACATCTTTGGCGCGCCAGGTAGGGGGCGTCGAGGTTGTGCGAACCTGATCCGGCGCTCACGCGGGCGCATTCTTCATCAACCTCTCCAGCTTCATCAACTTCATCAGCAACAGCATGGCCCCGAAGAAGAAAGCTTCGGAGGTCGCAGGCCCGTCTGCGTCTATTCCACCGCCACCAGAACCAACGGTGGGTGGAGGAGACGCCGTCGGAAGGGTGGTCGCCGGCGAGGAAACTCACGGCACCGCCAAATCCAAGGACAAGGCGGACGACCGGACCAATTCCAAGGCCTCGGTGTCCGTAGACGCGCCACGTCCATCTCAGCAGACGACAGGCCAGCAGCGCCGTGGTACAAGAGGTACCATCCGCTTGCTGGGCCAAGGACAGACCGGAGGTTCGCGAGATGCTCTAGGCCACCGTCCTGGCACGAGCAAGGCGCGGTCGCCGGGGCGGGAAACTGCTCCTTCTAACCCTGTTAGAAGTCCGAGCATATCCCGCTCCTCGCACCGCTCGCCCCCGCTCCCCTCCTCTCCAGCAGAAGCACTCGCAAGGGCGCAGCTGCTCCTCGACTTCCCTCCAGCGGCAGACAAAGCCGAAGACTGGAGGGCGACGATACAAAGCCTCATCGCCTTCGCCAACAATGATACGCCGCAGCAGCCGGCGACATCGCGGCCACGGCAAGTCGAGAAGACGAAGGCTGATGGCGACAAGACCGCCGGGGGTGCGACCATCGTGCACTCCCCGCCGCGAAAGCAGAAGACGCCTCCCTGCCGGATTAACGTCGACGACGACTCCACGGCGTCGTCGGATCCGCGGGCTCGTCGGGACCAGCGCCAAGTCCTTGACGACCGGCGACAAGAAGATGCTCGGACAACAATCGAGCGCCGCCGAGAAGCCCGGCGACAATCAGATCAGCGTGCTGGGACCGCTGTCGACACGCACGCGCCCGGTGAACCAGGCGACTTGCCGTACGCGGCAGGTTGCCCTGCGTTCACCCGCGAGCTGCGGCGTGTCCAGTGGCCCAGTATGAAAAACTTCAAGCCCGACGTACCCGAGAAGTACGACGGCAAGACTCACCCCTCGGAGTTCCTCAGCATCTACACCATCGCGGTGCAGGCTGCCGGGGGGGCGCGACGAGAAGATACTGGCGAACTACTTCCCGCTGGTGCTTAAGCCAAACGTTCGTTCTTGGCTTATGCACTTGCCGGAAGGCTCCATTTCTTCATGGGCAGATCTTTGCCACCAATTTGTTGGCGCCTTCACGGGCGGCCACAAACCTCACGGCCAGGAGAGTGATCTCCACATCTTGGCCCAGAAGGAAGGAGAGTCCCTGCGCAAGTACATCCAACGATTCAGCCGCGTGCAACACAACATCCCCGACGTCCACCCTGCTGCGGTTATAAGCACGTTCCACCAGAACGTGCGTAACCGCCGCATGCGAGAAGAGATGGCCATGACCAAGATACGGGATGTCAGCGAGCTCTATGCTCTGGCTGACAAGTGTGCACGTGCCGAAGAGGGGAGAAGACTCCCCGGGGAGGATGCTGGCGCAGGAGGAAGCGACAGCGAGGATGCCGCCCCGGCAAAGAAGAGCCGGCGGCGGAACAACAGAAGAAAGAAGAGCAAGGAGGTGCTGGTCGTCGAGAAGTCCGGCAAGGAGGCTCCCGCCAAGCAAGCACAGGCTGGCAGCTCCGGCAAGGAGCCTGCCCCTGTAGCGGCAGCCGACAAGCAGGACGGCTCCGACAAGCAATACTGCAAGATCCACCGCACCAAGGGCCACGACCTCTCCAACTGCAAGCGAGTCGAGTACCTCGTCGAACAGCAGAAAGCTGAGTACGAGCGTCGCGACAAGGAGAAGGCCCAAGGTGGCGGGGGAGAGCCAAGCAAGAAGCGGCCGTTCAATGGCCGGGGAGGACGCCGCGGAAAGGCCAAGCAGGAGCAAGGTGATCGACCTCCCCGGGGCCGCGACAAGGATGAAGAAGACGACGACGACGACATGGAGGAAGAAGATAACAGCGAGCAGGAGTTCCAGAAGGCCACAGAAGACCTGTGTGTCGACGGAGGCGCCTCTCTACATACTTCCCACCGCCAACTCAAGCAGTGGGTGCGGGAAGTAAATGCAGCTGAGCCGCCCGTTGAGTCACGCAGGCTCCTGAAGTGGTCCAGCACGCCCATCATTTTTTATCTTGAGGATCACCCTGACCGCACCACTGCGGTCGGGTGCTTGCCGATTTTGGTCTCACCAACTATCCACAACCTCAAGGTCACCAAAATGCTGGTTGACGGCGGGGCCGGCCTAAACTTGATCTCCTCGGCTGTGATCAAGAAACTCCAAATCCCAGATGGCGAGCTCGAAGAGACCGGTTCGTTCCAAGGAATAAATCCGGGAAGGAGCAAGCCCAAGGGGAAGATCACTCTGCCGGTGACCTTTGGCGAGGAGCTTAACTTCAGGACGGAGAGGATAACCTTCGATGTTGCCGATATCCCATTGCCATACAATGGGATACTTGGATGTCCTGCCCTCGCCAAGTTCATGGCAGCTTCCCACTACGCCTACAATGTACTCAAGATGCCGGGGCCGATAAGCGTCATCTCTGTCCATGGCGACAAGAAGGACGCGCTTATCTGCGCCGACAAGATATACCGGGATGCAGCAGCCGCAGCGGAGGGCAGCGCACTTACCGCTGAAGCTCCCGGGGGGAAGAAGACCAAGTCCAAGTCCGGCAATAGCTCTGGGTCCCACTCCGGCAAACGCACCTCTTCGGAGTGCTGCGCTGCCGTCGAGGACGTTCCATCGAGCTCCACCGGCAAGTGCAAGAAGGGGATGGCCGCTCCACCGGCAACCAAGAAGGTGTCCGCTAAGGAGGACGGCACTGGTGGTACCTTCACCATCAGTGCTACGCTTGATAGCAAATAGGAAAGCGCGCTCGTTGCCTTCCTGCGGGCGAATGTCGATGTGTTTGCGTGGCAACCATCTGACATCCCCGGCGTTCCCAGGAAGGTAATTGAGCACAAGCTTGCTGTTTGTCCTCATGCGCGGCCCGTCAAGCAGAAGGTCAGGAAGCAAGTCGGGGAGCGCCAAGAATTCATTGCCGAAGAGATCAAAAAGCTAGAAGCAGCAGGCCTAGTTAGAGGCGTGATCCATCCGACGTGGTTAGCAAATCCAGTTGTCGTGCGTAAGGCCAACGGGAAGTGGAGACTGTGTATAGACTTCACTGATGTGAATAAAGCATGTCCCAAGGATCCATTTCCCTTGCCGCGCATTGACCAGGTTGTTGACTCCACTGCTGGATGTGAGTTGCTTTCCTTCCTTGATGCATATTCAGGCTACCATCAGATTTTTATGGCTAAGGAAGATGAAGAGAAGACTGCATTTATCACTCCATATGGCACATATTGCTTCATACGCATGCCCTTTGGATTGAAAAATGCAGGCTCAACATTTGCAAGGGTGGTATACACTGCTTTTGAGCCACAGATTCACAGAAATGTGGAAGCCTACATGGATGACATAGTGGTCAAGAGCAAGAGCAAAGATACCCTGATCCAAGATCTGGAAGAGACGTTTGAGAACCTGCGCAAGATCCAGCTTAAGTTGAACCCCGAGAAGTGTGTCTTTGGAGTCCCCTCCGGCTAGCTTCTCGGGTTCTTTGTGTCACAGAGGGGGATTGAAGCCAATCCCGACAAGATAAAAGCCATCGAGCAGATCGAAGCCCCGAAGCGCGTCAAGGACGTAAGGAGACTTGCAGGTTGTGTGGCTGCCCTCAGTAGGTTCATTTCAAAGTCTGCAGAACGCGCCCTGCCTTTCTTCAAAATCTTGAAGAAGGCAGGTCCTATGAAATGGACTCCGGAAGCGGAGGCAGCGCTGCAAGACTTGAAAGGATATCTATCCTCCACTCCAATACTTGTCGCACCTAGGCCACAAGAGAAGTTGCTGCTGTACTTAGCAGCAACCAATCAAGTGGTTAGTGCTGCGTTAGTAGCGGTGAGGGAGGCCGACGAGGAGTCCACACCACCGGCAAGCGAATCCAGCGACAAGCAGGGGGCTTCCCCGACGAGCTCTGGCACCGACAAGGACAACTCTGCGCAGAAGGAACAAGGAGAAGTGCGAAGGAAGATGGTGCAGCGCCCGGTGTATTTTGTAAGTTCCCTCTTGCAGGGGGCTAGATCAAGATACTCCGGGGTGCAAAAGTTGCTGTTCGGCCTCCTCATGGCCTCGAGAAAGTTGCGCCATTACTTCCAAGCACACGAGATAACAGTGGTCACTCGCTTTCCGTTGAAGAGGATATTACACAATCCAGAAGCAACAGGCAGGATCGTCGAGTGGGCACTGGAGCTGTCAAGCTTTGGTCTCAAGTTTGAGAGTACTTCAACCATACAGAGCCGAGCCTTGGCAGAATTTATAGCAGAATGGACCCCAACGCCCGATGAAGAAGTTCCAGAGACAAGCGTCCCCGTACAAGAAGCAAGCAGTGAATGGGTAATGTACTTTGATGGTGCCTTCTCGCTGCAAGGCGCCGGTGCCGGCGTGGTACTCATAGCGCCCACCGGAGAGCACCTCAAGTATGTTATCCAGATGCTCTTTCCCAGGGAACAAGCGACAAACAATACTGCTGAGTATGAAGGTCTGCTTGCCGGCCTCAGGATTGCAGCCGAACTTGGGATCAAGAAGATGATTGTGCGGGGGGATTCTCAGTTGGTGGTCCGACAAGTTAACAAGAGTTACCAGAGCCCTTTGATGGAAGCTTATGTAGATGAAGTGAGGAAACTTGAAGAGCACTTTGAAGGTCTGCAGATGGAGCACGTCCCAAGAGCTCAGAATGATATTGCCGATGGCCTTTCAAAGTGTGCTGCGATGAAGTAACCTGTGGAACCAGGGACCTTCCTGCTCAAGCTAACTCAACCATCCGTTACAACATCAGTTGGGCAAAGCAAGAAGAGAAAGTTGGTCTCTGGCGACTACTTGCCGGCGGATCTCCCTGAAGCCGCCGCCAAGGTCCCCAAGATCAACAACCAAGATGCTGAGGAACAGTTCGCTCCTGCAGATCCTAGGATCTGTACAGTTGAAGCAAACGTTCCCGACAAGTCTTGCCCCGGCGAGCTTGCCGGGGGACCATCAGCTCCGGCGGAGCCCGAGGTTCTTGCCGTAGAAGCTGAGGTTCCCGCAGCAGCCCTCATGCCTTTAGTCCTTGCCGTTGAGCCTCGAGCTCCGGCATGGGCACAGCAGATCGTCCGTTTTCTGCAAACTGGAGAACTTCCCGACGACCCAGAAGAGATAGAGAAGATAACAAGGCAGTCAAGTATGTACCAGTTCGTTGACAATGAACTATACAGAAGAAGACTCAATGGTGTCAGGTTGAAGTGCATTTCCAGAGAAGATGGACAGAAGCTGTTGGCAGAAATACATGGAGGCATATGTGGTCACCACATTGGCGCAAGGGCACTTGCCGGAAAGGCGTTCCGGCAAGGATTCTTCTAGCCAGAAGCCCTCCAAGATGCAACTGCACAAGTAACCAAGTGTGAAGCGTGCCAGTTCCATGCCAAGCAAATTCATCAGCCAGCTCAAGCTCTCCAGACGATCCCTTTGTCCTGGCCCTTCTCGGTCTGGGGGCTCGATATCCTCGGCCCCTTCCCCCGAGCTGTCGGGGGCTTTGAGTCCTTGTATGTTGCAATCGACAAGTTCACAAAGTGGCCAGAAGTGGAACCGGTGAGAAAGGTGACAGCACAGTCAGCAGTCAGGTTCTTCAGGTCAATTGTTTGCCGTTTTGGAATCCCTAACAGGATCATCACCGACAACGGTACACAATTTACTAGTCGCACCTTCATGCAGTACGTCCAAGACCTTGGCGCCAAGGTCTGTTTCGCTTCTGTTGCTCACCCGAGGAGCAATGGTCAAGCGGAGAGGGCAAATGCTGAAGTGTTGCGCGGACTCAAGACAAGGACCTTTGACAGGCTGCGCAAGTGCGGAAGAAACTGGATAGAGGAGTTACCGGCGGCTCTTTGGTCAATCAGAACGACACCAAGTCGAGCCACCGGACAGACACCCTTTGCTCTAGTCTATGGAGCAGAGGCAGTTCTCCCCACGGAACTCGTATACGGATCTCCTCGAGTGCTCGCTTATGATGAGCTCGAGCAAGAGCAACTGCGACAAGATGATGCATTGCTCCTCGAGGAGGAACGTCTCCAGGCTGCTGTACGAGCTGCTCGATACCAGCAAGCCTTGCGTCGCTACCATAGCCGCAAGGTCAAGGCCAGGAGTCTCGAGGAAGGCGACCTTGTTCTTCGGCGTTTTCAGTCCGCCAAGAATTCCAACAAGTTGACGCCGAAGTGGGAAGGCCCTTATCGGGTGAGACAAGTCACAAGGCCCGGCGCTGTCCGCCTTGAGACCGAAGAAGGCTTACCGGTGAGCAACTCCTGGAACATAGAGCATCTTCGCAAGTTTCACCCATAAGGCGCGGTTGCCGTGATCCGCTCCGGCAACCACCTTTTGTACAAGTCTTGCCGCTATTGCATGTAATCCTTTGTACAAAGCCGGGCGCAGATCCCGTGCATCAGTAAAGCTTTTGTGTTTTGTACTATTTGCCATTTCCATGCTTTTCTTCGATATTTGCATGCATTGTTTGGCATTTTTGTGCAACACACATACCCGGTAAGCATTAGCACGCCGAAAGGCCCTATACTTGTTTTCCCTCTTCTTTTTCTTCCCTTCTTAAGCAGAAGGAAGGTTCCTCGCGCACAAGTTTGCCGGGGGGGGGGGGAAGGAGATGGAAGACGAGCCAAGTGCTGTCCAAGAAAGAGGAGCCTTGTCGGAGGACAGGCAACCTCAACCTATGAAAGCTAAGTTACCAGAGTTTGAGCAAGTCAATTTTTAAATTTTAGTTATCTTCCTTGAACAACAACACTTTGTATGGAAAACCTGTGCGCGGAGGAACCTACCTGTAGCTAGCCGCACCCTTACTTTGTTTTCGAGTACGCTCAACGACTTAAGTGAGCTGCGACAAGTGTCGCGCCCTTACTTCGTTTTCGAGTTCGCTCAGCAAGCTAAGTGTGTTGCGACTAGCTGCGGCAAGGTTGCTTGCCGGTAAGGCCTTTGCCAGCAGGCTGCTCAGGGTCCAGCACTCAGCGCTCGCGGCAAGGGACACTTGCCGGCAAGTTCCCTGAAAGCGTAGGGTAAAAAGCATACAAAGTAAAGGACTAAAACAAGGGAGATAACACTGCATTGATTGCTCAGAAATAAGATGATATATTACAGAGATAACTTGTCGCAATGACTGATAGATTCATGTTCATGGCACACTTTGCAGCAGCAAAGGAAATAAAAAGAAAGAGGCCTAATCTACGCGATCGCCTTCACGCCTGGAGATCTTGTTCACCTTGGCGATGATGTGGGCGACCTGCGCCTTCAGCGCCTCCATATCTGCGTCGGCCGGCAAGCTGCGGAGGACGTTGACGAGATTTATGCCAGGGTTGCGGTAGACTATCTTCGTCAAGACGCGCTCCAAGGTACCCGCGCAGAGCTGGCGCGACTCCTCGGCCAGCTGCGCGGGAAGCTTCTCCTGCAACCGTGCAAGCGCCGGCGCGATCCCGCTGTGGGGAAGATTCGGGTCCGGAGAGTACATGAGGTGCTCCACCCTCATCGCCATCAGCTCCTTGTCAATGTTGGCAGCAGAAGCCACCAGATCTTCAGTCCATATTTCAACGGTCCGGCGGAAGTTGTTAGCTGAAGTGGCGGCGCTCTCCACCAGGCCTCGTTCCTTGCGGAGCTCGTCCTTCAGTTTCGTTTCGCGATCACGGGCGGCGTCCAGCGAGCCAGTCAACGTGGAGACCTTCAACTCCAGATCAGCAATTGAGTCCTTGGCGGCTTTGAGCTCGTCGCCCTGCTTGGAGAGGCGTACCTGGAGTTCTGAGTTGGTATGGGCGTCTTTCTCGCGCTCTATGTTGAGCGCGGTGACCCTCTCCGTGCTCGCCTTCAGGTACTCCTCCAGCTGCGCCACCTTAGCTTCAAGGTCCTTCTTGGCGGTCTCCGCGGTGGCTGCGGCGGCTTTCGCTTCCTTCAACTCTCCGCCAAGGGCCTGCTCCCGGGCGGTAAGGTCGTCCTCGTGAGCGTCGAGGTCGACCTTCCGCTGGTTGAGCGCTCCTTCTCGCTGGGACAGCGCTTCACCGACCAGTCGCTGCTGCTCCTCGGCCTCAGCCTTCTCCAGGAGGAACTCTTGCTGCTCTCCGGCAAGCCTCTCGCGCTCCTCCGCCAAGTCGCGGAGGGCCGCCTGGTTGGCGGCGCGGAGCTCTGCGGCGCGTTTCTCCAAGTCTGCTGCAGCCTTGGCGGTGAGGGCTTCTCGAGACTCCAGTTTCGCCTGCCTGGCCCGGTAAAGGGCCAGGAGCCGGTGAAGCAGTTTCTCCTCCTCGGGCTCGTCGCTCCCGCCAGGCGCTTCAATGATCTTCAGCCCCGCGGAGGCGAGAACCTCTCCATCAAAGGTCTCTCCCTCCTCGGGGGCTCGCGACGAAGACCCCCACGGCACTTGTATGAAGACGCCATTGGGGGCCTCAAGATAGAAGCCCGACTGCTCCTTGCCGGCGGAGGGGTCGGCGGCCGGCGCAGCGCTCGACACTCCTGCCGCCTCCGGGCCGGCAGTGTGGTCGCCGTCCCCCTCCCCAGCCGCGGCGTCTGCAGTCGGGGTAGTCTCCTCAGCGGCAGGCTCGTCGGCTCCTGCCATGTCCTCGACGACAGTGGCATTGCCGGCGTCGCCTTGCGCGCCCTCCTCCTCGACGATGACCTCCGTCTCCATCCGCTCCGGGGGAGGAGGATCTAGCAGAAGAAGAAGAAAAGAAAAGATCAAGCAAATATCCAAAAAGACAAGTCCAAGAAGAAGAAGCTGCAAGACTTACCTTCGCGGACTTCGTCGACGACAGGCTCCCTCGCCGGGGAGTCCTCCCTTGGCGGTGGAGCGGTGGCCCCTGCTGGCGGAGGGCCACCTGTGCCCTCCCTTGGCGGGGTGGCCACCCTTGTCGGGCTACCCGCCCTTGGCGGGGATCCCGTCCTTGTCGGAACGTCCTCCCTCGCCGGGGAGTTCGTCCTTGGCGGGGAGGGTGGAATCTGCAGCTCCTCGGGAGTGACCTCCGGTTGCTCCTGCGGCTGCGGCTCCATTCCTGTACAAGACAAACAAGATGACAAGATGTTAGTACAAACAAAAACCTCAAGCGCGCCCGACAAACGGAAAAACACAAGACCAGACTTACGCTGGGGGCTGCGCTGGGGGCTGCTCCTCGGAGCAGCAGGTTGATCCGGCAAGTTCGTCGCCGGAGCGTCCCCTGTCGCCGCGACGGGCGAGTCGTCCTCGACCTCGACCACGGGGACCTTGGCCCTCTTCGCCATCCGCTGGGTCAGGGTCCTGCAAGCAAATCAAGAAGCAAGATCAGAATCATCAAAGAAAGAATCAAGACTGGATCGAAGAAGTAACAAATTACAGACGCTTACTCCTCTTCCTCGTCGTCGTCGCTGAGGGCGGAGAAATCGAACTCCACCTGAGGCGCTCCCGCGCGAGGAGCAGGAGGAGAAGGCTCCCTCGGGCGCTTGGCGGTCTCCGGGGCTGGGGGCTGCGAAGACCCAGCCTCCGTTGGCGCCGGGGCCCGAGGAGCAGGCGGAGCGGCCGCTCCGCTCCGGGAGGATCCCCCTCCGCTTGGCGCTGTTGCGCGGGGCGCCTCCGTCGCGGCTTGGCTCGCTCTGGTGGCGCGCGTCGCCCGGCGAGTAGGCTGCTGTCGGGGCACCTGCGTCCCTGCCGCTGTAGCCGCCTTGCGGAGGCGCTTCGGCGGTGTTCGCTTGGGACTTGCCCGGGGCGGAGAGTTCTCCGAGGACGAGGAGGCATCGTCGTCAAGCCCCAGAGATCCACCAGTATCCTCGTCGGCCCCGACGTCCTCCTCCTCCTCCTCCTCGGCGGGCTCGCTGGGCCCAGCACTTTTCCCTGCGGACCCGCTCCCTCCGGTGGTCCTGCTTCCTCCGGCAACCTCACCTCTTGCGGCGGTTTCGCTCACAACCCTGGGAATCCCGGCATGCCTCAGTGAAGGAACCCCGGCAAGCTCGTCGGGTGGAAGCTTAAGCAGTCTGCGGATCTCTGCCTCCTCTGCTTGGCACGACGCGTCCTCAGCCTCTGCCTCGTCGACGGTGAATCCGAAGTCACCTGCCGCTGCAGCTGCGGCAGCCTCTTCCATCCGGGAAGCAATATAGGCTATATCCCGCTCTGTGGTGGCCCGGGTGAGACCTTTGTTCTCCTCGGCCTTCTTGGGCACCTCGACCAGATTATCGAAGAAACTCATAATGGCATCCGGTGTAGGCACTATCCAGGTGGGGTCGACGCCGTGAGAGTCACACGCGGGCATCATTGCGCGCAAGGCGTCCCGGGCAGTGCTGTTGCATAGCGGCACCACTCCCCGGGGAGGTCTAAACCACTCCGGATGGGCCGGGTCGTGCTTGAAAAGCTCCCGGACCATCCCCTTCAGCTCCAACGCCGTGAAGTTGAAGTTCAACCCCGGGCGCAACCTCATAATGTCCGCCGCATTGCCAAACTCCCATGCTGGCCTTTTCCTTTCTTGTAAAGGAGCAATGCGGCGGCGGAGGAAATCTGCCCCTACCTCTCCGATGGTCAGTTTAGCTACCCGGAGACGGAGTATCCTGATGAGGGCGACGTTGAGCTTGACGTCCTCCGGGGCCAACTCGCTCCAGTCCCTGCCGCGCACTATGGCTGTTGTGCGCGGCGCAGTAAAAGGCTCCGGCTGGTCCTCCACTACCCAGCACCAATCTGCGCGCCATTCTTCCCACTTGCCGCGGAGTTCTCCTTTGAGATATGATTCCTTCTTATTCAAGCAGAAGATCCAGGAGATACCTCCGGAGAGGGGAGCGCCAGCCTCTACTCTAGGCATGAAGAAATGGCGAAAGAGCGCTACGTTTGGATAGATCCCTATGTAGTTTTCGCACAGATGTGCGAAAACCGCCATCGTAAGGATGGCGTTGGGGGTGAAGTCTAAGAGATGGAGATTGTATGTGTTCATGATATCACAGAAAAACTCCGAGAACGGAGGGCACAAGCCGCAGTGAAAGAAGACAGCAAAGAAGAAATACCCGCCGGGGTACAGATCTCTGGCGGCGGCCGGGTAGACTCTGGTGCGGGGATGCGCCTTGGTCTCCTTGGCCCAGAAGAGGTAATGCTTGTTCCAGAGCTCCCTCGCGCTGAGCCTCGGCGCGAAGACCACGTTCCTCTTCCGCAGGAGAGCAAGCTTCGCCGGCTGCTCGGACTTCTCCCTCTTGGCCTTCTCCGCTTTCGCCTTCTCGGCCTTCGGAGCCATGGCGGAGGCGGCGGGGGAAGGGGCGAGAAGCTCGACGGCGCCGCGGATGCGGAGGACGGCGGAGGAGGAGTGGAGGCAAAGAGGCAGCGGGGGATTTCTGGAGATTGAAGAAGCAATGAAAGCGAAGGAGGGAAACCGCCCCTGCTTCCTCTGCTTTTAAGGGGGAAGTGGGGGACGCTCCGCATTTCCCATTAAAGAACGTGGCCACGATCTCTCCCACGACGCCGCAATCGACGCGTGCCGTTAGGGAGGGACGCGGCGGATGTGGAAGGGGAATTACGGCTTGCCGTG
This sequence comes from Secale cereale, assembly GCA_902687465.1. NCBI lineage: Eukaryota > Viridiplantae > Streptophyta > Magnoliopsida > Poales > Poaceae > Secale > Secale cereale. The sequence continues at coordinate 738,335,535 of LR738713.1, forward strand.
GGCCGCGCGTGCCCGTGCACTGTTTTGGGCCTGGCCCAACAGCGCTCGGCACCGTGTGTGGCCCAGGCCCGGGGGCTCCTGTCGGTGTACTAAGATAGGGGTACCTTAGTACCCCAACTTGTGCACGGGCAGTAGCAGCTTCCCGCGGCAGGGCTCACCACGCGCTTGCCGGAAACCTTTCCGGTCCTTATTAAGCCATTCAAAAACAAAGTATACAAGACAGAAGACCAAGACCCCGGCAAGTGGAGCTTGCCGGGAAGGCCGTTCCAGGCTCAAGACTATCACATTAGCACAAGCCCCTGGCAAGAGGAGCTTGCCAGAAAGAGCAGAAGACTGCATTTCAGAAGACATACCTCGGCGCACCTTGCGCCCCGGCAGGGCCCGGGGAGCGACAAGCTTCAGGGCCCGGCAAGATCAAGACCCCGGGAAGGTGCTTGCCGGGGGAAGCCTGCACTGTGTGCCCGCGCTCCAGCCCATCGGCCCACGCGTCGCCCTGGGGCCCTTCCAGGGACGCGTGGCGGATGGCTGTGCAGCCTGGGGGACACGGTGGCACTCCACGGTGACGAGGCTACCGCCGTGGCGAACGTAGACGCACGGGCGGGCGCTTTTGGGGTCGACGGCGACGGGCATTTAATGCTCTTGTCCCCCACTGTCAAAGTAGGTGATGACCACTGTTCATCCACTGTTCACGCACTATTCCCGCACTGTTACAACTACCACCAAAGTTACGTTTTTACCCTCCTCTACGTTGACACCTGTCGGTGACCCCTTGAGCTATAAAAGGAGGCCCATGCACAACGTAGAAAGGGTTCGGAACCTAGACAGCTTTCTCCCTCGGTGTAGCTAGTTCTTCAAGCTCCTGAGCCCAAGAACTTAATACAATCCAAGCAGGAGTAGGGTTTTACGCGTCCATCGCGGCCCGAACCTGGGTAAACTGCCCGCGTGTGTTCTACGATCTGCTCTTTGTGCTCCCTCCGCTCCCTTACCCCAACGTACAAGGGGCTCCGGTCCCATAGGTGTTCGTGGTGGACAGTTTCCCCCGACAGCCATCAAGCAAAGTTTTCTGGCGCCGTTGCCGAGGACTCCACTCTTCAGGATAGGGGAGTTGCATGCTATCTTTTACCTTTGCTTTTTAGTCTTGCTAGTTTACCTTTCAGTTTTTGCTTTAGTATCTTTTATCGAAAATCACAAAAATAGTTATCTTGTTTGCTTGCTACTATGGGTTCCACCGAGAACACCAAGTTGTGTGACTTCACTAGTCACAACAACGATGACTTTATCTGCACACCTATCACTACACCTGCCACTTCAGCACCTTCGTATGAAATTAAACCTGCTTTACTGAACCTAGTCATGAAAGATCAATTCTCCGGTGCTGGAGATGATGCTGCTTTACACTTAAACAATTTTGTTGAACTTTGTGATATGCAAAAGTACCAAGAAATAGATGGTAATATTGTTAAGCTTAAGCTTTTTCCTTTCTCCTTGAGAGGAGGAGCTAAAATTTGGTTTCAGTCTTTGCCTAGAAATAGCATAGATTCATGGGACAAGTGCAAAGATGCTTTTATTGGAAAATACTATCCACCTGCTAAAATTATCCAACTAAGAAGCAACATAATGAATTTTAAACAATTGGATAATGAACACGTTGCCCAAGCTTGGGAACGTATGAAATCTCTTATCAAGAACTGCCCTACTCATGGTTTGACTACTTGGATGGTTATCCAAACTTTTTATGCAGGCCTGAACTTTACCTCGCGGAACTTGTTAGATTCGGCCGCAGGAGGAACTTTTATGTCAACTACACTTGGTGCTGCCACAAAACTTCTCGATGAGATGATGACCAACTATTCCCAATGGCACACCGAACGCGCTCCAACAGGTAGGAAGGTAAACTCTGTCGAGGAGATTTCCTCCCTAAATGAAAAAGTTGACTTGATCATGTCTCTACTTTCGGAGCAATCTTCTCTTGATCCTCGTGATGTTCCTTTAAATTCTTTGATTGCTCAAGAACAAGTAGATGTGAACTTTATCTCTAGAAACAATTTTAACAACAATGCTTATAGGAGTAATTTTGGTAGCAATCCTAGACCGTTCCCCTCTAATTCTTATGGGAACAACAATGCTTATCCTAGCACCAAGAACTCCACTACTGAACTAGAGATTATGCTTAAAGATTTCATCACTACCCAAAAAGCTTTTAATAATAGTGTAGAAGAATAACTAAACAAACTAGGTGATCTCTCTTCGAAGGTAGACAATTTAGCCAATGTAGTAGAATTGCTTAAAATTAGAACTTCTCCTCTTGAGGAGAGGAAGGTCACTCCTATGAATGCTATTCAAGTGCAAATTAATGAAAACATTAGGATGATGGCTAAACTTAAAGAGAGATGGGCTAGAGAAAGGGAGGAAGAAGATAGAATTAAGAGCCTTCCTACCCACCACACTGTTGCTACTATCCAAGTTGTTGAGGATATCCAAACTCTTATTACCCAATGCACTCCTGGTCCCGATGGACCTATTAATGGTGATGCTATGACTATAGAAACTACCAAACAAGTGAACCTAAAGGACACCACTACCACCTTACTTGATAGTAGTGACCTTGATTTTGATAATTGCACTCTTACCGAAGTTATTGATTTCCTTCACAAGATGTCTAGAGATCCCCGCACTAGCACGATTAACCTTGCCTTCACAGAGCATATCACTAATGCTCTTATCAAAGCTAGGGAGGAGAAACTTAGAGTAGAAGCCTCCATACCTAGAAAGCTAGAAGATGGTTGGGATCCTATGATTAAAATTAAGTTGAATAACTTCTCTTGCTATGCTTTATGTGATGTTGGTGCTAGTACCTCTGTTATGCCCAAAAGAATATATGATATGCTTAAATTGAAACCTTTTGATTCTTGTTCTTTTGGTGTTCGTCTCGTTGATTCTTCCATAAAGAAACCTTTGGGGAGGATCGACGATGTTCTTATCATTGTCAATGACAATTATGTTCCCGTTGATTTTACTATTATGGATATTGAATGTGAACCTTCTTGTCCAATTATTTTGGGACGTCCTTTTCTACGCACCGTTGGTGCTATCATTGACATGAAAGAGGGGAATATAAAATTCCAGTTTCCTCTCAAGAAAGGGATGGAACACTTCCCTCAAAAGAAGATTAAGTTACCTTTTGAGTCCGTTGTACGGGCTAGCTATTCTTTTACTCTTGATAAAACTTGATCCCTATGCATTATGCCTAACTTAAAGGCATAAAAGAAAGCGCTTTTGGGAGGCAGCCCACATGAATAAATTTTTATTTTGCTTTTATCGTGTCTTGATGTTGTTAACTACAGTAGCATCATCATTGTATCTTTGCTTTTCAAATTTTGTGACAAGTGTAGCCTCTGATTGCAAGAAAGTTCAAAAGTTGTGACGTGCTGTCCAGGAAACAGATTCTGTCCTTGGATAGAAAAATTCGTATAAAATCACCAGATCATCTTTTTGGTCTGAATTTTTTCGACAGCGTGCTCTATATAATTTTCTTTCGTGCGTCTGTTCTGAGTTTTTTGATTAGAGTTGCAGAAGTGCCCCGAAAAAATCATTTACTACCTGCTGTTCTGTTTTTCACAGATTATGTCCTGTTTTGTCTTTCCTTCATTTTGCAAACCTAGAGCTTGCTTTTTCTTTGCAAAAACCTTTTGGCAATCTTGAGAAACAGTAGACTTTCAAGAATATCTTTATTTCCAGCAAGGAACAATTATTTTATTATGGGTACTATCCTCGCTAACCAGATTATGATGAGTTATGTATGAAGGGAGTTTTCAAGTGTGCGAGGGAAGATGATAAAAAGATTCAGGAGTGTCAAACGCTCAAGCTTGGGGATGCCCCCATGCACCCCCAAGAAATATTCAAGGAGACTCAAGCGTCTAAGCTTGGCGATGCCCCCATGCATCCCCTTCTCCATCAACATTATCAGTTCGTCTTTCGTTCCACTATATTTTTATCACTTCATGTGTTATGTGCTATGCTTGGAGTGTCTTGCTTTTAGTTTTCCTTAGCTTTTCATAACGAGTCGGAACTCAGCTTTCTTTATGTGGGAGAGAAACACGCTCCACTTCTACCTAGAACATAACATAGAATTTTCATGTCTATCTTTGCTGTGTGTGTTCTTTGTCTTTTAATAGCTACTATCATGCTTAGCTCTTAACTTTCATGCTTACCTTATTAAAGAGCTTTTGTTTAGTTGGTTGCTTGAACTCTCTTTAGTTATCATGATTATCTTATTAAGAGAGTTTGCTTCCGTTGCATTGGTTGATATGTCTATGATAAAGATGCTACGTGCATAATGGCGCTTAGTAGTTCATGTTTTCTTATGGTTAGTCTCAAATAGCTGGGGGGTTCCCAATGTGTTATTGGAGTACCAACATGATTTGTTTGCCTATGATGTGGTATGGTTTAGTAATATCTTCCTTCAAGAATTTACTTTGATTGACTTGGCGTATGCTCACGCATATTTAAGACTGTAAAGAAAGTTTGTCAAGCCTTGATGATCTTTTATTTCTGAGTAGCGATATAACTTCCATGCCTGATTCAATGTTGCTTTGTCGCTCTGCATGATTATGACCGTCATTGCTCTCTTAGTTGGTCGCTCCCAGTCTTTTGCTAACCTCCACCTGTACTAAGTGGACTGACTGCTTGTGCATCCAAATTCTTTTAAACCAGTTATGCCATATGAGTCCACCATACCTTCCTACATGGTATTTACCTGCCATTCCTAACAGAGACTTGCATGTACCATCTCGAAATTATTCAAAGAAAAAGCATTCCTATTTTGTTCCTCTGTTTTAAGTTCATGAGGAAGTAGTAGTTAATTCATGATCTTTTTAAGTTGGACAAGCTTCACCCCGGGATTGCATGTATAATGTGCAAACCCATAATACGAGAAGGAACTGGCATTGAGTGCGCCCGGCTCAAAAATAATATAACAAACAAACCCTCCTTCACGCTTTGTTCATGAGAAATCAGAAAACTTTGGCAGTGATAAACAAAGGAGATTAAGAGGATGTGATCGTCCTCATTCGGGAGCCGTTCCTCGAAACTTGTCCATCTCAAGAAGTGATTGAGTTGTCTGCTAGCATTCGTTGACGGAACATGCATAATCAAAAAAAAATATTATTACTTCTGTTTTTAAAACCAAGAGCTCTGGTACATGTTTTGTCTTTGTTTCCGACTACGGGTTTTCAACCTTGCCAACAAAAGCCACGGTTCGAGAGTCTCCACCTTCTTTTAAAAGCACCAACTACTGAGAGCATGATTGTCATTCTGAGTGTAATGTGCATTGTCCCAAAGTAGCATTGTCTTTTGCATGATTGTGATATCGTTTATTTTGAAATCATTGTATCTAGTCCTCACTTAAACCTTGGAGGTGCCCCTGCATTTATGTTTTGCTTCACTAAAGGGGGCAAGCGAAATATCACTTTATCATATTTGCACATCATGCTCATTACAAATCTATTTGATGTTTCAGTATCATATTGTAAAACTTTCAGTTCTTTGTGATTTTCTCATGAGGCAACTTAATTACTATAGATTGATTGTCTCAGTAAGCTTTTGTCATGTGACTATGAAAAAGTCCTATATGGTTAATAGCATGTCACCACAGAAATTATTCTTGTTATCATTTACCTACTCGAGGACGAGCGGGAATTAAGCTTGGGGATGTTGATACGTCCAAAACATATCTATAATTTCTGCTTGCTCCATGCCTCTTTTGGGTGATATTGCTATGATATTTATACACTTCCATACACTTTTGATCATATTTGGACTAACCTATTAACTCAGTACACCCCAGTGCCAGTTTCTGTTTTCGGCTGTTTTTGTATTTCAGGTTTTCCCATTACGAGAACTGCCAGAAAAATCCCGGAAAAATTATATAAAAAATCAGCGTTCCAGAAGCTACCAGGCACCCGAAGCACAGCCGGAGGAGGGCCACCAAGGCTCCAGGCGCCCTGGAGGCGCGCACCCCCCCTGGCCGCGTCGGGGGGGCGCCTGGGCCCCCCGAGCCTCGTCTGATGCCCCCCTTTGGCATATATTTATACCGTGTCCCGAAACCCTCGAGACGGGAACCCTTTTTTGCGATCTCATCTCTGTTCCGCCGTCGCCGCGCTTCCAAGATCGGGAGCACCAGGAGAACTCTTCCTGGCACCCTGCCGGAGGGGAGGATCACCACCGGGAGCTTCTCCACCACCATGGACGCCTCCCGGATGAGTTGTGAGTAGTCTCCCTTGGACCATGGGTCCATGACCAGTAGCTATGTGATGTTCTCCTCCCGTTCTTGTGCTTCACTAATTAGTCCTCGTGAGCTGCCCTACATGATCGAGGCACATATGTAATCCTTATGCTGTTGCTATGATGAGTTTGCTGGGATCCGATGGATTGTGAGATTATGTTCAGATTGTGTTTGAGTAATATATTTGATTCACCTCTTTTATATTTATGTTCGTAAGTAATTCTTGCATGTTCTCTGTTGTTATTTATTGCTTTGGCCAAGTAGTAGGTAGTGACTCCAAGAGGGAACGTTATGCTTGATTGTGGGTTCATGCCCCTCGATGACTAGCTTGAGTGACAAAAACATGAGTCTAGGGGATGCGCTGTTGCCACAAGGGGGGAAACAACGGTGCTTGTGCCCGCGGGTGCAAGGATTGTTTACTTTACGCAAAGTTCTTTTAATGCAGTTGTCTGTTGCTTTGAGTTTACACTATGGGTGGGACTCGCAACTTAATACCAGCGAGATGTTCTGGATAGATATCTTAAGGTGGATGATTAGTAGTAGATGCAGATGGATTTCGGTCTACTTACCTCGGCGTACCGCCCATGCTTTGAACCTCTACCTTTCTTGCAACTTAGTCAGCATTGGTTTGCGCACATGGTCCTGTTAATTGCCCAGCTGTAATTCGTTTACCTCACATAGCAGTTTTATCGTCTTTTGGGAGAGAGACATCACTAGTGAACATCATGGGACTCCGGTCCATATTACCATCATTGAGCACATCCTCTATTTACTTTCCGCTTTTATTTACTATTGCAGGAATATCTATCACTATTATCACTTGCGTTTGATCCTTTGTAAACGACAAGGCCGGAGGGATTGACAACCTCTCTGTACTCGTTGGGAGCAAAGTTATTTGTATCTGTGTGCAGGTCCACGTTGATTGCTAATATCCGGCGCCGTTAGCAGTTGACACCTTCTTGTTGAAACTGGGAGTCTCAGGGGAAATCGATCCTTGGTATCTTTGCCAAGGGAAAACTTCCGCTACACTGCATCTCAAACCTTCCACTTGGGGTATCCAACGAGGGGCGAGAAGCCATCACATCACCGATCCAGTGCCTGCGATTTTTTCACATATTGTTCTTGCTAAGTTACTATTGTCGCTGCTACTGTTACAATTGCTACCAAACTGCCGCTACTATTGTTACCATCACAACAGCTATCAAAACTATCATATTACTGTGGTACTGATCACTTTCTACAGATATTCAATCTCCAGGTGTGGTTGAACTAAACACCTCACCTGCTAATTGATACGTCTCCAATGTATCTATAATTTTTGATTGTTCCATGCTATTATATTATCCTTCTAGGGTGTTTTATGGGCTTTATCATACACTTTCATATTATTTTTGGAACTAACCTATTAACCCAAAGGCCTAGTGCAGATTGTTTTTTTTCCTATTTCAGGGTTTCGCAGAAAAGGAATATCAAACGGGGTCCAAACGGAATGAAACCTTCGCGAGAGCTATTTTTGGAACAATATCAACACAGAAGACTTGGAGTACACGCGAGGGAATGAAGGAGGCGGCCACGAGGGTCCAGGGCGCGCCCCCCACCCTCGTGGGCCCCCTCTGGCTCCCCCGATGCCCTTCCTCCTCCTATATATATCCATGTACCCTAAAAACATCAAGGCAATAGAAACAACCCTAATTCCACCGCCGTAACATTCTGTTCCCGTGAGATCCCATCTTGGGGCCTATTCCGGAGCTCCGCCGGAGGGGGGATCTTCCATGGAGTGCTTCTACATCAACACCATTGCCTCACCATGAGTTGTGAGTAGTTTACTGATACGTCTCCAATGTATTTATAATTTTTTATTGTTCCATGCTATTATATTATCCTTCTAGGATGTCTTATGGGCTTTTATATACACTTTTATATGATTTTTGGGACTAATCTATTAACCCAGAGCCCAGTGCCAGTTTCTGTTTTTCTCCTGTGTTAGGGTTTTACAGAAAAGGAATATCAAACGGATTCCAATTGACGTGCCAATTTTTGATGATTTTTTCTGGACCAAAAGAAGCCCTCGAAGTAAAAGAGTTGGGCCAGGAGAGCCACGGGCTGCCCACGAGGGTGGGGGCACGCCCTGGGCAGGGGGCGCGCCCTTCTATCTCGTGGACAGCCCAGAAGCCCCCCTGACTTATGCCCTACGCCAAAATATCCTATAAATATTGAAACCTTCGGAAATTAACCTAGATCCGGAGTTCCGCCGCCGAAAGCCTCTATAGCCACCGAAAACCAATCTAGACCCCGTTTCGGCACCCTGCCGGAGGAGGGAACCCTCACCGGTGGCCATCTTCATCATCCTGGCGCTCTCCATGACGAGGAGGGAGTAGTCCACCCTCGGGGCTGAGCGTACGTACCAGTAGCTATGTGTTTGATGTCTCTCTCTCTAGTGTTCTTGAGATGGCATGATCTTGATGTATCGCGAGCTTTGATATTATAGTTGGATCTTATGGTGCTTCTCCCCCTCTACTCTCTTTTATTGGATTGAGTTTTCCCTTTGAAGTTATCCTATCGGATTGAGTCTTTAAGGATTTGAGAACACTTGATGTATGTCTTGCACGTGTTTATCTGTGGTGACAATGGGATATCATGTGATCTACTTGATGTATGTTTTGGTGATCAACTTGCGGGTTCCGTGACCTTGGGAATCTATCCATAGGGGTTGGCACACGTTTTCGTCTTGACTTTCCGGTAGAAACTTTGGGGCACTCTTTGAAGTTCTATGTGTTGGTTGAATAAATGTTTCTGAGATTGTGTGATGCATATCGTATAATCATGCCCACGGATACTTGAGGTGACAATGGAGTATCTAGGTGACATTAGGGTTTTGGTTGATTTGTGTCTTAAGCTGTTATTCTAGTATGAACTCTATGATAGATTGAACGTTACTACGGACTCTTGAATAGATCGATCAGAAAGAATAACTTTGAGGTGGTTTTGTACCCTACCATAATCTCTTTGTTTGTTCTCCACTATTAGTTACTTTGGAGTGACTCTTTGTTGCATGTTGAGGGCTAGTAATATGATCCAATTATGTTATCCCTGTTAAGAGAACTTGCACTAGTGAAAGTATGAATCCTAGGCCTTGTCTATTAACATTGCAACACCGTTTATGCTCACGTTTACCACTTGCTACCTTGCTGTTTTTATATTTTCAGTTTACAAAAACCTATATCTACCATCCTTATTGCACTTGTATTGTCGGAGATATTGGCCATGGGTACCCTCGGCGACCACCCTTGGTATTTTAAGACAAATGATAGCTGCCTGGTCCATCGCGGCCGTCTGCTCATCGGGCCGCCTCCTAGGGTAGCCTGCCCTAGGAGCCGGCTGCCAGCAGGCGACAGGGACCCAACAGGCGGCGACACCAACACCACTAGTCAGCAGACGGTCCCATATTCCTCCCCCAGGGCGCGTGCTGGGGGACCCCGCGCAGCAAGTGCGTGGCTACAGGTGAACATGTCCTTGGAAGATCTATAAGGGCGTGGCTACAGTGAACATGTACCTTATGAAATATCTCCTAAGCGGCGGGTCACTGTAGCCACGCTGCTCGTGACCAAGCATCGGTCAGAGGAGGCCACGATCCCACTACTCACAGACGGCAGGGCCAGCAGGTGGCTGGCCCCATTGGTCAGCGGGTAGCTCGCGAACAAGCCACCCCTGGCAGACGGCCAGGGGAGACGGCCGCCTGGTAGCAGGCGGCAATTTTCGCCCTAGAAGTCTGAGCCTCATTAAGATGACAGGACAGGGCGTGGCGGCAGCGTACGGCGGGAGGCGGCGGCACTGTGGCCACTTCCCTCTTGACAAGGCTGTCGTCAACAGAGGCGCATCTACAGTGAAAGACAATCACATAGGGCCTGCAGGCAGCGGGCCCCAGCAGGCAGGCGGCGAGGCCGGCGCTAGAAGACACTAACGGCTGGGAGCCACACCGTCGAGATTACCATTGCACCCCTGGGGGGTAGGCCTATATAAACCCCCAGGGTCCTCCATGAGGAGGGGTTAGAAGGTTACGAGATTGAACCCTAGGGAAGAGATAGAAGGAGGGATAGCCTTGTTCATCTTCTTCCTCCAGACCGCACAGCTCGAGGAGCAACCTTGTAGCTACCATAGTGATATCAGTCATGACGCGGAGCCCCCGCAGAGCAGGACTAGGGGTGTTATCTCCTCGGAGAGCCCCGAACCTGGGTAAGATCCGTAGGCGTCCTAAGTTCCGCTTTATCCCGCTTCCCGAGCCCGGCGACGTTCTTTTGACCCCATGCATGATAAGCCATCCGTTGGCATATGTCGTTCCAAAACCCCGACATTTGGCGCCCACCATGAAGCTAGGTGCACCGTCGTCCAGAGACATGTTTTGGACGGGAACCTTGTTCCTTCCTCGCGAGAGTAGCTAGCCCGGCACGCCCGCTGGTGTGGAAACCGGGATGCTTCGCGGCGCTGAGGCCGCATGCGCCGTGAGCAGGCTCGCCGACCTGCTCGGCGCCGTCCGCATCCATGACGAACCCCCTCCGGCGGCCGAGCCAGTGGCACCGGAGAGCTTCCTCGTCGAGCTCCTCGACAAGCTCCACATCGTCGACGAGCACGCCTCTGATGTGGAGTCAGTAGGCTCTTCTGACCCACCGGTAGACATGATCGTCGACCTCGGCGCGGGGCCCGTCGACTCCTTCCCCGAGCACGTGGAGATCATCAACGACCCACTTCCCGTCCTTCCAATCGGCAGCACCATCAGCACCGTCACGGAGGTGCTCGTCACCGACCACGGCGAACCATCTAGCAGGACGGGCCCAGACCCGCTCGAGGCCACTCTGCAGCACCTCACCGCTCCTATCATGGCGGGGGCAGATGGCGAGGCGTTAGAGGCGCTCTGCATTTCGCTCCTCGACGGCGCCAACAAACTGGCTGCCTCCCGACGCCTCACCGAAGCTTACCGTCGCGAGATGGACCACGCCATTTGTGGCACGCCGGCTGCTGGCGAGCCTAGTCGAGCCGGCGCCATCCGCGATCGTGGCGGGCTGCTGGCAGACATGCTGGGGGCCCCGCGGCCTGTATACCTCACTCCGTCGAAGAACCTAAGGGCTGCCGAGGCGGCAGTCGATGAGATGGGCCACTTAGAGGGAGACGAGCTTTGTTGTATAACTCAGCGCGCCCGCCAGCTCCTCGACGCTGCTGCCACGCAGTAGGAGGCCCGTCGCTGGGTATCAGAGGCCGGCGCGCACGCAGACAACCGCCCTTTTCGGCGGGAGCAAGGAGCCACGTCTCGCTCTCCAACAGTCGGCGCCACCAACCGGCGAGACTCAGAGCCCGCTGCCAGCCACAGCCGGCGGACTCGCGTCACCATCAAGCGCGATGAAGACGGCTGCCCAAGGGCCGTAGAACGGCGAGGGGAACATCTACCTCCTCCCAGGCGGGAGAGGCGCATGTCTCCTCCGCCTGTTGACCACCCCTCTCTAGCGGGCCGCTTGGGCCGCCGCGAGGGGGTTGGGGAGAACGACACCCGCCACCGCCTGGACCGTCTGGCTCGGTCCCAGGCGGTTGAAGAAGAGGACGACCTCGGACCGGCTTGTTTCGGCCCTCGCATCCGCAATGAGCCTTTTCCCAAGGGCTTATCGCTCCCCAGAGACACCCCCAAGTACAACGGATCAGTGAAACCAGAGGACTGGCTGGTGGATTACTCCACAGCCGTCAGCATAGCCACCGGCAACAGACGTGTCGTGGTGAAGTACGTGCCCCTCATGCTCCAGGGCACGGCTCGGACTTGGCTGAACAGCCTTAAGCCCAATAGCATCAACAGCTGGCTGGACTTCACCGACGCCTTCACTCGCAACTTCACCAGCACCTACAAGCGTCCTTCCAAGCCGTGTCATCTCTCCCTGTGTGTCCAAGGCCCAGACGAGTCGGCTCGCGATTATCTGACTCGCTGGGCAGAGCTGCGAAACTCTTGTGAAGGAGTGCATGAGGTGCATGCCATCGAATACTTCACGGCCGGGTGCAGAGAGGGCACCTTACTCAAGCACCGGCTCCTTTGTGACGAACGAACCACGTTGGATGAACTGCTAAGCATAGCAGACAAGTATGCCACCGCTAACTCCTCCATGAAGACCGAGCTGCAAGTGGATGCTTCTGGCAAAATGACCCCTCCAACTTCCAAGACGCCGGCAGGAGAGTCCAGCCGGCGCCAGCAGACAAGCGACCAGAAGCGCAAGGCCCACGCGTCGGGTGCCAACAGCCGGCTGGTGGCAGCAGTCGACGGACAGTAGCCAGAAGCTCAAGCAGGACCCAAGCGCCAGAAGGGCGGCAAACCGGTATGGCAACCGTCCTTCTCCTTTGATCAAGCTATGGACGCCCCCTGTAAGTTCCACATGGGCGCGAAGCCTTCCAACCATACAAAGCGAAAGTGTCATTGGCTCACAAGAATTACGAGGGGAGAAGCTCTGCCACCGCCGCGTGCTGGGAAGCCGGCCCCGCCTCCTCACCCGCCGGCTGCCCGCCCTGGCGGCCAGGTCCAGGACGAATTCCCGGAATAAAATGGAACCTATGTTGTCTTCACCAGCCAGACGGACGATAGACACAGCCGGCGCCAGCAGTGCACAGAAGTCAACACTGTTGCCGTCAAGGACCCGGGATTCATGCATTGGTCTGAAAGGCCTGTCAGCTGGAGCCGAGAGGATCACCCGGCTGTCATGCCGTCGCCAGGGGCCTATGCCTTGGTCCTGGACGCCACTCTCTCCACTGACAGGCGGGCCTGTCGTTTCTCTCGGGTGCTGGTAGACGGCGGCAGCAGCATCAACATCATGTACCGTGACACCATGGAGAAGTTGGGCATCAAAGAAAAACAACTTCAGCCTACCAGGACCGTGTTCCATGGCATTGTGTCGGGCCTCTCTTTCTCAACGATCGGCAAGACCAGGGTCGATGTCCTGTTTGGTGACAAGATGCACTTTCGGAGGGAGCCGGTCTGGTTTGAAGTGGTGAACCTGGAAAGTCCCTATCACGTGATCTTGGGACGGCCAGCTCTTGCAAAGTTCATGGCAGTCCCCCATTATGCCTACCTCAAGATGAAGATGCCGGGCCCCAAAGGAATAATCACCATAGCCGGGAACTACGAGAAGTCCAGTGCATGCGCAACAGCCAGCAGCCGCCTGGCAGAGTCCCTTGTCGTGGCTGAGGAAAAGCGCCGTCTGGAGCGGCTGGTGGCAATGGCTGGCGAGCAGGCAACCATACCAGCCGATCCCAGGGAGGCGGAGCCGCAAGGCTCGTTCCAGCCAGCCAAGGACACAAAGAAGATTGCCTTGGACCCATCTCACCCGGAGCGATTTGCTGTCATAGGGTCAAGCCTAGACAGCAAATAGGAAAGCGAGCTCGTCGATTTCCTCCGTGAGAATCGAGACATCTTTGCATGGTCCCCCAAAGACATGCCGGGTGTCCCGACGGATTTCGCCGAAGACAAACTACACGTGAGAGAGGATGCAAAGCCTGTCAGGCAGCCGCTGCGCCGCCTGTCAGAAGAGAAGAGAAGAGTCGTTGGGGAAGAAGTTGCCCGCCTGCTAGCAGCCGGCTTCATCATGGAAGTCTTTTATCCCGAGTGGCTTGCGAATCCAGTCCTAGTGCTGAAGAAGGACAACAAATGGCGCATGTGCATTGATTACACCAGCCTAAACAAAGCTTGCCCTAAAGATCCGTTTGCTCTGTCGCGAATAGATCAAGTGATCGACTCCACAGCCGGATGCGAGCTGCTGTCTTTCCTCGATGCTTATTCGGGGTACCACCAAATCAAGATTGATCCAGCTGACCGCCTGAAGACCGCCTTCCTCACGCCATTTGGGGCCTTCTGCTACCTGACCATGACGTTCGGCTTGAGAAATGCCAGCGCCACCTTTCAGCGTTGCATGCAGAAGTGTCTCCTCGAGCAGCTTGGCAGAAATGCCCACGTTTACATGGACGATATCATGGTGAAGACGGAGAAGAGAGGAACCCTTTTGGAAGATCTTCAAGAAACATTTGAGAACCTGCGCCGCTTTCGGATTAAGCTAAACCCGGAGAAATGCGTCTTCGGGGTACCAGACGGCCAGCTCCTTGGCTTCCTGGTATCCGAACGCGGCATCGAGTGCAACCCTGCGAAGATCAAGGCCATCGAGAGGATGGAACGGCCGACCCGTGTGCGGGATGTCCAGAGATTCACGGGGTGCCTGGCATCTCTCAGTCGTTTCATCAGCCGGCTGGGAGAAAAGGCACTCCCCCTGTACCAACTGATGAAGAAGACCACATGCTTCGAGTGGAACGACCAGGCAGATGAAGCTTTCCAGCAGCTCAAGTGACTGCTGCCCACCCCGCCTATCCTGGCGGCACCAGCAGACAAGGAACCCATGTTCCTTTACATAGCCGCCACCAGCCGGGTGGTCAGCACTGTCATTGTGGTCGAGCGCCCAGAGGACGGCAGAGCCTTGCCCGTCCAGAGGCCCGTCTACTACCTGAGCGAAGTGTTGTCCGCATCCAAGCAGAACTACCCCCATTACCAGAAGATGTGCTACGGCGTGTACTTCACCGCCAAGAAACTCAAGCAGTACTTCCAAGAGCATTCTGTCACGTTCGTCCGCACGGCCCCGCTTGCTGAAATCATGGGCAACAAATATGCCTCAGGAAGAGTGGCCAGGTGGGCCATCGAGCTGGCTCCCTTCACCATCTTCTACCAGCCACGCACCACCATCAAGTCGCAGGCATTGGCCGACTTCCTCGTCGATTGGGCCGAAACCCAGTACCTGCCGCCTGTGCCAGACTCAACCCATTGGCGGATGCACTTTGACGGGTCAAAGATGCGCACCGGCCTAGGAGCCGGCGTCGTCCTCACCTCCCCCAAAGGCGACAAGCTCAAGTATACCCTGCAGATCCACTTCGCCACCTCCAACAACGTAGCCGAGTATGAGGCACTTATCCACGGGCTCCGGATGGCCAAGGAGCCGAGTGCTGTGCTATGGTGACTCAGACTTGGTTGTCCAGCAGTCATCTGGGGACTGGGACGCCAAGGACGCAAACATGGCAAGCTATCACTTCCTTGTCTAGCAGATCAGTGGACACTTTGATGGCTGCGAGTTCCTCCACGTACCACGGGCCGATAACATGCAAGCCGACACCTTGGCATGAATCGGCTCCACCCGCCAAGCAATACCAACCGGCATATCTCTCCAATGCCTGCGCAAGCCGTCTATCAAGCCTTCACAAGAGTCGGAGTCAATCTTCATACCAGTCGACCCTGGAGCAGGCGGCCTCGCAGCTTCGGCAGCCAGCCCAGAGACTGCCCCAGCAGGCGGCCATGACACTCCAACTCCAACAGACGGACCACCTGTAGCCACGCCAGTTCCTGGCCCGGGGACTGCTCCAGCAGGCGGCCAGGAGGCGCCGGCTCCAGCAGACGGCTCGGGGGCTTCAGATGCACAGCAGGCGGCTCAGCCCAGCCCTCCGCCTCCCAGCCCAACCACCCTGGTCTCTCTGGCCGAAGCAACAGGAGTCTCAGCGCCATCTTGGGCACAACCAATCCTCACATTCCTGCTCAAAGGAGAGATGCCAGCAGAAGAAACTTTGGCACGGCAAGTTCAACGCTGAGCCTCAGCATACACCATAGTCAACAAAGAGCTTGTCAGAAGAAGTGCAATGGGCGTCTTCCAGCGCTGTGTAGAAGCAACAAAGGGGATGGCTATCCTGAAGGACATTCACCAAGGGGAATGCGGTCACCACGCGGCCTCAAGGTCCCTCGTAGCCAAAGCTTTCCGCCACGGTTTCTTCTGGACGACTGCTTTGGACGATGCCAAAGATTTGGTGAGAAAGTGCAACGGCTGCCAGCGCTTCAGTTCCAAGCAACACTTGCCGGCTTCTGCACTCAAGACTATTCCGATCACTTGGCCATTTGTCGTCTGGGGCCTGGATATGGTAGGCCCTTTCAAGATTGCCAGAGGAGGCTTGACACATTTACTCGTGGCAATAGATAAATTCACCAAGTGGATCGAAGCCAAACCAATCAAGAAACTCAATGGCCCAACTGCTGTGACATTCATCGCAGACATCACAGTCCGGCATGGTATACCACACAGCATCATCACCGACAACGGCACAAATTTTGCCAAAGGCGCACTTGCCCGTTTCTGTGCTACGCAGGGCATCCGACTGGACCTAGCGTTCGTTGCCCACCCACAGTCCAACGGTCAAGTCGAGCGCGCCAACGGCCTTATACTGTCCGACATCAAGCCCCGGCTGGTCGAGCCTTTGGAGCGATCAGCTGGCTGCTGGATCGAAGAATTGCCGTCTGTCCTTTGGAGCCTCAGAACCACTCCGAACATATCTACCGGCTCCACTCCTTTCTTCCTCGTGTATGGGGCCGAGGCCGTCATCCCAACGGATGTTGAGTTTGACTCGCCTCGTGTCACCATGTATACGAAAGCTGAAGCCAAAGAAGCATGCGAAGACTGCGTGGACCTGCTGGAGGAGGCCCGGCTGGTAGCACTCAGCCGCTCTACCATCTACCAGCATGGTCTCCGCCGCTATCACAGCCGGCGAGTCAAGCCACGCTCCTTCCGCGAGGGAGACCTTGTGCTCCGGCTGATCCAGCAAACAGCCGGCCAGCACAAGCTCTCGGCTCCTTGGGAAGGACCGTTCATCGTTAGCAAGGTACTAGGCAACGAGGCCTACTACCTCATTGATGCCCAGAAGCCAAGAGCACGCAAGAGAGATGACTCAGGCAAGGAGTCGGAGCGCCCATGGAACGCAAACCTTCTTCGTCGCTTTTATAGCTGAAAGACAGTATGTGTCATGCTATCTGAAGTTATTTTGAGAACCAATGGGACCCCCGAGGAGTTCTCGGCGACTGCCCAACCCTTTATCTATACGATAAGAATTATGCCTGTGAATGATTGTTGTTCACCCCTTTGTCCGGCACCGGAGCCTAGCAGACGGCCCGGGGACTGGCCGCCTAGCCCTATGTCTAGGAAATTCTCCTTAAAAAGTCAGACAAGTAATGTGATGGCATCCAAGCCCTCTCCTGCATCAAGTCACAGACTCGCAGAACGCGGTTGTCCGACTGGCAGGAGCCAAAGGCAAGAAATAGTGGCCACATGAAAAATGGCTAAGAAAAAAAAAATAAGGCCAGCCGGCCCCTCACACGAACCGCCGGCTGTCAGGCAGCCGGCCAGCCGGTTCTAGGCTTGGCCAGACCGCCTTCCAAAAGGTGAGATACTTGCCCACCTCGAAAAAATCCAAGCCCCTGACCCAGCCACAGAACCATAGAGTGGTTGTCTGGCTGGCAGGGCGGCAGTTCAAGGAGACGGCAAGAAGAAAATCGCCACAAGAAAACTAGGGCAAGGCTAATCCTAGGATTCGGCACAATTGCATAAGAACCATGCATCATTAAAAAGAATATTTACATCCAAAAGGCCTCAAGGGCCGCCTCGCAGTAACAACTTACTGATACACCCAGCGGGTGGAATTGTTCGGATTAACCCTACAAGTCTTACAGGGAAGCAGAAGATACAAAAGAAAAAACTTAAGGTGCAGCAGGTTGGGCAGGCGGCACGACGGAGCCGGCTTCCGGGGAGGCCGCCTGGTGGGTCTCGGTCTGGCCGTTTCCTGCGGCAGGCGGGGCCATCACTCCTGGTCCGCTTGTCGAGGATTGGTCAGGCTGGCGGCTGACTGACGGGTCCGCCTCCTAGGAACTGGCCTCCTCGTCGCTGCCTTCCTCCTCCTCGTCACCTTCACTAGAGGCGATCTCCTCGTCCGGCTCCTCCGACGCCACCAGGTCCACCCCGAAGTTGCCAGGCAACACCACATGGCCTCTGTCGTCCAACTCCGGGACGAAGACGGAGGTGTCTTTGTATTCGGCGAGGGCGGCGGCGCGTTGGATGACCTCCTTCTGCTCCATGGCCAGCTCAGGCTGGGCCTCCGCACGGAAGGTCTCCAGCTGTTCAAGGCTTAGGCCAGGATACCAGCTCTTGACGAATTCCAGGGCGGTCCGCGCACCATCCCTCGCTGCGGAGCCCTTCCAGGCCTCGAAGCGTTGGTCGGCCGCCTCCAGCCAGACGGCCGTCCGACTGGGAGTGCGGAGTGTTGGCACACCTAGCCAGAGGGCAGCCTGGACCATGGCGCCAGCACGCTGCAGACGGCGAAGCGGACGGCGGATCGTCAGGAGACGCACCCGAATGGCAAGAAGCTCCTCGGCCGGGGTCCTGGGCGCGTTGGGTCCGATCGCCTGGCCCGCCTGGCGCCTCGCAGCACGCTCGGCTTCGATGGCCTGGGAGGCGGCCACAGAGTAGCACGGGAAGAACTCTGCCAAAACTAGAAGAAGGATCAGAAGAAAAGAAAGACGGATGTTACAAACGGCGAATACAAGATGAAAGGGTAGACATCTCACCGTCAACCATGTCTCCAATGGCTACGTAGCCGTCTTGGAGAGCCGCCTCCTTCTCGGCCCAATTCGAGCGCTCGGTCTCGAATTCGGCCCGCAAAAGTGACTCGGCATCTGACATCTTCCCAAGCTCGACCTCGTGGGCCGCTGTCTGGTTCGCCAGCTCCTTGACCAAGCGGTCGCGGTCCTGGGCGGCATGAGCACACTCCCGCTCCTTAGCAGCCAGCTCCGACTAGGCCTCGCCCAGCTGGTTGCGGAGGTCCGCTGCGACCGCTGGCAAGGGAGGAAGAAAAACAACAAATGTGAGCGGCAAAAAGATAACCCTGGAGTTCCAAGCCGCCTGCTCAGCAGCCGGCTCGGAACTCGGGGACTACACCCAGCGGGTGCGCTGACGAGCCCCCGCAAGGAGAAGAGAAGGCACTCACCTCGGTTGTCTGCCAAGGCAGCCTGCAGCAGCGCCAGCTCCTGGCGTTGGGCATTGTAGGAGGCCACGCGGAGGTTGTGGTACTCCTGCAGCAAGACGCAAAATCAGCCCACGACGCACACTTCGGAGTTCCAAGCCGCCTGCTCAGCAGCCGGCTCGGAACTCGAGGACTACACCCAGTGGGTGCGCTGGCGCGCCCCCACAGAAGAAATTGAAGGAATAAAAAGAACAGAGGAACACGAAGCACACGTACCCGAACGGAGGACCGCGTGGCCACGAACTCCTGCACTGCCGTCTGCACGACGTTGCCCAAGGAGTTGAAGTGGTCGAGGACGTCCCGCGACGCGACGATCCACGCGCCGCCACCTCCGGGCCTCCAACTTGACGGCACCGTGCTGGTCGCCTCATTCTCCGGCGCGAACGAGCTAGCCCCGCCGACCTCCACCTGCTGCGGCATAGAGACCGCCCTCGCAAGGCGCCGGCGGGCTGGGGCTCGGGGGGCCGGTTGCGGGCCAGTCACCAGCACACCCCCAACTGGCAGCGCCTCCGTCCCCGCTGGCCGGCTGCCCTGCTCCCCAGCAGGCGGCGCGGGGGGCGGTGGCAGCGTCTCCAGAATGACGCAGTCGTCCCCCCTATCGCCTGGAGCCCGCTACTCGTCAGCAGCTGGCGCCTAGGTCGATGGCTCCAGAGACCCTGACTCCGGGCGGACGACGTGGCCCGCTGGCTGCTGAGGGCCCGTTCCCCGCTCTCGGACTCGGACGACGTCTGCCTGGGCCTTCTTGGCGGCTTTGGCCTCCGCCTGGGCGGCGGCATCGGACGCCGCTCGCTCACGATGTGCGGCCTCGCGCTCCGCGCGCGCCTCGCGGGCATTCCTCTCCGTCGCCTCCCGGAGCGCGGTGGCTGGATCCACGCGAGGGGGCACAGGTGGAGCATCTGAGCCTCCCCCAACAGAGCCCACTGGCACCCGTGAGAGGGAAAGTGGCGCGCTGTGCGGATATCCCAAAGAAACGGGGAGTCAAACAAGAAGGGATGAGCTGAGAAAGATGAGTATTTGTAGGATCGAAAGTATGTCTAGAGGGGGGGTGATTAGACTACTTGTAAATATAAAAAATTCTGCCTTTTGATCAAGAACAGTTTTTGGCAGATTCACAATTATGATCAAGACAAGTATCACCCTACACATGCAATTCTAGAGTATAAGCAGCGGAAAGTAAATTGCACATGTAGTAAAGAGAGGTGGAGTAGATCAAACGCAATTTGGAGACACAATGATTTTTCCCGTGGTTCCGATAGGTGGTGCTATCGTACATCCACTTTGATGGAGACTTCAACCCACGGAGGGTAACGGCTGCGCGAGTCCACGGAGGGCTCCACCCACGAAGGGTCCACGAAGAAGCAACCTTGTCTATTCCATCATGGCCTACGCCCACGGAGGGCTAGCCTTACTCGGGGTAGATCTTCACGAAGTAGGCGATCTCCTTGCCCTTACAAACTTCTTGGTTCAACTCCACATCTCGATGACGGAGGCTCCCAAGCGACACCTAACCAATCTAGGAGGCACCACCCTCCAAAAGGTAATAGATGTTGTAGATGATGATGAACTCCTTGCTCTTGTGCTTCAAATGATAATCTCCCCAACACTCAACTCTCCTCACTGATATGGTTGTGGTGGAAGAAAGGATTGAGTGGAAAGCAACTTGGGAAGGCTAGAAATCAAGTTTCATATGGTAGGAATGGAATAACTTGATCTCAACACAAGGGTAGGTAGTTCTCTTCTCAGAAAGTGTAAGGTAGGAGTGGTAGTTCTTTCTGATGGCTCTCTCCACGAATGAAGAGGGGGTGGAGGGGTATATATAGCCTCCACACAAAATCCAACCGTTACACACATAATTGAGCAATCTCGGTGAGACCGAAGTGAAAACTCGGTCAGACCGAAAGTTCAAATATAGTGAACGTTGGGGTTTTCGGTGGGACCGAAAATACCATCTCGGTTTGTCCGATTTGAGTCAAGATAGGAACTTGCCAGTTTCGGTGAGACCGAAATCATCAACTCGGTTATTCCGAAATGATGTCAAACGGTTACAGAAGCTTGGCAGCCCGTATTTCGGTGAGACCGAACTCAAACTCGGATTGACCGATTTTTCTAGGGTTTGGCTTATGGCTGAGGTGGTTCATCTCGGTGGGACTGAGTTTGGAAAATCGGTTGGTCCGAGATTACTTATGAGTGTGTATTGTAGTGAAAGTTGCTGATAGTTGAAGGAGATATATCACTAAGCACTTGAGCAACCAGATCATCAACACAACCTCATCCCCTTTTAATAGTATTGGCTTTTCCTATGGACTCAATGTGATCTTGGATCACTAAACCAAAAATGGAGTCTTGAGCTTTTGCCAATGCTTGCCTTAGCATTTTGAGAGGTCCACTTCTTCAGTCATTGCCATACCCATATCACTGAACTTCTCTGAAATGATTCTCAAGTAGCTATTAGTTCAATGATATATATGTTGTTATTAATTGCCAAAACCACCCGGGGATTAGTTGCACTTTCAATCTCCCCCTTTTTGGTAATTGATGACAACATATAGATCAAAGCTTCGACAAAGGATATAATCAATGAATAATATCGTCGCTTTGAGAAGTATGTGATAAGCAAGAGCTCCCCCTAAATTTGTGCATTATTTAAAATTTGCGTTTGAATGCAAATACACAATCGATTAGGATCATGGGTTACTCTTCCATGTCACATACATCTTGGTGGAGCGCACAAAATGATAAGAATGAATAACATGCACCCAATCACCAAGACATGAGTAAATAATCATACAAGATAGGAATAGCATATGATAAGCATTAAGCACACATTAAAGCATAGTATGACTAAGCACTCATTAAGGTAGCATCAAACGTAGTATCAAGCACACTGAAAGTTTCGAAAGACCAAAAGTACCAAAAGTATCTCGAAGAAACCGCAAAAGAACGAAAGAGCACTCTCTCTCTCGAAGCCCTATGATCTATACAATTTCTCCCCCTTTGGCAACAAGTTACCAAAAAGTTTGAAAAAGCATAGAGCTAAACGTCACTGTGGGCTCTGCTGGCGGCTCCTGTCTGGGTAGATGTCGGAGTAGATATGACGGCATCGGCGAAGACTTCAGCTGATGTCTGCGCTGGAGGAGTGGATACTGGAGCTGTGGCTGGAGTGACTGCTGGAGCTGTAGGAGGTGCTGAAGTGGTAGTCCTGGAGTCAGTCACTGGGATAGCAGCTGATCGGGATCCTCTGGGAACCGGAGCAGTCTGGCGATGAGAGTCCTGGACTAGGTCATCCTTCACGAGCTCTGCCCTGTCCTGCCTTGCTTCCTCCATGTCTGCCTCAAGCTTGTTGACGGTCACCTGAAGTTCAGTCAGCTTCACGTCCAGAGCGTGGACCTTCTCGTCAACAATCCTCTCTAAGCTCTCCTGAGATTGTTCAATGCTGGCCAGGCGTTGTTCAATCCTTTGGGTAGCTTCAAGAATCTGCTCTCTGAAGCTCTTTGGTTTAGCTGCTGCTGCTGCTGCCTCTTTATCAGCTTTGGCTTTCTTAGCAGCTTCAATCTTGGCTTGACCTTCAACCGAAGTTGGATCCTCCTCGTCCATCACAACAACATTATCTTCATGCTCTGGCTGCAGTGGTAAGTGCTTCCTATCCAACAGGAATTTGCCCGTGCCAAACTTGGCATTGATAAGCATCTGAATCTGCGGGGCAAATCCACATGACCTCTTCTGGTCAGCTGCAGTCCTCTTAATGGTCTCTACCATTAAGTCCATCACCTTGAAAGGTGCCTTCTCATCAAGTATGTGCAGCATGTTGATAGAATAGCCTCTAATCATGCGATGGTCTCCGGACTTGGGCATCAAGGTATGCCTCAGAATAGTGTTAGTGGTAGGCAGACCTGCCTGGAGATAGTACACTCAGCCAAGCTTCCAACCTTCCAAATCTGCTGCGGGGATCTCCTTGTACATGTTCTTCATGGAATCATGGTTCTTCTTAGGAATCTCATAGACATCAATGTCGTCCTCTCGCTGTACTGGAGCATTCAGAAGTTCTGCCCATTCTTCAACAGAAGAAGAAAACCTTTGACCTTCAGTCATCCAGGTGATCTTCCCATCAGGATAGAAGTGGGCTGTGGCATAGAACTGCATAATCATCTCAACGTTCCAATCTGTCAGTTTCTGACCCACAAACTCATCAACTCCACATGCAGTGAAGCTTTCATGCACATGGGGAAAGAAGTCTCGGTGCTCTTCACTGTCAATGTACTTCCAGTCAATATATCTGGTATCTGCAACAATAGGCTTCTTGTCCATCAACACAGTCTCATAGAAGTCCTGCTGCTCTCTGGTGTGGAATCTGGGGTCCACAGCAGTCCTTCTCCTCATGGCATATGGATCAGACTGTCTCCATAGCCTGAGACCTCTATCTTTCCTTGCCTTCATATCCTCGGCTTGAGGATGAGCATCGTTGTGGAGTGGCAGTTTTGGACGGAGTTTCAGCAATACATGTTCTTCTTCATCAGAATCAGCTGGTGGCACATCACCTTTGTTCTTCTCAGAGGCTGGAATGTTCCTGGTTGTCCTCTTGGGCTTGGCAGTAGGCTTTCCTGGAGCTGCCTTTGCTTGAGCAGGCTTCTTGGGCTTTGAAGTGGCTCCAGCCCTAATAGCATCACCCATGAGTTTCTGCTTCTGAGGAGCAGGCTGAGGTGCTTCTTCTTCTTCTTCCTCAACTGCTGCATCTGCATGAGGTTCAGCATACACTACCCTCTTCCTCTTGGAAGTTTTCTTCACTTTACTTGGGGCTGGCTCTCCCAAGTTCAGCTTCTTGGCAACAGCTGACTGCTTGACCTTGCTGGTGCCTTTCTTTGACTGATGCTCTTGGTGCTCTTTGGCAACAACCTTTCTCTTGGGTTTGGAGGACACTTCTTCCTCAGCTACAAAATCAGAATCCTCATCATCTGAGTTCCTCTCCTTTCTGGCTCTGGTGGCTGCAGGAGGCAGGCCACTAGGTGTACTCCTCTCACCATCATCAATAGGGCTACTAGCCTCAGGACTAGTATCTGCCTCAGGAATCTCTGCAAAAGGTGACTCTGACCTGTTCTGGCTGTCACTGGTATCTGACATGGCTGACAACCTGTGAATAGATAAGGTATAGGCAGAGTAGAAGAGTTATCACAAACTGCAGAGGTTTTTGCAAAAAAAAAGAGTTCAAATCTTAGTTTTAAGTTTTCACAGAATGCATTTCGGTCAGACCGATTTTCAGTTTCGGTGAATCCGAAGTGTATAACAGAACTTTACACACCACTTTCGGTTGGACCGAAATGGGTTTCGGTCCTGCCGATAAACTAGGGTTTCACTAAAACTCTACTTCGGTCACACCGATTTGCACAACTCGGTTAGACCGAAAGTGCAGTGCAATGGCCAGAGGCCGAATCGGTCACACCGAAAATTTAAAACCGGTTTCATCGAGATGTGTTCCGTGGAAACCTAAACCTAAGAATTTTACTCGAAACTAGAACCGATCTAGTGTTAAGGAATTTTCAATCGTGGCCAGATGTAGGGCAAACCAGACGTGCAAAGAATCGAATGGGGAGCACGAGAGGGATCGAGACTCACCCTAACTTGGTGGAGTCCCTCTACGGCGGCAACGGCGCGGAGGAGAAGACCGTTGACGGCGGCGGAGACCTGCGGCGAGGGCGCACAGGCGACGACGGCGACGATCCAGAGATCAGGGCGACGGCAGCAGGGGACGTGGGGGCGAAAACGTTTGAAGGAATAATCGCGCGCTGCCCTCAGTATTTATATCCCCTTGCTGTCGGTGGGACCGAGTTGAAAAACTCGGTGACACCGAGATGAATAACTGCTATGCAGTTACGCATATCGGTCACGCCGAGATTTAGAACTCGGTTTCACCGAGATGAAACCTAGATCAGTCTAAGTGATTTCGGTTTGACCGAGTGGGAGAAGTTGGTCTGACCGAAATTTACTTAGAAGGTTTTGGAAGTCAGCCTTAGACGGATTGGTGGCTCCGAGTGCTCCTCACTCGGAGGGTCCGAAAATGACTTGTTCAAAGTTTGTGATATAAGCATGAATAGAATTTGAGACAAGAAAGCATAGATAGCTAGGGGAGGTACTTAGGCATTCTTGTCCATCCATTTGGCCAGAAAAATCAAAACAACCAAAACAACAAATGGATGTCCTCGAATGGATAAAATCATGCATTCAACATGCTCACACAATAAGATAGCAAATGAAATATGTGTCAAACATGCACAACCAAAGCTCTAGCTACTAGCACACAATTTGTCGATGACTAGGTCATCTTTATATGAGTATTTTGACTTAGGAGCCAAATGAGAACATTTGATCATAGGTCATACTCATCGTTTAAGCACAAGTGGGGTTACCACTTTTACATAAAGCATTGATGTGTTCACATCATTTGGAGATGCTTTAACTCAATTTTTAGAGCAAAGCTCCCCCTAGATGTGAGAACCCCTTTTAAAGGGTCAAACTAACCTTGGGTTGTCGTAGAAGACTTCATGTAGATGTTGAAGATGTGGATGCTCAATGTTGATGTAGATCATCAAGAGTTGGGAGCTATCCTTTGGATTAGGGCACTTTCAATACCTACATGGGTTAGTCCCACAAGGAACAAACAAGGATATCCATAGACATAGATTGAAGTTCACAATAGATGATGTCCATGAAAGCAATGATTACCTTGTCCCTTGACTTACCAACAAGAGGGTTTGTGACTCCATGAACTAGTGCATGATGTGGAAGTTGATTGCACAAGTTGCCAAAATGAATATGAGTGAAGTATGTTGGCGGAGTCTCCCTCAAGAACTTTCTAGTTCTTCTTCTTCGGGATCCACATCATCTTGATGGGAATCCTTGGGGTTGTAGTTGAGCTTGACGAAGTAGAACTTGACGTGTCCTTGGGAAACCACTTGACCATGGCTTGAGGTGCTTCAATGAATGCATCAATCTCCTCTTGAAGCTTGTCCTTGGCTTTTAGCTTGTGGTCTTGTGGTGGAAGGTCATCTTGAGCTTGTTCCACATTGGAAGAAGTAGGATCATACTTCTCCTTTTTAGAAACAAACTGTGGAGTAGGGTATTGACCTTCTTCCCACTCAACACCTTCGGCGTTGAACTTTCGCTCAAAACCAATCCCTTGATTCTTCCGGTGTCTTCCTTGTTTGCGAACAATTTCCTCAAAGTTCTTGCTTCCGGCAAGACTCTTGTAGACACCTTTCTCTATGATTTCCTTCAATAAGCTATTCTCTTGCTCAAGTGTAACTTGGCTTGAAACATTGTTAGTGGAATCAAGAGAACTACTAGAAGTAACAACATTAGATTTAACATGGTTATTGTTACTACTAGAGGAAGAATTTTTCTTATGCTTGTCATGCTTAGTCTTAATAGGTGGCAAGAAATTAGACAAGAGAAGTCGTTTGGCAAGATATGAAGAACTCTTCTTTCGAAGATCGTCATTGATCGCTTTTAGAAACTCATGTTCTTGCTCTAGAGTGAGCTTCTCGAAGCGTAGCTTCTCATGAGATCTTAGGAGCTCTCTATGATCTTCTTGAGTTGTTTCATGAGCTAACTTAAGAGTGTTTAGTTCTTTAGTTAGACGCTCAATCTCCTTCATAGCATTGTCATTCGACTCTTCTCGACTATAAAGACTACTAGCATTTTCATCGTTACTAAGCTCACTAGATTTATCATGCAATAGCTCATCTTCACCAAGCAAGTCATCCTCATCACTATTGAAGTCAATGAATTCAGGGTGTGTTACCTTGGGGCCTTTAGCCATGAAGCATCTTCCAATTCCCTCATTTGGTGAATCAAATAAGTCGTAGGAGTTGGAGTTGGAGGATACGAGAGCAAGACCGGCAACACCTTCATCTTGACTGTAGTCGGAGTCGGAGCCGGAGACCCATTCACCTACATGAGCTTGATGTCTTCTTCTTGTGTAGCTCCTTGATGACTTGTCTTTCCTCTCCGAATCCTTGCTTCTCCGAGAGGGTCTTCGTTCATAACGATCATCTCTACTCCTTCTCCTTGGAGATTCTGATCTTCTCTTGTGGGGAGCCGTACACTCATTTGAGAAGTGTCCGGGTCTTCCACAATTGTAGCAGTTTCGATCACGACTAGAAGATCTCTTTTCATCATATGATCTAGACTTTGAGCTTCTCTCTTTGCCTCTATTCTTGTAGAATTTGTTGAAGTTCTTAACCATTAGGCTTATCTCTTCATTGGAAATTAACTTGTCACTTGAGGTTGTGGGAGCATCACTTGTAGCTTTGTAAGCACCACTTGACTTGTTGTGAAGCTCTTCCTTATCCTTAAGTGTCATCTCATGAGCAACAATTCTTCCAATGACTTCAGTTTGCTTGAGAGTCTTGTAGTTTGGCATCATTTGGATCAAAGTGCACACGGTGTCATACTTTCCATCCAAAGCTCTGAGAATCTTCTTAATGATGAATCGGTCGGTCATTTCTTCGCTTCCTAAGCCGGCAATCTCATTTGTGATGAGAGCAAGCCTAGAGTACATTTCAGCGACTCCTTCACCATCCTTCATCTTGAACTTGTCAAGTTGACCTTGAAGAATATCTAGCTTTGATTCCTTCATAGACTCGGTACCTTCGTGCATTTCAACCAAAGTATCCCAAATCTCTTTAGCATTCTCAAGACGGCTGATTTTGTTGAACTCCTCGGGACACAAAGCATTGAAGAGAATGTCACAAGCTTGAGCATTGTTTTGCAACATCTGCAACTCTTCCGGTGTAGCTTCGCGATCCGGAACTTTTCCTTCCTCGAAGAATTCACCTTGCATACCAACACAAATAATGCCCCATGCGGCTGGGTTATGACCAAGAATATGCATTTTCATTTTATGCTTCCAACTAGCAAAATTTGTACCATCAAAGTAAGGACCTCTACGATAATTACCCTCACTAGACGCCATACTCTCCTAGGTTGTGAAACCAAGCTTATGGAGTCCAATGCAATGGAAACCAAAACAATGGAGACCAAAGCTCTGGTACCACTTGTAGGATCGAATGTATGTCTAGAGGGGGGGTGATTAGACTACTTGTAAATATAAAAAATTCTGCCTTTTGATCAAGAACAGTTTTTGGCAGATTCACAATTATGATCAAGACAAGTATCACCCTACACATGCAATTCTAGAGTATAAGCAGCGGAAAGTAAATTGCACATGTAGTAAAGAGAGGTGGAGAAGATCAAACGCAATTTGGAGACGCAATGATTTTTCCCGTGGTTCCGATAGGTGGTGCTATCGTACATCCACTTTGATGGAGACTTCAACCCACGGAGGGTAACGGCTGCGCGAGTCCACGGAGGGCTCCACCCACGAAGGGTCCACGAAGAAGCAACCTTGTCTATTCCATCATGGCCTATGCCCACGGAGGGCTAGCCTTACTCGGGGTAGATCTTCACGAAGTAGGCGATCTCCTTGCCCTTACAAACTTCTTGGTTCAACTCCACATCTCGATGACGGAGGCTCCCAAGCGACACCTAACCAATCTAGGAGGCACCACCCTCCAAAAGGTAATAGATGTTGTAGATGATGATGAACTCCTTGCTCTTGTGCTTCAAATGATAATCTCCCCAAAACTCAACTCTCCTCACTGATATGGCTGTGGTGGAAGAAAGGATTGAGTGGAAAGCAACTTGGGAAGGTTAGAAATCAAGTTTCATATGGTAGGAATGGAGCAACTTGATCTCAACACAAGGGTAGGTAGTTCTCTTCTCAGAAAGTGTAAGGTAGGAGTGGTAGTTCTTTCTGATGGCTCTCTCCACGAATGAAGAGGGGGTGGAGGGGTATATATAGCCTCCACACAAAATCCAACCGTTACACACATAATTGAGCAATCTCGGTGAGACCGAAGTGAAAACTCGGTCAGACCGAAAGTTCAAATATAGTGAACGTTGGGGTTTTCGGTGGGACCGAAAATACCATCTCGGTTTGTCCGATTTGAGTCAAGATAGGAACTTGCCAGTTTCGGTGAGACCGAAATCATCAACTCGGTTATTCCGAAATGATGTCAAACGGTTACAGAAGCTTGGCAGCCCGTATTTCGGTGAGACCGAACTCAAACTCGGATTGACCGATTTTTCTAGGGTTTGGCTTATGGCTGAGGTGGTTCATCTCGGTGGGACTGAGTTTGGAAAATCGGTTGGTCCGAGATTACTTATGAGTGTGTATTGTAGTGAAAGTTGCTGATAGTTGAAGGAGATATATCACTAAGCACTTGAGCAACCAGATCATCAACACAACCTCATCCCCTTTTAATAGTATTGGCTTTTCCTATGGACTCAATGTGATCTTGGATCACTAAACCAAAAATGGAGTCTTGAGCTTTTGCCAATGCTTGCCTTAGCATTTTGAGGGGTCCACTTCTTCAGTCATTGCCATACCCATATCACTGAACTTCTCTGAAATGATTCTCAAGTAGCTATTAGTTCAATGATATATATGTTGTTATTAATTGCCAAAACCACCCGGGGATTAGTTGCACTTTCAGTATTACACAAAGAAGGAATGAAGAACACTTACCCGGACACAATCGGCCTGGCCTTGGGCATCTTCGGCACGTTTGCCCTGGCGACCGCCTCTCGACGCCTCGTGGCGGCGGTCGACAGCCGGAGCTTTTTGGGTGGGGCACCAGTCGGCCCTGATAAGGACCGCCGTTTCCCACCACCGGCTGTGCCAGATGGCCCGGCCTGCTGGCTGGTGCGGACGGGTGCCTCCTCCACCTCCTCGTCGTCATCCGGCCAGCTCTCGACGCCTTCTTCCGGCAGGGCGCCCGATGGCTGGCCCCCTCCACCCGTCACCTCTTCCTCCTCCATGGCGGCGGCCCCAAGATCGGGGTCGCTTGTATCGCTCTGGGAGCGATCCGGCTCTAGGGGCGGCCCAGCTGGTCAGAGCCCAGCGCCGGCTGGCCAGGGAAAATCTGAACAAAATATCAGGACCAGATGGCTACAGCAGCCGGACGAAAAAGAAAGAAAACAGAAGGATGAAAAGCTTACCGCGGGCGGCTGGTTGCCGCGGCTGTACGGCGGCTTGCCGAAGGCCCAGCCGGAGTCGGAGACCCTGCAACTGGAGATGTGGTTCACCAGGCGGGCCACCTCCCTGTATGGCAGGGGCTTGGTACATGTTCGGTTGGGGTCCCGGCGCTTGCTCATGTCACAGATCAGGTGAGGGCGGCGCTGAAGCGGCAGCACCCGACGCTCAGCAAACGTGAGCAGCAGATCCGCGAAGACCAAGCCCTCACTGTCTCTCAGCTCCCGGAGACGGCACAGCGCGATGGAAGCGCCTTCGGTGAGGGTGGCAGGCCGGGTCCTCCAGGAGTCACGAGGCTCAGCAGGCGGCCCCGGCACCCACTCCGGCAGGCAGATGAGATCCTGCTCGGGGTCGACGTTGGAGACGTAGAAGTATGTTTTCTGCCATTGCTTCACCGACCCCACAAGCTGTGGTGCCGGGAAGAAGTTCTTCATCCCACTGCACTTCACCGCAATGCATCCCCCGCACTGGGCGGGCACGCTTTGGACGGCGGTGCCGAGCTTCACGTAGAAGAGCTCAGTCCAGAGCTCTATGGTGGGGAGGATGCCGAGGTATGCTTCGCAGAGGACGACGAAGGATGAGAGCGTCATCACCGTGTTCGGCGTAAGGTGGTGGGGTTAGATGTGGAAGAACTCCAGGAAGGAGCGGAAGAAACTGCTCGCCGGGAGGCCAAATCCGCACGGGAAGTGCGAGTGGAAGACGACCCGCTCGCCTTGCCGCGGGGCCGGCCTGATCTCCACCACCGGCGCCAGACGCACGGCGACCCTGTTGGTCGGGGGCAGCTTCCGCGACCGCCGGAGGACGTCGACGTGCTCCTGCAGGACCTCGCTGCCGTCCCACTGGCCGTGGTGTCGGGGAGGTGCCGGAACAGACATGGTTTGAGCGGTGGCTCGCTGCGACGACGACGAGAAGAGCAAGGAAGAAGAAGGAGGATGGGAGGAGTGAGCACGAGAACGATGCCAGCCCTCTCCCCCGACCTATATATAGACCCGGGGGGCGAAGCCAAGGGGACGGGCGTGGGATTAACCGCTCCACGCCCCGCACGACCCCCGCTTTTTTCGCATCTAATCCGCGCGCATTAAATGCGCGTGGGAGGGTAATCGATTACCCCTGCCACTGTGGATCCGCGCGGGAACTGAGGCCCCGTAATGGCGGGCCCCGGCCCACTGTTACGTCCTGTCACGCGCGTGGGCTGGCAGGCCAACGCGATAGGGCGGTGACGCGTGGGAGCTGCCAATGGTCGGCGGGCCTGCTCGGCTGCCTGCTGACCAGGGGGTGCCTTCCCACCGAAGATTCTAAGACAACGGTTCAGCTGCTGGAGGCCGGCTCCATCAGCGCAGGGCCGGCTGCCAGCAGACGGATATCCACGAAAGACAAGTGAAGGACATTGGGCCTGCCTAAGGGGGGAAGCTGCTGGAACCCCTCGGTCCTCCAGCGCCCGCTGCGAAGTTCCACCAGCTTCGGGGACTACTGTCGGAGATATTGGCCATGGGTACCCTCGGCGACCACCCTTGGTATTTTAAGACAAATGACAGCCGCCTGTTCCACCGCGGCCGTCTGCTCATCGGGCCGCCTCCTAGGGTAGCATGCCCTAGGAGCCGGCTGCCAGCAGGCGGCAGGGACCCAACAGGCGGCGACACCAACACCACCAGTCAGCAGACGGTCCCATATTCCTCCCCCAGGGCGCGTGCTGGGGGACCCCCGCGCAGCAAGTGCGTGGCTACAGGTGAACATGTCCTTGGAAGATCTAAAAGGGCGTGGCTACAGTGAACGTGTACCGTATGAATATCTCCTAAGCGGCGGGTCACTGTAGCCACGCTGCTCGTGACCAAGCATCGGTCAGAGGAGGCCACGATCCCACTACTCACAAACGGCAGGGCCAGCAGGCGGCTGGCCCCATTGGTCAGCGGGTAGCTCGCGAATGAGCCACCCCTGGCAGACGGCCAGGGGAGACGGCCGCCTAGTAGCAGGCGGCAATTCTCGCCCTAGAAGTCCGAGCCTCATCAAGATGACAGGACAGGGCGTGGCGGCAGCGTACGGCGGGAGGCAGCGGCACTGTGGCCACTTCCCTCTTGACAAGGCTGTCGTCAGCAGAGGCGCATCTACAGTGAAAGACAATCACATAGAGCCCGCAGGCAGCGGGCCCCAGCAGGCAGGCGGCGAGGCCGGCGCCAGAAGACACTGACGGCTGGGAGCCACACCGTCGAGATTACCATTGCACCCCTGGGGGGTAGGCCTATATAAACCCCCCAGGGTCCTCCATGAGGAGGGGTTAGAAGGTTACGAGATTGAACCCTAGGGAAGAGATAGAAGGAGGGCTAGCCTTGTTCATCTCTCGAGGAGCAACCTTGTAGCTACCATAGTGATATCAGTCATGACGCGGAGCCCCCGCAGAGCAGGACTAGGGGTGTTATCTCCTTGGAGAGCCCCGGACCTGGGTAAGATCCGTAGGCGTCCTAAGTTTCGCTTTATCCCGCTTCCCGAGCCCGGCGACATTCTTTTGACCCCATGCATGATAAGCCATCCGTTGGCATATGTCGTTCCAAAACCCCGACATGTATCACCATCTCTTCGTCGAACTAGTGCACCTATACAATTTACCATTGTATTAGGTGTGTTGGGGACACAAGAGACTCTTTGTTATTTGGTTGCAGGTTTGCTTGAGAGAGACCATCTTCATCCTACGCCTCCCACAGAGTGATAAACCTTAGGTCATCCACTTGAGGGAAATTTGCTACTGTCCTACAAACCTCTGCACTTGGAGGCCCAACAACGTCTACAAGAAGAAGGTTGTGTAGTAGACATCAAGCTCTTTTATGGCGCCGTTGCCAGGGAGGTTAGTGCTTGAAGGTATATCTTTAGATCTTGCAATCGAATCTTTTAGTTTCTTGTTTTATCACTAGTTTAGTTTATAAAAGAAAACTACAAAAAATGGAATTAAGGTTACCTCATATGTTTCATCTTTTTAATATCTTTCGTGAAAATGATGGGAAGGAAAATTGTGCTCAAGTACTCGAAGAAGAAATACATAGAATGATTGGCACTAAATACTTGAATGATGATCATGATTGCAATGTTGTTAGTGTGAATCCTTTGAATACCCATGATTCTAATGATATGCAAATCCACAAGCTTGGGGAAGCCACGTTTGATGAAGATGATATTTTTAGTCCCCCAAGTTTTGATGAGCAAATTTATTATGATGAAAGCATGCCTCCTATATATGATGATTATTGTGATGACTTGTATGCTATTAAGAATAATGATAACCATGAAACTTGTCATCATGATTTTAATTTTCAATTGGATTATGCCTCACATGATAGTTATTTTGTTGAGTTTGCTCCCACTACTATTCATGAGAAGAAATTTGCTTATATGGAGAGTAATAAAATTTATATGCTTGGGGATCATGACAAGAATGCTTTATGTGCTGGTTATATTGTTGAATTAATTCATGATGCTACTGAAAATTATTATGAGAGAGGATCATATGCTTGTAGTAATTGCAATAATACCAAGTTTCCTCTCTATGTGCTTAAAATTTTGAAGTTGTGCTTGTTTTCCCTTCCTATGCTAGTTGATAATCGTTCCCATAAGTTGTTTGCTTACAAAATCCCTATGCATCGGAAGTGGGTTAGACTTAAATGTGCTATTCATATGCTTCATGATGCTCCCGTTATGTTTCAATTCTTATCTTTTATGTGAGCATCATCATGCCTAGCTAGGGGCGTTAAACGATAGCGCTTGTTGGGAGGCAACCCAACTTTATTTTAGTTTCTTTGTTTTTGCCTCTGTTTAGGAATAAATATTGCATCTAGCTTATGTTTAGATGTGGTTTTGTGTTTTAATTAGTGTTTGTGCCAAGTAGAACCTTTGGGAAGACTTGTGTGAAGTTTATATAATCTTGCTGTGAAAAACAGAATCGTTAGCGCTCGCTAGAATGGTCATCAGATTTTACTGGAGCGTGTTATTTAGTTGATTCTTTTTGCAGATGATTAATAGACAAATTCCCCACGTTTACCATTTTAGTTTGAATTTTTTGGAGTTACAGGAGTATGCGAAACCTGCAGATTACTACAGACTGTTCTGTTTTTGACAGATTCTGTTTTTCGTGTGTTGTTTGCTTATTTCAATGCATCTATGAGTAGTATTGGGTAATATGAATCATAGAGAAGTTGGAATACAGTAGGCTTAACACCAATATAAACAAAGAATGAGTTCATTACAGTACATTTGAGTAGTGGTTTGTTTTCTTATACTAACGGAGCTCACGAGATTTTTGTCTAAGTTTTGTGTTGTGAAGTTTTCAAGTTTTGAGTATTGCTTTGATGGACTATGGAACAAAGAGTGGCAAGAGCCTAAGCTTGGGGATTCCCATGGCACCCAAGGTAAAATTCAAGGACAACCAAAAGCCTAAGCTTGGGGATGCCCCGGGAAGGCATCCCCTCTTTCGTCTTCATCCATCGGTAACTATACTCGGAGCTATATTTTTATTCACCACATGATATGTGTTTTGCTTGGAGCGTCAATTTAGTTTATTTTGCTTTGCTTGCTGTTTGAATAATATCCCAAGATCTGAAGTTCTTAACTGTTAGAGAGTCTTCACATAGTTACATAATTATTCAACTACTCATTGATCTTCACTTATATCTTTCGGAGTAGTTTGTTGTTTGCTCTAGTGCTTCACTTATATCTTTTAGAGCACGGTGGTGATAATATTTTGAAAAAATAGATGAACTCTCATGCTTCACTTATATCCTTTTGAGAGTCTATTAAAACAGCAAGGTAATGTGCTTAGGCTATAAAACTAGTCTTCACATGATAGACATCCAATATCAATGTAGTAAAAACTTTCACACTAAGTGCATTGAATATGATGAGAAGTTGGATGCTTGATAAATGTTTTGAGATATGAGGATAGTGATATTAGAGTCATGCTAGTGGAGTTATTATTAAATTGAGAAATACTTATGTTAATGTTAGTGATTCCTGTAGCATGCACGTATGGTGAACCGCTATGTGACGAAGTTAGAGCATGAGGTATTTGTAAAGTGTCAACCTTTGTGTGGAGGTCGGGGACGCGTGATGGTTAACTCCTACCAACCTCCCCCCTAGGAGCATGCATTGATTTCTTTGTTTTGATTACTCATAGATTTTTGCAATAAGTATATGAGTTCTTATGACTAATGTTGAGCCCATGGATTATACGTACTCTCACCCTTCCACCATTGCTAGCCTCTCTTGTACCGCGCAACTTTCGCCGGTACCATACACCCACTATATATCCTTCCTCAAAATAGCCACCATATCTACCTATCATGGCATTTCCATAGCCATTCCGAGATATATTGCCATGCAACTTTCCACCGTTCCGTTCATATGACACGCATCATATTGTCAAATTGCCATGCATGATCATGTTGTTGACATCGTATTTGTGGCGAAGCCACCATGCATAATTTTTCATACATGTCACTCTTGATTCATTGCATATCCTGGTACACCGCCGAAGGCATTCATATAAGAGACATACTTTTTCTAGTATCGAGTTGTAATATCGAGTTGTAATGAAAGTGTGATGATCATCATTATTAGAGCATTGTCCCATGGGAGGAAAGGCTAAATCAATAAAGGCCCTCCACACAAAAAAAAAGAAGAAAAAAGAAAAAGCCAAAGAAAAAAGAAAGGCCCAAAAAAAGGAAAAAAAAAGAAAAAGGGACAATTGCTACTATCTTTTTCCACACTTGTGCTTCAAAGTAGCACCATGTTCTTCATGATAGAGAGTCTCATGTTTAGTCACTTTCATATACTAGTGGGAATTTTCATTATAGAACTTGGCTTGTGTATTCCAACGATGGGCTTCCTGAAATGCCCTAGGTCTTCGTGATCAAGCAAGTTGGATGCACACCCACTAGTTTCTTTTGTTGAGCTTTCATACATATTTAGCTCTAGTGCATCCGTTGCATGGCAATTCCTACTCACTCACATTGATATCTATTGATGGGCATCTCCATAGCCCGTTGATATGCCTAGTTGATGTGAGACTATCTCCCTCCTTTTGTTTTCTCCACAACCACCTATCTATTCCACCCATAGTGCTATGTCCATGGCTCACGCTCATGTATTGCGTGAAAGTTGAAAGGTTTGAAAGAATAGAGTATGAAAACAAGTGCTTGGCTGAAATCGGGGTTGTGCATGATATGAATATTTTGTGTGAGGAAGAGGGAGCATAGCCAGACTATATAATTTTGTAGGGATAACTTTCTTTAGCCATAGTATTATGAGAAGACATTATTGCTTTGTTAGTATGCTTGAAGTATTATTATTTCTTATGTCAACATAGACTTTTGTCTTGAATCTTTCAGATATGAACATTCATGCCACAATTAAGAGAATTACATTGAAAAACTATGTTGGTTAGCATTCCACATCAAAAATTCTGTTTTTATCATTTACCTACTCGAGGACGAGCAGGAATTAAGCTTGGGGATGCTTGATACGTCTCCAACGTATCTAAAAATTTTTATTGTTCCATGCTATTATATTATCCTTCTAGGATGTATTATGGGATTTTATATACACTTTTATATGATTTTTGGGACTAACCTATTAACCCAGAGCCCAGTGCCAGTTTCTGTTTTTCTCCTGTTTTAGGGTTTTACAGAAAAGGAATATCAAACGGAGTCCAATTGACGTGCCAATTTTTGATGATTTTTTCTAGACCAAAAGAAGCCCCCGAAGTAAAAGAGTTGGGCCAGGAGAGCCACGAGCTGCCCACAAGGGTGGGGGACGCGCCCTGGGCAGGGGGGGCGCCCTCCTATCTCGTGGACATCCCAGAAGCCCCCCTGACTTGTGCCCTACGCCAAAAAATTCTATAAGTACTGAAACCTTCGGAAATTAACCTAGATCGGGAGTTCCGCCGCCGAAAGCCTCTGTAGCCACCAAAAACCAATCTAGACCCCGTTTTGGCACCCTGCCGGAGGGGGGAACCCTCACCGGTGGCCATCTTCATCATCCCCGCGCTCTCCATGACGAGGAGGGAGTAGTCCACCCTCAGGGCTGAGGGTATGTACCAGTAGCTATGTGTTTGATCTCTCTCTCGTGTTCTTGAGAGGGCACGATCTTGATGTATCGCGAGCTTTGCTATTATAGTTGGATCTTATGATGCTTCTCCCCCTCTACTCTCTTTTAGTGGATTGAGTTTTCCCTTTGAAGTTATCCTATCGGATTGAGTCTTTAAGGATTTGAGAACACTTGATGTATGTCTTGCACGTGTTTATCTATGGTGACAATGGGATATCATGTGATCTACTTGATGTATGTTTTGGTGATCAACTTGCGGGTTCTGTGACCTTGGGAATCTATGCATAGGGGTTGGCACACGTTTTCTTCTTGACTTTCCGGTACAAACTTTGGGGCACTCTTTGAAGTTCTATGTGTTGGTTGAATAGATGTTTCTGACATTGTGTGATGCATATCGTATAATCATGCCCACGGATACTTGAGGTGACAATGGAGTATCTAGGTGACATTAGGGTTTTGGTTGATTTGTGTCTTAAGGTGTTATTCTAGTACGAACTCTGTGATAGATTGAACGTTACTACGGACTCTTGAATAGAATCAATAAGAAAGAATAACTTTGAGGTGGTTTTGTACCCTACCATAATCTCTTCATTTGTTCTCCGCTATTAGTTACTTTGGAGTGACTCTTTGTTGCATGTTGAGGGCTAGTAATATGATCCAATTATGTTATCCTTGTTGACAGAACTTGCACTAGTGAAAGTATGAACCCTAGGCCATGTCTACTATCATTGCAACACCGTTTATGATCACGTTTACCACTTGCTACCTTATTGTTTTTATATTTTTAGTTTAGAAAAACCTATATCTACCATCTTTATTGCACTTGTATCACCATCTCTTCGCCGAACTAGTGCACCTATACAATTTACCATTGTATTGGGTGTGTTGGGGACACAAGAGACTCTTTGTTATTTGGTTGCAGGTTTGCTTGAGAGAGACCACCTTCATCCTATGCCTCCCGCGGAGTGATAAACCTTAGGCCATCCACTTGAGGGAAATTTGCTACTGTCCTACAAACCTCTGCACTTGGAGGCCCAACAACGTCTACAAGAAGAAGGTTGTGTAGTAGACATCATTTACCATAGACCTTCGGGTCCATAGTTATTAGCTAGATGGCTTCTTCTCCCTTTTTGTATCTCAATACCAAGTTCTCCTAGGTCTTCGAGGAGATCTATTCGGTGTAATCTTTTTGCGGTGTGTTTGTCGAGATCCGATGAATTGTGGGTTTATGATCAAGATTATCTACGAGAAATATTTGGTTCTTTTCTGAATTCTTTTATGTATGATTATAATATCCTTGCAAGTCTCTTTGAATTATTTGTTTGGTTTGGCCTACTAGATCTATAGTTCTTGCAATGGGAGAAGTGCTTGGCTTTGGGTTCAGTCTTGCGGTGTCCTTTCCCAGTGACAGCAGGGGAAGCAACGCATGTATTGTATTATTGCCATCGAGGATAAAAATATGGGGTTTATATCATATTCCTTGAGTTTATCCCTCTACATCATGTCATCTTTCTTAAAGCATTACTCTGTTCTTATGAACTTAATACTCTAGATGCATGCTGGATAGCGGTCGATGTGTGGAGATAATAGTAGATGCAGAATCGTTTCGGTCTACTTGTCACGGATGTGATGCCTATATATTGTGATCATGCCTAGATATTCTCATAATTATTCACTTTTCTATCAATTGCTCGATAGTAATTCGTTCATCCACCGTAGAATTCTGCTATAATGAGAGAATCCACTAGTGAAACCTATGGCCCCCGGGTCTATTCTCAACATATTAATCTACCATCTACTTTACTTTGTTGTTTTTACTTTCTGTTCTTATATCCAAAATACCAAAAATATCAAACTATCCTATCTATCAGATCTCACTTTCGTAAGTGACCGTAAAGGGATTGACAACCCCTTATCGCGTTGGCTGCGAAGTTCTTATTTGTTTGTGCAGTTGCGAGGGACTCGCGCGTGGTCTCCTACTGGATTGATACATTGGTTCTCAAAAACTGAGGGAAATACTTACGCTACTGTGCTGCATCACCCTTTCCTCTTTGAGGGAATACAACGCAAGCTCGAGGAGTAGCAAGAAGAATTTCTGGCGCTGTTGCCGAGGAGGCTTACGCAATAGTAATATACCAAGTACCTATCACAAACCCTTATCCTTTGCATTACATTATTTGCCTCTCGTTTTCCTCTCCCCCACTTCACCCTTGCCGTTTTATTTGCCCTTCTTTTTGCCGTGTGTTTACCGTTCGCCTGCTTCTTGTTTGCTCGTGTGTTGGATTGCTTGCTTGTCACTATGGCTAGCACACCTATCATTATCAATACTCCCGAGAGTGAGGTTCTTAATTTTAAACAAAGGGAGGAGGAAAATATAAAATATGCCTGGTATAGAATTTGCAATGCCCAAAATAGATCTATTAGGAAGCTTTCCACTTCCGTGCTTCTTCGCAATTTTTATGTTGGTATAACTCCGTGGAATAGATATACTCTAGATACCATTACCGGAGGGAACTTCTTGGGTAGCCATACTTTTGATTCTTATAATGGTATGACTGAATTATTTGGCTCACCACCTCTTATGGTCAATGGGACTGTTTTCACTCTGGAGCATGTTATGCAAAGGCTTGAAATCATTGAAAACAAAGTTGCTACTGTAGAGTTGGTTGAGAATTTGGATAGGAAGATCCAGAACCAAATTACCGAATATGGATCCAAGGTAGGAGTTATTCTGATTTTTTTAAAGAGAAGGAACCCATACTAATGTAGGGTCTGCTCTTTCTGCTATGAAAACTACTTTGAATCCTTCTACCACAAAATTGTCTAAGTTCATGTATGTTCCTAAAAATAAGGGTGGACCATCTAGTAAGGAAATCGCGGATCTTAAATATATAAGTGTTCATCCCAACTTTATCACTTTCGCAAGAGAACCTTTTGATACAAATGAATTTCTTGATTTCTTGCCAAAAAGTTTGATTATCAATAGGAATAAAGAAGTTCCTAAGAATTATAAATGCTTGATTGAAGAATTGCCTTCCAAAGATGGAAATACCTAGATCTATCCTTGTATCATGCCTAGCTAGGGGCATTAAACGATAGCGCTTGTTGGGAGGCAACCCAATTTTATTTTCTTTGTTTTTGCTTCTGTTTAGGAATAAATATTGCATCTAGCTTCTGTTTAGATGTGGTTTTGTGTTTTAGTTAGTGTTTGTGCCAAGTAGAACCTTTGGGAAGACTTGTGTGAAGTTTATACGATCTTGCTATAAAAAAAACAAAAACGTTAGCGCT
The DNA here is from genome assembly GCA_902687465.1 of Secale cereale. Lineage (NCBI taxonomy): Eukaryota > Viridiplantae > Streptophyta > Magnoliopsida > Poales > Poaceae > Secale > Secale cereale. The sequence goes on from LR738713.1 coordinate 738,376,169, forward strand.
CACGAGAATAGTCACCAGATTTTACTAGAGAGTGTTATTTAGTTGATTCTTTTTGCAGATGATTAATAGAAAAATTCCTAATGTTTACCAATTTATTCAAAAAAAATGGAGTTACAGGAGTATGCGAAACCTGCAGATTACTACACACTGTTCTGTTTTTGACAGATGTTGTTTTTCGTGTGTTGTTTGCTTATTTTGATGAATCTATGAGTAGTATTGGGGAGTGTGAATCATAGAGAAATTGGAATACAGTAGGTTTAACACCAATATAAACAAAGAATGAGTTTGTTACAGTACCTTTGGGCGGTGGTTTGTTTTCTTATACTAACGGAGCTTAGGAGATTTTATGCTAAGTTTTGTGTTGTGAAGTTTTCAAGTTTTGAGTATGGCTTTGATGGACTATAGAACAAAGAGTGGCAAGAGCCTAAGCTTGGGGATGCCCAAGGCACCCCAAGGTAAAATTCAAGGACAACCAAAAGCCTAAGCTTGGGGATGCCCTGGGAAGGCATCCCCTCTTTCGTCTTCATCTATCGGTAACTATACTCGGGACTATATTTTTATTCACCACATGATATGTGTTTTGCTTGGAGCGTCATGTATGATTTGAGTCTTTGCTTGTTAGTTTTCCACAATCATCCTTGCTGGACACACCTTCTTGAGAGAGATAAATATGATCTAGAATTTGTTAGAATACTCCTTGTGCTTCACTTATATCCTTTGAGCTAGATAGTTTTGCTCTAGTGCTTCACTTATATCTTTTAGAGCACGGTGGTGATTTTATTTTGTAGAAATTGTTGATCTCACATGATTCACTTATATCCTTTTGAGAGTCTTTTAGAACAGCATGTTAATGTGCTTTGGTTATAAAACTAGTCCTAATATGATAGGCATCCAAGATTGATATAGTAAAAACTTTCATATACAGTGCATTGAATATGATGATAAGTTTGATACTTGATGATTCTTTTGAGATATGGGGATGGTGATATTAGAGTCATGCTAGTGGGTTAATTATGAATTTGAGGAGTACTCGTGTTAAAGTTTGTGATTCTCATAAAATGCACGTATGGTGAACCGCTATGTGACGAAGTTGGAGCATGAGGTATTTATTGAGTGCCAACCTTTGTGTGGAGGTCGGGGGCGCGCGATGGTTAACTCCTACTAAGCTCCCCCTAGGAGCATGCGTTGATTGCTTTGTTTTGATGACTCGTAAATTTTTGCAATAAGTATATGAGTTCTTTATGACTAATGTTGAGTCCATGGATTATACGCACTCTCACCCTTCCACCATTGCTAGCCTCTCTTGTACCGCGCAACTCTCGCCGGTACCATACACCCACCATATACCTTCCTCAAAACAGCCACCATATCTACCTATCATGGCATTTCCATAGCCATTCCGAGATATATTGCCATGCAACTTTCCACCGTTCCATTTGTTATGACACACTTCATCATTATCATATTGCCATGCATGATCATGTAGTTGACATCGTATTTGTGGCAAAGCCACCATGCATAATTTTCATACATGTCACTCTTGATTCATTGCACATCCCGGTACACCATCGGAGGCATTCATATAGAGTCATACTTTGTTCTAGTATCGAGTTGTAAATCAATATAAGTGTGATGATCATCATTATTAGAGCATTGTCCCAAAGAAAAAAAAGAAAAAAAAGGAAAGGCCAAAGAAAAAAAAGGCCCCCAAAAAAGGGACAATGCTACTATGTTTTTCCACACTTGTGCTTCGAAGTAGCACCATGTTCTTCATGATAAAGAGTCTCATGTTTAGTCACTTTCATATACTAGTGGGAATTTTCATTATAGAACTTGGCTTGTATATTCCAACGACGGGCTTCCTCAAATATCCTAGGTCTTCATGAGCAAGCAAGTTGGATGCACACCCACTTAGTTTCTTTTGTTGCGCTTTCATACATTTATAGCTCTAGTGCATCCGTTGCATGACAATCCCTACTCACTCACATTGATATATATCGATGGGCATCTCCATAGCCCGTTGATACGCCTAGTTGATGTGAGACTATCTTCCTCCTTTTTGTCTTCTCCACAACCATCACTCTATTCCACCTATAGTGCTATATCCATGGCTCGCGCTCATGTATTGCGTGAAAATTGAAAGGTTTGAAAAAAATTGAATATGAAAACAATTGCTTGGATGAAATCGGGGTTGTGCATGATATGAATATTTTGTGTGATGAAGAGGGAGCATAGCCAGACTATATGATTTTGTAGGGATAACTTTCTTTGGCCATGTTATTTTGAGAAGACATGATTGCTTTGTTAGTATGCTTGAAGTATTATTATTTCTTATGTCAATATAGACTTTTGTCTTGAATCTTTCGGATCTGCACTTTCATGCCACAATAAATAAAGTACATTGAAAATTATGTTGGTTAGCATTCCACATCAAAAATTCTGTTTTTATCATTTATCTACTCGAGGACGAGCAGGAATTACGCTTGGGGATGCTTGATACGTCTCCAACGTATCTATAATTTTTTATTGTTCCGTGCTATTATATTATCCTTCTAGGATGTTTTATGGGCTTTATCATACACTTTTATATTATTTTTGGGACTAACGTATTAACCCAAAGGCCAGGTGCAGATTGATGTGTTTTGCCTATTTCAGGGTTTCGCAGAAAAGGAATATCAAACGGAGTCCAAACGGAATGAAACCTTCGCGAGAGTTATTTTTGGAACAATATCAACACAGAAGACTTGGAGTACACGCGAGGGAACGAAGGAGGCGGCCACGAGGGTCCAGGTCGCGCCCCCTCCTACAGGGCGCGCCTCCCACGGTCCCACCCTCGTGGGCCCCCTCTGGCTCCCCCGATGCCCTCCTTCTTCCTATATATATCCATGTACCCTGAAAACATCAAGGCAACAGAAAAAACCCTAATTCCACCGCCACAACCTTCTATTCCCGTGAGATCCCATCTTGGGGCCTGCTCCGGAGCTCCGTCGGAGGGGGTATCTTCCACGGAGTGCTTCTACATCAACACTGTTGCCTCACCATGAGTTGTGAGTAGTTTACCACAGACCTTCGGGTCCATAGTTATTATCTAGATGGCTTCTTCTCTCTTTTTGGATCTCAATACCAAGTTCTCCTCGGTCTTCGATGAGATCTATTCGATGTAATCTTTTTGCGGTGTGTTTGTCGAGATCCGATGAATTGTGGGTTTATGATCAAGATTATCTACGAGAAATATTTGGTTCTTTTCTGAATTCTTTTATGTATGATTATAATATCCTTGCAAGTCTCTTCGAATTATTGGTTTGGTTTGGCCTACTAGATCTATAGTTCTTGCAATGGGAGAAGTGCTTGGCTTTCGGTTCAATCTTGCGGTGTCCTTTCCCAGTGACAGCAGGGGTAGCAAGGCATGTATTGTATTGTTGCCATCGAGGATAAGAAGATGGGGTTTATATCATATTGCTTGAGTTTATCCCTCTACATCATGTCATCTTGCTTAAAGCATTACTCTATTCTTATGAACTTAATACTCTAGATGCATGCTGGATAGCAGTCGATGTGTGGAGTAATAGTAGTAGATGCAGAATCGTTTCGGTCTACTTGTCACGGATGTGATGCCTATATATAATGATCATGCCTAGATAGTCTCATAATTATTCACTTTTCTATCAATTGCTCGACAGTAATTCGTTCACCCACCGTAGAATTCTGCTATCATGAGAGAAGCCACTAGTGAAACCTATGGCCCCCAGGTCTATTCTCAACATATTAATCTACCATCTACTTTACTTTGTTGTTTTTACTTTCTGTTCTTATATGCAAAATACCAAAAAGATCAAACTATCCTATCTATCAGATCTCACTTTCGTTAGTAACCGTAAAGGGATTGGCAACCCCTTATCGCGTTGGCTGTGAAGTTCTTATTTGTTTGTGCATGTGCGAGGGACTGATACGTCCAAAACGTATCTATAATTTCTGCTTGCTCCATGCCTCTTTTGGGTGATATTGCTATGATATTTATACACTTCCATACACTTTTGATCATATTTGGACTAACATATTAACTCAGTGCACCCCAGTGCCAGTTTCTGTTTTCTGCTGTTTTTGTATTTCAGTTTTTCCCATTACGAGAACTGCTAGAAAAATCCCGGAAAAATTATATAAAAAATCAGCGTTCCAGAAGGTTCCCGGTAGCCAAAGTACAGCCGGGGGGGCCACCAGGGCTCCAGGCGCCCTGGTGGCGGCCCCCCCTGGGCCGCGCCGGGGGGGCGCCTGGGCCCCCCGAGCCTCGTCTGGTGCCCCCCTTTGGAATATATTTAGACCGTCTCCCAAAACCCTCGAGACGAAAACCCTTTTTCGCGATCTCATCTATGTTCTGCCGCCGCCGCCGCTTCCAAGATCGGGAGCACCAGGAGAACTCTTCCCGGCACCCTGCCGGAGGGGAGGATCACCACCGGGAGCTTCTCCACCACCATGGACGCCTCCCGGATGAGTTGTGAGTAGTCTCCCTTGGACCATGGGTCCATGACCAGTAGCTATGTGATGTTCTCCTCCCGTTCTTGTGCTTCACTAATTAGTCCTCGTGAGCTGCCCTACATGATCAAGGCACATATGTAATCCTTATGTTGTTGCTATGATGAGTTTGCTGGGATCCGATGGATTATGAGATTATGTTCAGATTGTGTTTGAGTAATATATTTGATTCACCTCTTTTATATTTATGTTCGTAAGTAATTCTTGCATGTTCTCCGTTGTTATTTATTGCTTTGGCCAAGTAGTAGGTAGTGACTCCAAGAGGGAACGTTATGCTTGATTGTGGGTTCATGCCCCTCGATGACTAGCTTGAGTGACAGAAACATGAGTCTAGGGGATGTGTTGTTGCCACAAGGGGGAAAACAACGGTGCTTGTGCCCGCGGGTGCAAGGATTTTTTACTTTACGCAAAGTTCTTTTAATGCAGTTGTCTGTTGCTTTGAGTTTACACTATCGGTGGGACTCGCAACTTAATACCAGCGAGATGTTCTGGATAGATATCTCAAGGTGGATGATTAGTAGTAGATGCAGATGGATTTCGGTCTACTTACCTCGGCGTACCGCCCATGCTTTGAACCTCTACCTTTCTTGCAACTTAGTCAGCATTGGTTTGCGCACATGGTCCTGTCAATTGCCCAGCTGTGATTCGTTTACCTCACATAGCTGTTTTATCGTCTTTTGGGAGAGAGACATCACTAGTGAACATCATGAGACTCCGGTCCATATTACCATCATTGATCACATCCACTATTTACTTTCCCGCTTTTACTTACTATTGCAATTATACCTATCACTATTATCACTTGCGTTTGATCCTTTGTAAACTACAAGGCCGGAGGGATTGACAACCTCTTTGTACTCGTTGGGAGCAAAGTTATTTGTATCTGTGTGCAGGTCCACGTTGATTGCTAAATATCTGGCGCCGTTAGCAGTTGGCACCTTCTTGTTGAAACTGGGAGTCTCAGGGAAATCGATCCTTGGTATTGCCAAGGGAAAACTTCCGCTACACTGCATCTCAAACCTTCCACTTGGGGTAACCAACGAGGGGCGAGAAGCCATCAAGCAAAGTTTTCTGGCGCCGTTGCCGGGGACTCCACTCTTCAGGATAGGGGAGTTGCACGCTATCTTTTACCTTTGCTTTTCAGTCTTGTTAGTTTACCTTTCAGTTTTGCTTTAGTATCTTTTATCGAAAATCACAAAAATAGTTATCTTGCTTGCTTGCTACTATGGGTTCCACCGAGAACACCAAGTTGTGTGACTTCACTAGTCACAACAACGATGACTTTATCTGCACACCTATCACTACACCTGCCACTTCAGCACCTTCGTACGAAATTAAACCTGCTTTACTGAACTTAGTCATGAAAGATCAATTCTCCGGTGCTGGAGATGATGCTGCTTTACACTTGAACAACTTTGTTGAACTTTGTGATATGCAAAAGTACCAAGAAATAGATGGTAATATTGTTAAGCTTAAGCTTTTTCCTTTCTCTTTGAGAGGAGGAGCTAAAATTTGGTTTCAGTCTTTGCCTAGAAATAGCATAGATTCATGGGACAAGTGCAAAGATGCTTTTATTGGAAAATACTATCCACCTGCTAAAATTATCCAACTAAGAAGTAACATAATGAATTTTAAACAATTGGATAATGAACACGTTGCCCAAGCTTGGGAACGTATGAAATCTCCTATCAAGAACTGCCCAACTCATGGTTTGACTACTTGGATGGTTATCCAAACTTTTTATGCAGGCTTGAACTTTACCTCGCGAAACTTGTTAGATTCGGCCGCGGGAGGAACCTTTATGTCAACTACACTTGGTGCTGCCACAAAGCTTCTCGATGAGATGATGACCAACTATTCCCAATGGCACACCGAACGCGCTCCAACAGGTAGGAAGGTAAACTCTGTCGAGGAGATTTCCTCCCTAAATGAAAAAGTTGACTTAATTATGTCTCTACTTTCGAAGCAATCTTCTGTTGATCCTCGTGATGTTCCTTTAAATTCTTTGATTGCTCAAGAACAAGTAGATGTGAACTTCATCTCTAGAAACAATTTTAATAACAATGCTTATAGGAGTAATTTTGGTAGCAATCCTAGACCGTTCCCCTCTAATTCTTATGGGAACAACAATGCTTATCCTAGCACCAAGAACTCCACTACTGAACTAGAGATTATGCTTAAAGATTTCATCACTACCCAAAAAGCTTTTAATAATAGTGTAGAAGAAAAACTAAACAAACTAGGTGATCTCTCTTTGAAGGTAGACAATTTAGCCAATGAAGTTGAATTGCTTAAAATTAAAACTTCTCCTCTTGAGGAGAGGAAGGTCACTCCTATTAATGCTATTCAAGTGCGGATTAATGAAAATATTAGGATGATGGCTAAACTTAAAGAGAGATGGGCTAGAGAAAGGGAGGAAGAAGATAGAATTAAGAGCCTTCCTACCCACCACACTATTGCTACTATCCAAGTTGTTGAGGATATCCAAACTCTTAGCACCCAATGCACTCCTGGTCCCGATGGACCTATTAATGGTGATGTTATGACTATAGAAACTACCAAAAAAGTGAACCTAAAGGACACCACTACCACCTTACTTGATGGTAGTGACCTTGATTTTGACAATTGCACTCTTACCGAAGTTATTGATTTCCTTCACAAGATGTCTAAAGATCCCCGCACTAGCACGATTAACCTTGCCTTCACAGAGCATATCACTAATGCTCTTATCAAAGCTAGGGAGGAGAAACTTAGAGTAGAAGCCTCCATACCTAGAAAGCTAGAAGATGGTTGGGATCCTATGATAAAAATTAAGTTGAATAACTTCTCTTGCTATGCTTTATGTGATGTTGGTGCTAGTACCTCTGTTATGCCCAAAAGAATATATGATATGCTTAAATTGAAACCTTTTGATTCTTGTTCTTTTGGTGTTCGTCTCGTTGATTCTTCCATAAAGAAACCTTTGGGGAGGATTGACGATGTTCTTATCATTGTCAATGACAACTATGTTCCCGTTGATTTTACTATTATGGATATTGAATGTGAACCTTCTTGTCCAATTATTTTGGGACGTCCTTTTCTATGCACCGTTGGTGCTATCATTGACATGAAAGAGGGTAATATAAAATTCCAGTTTCCTCTCAAGAAAGGGATGGAACACTTCCCTCGAAAGTAGATTAAGTTACCTTTTGAGTCCGCTATACGGGCTAGCTATTCTTTTACTCTTGATAAAACTTGATCTCTTTGCATTATGCCTAGCTTAAAGGCATAAAAGAAAGCGCTTTTGGGAGGAAGCCCAATTAATAAATTTTATTTTGTTTTTGTTGTGTCTTGATGTTGTTACTACTGTAGCATCATTATTGTATCTTTGTTTTTCAATTTTGTGCCAAGTATAGCCTCTGATTGCAAGAAAGTTCAAAAGTTGTGACGTGCTGTCCAGGAAACAGATTCTGTCCTTGGATAGAAAAATTCGTATAAAATCACCAGATCATCTTTTTGGTCTGAATTTTTTCGACAACGTGCTCTATATAATTGTCTTTCGTGCGTCTGTTCTGAGTTTTTTGATTAGAGTTGCAGAAGTGCCCCGGAAAAATCATTTACTACTTGATGTTCTGTTTTTCACAGATTCTGTCCTATTTTGCCTTTCCTTCATTTTGCAGACCTAGAGCTTTCTTTTCCTTTGCAAAAACCTTTTGGAAATCTTGAGAAACAGTAGAACTTCAAGAATATCTTTATTTCCAGCAAGGAACAATTATTTTATTATGGGTACTAACCTCACTAATCAGATTATGATGAGTTATGTATGAATGGAGTTTTCAAGTGTGCGAGGGAAGATGATAATTGAAAAGATCCAGGAGTGTCAAACGCTCAAGCTTGGGGATGCCCCCATGCACCCCCAAGAAATATTCAAGGAGACTCAAGCGTCTAAGCTTGGGGATGCCTCCGTGCATCCCCTTCTCCATCAACATTATCAGTTCGTCTTTCGTTCCACTATATTTTAATCACTTCATGTGTTATGTGCTATGCTTGGAGCGTCTTGCTTTTAGTTTTCCTTTTTAGTTTTCTTTTAGCTTTTCATAACGAGTCGGAACTCAGCTTTCTTGATGTGGGAGAGAAACACGCTCCACTTCTACCTAGAACATAACATAGAATTTTCATGTCTATCCTTGCTGTGTGTGTTCTTTGTCTTTTAATAGCTACTAGCATGCTTAGCTCTTAGTATTCATGCTTATCTTTTTAAAGAGCTTTTGTTTAGTTGGTTGCTTGAACTCTCTTTAGTTATCATGTTTATCTTATTAAGAGAGTTTGCTTCTGTTGCATTGGTTGATATGTCTATAATAAAGATGCTACGTGCATAATGGCGCTTAGTAGTTCATGTTTTCTTATGGTTAGTCTCAAATAGCTGGGGGGTTCCCAATTTGTTATTGGAGTACCAACATGATTTGTTTGACTATGATGTGGTATGGTTTAGTAATATCTTCCTTCGAGAATTTATTTTGATTGACTTGGCGTATGCTCACGCATATTTAAGACTGTAAAGAAAGTCTGTCAAGCCTTGATGATCTTTTGTTTCTAAGTAGCGATATAACTTCCATGCCTGATTCAATGTTGCTTTGTCGATCTGCATGATTATGACCGTCATTGCTCTCTTAGTTGGTCGCTCCCAGTCTTTTGCTAACCTCCACCTGTACTAAGCGGACTGACTGCTTGTGCATCCAAATTCATTTATACCAGTTATGCCATATGAGTCCCCTTCCTACATGGTATTTACCTGCCATTCCTAACGGAGACTTGCATGTACCATCTCGAAATTATTCAAAGAAAAGAGCTTCACCCCGGGATTGCATGTATAATGTGCAAACCCATAATACGAGAAGGAACTGGCATTGAGTGCGCCCGGCTCAAAATTAATATAACAAACAAACCCTCCTTCACGCTTTGTTCATGAGAAATCAGAAAACTTTGGCAGTGATAAACAAAGGAGATTAAGAGGATGTGATCGTCCTCATTCGGGAGCCGTTCCTCGAAACTTGTCCATCTCAAGAAGTGATTGAGTTATCTGCTAGCATTCGTTGACGAAACATGCATGATCTAAAAAAAATATTACCTCTGTTTTAAAACCAAGAGCTCTGGTACATGTTTTGTCTTTGTTTCCGACTACGGGTTTTCAACCTTGCCAACAAAAGCCACGGTTCGAGAGTCTCCACCTTCTTTTAAAAGCACCAACTACTGAGAGCATGATTGTCATTCTGAGTGTAATGTGCATTGTCCCAAAGTAGCATTGTCTTTTGCATGATTGTGATATCGTTTATTCTGAAATCATTGTATCTAGTCGTCACTTAAACCTTGGAGGTGCTCGTGCATTTATGTTTTGCTTCACTAAAGGGGGCAAGCGAGATATCACTTTATCATATTTGCACACCATGTTCATTACAAATCTATTTGATGTTTCAGTATCATATTGTAAAACTTTCAGTTCTTTGTGATTTTCTCATGAGGCAACTTAATTACTATAGATTCATTGTCTCAGTAACTTTTGTCATATGACTATGAAAAAGTCCTATATGGTTAATAGCATGTCACCACAGAAATTATTCTTGTTATCATTTACCTACTCGAGGACGAGCAGGAATTAAGCTTGGGGATGTTGATACGTCCAAAACGTATCTATAATTTCTGCTTGCTCCATGCCTCTTTTGGGTGATATTGCTATGATATGTATACACTTCTATACACTTTTGATCATATTTGGACTAACATATTAACTCAGTGCACCCCAGTGCCAGTTTCTGTTTTCTGCTGTTTTTGTATTTCAGTTCTTCCCATTACGAGAACTGCCAGAAAAATCACGGAAAAATTATATAAAAAATCAGCGTTCCAGAAGGTTCCCGGTAGCCAAAGTACAGCCGGGGGGGCCACCAGGGCTCCAGGCGCCCTGGTGGCGCCCCCCCCCCCCTGGGCCGCGCCGGGGGGGCGCCTGGGCCCCCCGAGCCTCGTCTGGTGCCCCCCTTTGGCATATATTTAGACCGTCTCCCAAAACCCTCGAGACGAAAACCCTTTTTCGCGATCTCATCTCTGTTCCGCCGCCGCCGCCGCCGCTTCCAAGATCGGGAGCACCAGGAGAACTCTTCCCGGTACCCTGCCGGAGGGGAGGATCACCACCGGGAGCTTCTCCACCACCATGGACGCCTCCCGGATGAGTTGTGAGTAGTCTCCCTTGGACCATGGGTCCATGACCAGTAGCTATGTGATGTTCTCCTCCCGTTCTTGTGCTTCACTAATTAGTCCTCGTGAGCTGCCCTACATGATCGAGGCACATATGTAATACTTATGCTGTTGCTATGATGAGTTTGCTGGGATCCGATGGATTATGAGATTATGTTCAAATTGTGTTTGAGTAATATATTTGATTCACCTCTTTTATATTTATGTTCGTAAGTAATTCTTGCATGTTCTCCATTGTTATTTATTGCTTTGGCCAAGTAGTAGGTAGTGACTCCAAGAGGGAACGTTATGCTTGATTGTGGGTTCATGCCCCTCGATGACTAGCTTGAGTGACAGAAACATGAGTCTAGGGGATGTGTTGTTGCCACAAGGGGGAAAACAACGGTGCTTGTGCCCGCAGGTGCAAGGATTGTTTACTTTACGCAAAGTTCTTTTAATGCAGTTGTCTGTTGCTTTGAGTTTACACTATGGGTGGGACTCGCAACTTAATACCAGCGAGATGTTCTGGATAGATTTCTCAAGGTGGATGATTAGTAGTAGATGCAGATGGATTTCGGTCTACTTACCTCGGCGTACCGCCCATGCTTTGAACATCTACCTTTCTTGCAACTTAGTCAGCATTGGTTTGCGCACATGGTCCTGTCAATTGCCCAGCTGTAATTTGTTTACCTCACATAGCTGTTTTATCGTCTTTTGGGAGAGAGACATCACTAGTGAACATCATGAGACTCCGGTCCATATTACCATCATTGATCACATCCGCTATTTACTTTCCCGCTTTTACTTACTATTGCAATTATACCTATCACTATTATCACTTGCGTTTGATCCTTTGTAAACTACAAGGCCGGAGGGATTGACAACCTCTCTGTACTTGTTGGGAGCAAAGTTATTTGTATCTGTGTGCAGGTCCACGTTGATTGCTAAATATCTGGCGCCGTTAGCAGTTGACACCTTCTTGTTGAAACTGGGAGTCTCAGGGAAATCGATCCTTGGTATTGCCAAGGGAAAACTTCTGCTACACTGCATCTCAAACCTTCCACTTGGGGTAACCAACGAGGGGTGAGAAGCCATCAGGGACTCGCGCGTGGTCTCCTACTGGATTGATACCTTGGTTCTCAAAAACTGAGGGAAATACTTACGCTACTGTGCTGCATCACCCTTTCCTCTTCGAGAGAATAAAATGCAAGCTTGAGAAATAGCACTAATACTTACAAATATTCTTTGTCTCCCCTTGTGTCGAATCTATAAATTTAAGTTGAATACTCTACCCTCGAAAACTGTTGTGACCCCCTATACTTGTTGGTTATCAACCACCTCGGTAGCCTATCACGGTGACATTTCTCCTATAACTGAGAGGACCATGGTGGCCTATCCATCCCCGCCTGCGACAAGGACTACAAAAAAAGACACATCCGTGACATTATGGGTCGAACGAACAAAATTTTGTCATGGTTATGACACTTCTATGACGATAGTTGTGACAAAAACACGTATCATCGTAGATTTGATGGGTTCCTACTTTTATGACAAAAAATCATGACAGAAAATGGGATTTTCGTCCTAAGCGGGCCAGAGACACACATGCATGACATTCTTTGGGGCGTCCATAACGGAAAAAATCGTGGTAGAAGCAAGGGCGAGGAAAATTTCGGGGAGTTCCCGGTTACGGTGGGTGGTCGGGGCCGAGCGATGCACTATGGTTTGCGTGTTTCTCTCGTATACGTACATGCATGTGTGTGAGGCGTTGGGCTTTAACTAAACCCGAGCGAGGCGTTCGCTTACTGAACTCGAGCAATTGCACTAGCTACGTTACTGAACCCGAGTGATCGATCCCTTGGGTGTTAACTGAACCCGAGCAATTCCTTCGCTGCTGACTAAACCCGAGCGATTCCTTCGCTAGTGCTAGTAACTGAATACGAGCGATCGATCGCTGCTGCTGCTTACTACAGCTGATAGAGCCCTTGTGCAAGACGATAGACTGCCGGCTGGTGTTGGGTTGCCTCTTGATGTTGGGTAGGCCATGTTGCCTTCTGAGCAACTGGTGGCCCCCCTTTGGTGGAGCTTCATTCCAGTATTTTTTTATTCGATAAAAGATCCCCACAAAGTTTCGTCCAATTCCGAGAACTTTTATTTCTGCACAAAAACAACCCCATGGTAGTTCTGCTGAAAACAACATTAGTTCGGGTTAGTTTCATTCAAATCGTGACAAATATAATCCAAAAAAGAGCAAAAGTGTTTGGAAAATTAGATACTTTGGAGACGTACCAACTCCCTGAAGCTTAACTCGTTACTTGTCCTCAAGCAGTTCAGTTGATAAACTGAAAGTGACAAATAATTCTTAAACCAACTCTTTTGTTTCTACCTTAACTAGTAACCATGTTTTTAGCAAAGATCGTGAACTAACTTGATACGTCTCCAACGTATCTATAGTTTTTGATTGTTCCATGCTATTATATATTCTGTTTTGGATGTTTAATGGGCTTTATTATACACTTTTATATTATTTTTGGGACTAACCTACTGTGACGACCCCGGCCCGACCGTGCACTAATCATACACGCAAATGCACACGATCAAGCCTAAGGACTCACGTGAAGGAATCACAGCACAACTCTAAAACATAAATAAATACATACAAGTTATATATTACAAGCCAGGGGCCTCGAGGGCTCGAATACATAACAAGTGTAACACACATAGTCAGCGGAAGCGTTAGGTATCTGGGTACAGATACAACACAGTAGAAGATAGGCCTGTTACACAGGCGGGGCAAAAGAAAAAGCTACGATCGAAAAGGCGCAGGCCTCCTGCCTGGGACCTCCGATCCTACTCCTGGTCGTCGTCCGCCGGCTCCTCGTAGAAGTACTCGCCGGCCGGGTAGTAGTAGTAGCCAGCCTCGGGCTGGTAGTAGTAGTCGTCAACGGGGGCTGCAGGCACCATGGCTCCGTCGTCTGGTTTATCATGCGGGTAGGACAAAAGAGGAAGCAAAGCAACCGTGAGTACTCATCCAAAGTACTCAGCAAGACTTACATCAGATCTATACTAGCAATGCATTATTTTCAAAGGAGGCTTTATGTGGGTGGACTAGACTGCAGAAAGCCAGAGTAGAGAGGGGAAAAGCCTAGTCCTGACGAAGACTAGCATCTTCAGCGTCTTGCAGCAAATAGAGGGGTTCAGAGTAGTATATCATAATGTAAAGTGTTTGTAGCAATATCCACCATATATCTTAAGGCACCAGTTCTAGTTGTACCGAAGTGGATACAACTCCGAGTGTCCGTTACCGTAGGACAGGCTATCGATAGATGTTTTCTTCCCTGCAGGGGTGCACCAAGTTACCCACCACGCTCGCTTAACTCCGGCCGGACACACCATCAGGTCGTGCCCGCGCTCGGCCAAACAATACGACGCAACCCGACCGGATACCGCCAGAGAGGATCGAGCACGCCGGACTAAACCTATGCCCCCGGGGGTCGGGGCCATCGCCCCGGACGCTCCGCACGTTGCGAGGCCGTTCGGTAGCAGACCTAGCAACCCCTTATACAAGCACGCAGTTGCATCCTAAGTCCAATCCGAACGGACCGCTCAATCGCTGACGTCGTGACGACTCCGGCTGATGTATACGACGCAGAGCACCCACTCACACCCACGTGGTGGTTAGTGCTATCGGACCCGGAGGCCCCTCGGATTAAATATCCAAATCGCTTAGTGGATTTGGAGCGCGCGGTAACGAGCGTTGCCACCACACCGGTGGCCACGACGTCCCGTCTCGAAGACTTGTGACAAGGACCTTACGGACCGGCCACGCTTCGTAGTTATCTCGCGGGTACCCTCTCTGGTCACCCGACTC
>LR738713.1:738391255-738432300 GCA_902687465.1 Secale cereale
GGGGGGTGTGCGGTGATGTGAAGAAGGTCAGGGGAAGGGGGCTCGATCGGTTGATCGAGGCAAGGGTACTATGCGAGGCAACTACGAGAAAGCGGGACCACAGCAGTGCTACCCAACCTATACTAAGCAGTTTATGAATAAAGACAGGTATCAACAGTTTAGCAAAAACAGGTTATGCAACAGTAATAGGAGCAGTAGCAGTAGCAGTAGCAGCAATTCTAATGCAAGAATAAGAGAGAATAGACATAGGCGATATCGGAATGATCAAAAAGGGGGGGTTGCTTGCCTGGTTGCTCGGTGGCAAAAGCAGGGTCGTCGGAGGGGGAACCAATCACCGGGACAGCGTCGGTCTCGGGATCTGCGTCAGCGCCGGGCTCTACCGAGAGAGAAGAGGGGGAAGAAACAGATAAATACACAAAACATATGCAACACAGAGCGTGCTAAGCTAACGTGCAGTGCAGGGTTGCCTAAAAACATGTCTAAGTCATATTAGTTATTTTTAGGATTTATCTGGAATTATTTACCGGTGTATGTGCACTATTCATCTACCGGAAACAGGCTAAAAGTTGCGGGTTCACCTCCGTAGAGGGTCCCGACACAGAAACAGATAGCACGGTTAGATTCGTCTCGTCGTTCTAAGCAACTTTCATATAGAAAGTTTTTCGATCCGAGCTACAGTTTAAAAGTTATGAATTTTCGAAGTTTAAATGATTTTCTGGAATTATTTTTAAATAACAGAAAAGAATATACTGCATCAGCATGACGTCAGCCAACGGCTGACCAGGTCAAACCTGACCTGTGGGTCCAGTGGGACCCACATGTCATTCTCTGTTCTTTTAACAGTGGATTAAACTAACTAATTAGGTTAATTAGGGGTGTGGGCCCCATATGTCAGTGACTTATCAGTTAACTAATTAACTTTTATTTATAAAACGTTTTAATTAAATATCTGTGCGGTGGGGCCCGCGTGTCAGTGGGTGAGGACGCCCAGTCAGCGCAGTTGACCAGTCAACGTGGTCAACTGGCCCGTGGGGGCCACGGGTCAGCGACTCCAGGGGCGGAACCCACCAGAGCCACGTCGGACGGCCGGCGGCTAGCCGCCGGCGGGCACAAAACACGGCGGAGGGCTCGGGCCCCCGTCGGAAAACACGTTCAGGCCACCAAAACGGCTGCGGTTGGCCTCATTCGAACGAGCAGTCGATGGCGAAGCCGTCGGTGGTGGTGGCGCGGCCGGACTCGGCCGGAAACGTCACCGGCGTCGAGCAAAAGCGGCGCCGGAGTTCGGGCCTCCTAGAAAACGCGGCTACGAGGGGCTCTGATGCGCGCTAACTAGCTAGGGTGGAGCTACGGGCCTCCCACAACGCGTTGGCGCCACTGGCACGAGCTGCCGAAGCTCGGGAGCGCGGCAATGGCTCCGCCGGCGGCGGTCAGAGCACGGCACCGCGGCGAGCTAGCTGTAGAGCACGCGCGGGCGAAAGGAGAAGGGAGGAGGGGAGGAGGGCCTTACAGAGCGGCACACGGAGGCCCTCGAGTGAACGGGAGCGCAGAGGAGCTCGAATTCGCCGGAAGATCTCGTCGGAGTCGGGTAAGAAGACGAGCTCGTGGTGCTCGTCTCAGCGGCTCCCGGCCCGACCCAGCAGTAGGGGACGACGTAGTCGAGGTAGGCGCGGCAGCTGGACACGATGGCCGAGCCTCTCGTCGCCGGTGGCCGCAGCGACGGAGCTCAAACAGCTGCGGCGGCGTTCGGTCTCGATGGGGAACGGCGACCGAGCGCGAGTGAGGGAGGGAGGAGGCGCCGAATGGGTAGGGGGAGGAGCCAGGGGAGAGGGGAGAGGAGTTCTTATCCTCTCCCACCTGCCCTCGTCGCGGTGGCGACCGGAGACGGCGCAGGCGCGCGCGGACCAGGGCAGCGGCGACACGGGGAGGGAGCAGGTGAGGGGTGGCGGGCTGGGCCGGCTCGGCCCAGAGGCGGGCGCCAGGTAAGAGCTCTCCTTCTGTTTTTCTTTTTTTTATTAAATCACAGAGAAGAGAACGGAAAAGAATAGGCCACCAATCTCTTTAGGAAAAATGTGAGAGTTGGACCCCCAAGTGCTTTACAGTATACCTCAACCCCAAAAATTGGTTTGGCCAATTTTGGACTTCATTTGAATTTTTTTTAAAATGACATGGCATTTTTAAATGCTGTTTTGACTCTGTTTAAGGCACTAGCCCTTTATTGGAGTTGATGGTGATGTTGTTTTCACCAACAACATTTATTTTGGAATATTTGCAAATTGATGAACATTTTTTTCATAATTTTTGGAACAACTTCATTTTGCAGTTGAATTTGAATTTGAATTTTCAGAGGGAGTTTGGAAGTGCTTGTTTTAACCACTGTGATTATGCATTGCTAATGATGATGACATGGCATGATCAACCAAATGTCACAGTGCTTAGTACAAGGGGGTGTTACAAATTCTCCTCCTCTAAAAGAAATTCTCGTCCCGAGAATTCAGGAGGTAGAAGGAAAGAGGTCGGGGTATTCCGCCCGAAGATTTTCCTCGCGTTCCCAAGTGGCTTCATCTTCAGTATGATTTGACCACTGCACTTTCAGGAACTTGGTTGTCTTCTGGCGGGTCCGACGTTCAGTTTGATCGAGGATGCGGATCGGATGCTCCTTATAAGAAAGGTCTTCTTGAAGCTCGAGCATCTCGTGATCCACAGCACGATGCGGGGACTCCTTGAAAGATCGGCGAAGTTGCGACACATGGAACACATCGTGGATATGCGAGAATTGCGGAGGCAATTGCAATTTGTAAGCCACGAATCCACGTCTAGCAACCACGGGGAAGGGACCAATGTAGCGTGGAGCTAACTTGCCCTTGATACCGAAACGGTGTGTGCCCTTCATAGGGGTGACACGAAGATAAACTTGATCACCTGGTTGATAAGTCAGACCCCATCGCTTGCGATCATAGTTGCTCTTCTGACGGTCTTGAGCCGCCTTGAGATTTTCACGCACGATACGGACTTGCTCTTCGGCGTGTTGAATAATGTCCGGACCAATAACTTGTCGTTCCCCAGTTTCTGACCAGTTCAGAGGGGTTCGACACTTACGTCCGTACAGAACTTCAAAAGGAGCCATCTTCAAGCTTGCTTGATAGCTGTTGTTATACGAGAACTCGGCATATGGAAGGGATTCTTCCCATTTCTTACCGAATGATATAACACAAGCTCGCAGCATATCTTCAAGCACTTGATTGACTCGTTCAACTTGACCTTGGGACTGGGGGTGATAAGCTGAACTCCAGTTGATATGAGTTCCCAAAGCTTCTTGAAAACTTTCCCAGAACTTGGAAGTGAACAGGGTGCCACGGTCCGAACTGATCTCCTTCGGAATTCCGTGGAGGGATACAATTCGGGAGATATACAGTTCTGCTAACTGGCTAGCAGTGATAGTCTCCTTGACTGGCAGGAAGTGTGCAACCTTTGAGAGTTGGTCGACGACGACAAGAATGGCATCGTTACCCTTCTGGGACTTAGGAAAACCAGTAATGAAATCCATCTGCACCTTATCCCATTTCCACAGCGGAATAGGAAGAGGTTGCAGAAGTCCAGCAGGCTTCTGATGTTCTGCCTTCACGCGACGACAGACATCGCATTCAGCAACATAACGAGCAATATCCCGCTTCATATTAGGCCACCAGTACCTTTGGCGGAGATCACGATACATCTTGGTACTACCAGGATGAATAGACAGCGGTGTATCATGTGCCTCCTTCATGACCTTGTCAGTCATTAGGTCGAAACGAGTTACCACGATGCGGCCTCGGAAATACAAGGTTCCATCTTCGGATATTGAAAAATCCCTGTATTTCGGAAGATGCAGTTCCTGTTTTATAACATCAACGTGAGCATCTTTGGTTTGCGCTACCTTGACAGCCTTCTCAAGATCCGGCTGTATCACAAGGTCATTAAGCGAACCATGTGGAACGATATGCAGATTCAGCTTGCGTAATTCCTCATAAAGACGAGGCTGAGCTCGCCTAACCTTGAGGTTGGTGCTGTATGACTTACGACTCAAGGCATCGGCCATCACATTAGCCTTGCCAGGGGTATAAGAAATACCGCAGTCGTATTCAGAAATAGTTTCCAACCATCGCTGTTGGCGGAGATTAAGATCCCGTTGAGTGAATAGATACTTCAAACTTTGGTGATCAGTATAAATCTCACACCGGTTACCGAGAAGGTAATGTCGCCATAGCTTCAATGCAAAGATCACTGCAGCAAGTTCAAGATCATGCACTGGATAATTCTCTTCATGCGGACGTAACTGACGTGATGCATAAGCAACCACTCTTCGTTCTTGCATTAGGACACAGCCTAATCCTTGACGAGAGGCGTCACAATATATCACGAAGTCCTTGCGAGAATCTGGAGGAGCAAGCACTGGTGCAGAAACGAGCTTGTCCTTAAGAGCTTGAAAGCTTTCCTGGCATTTATCTGTCCACTCAAACTTAACGCCTTTGTGAAGCAGATTAGTCAGGGGCTTGGCAATCTTGGAAAAGTTCTCGACGAAGCGACGACAATAGCTTGCAAGGCCGAGAAAACTTCTCACTTGCTTGACATTCTTCGGAGGAGTCCAGTCAAGAATAGCCTGAACCCGTTCCGGATTAACGGCAATGCCATCCTTGGAAATCACATGTCCAAGGTAGGTTACTTCAGAAAGCCAGAACTCGCATTTGGAAAACTTAGCATAAAGCTGATGCTCTCGCAGCTTCTCCAGAACAAGGCGAAGATGTTCGGCGTGTTCTTCCTTGTTCTTTGAGAATACCAGAATATCATCTAGATATACCACGACGAACTTGTCGAGGTAATCCATGAATATATAATTCATCAGGCGGGAGAAGGTAGCTGGAGCATTAGTCAGTCCAAAAGACATGACAGTGTACTCATACGAGCCATAGCGAGTAACAAATGCAGTCTTTGGAATATCCTCTTCGCGAACACGGATCTGGTGATAACCCAACCTCAAGTCGAGTTTAGAAAACACCGATGATCCAGCCAGTTGATCATATAAGTCATTGATCCGAGAAAGCGGATATTTATTTTGGATGGTTGCCTGGTTGATAGGTCGGTAATCTTGTACCAGCCTATTCGTACCATCTTTCTTCTTGACGAAAAGAGACGGTGCTCCCCAGGCAGAGGAACTAGGACGGATAAAGCCCTTCTTGAGTGACTTGTCGATTTCCTCCTTAAGCTCGAGGAGCTCATGCGGTGGCATCTTGTAAGGACGCTTCGCAATAGGAGTAGTACCCGGCTTCAAGTCAATAACAAATTCGACGGCTCGAGCAGGGGGTATTCCTGGAAGTTCTTCTGGGAAGACATCCGGGAAATCACATACAACTGGTATGTTCTCGAGCCCTTCAAGTGGTGAAGCATTCAATGCATTTAAGGCATAGATTTGAGCTTCGGCATTATGGGATATACGAGCGCGGCAATTCACGAGTTGATTCGAGGGGTGCCGAAGACGTACAGTCTTGGTGGCACAATCAATTTGGGCCTCGTGAGCCTCCAACCAATCCATCCCTAGGATAAGGTCGATGCCGCAGGATTTCAGGACAATGGGGTGTGCCTGAAACTTCCTTTCTTCTATCTCCACTACCACTTCCGGACAGAATAAGGTAGATGTGCACTGACCCGCGGAGGTTTGTACGGACACCGTGTGATATAGTCTATCTTGTTTAAAGCCATGTTTAATTGCAAAAGGTTCTGATATGAAAGAATCAGATGCACCAGTATCAAACAAAACAGTAGCAAATACTGAGTTGACAAGAAGTGTACCCATCACTGTGGCTGGCTGCTCTGGGTCTTCACTCAGATTGACGTGGTGAAGCTGACCACCACGAGCATTCGAAGGCCTGACATTATTGTTGCGCTGCGGAGGAATTCCACGTCCACTGCCACGGCCAGCAGATGGAAGCGTCAGCTGACCCTGAGCCTGTGGACAGTCTCTGGCACGGTGAACCGGACGGCCACACTTGAAGCAGAGTCCACTCTCTGGACGAATCGCAGGTGCTCGAGGTGCTGGGACTGCAGGCCTGTACTGCATTGGCGGTGGAGGAGGCAGACGAGGTGCAGCATAGGAAGGCCTGTACACTGGAGCGTTTGGACGATACATGCTCTGAGGAATCCATATGCGGCGCTTCTGAGAAGACGAGCCCGAAGATGAGCCCGACTCGCGAGAGCGCTTAAGAGCATCCTAGTGTAGCTTGAGTCCAGTTTCAACCTGAATGGCCTTGTTCACTAGAGTGGCGAAGTCCGGAAAGTCCAGTGCCACTAGAGCAAGCAGAATATCATGATGAAGTCCGCGCCTGAACTTCTCTTGGCGTCTTGCGTCAGTAGCGATATCCTCCTCAGCATAGCGGGACAGTTCCAGGAACTCCCGCTGATAAGCATCAACTGACTTGTTACCCTGAATCAGGTTACGGAACTCCGTCCTCTTGCGGTCAATAACACCCTCAGGGATGTACCGAGCGCGGAAGGCAGTCTTGAAGTCTGCCCAGGTGATGACAGTTCCAGCAGGCACTGTGTTCCGGTGCGTGTCCCACCACTGGGCCGCCGAACCCTTCAGGAAATACGTCGCGAATTTGACATAGTTGTCAGGGGTCACGGCGGCAGAATCCAGCTCAAAGAAGATATCACGCAGCCAATCATCGGCATCCAAGGGGTTGGCAGCACTGCGAAATATCGTTGGATTGAGCCGCAGAAATTCTTGCAGAGTGATAGCGGCTGGCTGATGCTGAGCATTGGCGTTGACCTGGGGTATCTGATTGAGCATACCCTGCAGCACCTGACGCTGCATGTCAAGGGTCTGCATTACGGCAGTCATATAGTCTGGCGGCGGAGGCGGAGGCGGAGGTGCAGGGGGATCATTGTTACCAGCCATCCTGATAATTCCAACAGGGGTGATTTAGCGACAAGGATACACGTTGCATGAATTCAACGATGAAGTAAATATGCACGACATAAGGGAGGTGCAATAAATACAACATCATACACATCATGACATACGGGTTCGTACATAACGTCGGTTACAAACGGGCAGCACAACGGCGCAAAATCAAAAACTAGACATAGTAGGCGGCGCGCAGACCGCGGTAAGGAAGTACACAACGAGACATAGCAAAGGCTACATCAACGTCGGAGAAGGGAACTGAAACGGGGTAGCTGCAAGTGCGGACGACGGATCTCGATCGCAGAAGGGTCCTGAGCTCCATGTGCACTCTGATGCAGAACCCGGTATCGGTCAGGAATCAGAGGTCCACGAACTGGCGTGTGACCTCCAACCGCAGGCCACTCGACACCTGGAGGTGTGTTGATCCTGCGCGGCCAAAGGATAGACTGAGGAAGTGTCCCTGCTTGGACAGCCGGTACCAACTGCGTCAACGTCTGGTAGAGAACTGTCCGAGTGATGGACAACTCAACCGCCAGGGCCCGAGCAGTACGATCCAGCGCCTGAGTGTGCTGAATCAGAATCTGCGGGTCATAACGTCGACTCTCGTACGGGGCACAGATAGCTGAATAGTATCCAGTCTCATCTCCAGCAGGTGCATACGGAATGTATCGAAACTCAGAGGCATCCAAGCTATCTCTGTGCTCTCCTCGGAGGCGTGCGACAGCAGCGTAGGCAGCATCATGGACTGCCATCGCAACCGTCACGCCACTACCGCGAAAGCGGTACAGCTCAGTGTCTGAGTCATCCTGTCGATCATAGATACGAACAACAGCATAATACTGCTCCTGGTTGAACTCGCGATACTCCTCGTAGACCATGTACTCGGGGTACCAGCGGTAGCCCAGCTTGGTCAGGAGAGCGACTAGAATGGCCGGAAACCCAGGGGCATCTCGAGCCCAGGTGTGAAGCACAAGCTGAGTCTCCGGGCGAGGTGGAAACAGAGGATTCATCTGAAAGAAGAAGAATCAGACTTGTCAAGTCATGATGACAATTAAACAGGACTTGGTAAGAAAGGTTAAACAAACAAATGGAAAGGAATGATTATCGGACTATTCAGGTCAATGATAAGAAACCGCACTGATATCCAGCTCTCCGGGTAGATGTGAAAACGAGAACCTAATGGAGTTAGTAAAACTTAACCCGAATAGACGAGAGAGAAGAGTCCCAGAGTATAGACGAGGAATAAAAGAAGCTACACCACCCAAGTGGCGACGTGGGGCCATAAGCCACACAGCCAAGTTAGTAAAACATTTTTGGACCTCTAGACTCGACTTCGGCCAAGGAGTTGGAAAGGGGGTTCCTACAGGCAGTCGGCTCTGATACCAACCTGTGACGACCCCGGCCCGACCGTGCACTAATCATACACGCAAATGCACACGATCAAGCCTAAGGACTCACGTGAAGGAATCACAGCACAACTCTAAAACATAAATAAATACATACAAGTTATATATTACAAGCCAGGGGCCTCGAGGGCTCGAATACATAACAAGTGTAACACACATAGTCAGCGGAAGCGTTAGGTATCTGGGTACAGATACAACACAGTAGAAGATAGGCCTGTTACACAGGCGGGGCAAAAGAAAAAGCTACGATCGAAAAGGCGCAGGCCTCCTGCCTGGGACCTCCGATCCTACTCCTGGTCGTCGTCCGCCGGCTCCTCGTAGAAGTACTCGCCGGCCGGGTAGTAGTAGTAGCCAGCCTCGGGCTGGTAGTAGTAGTCGTCAACGGGGGCTGCAGGCACCATGGCTCCGTCGTCTGGTTTATCATGCGGGTAGGACAAAAGAGGAAGCAAAGCAACCGTGAGTACTCATCCAAAGTACTCAGCAAGACTTACATCAGATCTATACTAGCAATGCATTATTTTCAAAGGAGGCTTTATGTGGGTGGACTAGACTGCAGAAAGCCAGAGTAGAGAGGGGAAAAGCCTAGTCCTGACGAAGACTAGCATCTTCAGCGTCTTGCAGCAAATAGAGGGGTTCAGAGTAGTATATCATAATGTAAAGTGTTTGTAGCAATATCCACCATATATCTTAAGGCACCAGTTCTAGTTGTACCGAAGTGGATACAACTCCGAGTGTCCGTTACCGTAGGACAGGCTATCGATAGATGTTTTCTTCCCTGCAGGGGTGCACCAAGTTACCCACCACGCTCGCTTAACTCCGGCCGGACACACCATCAGGTCGTGCCCGCCCTCGGCCAAACAATACGACGCAACCCGACCGGATACCGCCAGAGAGGATCGAGCACGCCGGACTAAACCTATGCCCCGGGGGTCGGGGCCATCGCCCCGGACGCTCCGCACGTTGCGAGGCCGTTCGGTAGCAGACCTAGCAACCCCTTATACAAGCACGCAGTTGCATCCTAAGTCCAATCCGAACGGACCGCTCAATCGCTGACGTCGTGACGACTCCGGCTGATGTATACGACGCAGAGCACCCACTCACACCCACGTGGTGGTTAGTGCTATCGGACCCGGAGGCCCCTCGGATTAAATATCCAAATCGCTTAGTGGATTTGGAGCGCGCGGTAACGAGCGTTGCCACCACACCGGTGGCCACGACGTCCCGTCTCGAAGACTTGTGACAAGGACCTTACGGACCGGCCACGCTTCGTAGTTATCTCGCGGGTACCCTCTCTGGTCACCCGACTCCACAGCTCACGCCTCAAAGGCACTCGCGGGCACCCCTCTGGGTCAACCCGCCTCCATCCAACATGTGTAGTAGTAACTTCAAAGTGTCTTCAGACGCACGATACCTCTGGCCGCACGCCTTTGTTCCTGGCGACGTCCGGCCTCGGGGATCGATACGTCTTTAAACACGGTATGGTGACACAGGGCATCCGTGTGGGTTTCATGCCGATGAGGAATCCGAGGAATCACCCTCGTTGGATTCCTAAACGACAAGTCCCGATAAGGTGATACCGGAGGAATCACCCTCGGCGGTAATCACCATAGCGGATGCACGACAAAAGCTAATTCGGAAGTGGGAAGAGGAATCACCCTCGGTAACCCACAACGAGCTAGCTATACAACAGGGACAACATCGGAAGTGAGTTCGGAGGTATCACCCTCGTCACCTGATGTTAACTCTGCGGAGTCGAGCATATTAGGGGGGGTGTGCGGTGATGTGAAGAAGGTCAGGGGAAGGGGGCTCGATCGGTTGATCGAGGCAAGGGTACTATGCGAGGCAACTACGAGAAAGCGGGACCACAGCAGTGCTACCCAACCTATACTAAGCAGTTTATGAATAAAGACAGGTATCAACAGTTTAGCAAAAACAGGTTATGCAACAGTAATAGGAGCAGTAGCAGTAGCAGTAGCAGCAATTCTAATGCAAGAATAAGAGAGAATAGACATAGGCGATATCGGAATGATCAAAAAGGGGGGGTTGCTTGCCTGGTTGCTCGGTGGCAAAAGCAGGGTCGTCGGAGGGGGAACCAATCACCGGGACAGCGTCGGTCTCGGGATCTGCGTCAGCGCCGGGCTCTACCGAGAGAGAAGAGGGGGAAGAAACAGATAAATACACAAAACATATGCAACACAGAGCGTGCTAAGCTAACGTGCAGTGCAGGGTTGCCTAAAAACATGTCTAAGTCATATTAGTTATTTTTAGGATTTATCTGGAATTATTTACCGGTGTATGTGCACTATTCATCTACCGGAAACAGGCTAAAAGTTACGGGTTCACCTCCGTAGAGGGTCCCGACACGGAAACAGATAGCACGGTTAGATTCGTCTCGTCGTTCTGAGCAACTTTCATATAGAAAGTTTTTCGATCCGAGCTACGGTTTAAAAGTTATGAATTTTCGAAGTTTAAATGATTTTCTGGAATTATTTTTAAATAACAGAAAAGAATATACTGCATCAGCATGATGTCAGCCAACGGCTGACCAGGTCAAACCTGACCTGTGGGTCCAGTGGGACCCACATGTCATTCTCTGTTCTTTTAACAGTGGATTAAACTAACTAATTAGGTTAATTAGGGGTGTGGGCCCCATATGTCAGTGACTTATCAGTTAACTAATTAACTTTTATTTATAAAACGTTTTAATTAAATATCTGTGCGGTGGGGCCCGCGTGTCAGTGGGTCAGGACGCCCAGTCAGCGCAGTTGACCAGTCAACGTGGTCAACTGGCCCGTGGGGGCCACGGGTCAGCGACTCCAGGGGCGGAACCCACCAGAGCCACGTCGGACGGCCGGCGGCTAGCCGCCGGCGGGCACAAAACACGGCGGAGGGCTCGGGCCCCCGTCGGAAAACACGTTCAGGCCACCAAAACGGCTGCGGTTGGCCTCATTCGAACGAGCAGTCGATGGCGAAGCCGTCGGTGGTGGTGGCGCGGCCGGACTCGGCCGGAAACGTCACCGGCGTCGAGCAAAAGCGGCGCCGGAGTTCGGGCCTCCTAGAAAACGCGGCTACGAGGGGCTCTGATGCGCGCTAACTAGCTAGGGTGGAGCTACGGGCCTCCCACAACGCGTTGGCGCCACTGGCACGAGCTGCCGAAGCTCGGGAGCGCGGCAATGGCTCCGCCGGCGGCGGTCAGAGCACGGCACCGCGGCGAGCTAGCTGTAGAGCACGCGCGGGCGAAAGGAGAAGGGAGGAGGGGAGGAGGGCCTTACAGAGCGGCACACGGAGGCCCTCGAGTGAACGGGAGCGCAGAGGAGCTCGAATTCGCCGGAAGATCTCGCCGGAGTCGGGTAAGAAGACGAGCTCGTGGTGCTCGTCTCAGCGGCTCCCGGCCCGACCCAGCAGTAGGGGACGACGTAGTCGAGGTAGGCGCGGCAGCTGGACACGATGGCCGAGCCTCTCGTCGCCGGTGGCCGCAGCGACGGAGCTCAAACAGCTGCGGCGGCGTTCGGTCTCGATGGGGAACGGCGACCGAGCGCGAGTGAGGGAGGGAGGAGGCGCCGAATGGGTAGGAGGAGGAGCCAGGGGAGAGGGGAGAGGAGTTCTTATCCTCTCCCACCTGCCCTCGTCGCGGTGGCGACCGGAGACGGCGCAGGCGCGCGCGGACCAGGGCGGCGTCGACACGGGGAGGGAGCAGGTGAGGGGTGGCGGGCTGGGCCGGCTCGGCCCAGAGGCGGGCGCCAGGTAAGAGCTCTCCTTCTGTTTTTCTTTTTTTTATTAAATCACAGAGAAGAGAACGGAAAAGAATAGGCCACCAATCTCTTTAGGAAAAATGTGAGAGTTGGACCCCCAAGTGCTTTACAGTATACCTCAACCCCAAAAATTGGTTTGGCCAATTTTGGACTTCATTTGAATTTTTTTAAAAATGACATGGCATTTTTAAATGCTGTTTTGACTCTGTTTAAGGCACTAGCCCTTTATTGGAGTTGATGGTGATGTTGTTTTCACCAACAACATTTATTTTGGAATATTTGCAAATTGATGAACATTTTTTTCATAATTTTTGGAACAACTTCATTTTGCAGTTGAATTTGAATTTGAATTTTCAGAGGGAGTTTGGAAGTGCTTGTTTTAACCACTGTGATTATGCATTGCTAATGATGATGACATGGCATGATCAACCAAATGTCACAGTGCTTAGTACAAGGGGGTGTTACACCTACTAACCCAATGCCTAGTGCAGATTGTTATTTTTTTTCCTATTTCAGTGTTCCGCAGAAAAGGAATATCAAACGGAGTCGAAACGGAATGAAACCTCTGGGAGAGTTATTTTTGGAACAATATCAACGCAGGCGACTTGGAGTACACGCCAGGAAGCGAAGGAGGTGGCCACGAGGGCAGGGGCGCGCCTAGGGGGGTAGGCGTGCCCCCGCCCTCGTGGGCCACCTGTTGACCCCCCGACGTGCCTCTTCAGCCTATATATACTATCATACCCTAAAAACATCGAGGCAATAGACGAAACCCTAATTCCACCGCCGCAACCTTCTGTTCCCGTGAGATCCCATCTTGGGGCCTGTTCCGGAGCTCCGTCGGAGGGGAGATCGATCACGGAGGGCTTCTACATCAACACCATAGCTCCTCGGATGAGTTGTGAGTAGTTTACCACAGACCTTCGGGTTCATAGTTACTAGCTAGATGGCTTCTTCTCTCTTTTTGGATCTCTATACAAAGTTCTCCTCGATCTTCGAGGAGATCTATTCGATGTAATCTTTTTGCGGTGTGTTTGTCGAGATCCGATGAATTGTGGGTTTATGATCAAGATTATCTATGAACAATATTTGATTCTTTTCTGAAATCTTTTATGTATGATTATAATATCCTTGCAAGTCTCTTCGAATTATCGGTTTGGTTTGGCCTAGTAGATCTATAGTTCTTGCAATGGGAGAAGTGCTTGGCTTTGGGTTCAATCTTGCGGTCTCCTTTCCGAGTGACAGCAGGGGCAGCAAGGCACGTATTGTATTGTTGCCATTGAGGATAAAAATATGGGTTTTATATCATATTGCATGAGTTTATCCCTCTACATCATGTCATCTTGCTTAAGGCGTTACTCTACTCTTATGAACTTAATACTCTAGATGCATGCTGGATAGTGGTCGATGTGTGGAGTAATAGTAGTAGATGCAGAATCGTTTCGGTCTACTTGTCACGGACGTGATGCCTATATATAATGATCATTCCTAGATAATCTCATAACTATTCGCTTTTCTATCAATTGCTCGACAGTAATTTGTTCACCCACCGTAGAATTCTGCTATCATGAGAGAAGCCACTAGTGAAACATATGTCCCCCGGGTCTATCTTTATCATATTAGTTTCCCATCAACTAGCCAATTTTTGTCGCTGTTATTTACTTTGCATTATTTACTTTCTGTTTCTATATGAAAAATACCAAAAATATTATCCTATCATATCTATCAGATCTCACTCTCGTAAGTGACCGAGAAGGGATTGACAACCCCTTTTATCACGTTGGCTGCGAAGTTCTTATTTGTTTGTGCAGGTGCGAGGGACTCGCGCGTGGTCTACTACTGGATTGATACCTTGGTTCTCAAAAACTGAGGGAAATACTTATGCTACTGTGTGCATCACCCTTTCCTCTTCGAGGGAATACAACGCAAGCTCGAGAAGTAGCAAGAAGAATTTCGGGCGCCGTTGCCAGGGAGATCTACGCAAAAGTCATATACCAAGTACATATCACAAACCCTCATCCTTCGCATTACATTTTTTGCCTCTCGTTTTCCTCTCCCCCACTTCACGCTTGCCGTTTTATTCGCCCTTCTTCTTCTGTGTGTTTTATCGTTTGCCTTGTCGTCATGGCTAGTCCCTTATCTGCTCCTTTGTCTCCCGAGTTTGAAGTTCTTCACTTCAAACAAAAGCAACGAGAAAACTTAAAAGATGCTTGGTACAGGATGATGGAATCTTATCGTAATTGCACCTTAGAGGTGAATTTTAGAATCTTACTTTGCAATTTTTATGTTGGATTAAATATGTCCCATAGACAACTCTTGGATTGCGTCGCCAAAGGAAATTTTATTGAAACTGATCCTAGTATTGTGCATGAAATTGTAGAGGGAATAGTGGGAACACTACCTCAACAAAAAGGGTTACATCAGGCCCAGGAAGAGACACAAGTTTTTGAGAAAATTTGTGAAGTAACGCAAATATTACAAAAGTCTCTTGAACCTCTTAAGAGTGTTAGTGGAAATCTCCATCGCATGAATATGTTGATCACCCTTTGCAATAAGCGGTTGGATTCGTTAGATCTAAAGATTTCCGAATATGAAGGTAAACATAAATAACCTCCCAGATTCGAGCTTGATACCGCTAAAAGGATAAAAACCAAAGATGGCAATACCTATATCTATTTATGTACCTTGCCTAGCTAGGGGCGTTAAACGATAGCGCTTGTTGGGAGGCAACCCAATTTTATTTTCTTTGTTTTTGGCTCTGTTTAGGAATAAATATTGCATCTAACTTCTGTTTAGATGTGGTTTTGTGTTTTAATTAGTGTTTGGGCCAAACCTTTGGGAAGACTTTTGTGAAGTTTATGCGATCATGCTGTAAAAAACAGAAACTTTAGCGCTCACGAGATTAGCTATCATTTTTTAATAGAGAGTGCTTTTTAGTTGATTCTTCTTGCATATTATTAATAGACAGATTCCTCACGTCCACCAATTTATTTCAATTTTTTAGAGTTACAGAAGTATTTGAAAGTTACAGATTGCTACAGACTGTTTTGTTTTTGACAGATTCTGTTTTTCGTGTGTTGTTTGCTTATTTTGATGAATCTATGAGTAGTATCGAGGGGTATGAATCATAAAGAAGTTGGAATACAGTAGGTTTAACACCATTATAAACAAAGAATGAGTTCTTTATAGTACCTTTGAGTGGTGGTTTGTTTTCTTATACTAACGGAGATCACGAGATTTTTGGCTAAGTTTTGTGTTGTGAAGTTTTCAAGTTTTGAGTATGGATTTGATGGACAATGGAACAAGGAGTGGTAAGAGCCTAAGCTTGGGGATGCCCAAGGAACCCCAAGGTAAAATTCAAGGACAACCAAAAGCCTAGGCTTGGGGATGCCCCGGGAAGGTGTCCCTTCTTTCGTCTTCGTCTATCGGTAACTTTACTTGAGACTATATTTTTATTCACCATGATATGTGTTTTGCTTGGAGCGTCATGTATGATTTGAGTCTTTGCTTTTTAAGTTTACCACAATCATCCTTGATGGACACACCTTTTGACAAAAGATACACATGATTCGTAATTTATTAGAATACTCTATGTGCTTCACTTATATCTTTTGAGCTAGATAGTTTTGCTCTAGTGCTTCACTTATATCTTTTAGAGCACAGTGGTGGTTTATTTTGTAGAAATTATTGATATCGCATGCTTCACTTATATCTTTTTGAGAGTCTTTTAGAACAGCATGGTAATGTGCTTTTATAAAATTAGTCCTAATATGATAGGCATCCAAGATGGGTATAATAAAAACTTTCATATAAAGTGCATTGAATACTATGAGAAGTTTGATACTTGATGATTGTTTTGAGATATGAGGATGGTGATATTAGAGTCATGCTAGTAGAGTAGTTGTGAATTTGAGAAATACTTGTGTTGAGGTTTGCAAGTCCCGTAGCATGCACGTATGGTAACCGTTGTGTGACAAATTTGAAGCATGAGGTATTTCATTGAGTGTCATCCTTTGTGTGGAGGTCGGGATCGCGCGATGGTTAACTCCTACCAACCCTTCCCCTGGAGCATGCGTGTAGTACTTTGTTTTTATGACTTGTAGATTTCTGCAATAAGTATGTGAGTTCTTTATGACCAATGTTGAGTCCATGGATTATACACACTCTCACCCTTCCACCATTGCTAGCCTCTCTTATACCGCGCAACTTTCGCTGGTACCATACACCCACCATACACCTTCCTCAAAACAGCCACAATACCTACCTATCATAGCATTTCCATAGCCATTTCGAGATATATTGCCATGGAACTTTCCACCGTTCCGTTCATATGACACGCTTCATCATTGCCATATTGCCATGCATGATCATGTAGTTGACATCGTATTTGCGGCAAGGCCACCATGCATAATTTTTCATACATGTCACTCTTGATTCATTGCACATCCCGGTACACCGCCGGAGGCATTCATATAGAGTCATCCTTTGTTCTAGTATCGAGTTGTAATATCGAGTTGTAAATCAATAGAAGTGTGATGTTCATCATTACTAGAGCATTATCCCAAAGAAAAAAAGAAGAAGAAAGGCCAAAGAAAAAAAAGGAAAGGCCCAAAAAGAGAAAAGAAAAAAAAGGGGACAATGTTACTATCTTTTTCCACACTTGTGCTTCAAAGTAGCACCATGATCTTCATGATAGAGAGTCTCTCGTTTTGTCACTTTCATATACTAGTGGGAATTTTCATTATAGAACTTGGCTTGTATATTCCAAAGATGGGCTTCCTCAAACGCCCTAGGTCTTCGTCAGCAAGAAAGTTGGATGCACACCCACTTAGTTTCTTTTGTTGAGCTTTCATACATTTATAGCTCTAGTGCATCTGTTGCATGGCAATCCCTACTCACTCACATTGATATCTATTGATGGGCATCTCCATAGCACATTGATACGCCTAGTAGATGTGAGACCATCTTCCTCTTTTGTCTTCTCCACGACCACCACCCTATTCCACCTATAGTGATATATCCATGGCTCACGCTCATGTATTGCATGAAAGTTGAAAGAGTTTGGAAAAAAAATAAAGTATGAAACAATTGCTTGGCTAAAACCGGGGTTGTGCATGATTTGAGTTCTTTGTGTGACGAAGATGGAGCATAGCCAAACTATATGATTTTGTAGGGATGAACTTTCTTTGGCCATGTTATTTTGAGAAGACATGATTGCTTTGTTAGTATGCTTGAAGTATTACTATTCTTTTGTCAATATAGACTTTTATCTTGAATCTTTCGATCTGAACATTCATGCAACAATAAACAAAATTACATTGAGAATTATGTTGGTTAGCATTCCACATCAATAATTCTGTTTTTATCATTTACCTACTCGAGGACGAGCAGGAATTAAGCTTGGGGATGCTTGATACGTCTCCAACGTATCTATAATTTTTTATTGTTCCATGCTATTATATATTATGTTTTGCATGTTTAATGGGATTTATTATACACTTTATATTATTTTTGGGAATAACCTACTAATCCAAGGCCCAGTGCAGATTGCTGTTTTTTTGGCCTATTTCAGTGTTTCGCAGAAAAGGAATATCAAACGGCGTCCAAACGGAATGAAACCTTCGAGAGAGTTATTTTTAGAACAATATCAACGCAGGAGACTTGGAGTACACGCCAGGAAGCGAAGGAGGTGGCCACGAGGGCAGGGCCGCGCCCAGGGGGTAGGCGCGCCCCCCACCCTCGTGGGCCACCTATTGACCCCCGACGTGCCTCTTCAGTCTATATATACTCTCATACCCTGAAAACATTGAGGCAACAGACGAGGCGGCCACGAGGGCAGGGAGCGCGCCTAGGGGGTAGGCGTGCCCCCTACCCTCGTGGGCCCTTGTGGCTCCCCTGACGTGCCTCTTCCTCCTATATATACCTATGTACCCTGAAAACATCGGGGAGCACCGCGAAACCCTAATTCCACCGCCGCAACCTTCTGTTCCCGTGAGATCCCATCTTGGGGCCTGTTCCGGAGCTCCGTCGGAGGGGAGATCAATCACACAGGGCTTCTACATCAACACAATAGCTCCTCCGATGAGTTGTGAGTAGTTTACCACAGACCTTCGGGTCCATAGTTACTAGCTAGATGCCTTCTTCTCTCTTTTGGATCTCAATACAAAGGTCCCCTCGATCTTCGAGGAGATCTATTAGATGTAATCTTTTTGCGGCGTGTTTGTCGAGATCCGATGAATTGTGGGTTTATGATCAAAAACATCTATGAACAATATCTGATTCTGTTCTGAAATCTTTTATGTATGATTATAATATCCTTGCAAGTCTCTTCGAATTATCGGTTTGGTTTGGCCTACTAGATCTATGGTTCTTGCAATGGGAGAAGTTCTTGGCTTTGGGTTCAATCTTGTGGTGTCCTTTCCCAGTGACAGCAGGGGCAGCAAGGCACGTATTGTATTGTTGCTATCGAGGATAAAAAGATGGGGTTTATATCATATTGCATGAGTTTATCCCTCTACATCATGCCATCTTGCTTAAGGCGTTACTCTATTCTTATGAACTTAATACTCTAGATGCATGCTGGATAGCGGTCGATGTGTGGAGTAATAGTAGTAGATGCAGAATCGTTTCGGTCTACTTGTCACGAACGTGATGCCTATATATAATGATCATGCCTAGATATTCTCATAACTATGCGCTTTTCTATCAATTGCTCGACAGTAATTTGTTCACCCACCGTAGAATTCTGCTATCATGAGAGAAGCCACTAGTGAAACCTATGGCGCCGGGTCTATCTTTATCATATTAGTTTCCCATCAACTAGCCAATTTTTGTCGCCGTTATTTACTTTGCATTATTTACTTTATGTTTCTATATCAAGAATACCAAAAATATTATCCTATCATATTTATCAGATCTCACTCTCGTAAGTGACCGAGAAGGGATTGCCAACCCCTTTTATCGCATTGGCTGCGAAGTTCTTATTTGTTTGAGCAGGTGCGAGGGACTAGCGCGTTGTCTCCTACTGGATTGATACCTTGGTTCTCAAAAACTGAGGGAAATACTTACGCTACTGTGTTGCATCACCGTTTCCTCTTCGAGGGAATACAACGCAAGCTTGAGAAGTAGCATAACCACGTGAATGATAAAACTTATAACTCACATTTACTCATATCAATGGCATAATCAACTAGTGAGCAATAATAACATATCTCAAATGGCGACAATTTTTTAAAATAATCATGATATAATATTATAACATGGTATCTCGCTAGCCCTTTTTAATACCGCAAAACATAAATGTAGAGCAGCTCTGAAGTTCAAGCAACGACTAAACATTGTGAATCAGGGTAGTAGTGATCCAGTCATGCTCACATCCAACATTAACTAGACTCAATTCATGTTAAACTAAGAATGAAAATAGCGCTCTCTATGTTGGTGCTTGAATGGGAAGGTGATGTCTCAACAATAAAAATAAATAACATGAAAGTAAATAGAAAGTTCCTTCACAGAGGGAAGCAGAAATTTGCAGAGTTGCCAGAGCTAAGAGCCTAAAATAGAGATGAATACATTGAGTGGTGTGCTTTACCTGTTAATGTCACGATAAAGAATTTCAATATCTTCCATGCTAAACACATTAATGGTGGATTCCAAAATGAAAAGGTTTTAATCCCCACAACCATATAGACACAATCCAAGGCTTATTGAATCCTCGGTTTCCCTCCAAACAATCAACTTCCCAGGGGGGTTTATTTTTGGGCCATTTGCATTTATGTCCCTAACTCGAACCACCTAATCGGATATACCCCTAATTCAAAAGCCTGCTAAAAATGCCCCTCTGCGTCGTTACCGTCCGGTCAAAGGCCTTTGACCGTGAACGGGACGTTTTTCTGGACATGTCGACCCATCCCTCCATGTGTCACTTACGTGTGGGACCCACTCAAAGAAAAATAAAATAAAAAGGTCTCTCTGCCTGTCTCACTTACACGTGGGACCGAAAATAAAAAGCAATTTCACATGGGACCCACATGTCATTGTTTTATTGTTTTCTGAAATGGTACTCACTTATTTATTTTAGGGGCGGGCCCACCTCTCATCTACACGACGGGGATTGAACTCCTGCGAGCACGGGCGCTCCGGGGTTGGCTCGGGACTGTGCGGGAGCACGCTAGGGCGAGCTATGAATGGTCCTAGAGCAAGGCGGGATAACATGGTGGCCTGCAAGGGCACTGGGAGTTTGTAGAGCAGCTGGGAAGCTCGCCGGCGACGAGGTCTCGTGGCAACGGCGGAAGGCGCTAGGCACGGGCAAGCTATAGAGGGGGAGGGGACTAAAGAATGCGAGCAAACACATAAGTGGCTCACTTATTTGATGAAGGCATGATCCAGGAGGCTTGGGATTCACCAGAGCGACGACATCGTCGTCCACGGCAGATGGCGGAGCGAGGTGACGCTGACACGGTGGCTCGGGAATGAAAGGCTCCGCAGCGAGGGGTCACAGGGTCTAGAAGCACCAAATGTCGACGAGGCAGCCAAGATAGAGCATAGGGATAGCGTAGCAGAGAAGATCGAGGCGCGACAAAGCATCACCGGAGGGGGAGAATATGACATCAACCACACTGACTTGAGGCGTTATACTTCAATTAATTTGGTGTGGAAGTCGAGGATGAACAAGCGGATCCCCTGGACAAGGCTACGGGTCGTGGGGTTCCCGTTGGCCGCCTGTACGACAAGCTGCACCGGGGCGGGCGACCATGATTCCCGCGGGGACCACGTCTTTGTCACGTGGCAGAGAGAAAAGAGGGCACGGGGGGCGGATCGAAGAGGTCATAAGGGGCCGGAGCCGTGTAGCACCTCACCCCGGCGAGGCTGCTGCTAGTTGCGTGCGCCCCACCAGAGTTGAGAGAGAGAGAGAGAGAGACAGGGAAGATTTTTTAGTGTGGGTCCTACATGTAAGGATTAAGAGAGATAGAAATATAGATTTCATTTTGGTCCCACATGTAGGTGAGACGGGCAGAGAGAGGAGAGAGAGAGCCTTTTATATTTATTTTTGTTTGACTGGGTCCCACGCGTAAGTGACACATGGAGGGAGGGGTAGAAATGTCCAGAAAACGTCCCGTTCACGGTCAAAGGCCTTTGACCGGATGGTAACGGCACAGAAGGGTATTTCTATAAGTGCACATAACGACGGAGGGGCATCTTTGAGGAGGTTTTCAAATTAGGGGCAAATGTGAGTAGTGAGTTCGAGTTAGGGAGACTGGTGTAAAAGACCCTTCATTTTTGAAAAGCATGCAAGACTGGGCACCTTTTACCAGCCTCCCTCAAATTTAACGAGCGAATAAACTCTTGTCGTGAGTTAAAAACACTTAGCATGTAAGATATTGACCACCCCGTCGCTCCATGAGTGGTATGGGCACACAAAATAGATGCTTATTTGAATATTTAGAGATGGCACATGAAAATTTACTTGGAACGGCAGGGTGTTGCCGTATATAGGAAGATGTGGTGGACTCTTTCGGCACAACTTTGGGTTTTTATGAATTTGGATGCACAAGGAGTATTCCCGCTTAGTATAGGCGAAGGCTAGCAAATAGATTGAGAAGCGGCCAGCTAGAGAGCGACAACGGTCATAATCGTGCATTGCGAATAATTAACAATGAACATAAACATTAGTAGGATATAAACACTTTGAACATAAATAACATAAAAGTTGCGTTGGTTTTGAATCAACTATATGTGTGAACATGTGCCAAGTCATGTCACTCGAATTCTTCAGAGGAGAATACCATCCTAACATACTACATCACAACCATTTTAGTTTATGTTGACACACAAGATAAATCATTATCCACTCCAAGCCACTTAAGCATGGCATGCGAAACTATAATCTCTAATTGTAATCACAAACATGTTTACTCATAATATGTTGAATCAGGACTACTGAGTTAAACATATTAAAAAAACAGAAACAAGAAGAGTTCAAACCATATTTCCTTTACTACAGTCACTTCATCAAATCATCGTCATTATTGTCTTTCATTTGCACGACCGAATGATGTGAAAATAGTAATAGTACAAGAGTGTCGTGGAGTAATTAAGCTGAAATCTGCAAACACTTTATTCAAAAGAGAAGACAAGGAAATATTGGCCTTTCATTAGATCAACAATAAACTAAACAAGAGCCAATCAACCATTCTTACGAAGCCGTCTCCTTACGATGACTCAAAAAAAGACATTCAAAGAAACACACTGAAATAATTTTGGAGTTCTTAGCTTTTCTAAAGAAAGCAAACTAAAGAAGAAAAAACAAAAAGAGAGAAAAACTATTTACGCCGAAGAACTCCCAACAAACAACAAAAGAAGAAACGAGAAATATTTTTGCGTTTTCTTTTACTGCTACGAGCTAACTAAACAAGAAAGAAAACCCGAAAAGAAGCAAGAAATAGTTTTGCATTTTCAAACACACAAAAACGGAAAAAGAAAACAGAACATGGATATACAATGAAAATGATGAACACCAACGAGTGTAATAAATATGTAAACATGAATGTAATGTACCCTCGAGTTTAGACTTTTCACCTGATTTGGTATGTGGCCATTGCTGACCAGGATAGTAGTCGTAATGGTAGCTCGGGGTGGCACTCCGTGACGCCTCCTCAGCGAGGCGGGCAGCCTCCACTGCCGCGTTGTGCTCCAGCCGTAGAAGGGTCAGGCCCTATCCATCCATCTTTATTTTCTACGTGGAGCAGAACATGAGGAGGAAGGGTTTGTACATGAGAGCACATGAATACTGGAATTGGGTCCATCATCGGCAGCCGGCCCATGGTCACCAATAGGCAAGGAGATAACGAAAAACATAAGAGAAGGAATTGCAACTCCGGAAGTGTCTTTCTAATCTCGAGCTCAAATGCACCTGCATTGAATAGTATGATCCAATTAAAGAAAACAGGTTTACTTTTGAAACATTGCTTAGTTTTCTTCTCACATGTAAATTTTGTGATGAAATCATATTTGTGGAGGTTTGTGCCAAAAACAACCGATTTTGTTATTTTTGCCAAGGCTCCACGGATGTTTGGTTCATGAATATTTAAATGTAGGGATGCAAGCGGGACAGGCAGCCCGACAATACCAAAGCATAAATATAGTGTTAATTTTAGGCAATGAGCATATTACGAACCAACTGATGAGTTTCACGTGACTAAGTGGGATGCCTCTTGCACCCCTGTTTACACTTGTGTAGAACAATCAACAATGTTTGTTGCCAAAAAAACATAATTATTCATGTTTTACCCTTTTTTTCTGGATTTTACTGCCCATGAAAATGCATTTAAGCTCGGGAGCCTAACCTTCGTGTGTCCACAGCTCTCCATTTCTAGGGAGCCTAGAGGTCGTAGATGTATTCCTTTGAAATAGTGTGAGCTATCCAAATGACCAACCCACGCATTTTGCCGCATCAGGTCATTTCCAACGCCGATTCTCAAATCGCCCGCATACATACGGACAACGCGGTCCAGACCGTAGAAGCCATCCAACGCGGGCACGTATCGATCCGGAGAGCGGTGTGGACGTGTTTTCACCCACAAATTGGAGACAAAGTTTGGGGGGGGGGGGGTAGTCCGGACAACAGCCGCATAGGACTCCGATGCCCCCGGTCCACCAAATCCCCCTCCCGGTCTCATTTCCTTCCACTTCACCCATTCTCCCTCTTGCTTTGCATCCGTACCCTTCACCTTAGCCGTCGTCGTTGTATGTCTCCGGTCATCACATAGGCATTGTCGGACGTCTGTAGCCAGCACCAACGCGCCCACTCGCCTTTACGATGATGTTATCCACCCTCGAACCGTTTGTACCCAGGTACACTCCGCCCCCTGTCGACGACCTCCATGGCGGACACCATGCTCAGCACGTGTTTGGTCAAATGTCTTTGAGCTTATTTTTGAATGCTATGTCGTTTTTTAGAGTGCGAAGGATGGCGAGCTACTCAACCATGGAGGATGAATCGTTGTGCGATGCGTGGTTGGCCGTATCCACAAATTTTGTATGCAGGAGCAGGGGGGACCTTCTGGCAGCAAGTGCATGAATTATTTCACGCACGAAAGTACATTGTACAATACGACATGTACATCGGTAAAGAACGCAATCCAGACCATTGCACGCGGCAGAGGACGAGATTGTAAATTTTGCTTCCTCTTGCTCAACTTCTGATTGATTCGTTCCCTCAATGTTGGTCTACACATTATGTAGTCTGCACGCGCTACCGTGATGTACCACTGGTCAGAGAGACGGCCATTTACGCACATACTACACTGTTGAATGAAGCTGAAGGGGGAGTTTGTGTGGGATAACATGATTCGTTGATGAAAAACTTGTTGGACATCCAGTTAATCCAGTCGAATTTAAGGCATTCATGTACTAGACTTCATTTGCATGGTATGCATGGATGATTTGTGCTATTTTCTATGTGAACTTTGATGATTATCGTCCGGTTTGCATGAATTTCGTCCGGTTAATTCAAATGCGGCTTAAAATATATGCGGGCAATGTTGAATATCTGTCTTCTACATTCATGTTTCTGGAGTGATCTTTTTTCCACGGACGGACGTAGGAGGAAATTTACAGGTCCGGGAGAGAATGCCCTCACGGCGCGCCGCGGAATATTAGTGCGCACAACCCTCGATGGCTGGGTTGATGAATCAACGTGGAGGAGCATCATAAGATCGAAGCGTGTGCAGATGCAGGATGCCCCTCTCCTTAATCACGCGGCCACATCCTGTCTCTCTCCGACACCGCAACAGTACGACGTTCATCTCTCCCAACGCCGCTCACTTCACCACCTCAACTGTAAACTCCTGCACTGCACATTTTCTGGGTGCGTACGTGATGGTAACCATGCTTTCCATCGCATTTTTCCCGGTTACGCCGTACGTGATGGTAACCCAGCAGGTCAGCAAGGCAAAGTCAAATAATTGGGGACGTACTCGTACTCGTACCACGTACGTGTCACTTCCATGCAAGTGCCCACATCGGCCATGGATGGGTCATCATGGACGCGACTGTTCCGGTTTACTAGAGCTCGATCGGAGCCCGACCGACCGGCGCCCAATAAAGTCTGCAGCGACGTACGTACGCGGCAGCGGCAACGACTTTTCCTTTTCGGAGCCGGCGGGCGAAAGATCCCAATAATTGCCCACCGGGCTAGGCTGACACCCGTCTGCGGCGAGCGAGGCAGCGGCCGTGCTGTGGCAGCAGGCATGGAGATGAAGCCGCATGCACATGTTGATTCAGGTAGGCAGAGCCTGTCCCCTCCCCTCCTGCGTGGCGTGGCCGCATTGATGTGATGCTGTGGCTAGCTACCTCCTGCGCTCCTTCACGCCGCAGACTGCAGTGCTGCGCCGTATATAGGGATGGCCGTATGGGCATCTCGGTGCCGTTTTGGAGCCAAATTCGGTTCGAACCACTTCGCGCGTTGGCAGTGTTTAGGCCAAGTCCAGCGCAGGATCCTAAACAAATGTCCGTTTTGTTTAGATTCTGTCTGTTTGAGTAGGGCAATGGGATCGTGTTTAGGCCTGTCCTGAGATGTGGTGGTCGTACGTCCAACGCGGACGTATCCTTTGGCCTATCCTGTCCGCCACGGTCAAAAATGCATATATATTTATATTTCATTGTTCAAAACTAGTTTGCACAAAATAAAAATAGTTTTACAACCCAATCGAAATTTACTCTAATAAAATAATTTTACAACCAAATCAGAATTGTCTTGAATGAACATAATGAACCAATAATCTATTGGTTGCCAATATGAGTCCACACGTGCTCAACCAAGTCATTTTGAAGATTCAAATGAGTGTGCTAATCACGGAGTTCACGATGGCATTGGGTAAACTGTTCAAACGTGTCCGGTTCTTGGTGCAGGGGCTCAACATTTTCACCTTGATAATCAAATCCTTGGTCGTAGATAATGTTGTCACGCTCGCCCTCGACGATCATGTTGTGCATGATAACACAAGCAGTCATCACCTCCCAAAGTTTCCCTTCATCCCATGACAGTGCAGGGTGTCGAACGATACTCCATCGGGATTGAAGCACAACAAAAGCACGCTTCACATCCTTTCTAGCACTTTCTTGCATTTGGGCAAATCTCTGTCTCTTCTCACCTTGGGGTTTCGAGATTGTCTTCACAAAAGTTGACCACTGTGGATATATACCATCAACTAGGTAGTATCCCTTGTTGTATTGGTGGCCATTGATCTCAAAGTTCACTGATGGGGAGTGGCCTTCTGCAAGCCTTGCGAAGACTGGAGAACGCTGCAGCATGTTGATATCGTTGTGAGAACATGCCATGCCGAAGAAAGAATGCCATATCCGAAGATCTTGCGAAGCCACCACTTCTAAAATGACAGTGCATGATTTACATGCCCCTTGTACTGGCCTTGCCAAGCAAATGGATAATTCTTTCATTCCCAATGCATACAATCTATACTGCCAAGCATGCCTGAAAAGCCTCTATTGGTGTCGATCGCCAACAGCCTTTTTGTATCGGCTGCATTCGACTCCCTCAAGTACTCAGGGCCAAACACTTCCACCACGGCCTTGCAGAAAATGTACATTGACAACAAACATGTGGACTCACTCATCCTCACGTACTCACCCACCAGATCGCCTGGAATTCCATATGCAAGCATGCGAATGGCCGCGGTGCATTTCTGATAAGAGGAGAATCCAAGCTGGCCAAGGGCATTCGTTTTGCACTCGAAGTATGGGTCATGAGCAACCACTACCTCTCGGATATGATTGAACACATGCCTTGCCATACGAAAACGGTGAATGAATTTATCGGATTTGAAGAGTGGGGTGTTCGCAAAGTAATCGGCATAGAGCAGTGTGTGGCCTCTCTCTCTGTTGCGGTTCAAGTTGGGAGCACGGCCAGGGATCGACCCCCTATACGGAGGAAACTATCGTTGAATGTGGTCGTGGACGATCAATGCAGCTACCACAAGATCTTCGTCATCCGAGGGCGAAACGTCCGATGAACAAACGAAGTGGTTAAAGAAAAAATCATCTCCACTGTCCATACCTGTCTGGGCAAAGTGTCAAACACCTTGCGGTCATGGTGGCTTAAGAGGTCACGATGATCACCTTGATGCAGTAGGCGTCGTTGGCGGCCGGCTATAGGCCGCTCTCAAGCACCCGACGGAAGCTGATGTGGTCCATAGCCGTCGCCGGTGGTTGTATCCTCTCTGCCACCAGCTACGACGGCGATGGCCAAAACTCCTCCAATCCACGGCCAAAAATCCTACGAAAGTGCGGGCCTGGTGGTGGCCATGTCGAGACGTGGTGTGGTATGGACGGCCGGGTGGGCGGGTGAGAGGAAGGAGGCGGGCGGATAATAGTGGCGGCACCGGCGATGGGGTGGACGGGGGAGAGCGGGTGGAGGGATTGTAGCCGAAAGGAGTGCTAGTGTCCCCGACAGGCGGGCCACGGGGAGGACAAGGGCATGCGTCCAGCCCGTCCACGCGATGTCCGTTCCACCCCAAACACGGCGCAAGTTTGGGCCGGGAATGGGTAGAAAACGGACGAAAATCGGACATTTGTCCGCTGGGGGCCGTGCGTTGGGCCGCGATTTTCGTCCGTTCTACCCCAGACGAACCAGGATGGACGGGGTAGGGTCGCGCGCTGGAGTTTGCCTTAGTTTAGGGCAACTCCAACTAGCCAATGCAAACATGCCCGAATTTCGTCTCTTTTTATTTGTTTGGGTCGGTCAAACGAACGTGTGTGTCCGTT
The DNA here is from genome assembly GCA_902687465.1 of Secale cereale. Classification (NCBI taxonomy): domain Eukaryota; kingdom Viridiplantae; phylum Streptophyta; class Magnoliopsida; order Poales; family Poaceae; genus Secale; species Secale cereale. The sequence goes on from LR738713.1 coordinate 738,419,125, forward strand.
TTTTTAATTTGGAGCAGCCGGTGCGCCCAACACGACTGGCGCATTATCCGTGTGCTCATTAAATAACTAAATATCCATAAATTTTGAAGCGTGGAAATAAGTTAAACATAATTATACAATAAAATAGTCGGTTAACCGCCGACCGAAGTTCACTTAAATTTTAAAACTAAAAAAAAGGCGCCTCCCGGCCGCCCAGCATGCAGCCCAAGGCGTCGCCCTCGTCCTCAGAGCCGATGAGGTTGACGAAGTCCGGTGATGCCGCATCCCACGGGAAGGCCTGCTGCAACGCCGCCCACGCCACCTCCTCCATCTTCTGTTGCGTGATGCGCGCACTCCTTTGTCTCTTCCTCTCGACGCTCCTTCTCTTCCTCCCATGCCCAGCGGGCTTGCCATTCCTTCTCCTTGGGCTCGGCCTGCATTTGGCGCTCCTCGTTGGCCCGCTCCTCCGCTAGAGCGCCGCCCTCCGGTGCTCGGGGTACGCCGCCTCATTCTCCTGCATCGCGTCCATCGCCGATGCGCTCACCCACTCGCGCAGGACGCCAGTCCACACATACGTCTCCTTGGCGGCGGGTGGTTGGCCTCCGTGGGATACTCCTTGGGCGTGGCAAGCAGCGGCGGTGGGTAGGGGGAAGGGTAGACGCAGTCCCACACCGCCGACAGTTGGAGCGCCTACTCCATGCCAGGCCAGCGTGCGTCTTCCTCGCGCTAGGAGTCCTCCAGGGCGCGGAGGAGCGCCTCCTCGAGTGCGGCTTGGTAGGCTGCCTCCTCCCCTTCCAGCGCCACAAATAGGGACAGTGGTATGTAAGTTGCGTTGAGATGGTCGGCAGCGCGAGCCGTGCTTGATCGCAACCCATGCAACCCAGTTGGGAGAGTCCACCGCGTAGGCGGGGTCACGACGCTGCGCTGATGTGAGGTGGGCACACCACAAACTGATCTTCTCGCTGCGCCCTCGCGGACCGCGGCACCGGATGTGGGGGAGGGGTCGAGGTGCCACCTGTGGGGGGAGGTTCTCGGGAAATAGCAGCGGGACGCGGTACTAAGTGGTACCGTGCGCGGTGCACTGATGGCTTCTCGCCCCTCGTTGGTTACCCCAAGTGGAAGGTTTGAGATGTAGCGTAGCGGTAGTTTTCCCTTGGCAACGATACCAAGGATCGAATCCCGTGAGACTCCGACGGTCGACAAGAAGGTGTCAATAGCGCCAGAGACTTTTGCTTGACAGGACCTGCACACAGATACAAATAACTTTGCTCCCAACGAGTACAGATAGGTTGTCAATCCCTCCGGCCTTGTCGTTTACAAAGGATCAAACGCAAGAGATAATAGTGATAGGTATGACTGCAACTAGGAAATAAGAACAGAAAGTAAATAACGGGTGTGATCAGTGATGGTAATATGGACCGGGGTCCCATGATGTTCACTAGTGATGTCTCTCTCCCAAAAGACGATAAAACAGCTAAGCGAGGTAAACGAATTACAGCTGGGCAATTGACAGGATTATGTGCGCAAACCAATGCTAACTATGCTGCAAGAAAGGTAGAGGCTCAAAAGTATGGGCGGTACGCCAAGGCAAGTAGACCGAAATCAATCTGCATCTACTACTGATCATCCACCTTGAGATATCTATCCAGAACATCTCGCTGGTATTAAGTTGCGAGCCCCACCCATAGTGTAAACTCAAAGCAACAGACAACTGCATTAAAAGAACTTTGCGTAAAGTAAACAATCCTTGCACCCGCAAGTACAAGCACCGTTGTTTTCCCCCCTGTGGCAACAACACATCCCCTAGACTCATGTTTCTGTCACTCAAGCTAGTCATCGAGGGGCATGAACCCACAATCAAGCATAATGTTCCCTCTTGTAGTTACTACCTACTACTTGGCCAAAGCAATAAACAGCAACGGAGAACATGCAAGAATTACTCAAGAACATAAATATAAAAGAGGTGAATCAAATATATTACTCACACACAATCTGAACATAAGGGGGGGCACCAGAGGAGGTAAGGGGGGCCCAGGCGCCCCCCCGGCGCGGCCAGGAGGGGGGCCGCGTGGGCAGGCCGCCTGGGCTGCCCCTGGCTCCCCTCTGGCCCCACTTCTGGCGCGTGGAAGCTTCTGGAGCGCTGATTTTTTATATATATTTTCCGGAATTTTTCTGGCAATTTAAGTAATGGGAAAACCTGAAATACAAAAACAGCAGAAAACAGAAACTGGCACTGGGGTGCACTGAGTTAATAGGTTAGTCCAAATATGATCAAAAGTGTATGGAAGTGCATAAATATCATAGCAATATCACACAAAAGAGGCATGGAGCAAGCAGAAATTATAGATACGTTTTGGACGTATCAACATCCCCAAGCTTAATGCCTGCTCGTCCTCGAGTAGGTAAATGATAACAAGCATAATTTCTGTGGTGACATGCTATCAACCATATAAGAACTTTTCACAGTCACATGACAAATGCTTACTGAGATAATGAATCTTTAGTAATTAAGTTGCCTCATGAGAATATCACAAAGAACTGAAAGTTTTACAATATGATACTGAAACATCCAATAGATTTGTAGTGAGCATGGTGTGCAAACATGACAAAGTGATACCTCGCTTGCCCCCTTTAGTGAAGCAAAACATAAATGCAGGAGCATCTCCGAAGTTTAAGTGACGACTAGATACAATGATTTCAGAATAAGCGCTATCATAATCATGCAGAAGACAATGGTACTTTGGGACAATGCACATTACACTCAGAATGACAATCATGCTCTCAATAGTTGGTGCTTTGAAGAAAGAAGGTGGAGACTCTCGAACCGTGGATTTTGATGGCAAGGTTGAAAACCCGTGGTTGGAAGCAAAGACTAAACATGTACCAGAGCTCTTGGTTTTTAAAAACAGAGATAAAAATGATTTTTGGGAGATGCATATTTCGTCAACGAATGCTAGTAGATAACTCAATTACTTCTCGAGCTGGACAAGTTTCGAGGAACGGCTCCCGCACGGGGATGATCACATCCCCTTAATCTCCTTTGTTTATCACTGCCAAAAGTTTTCTGATTTCTCATGAACAAAGCGTGAAGGAGGGTTTGTTTGTTGTATTTTTTTATGAGCCGGGAGCACTCATGCCAGTTCCTTCTCGTATTAGGGGTTTGCAGATTAGACATGCAATCCCGGGGTAAAACTTGTCCAACTTAAAAAGATCATGAATTAACTACTACTTCCTCATAAGCTAAAATAGAGGCACAAAAGAGAAATGCTTTTGAATAATTTTGAGATGGTACAAGAAAATCTTCGTTAGGAATGGCAAGTAAATACCATATATAGGAAGGTATGGTGGACTCATATGGCATAACTGGTTTCAAGGATTTGGATGCACAAGCAGTTAGTCCGCTTAGTACAGGTGAAGGCTAGCAAAAGACGGGGAGCGACCAACTAAGAGAGCAATGACGGCCATAATCATGCAGAGCGACAAAGCAACATTGAATTGGGCATGGAAGTTATATCGCTACTCAGAAATTAAAGATCATCAAGGCTTGATAGAATTTCTTTACAGTCTTAAATATGCGTGAGCATATGACAAGTCAATCAAAATAAATTCTTGGAGGAAGATATCACTAAACCATACCACATCATAGGCAAACAAATCATGCTGGTACTTCAATAACACATTAAGAACCCCCAGCTATTTGAGACTAACCATAAGAAAACATGAACTACTAAGCACCATTATGCACATAGCATTTTTATCATAGACATATCAACCAGTGCCACAGAGGCCAACTCTCTTAACAAGATAAGCATGATAACTCAAGAGAGTTCCAGAAGCAACCAACTAAACAAAAGCTCTTTAAAAAGAAAAGCATGAAAACTAAGAGCTAAACATGACAGTAACTATTGAAAGACAAAGAACATACACAGCAAAGATAATCATGAAAATCCTATGTTGTGTTCTAGGTTGAAGTGGAGCGTGTTTCTCTCCCACACAAAGAAAGCTGGGTTCTAACTCGTTATGAAAAGCAAGCAAAGCTAAAGAAAACTAAAAAGGAAACTAAAAGCAAGACGCTCTAAGCATAGCACATAACGCATGAAGTGATTAAAATATAGTGGAACGAAAGACGAACTGACAATTGTTGATGGAGAAGGGGATGCGCGGGGGCATCCCCATGCTTAGACGCTTGAGTCTTCTTGAATATTTCTTGGGGGTGCACGGGAGCATCCCCAAGCTTGAGCGTTTGACCCTCCTGAATCTTTTTATCATCTTCCCTCGCACACTTGAAAACTCCCTTCATACATAACTCATCATAATCTGATTAGCGAGGTTAGTACCCATAATAAAATAATTTTTCCCTACTGGAAATAAGGATAATCTTGAAGATCTACTGTTTCTCAAGATTGCCAAAAGGTTTTTGCAAAGAAAAAGCAAGCTCAAGGTTTGCAAAACAAAGAAAAGGCAAAACAGGACAGAATCTGTGAAAAACAGACCAGCAGGTAGTAAATAATTTTTTCGGGTCACTTCTGCAACTCAAATCAAAAAACTAAGAACAGATGCCCGAAAGCCAATTGTATAGAGCACGCTGTCGAAAAAATTCAGACCAAAAAGATAATCTGGTGATTTTATACGAATTTTTCTGTCCAAGGACAGAATCTGTTTCCTGGACAGCACGTCACAACTTTTGAACTTTCTTGCAATCATAGGCTAAACTTGGCACAAAGCTCAAAAGTAAAGATACAATGATGATGCTACTGTAGTAACAAACATCAAGACACAACAAAAGCAAAATAAAACTTTATTCATTGTGGGCTGCCTCCCAAAAGCGCTTTCTTTTATGCCTTTAAGCTAGGCATAATGCAAAGAGATCAAGTTTTATCAAGAGTAAAAGAATAGCTAGCCCGTATAACGGACTCAAAAGGTAACTTAATCTTCTTTCTAGGGAAGTGTTCCATCCCTTTCTTGAGAGGAAATTGGAATTTTATATTCCCCTCTTTCATGTCAATGATAGCACCAACGGTGCGAAGAAAAGGACGTCCCAAAATAATTGGATAAGAAGGTTCACATTCAATATCCATAATAGTAAAATCAACGGGAACATAATTGTCATTGACAATGATAAGAACATCGTCGATCCTCCCCAAAGGTTTCTTTATGGAAGAATCAACAAGACGAACACCAAAAGAACAAGAATCAAAAGGTTTCAATTTAAGCATATCATATATTCTTTTGGGCATAACGGAGGTACTAGCTCCAACATCACATAAAGCATAGCAAGAGAAGTTATTCAACTTAATTTTAATCATAGGATCCCACCCGTCTTCTAGCTTTCTAGGTATGGAGGCTTCTACCCTAAGCTTCTCCTCCCTAGCTTTGGTGAGAGCATTAGTGATATGCTCCGTGAAGGCAAGGTTGAGTGTGCTAGTGTGGGGATCTCTAGACATCTTGTGAAGAAAATCAATAACTTCAGAAAGGGTGCAATTATCAAAATCAAGGTCACTACTATCAAGTAAAGTGGTAGTGGTGTCCTTTAGGCTCACTTGTTTGGTAGCTTCTATGGTCATAGGAGTTTCTACGGTTGAGGTCATAGCATCACCATTAATAGGTCCAATGGGACCAGGAGTGCATTGGGTGCTAAGAGTTTGGATATCCTCAACAACTTGGATAGTAGCAACAGTGTGGTGGGTAGGAAGGCTCTGAATTCTATCTTCTTCCTCCTTCAGGGGTGCAACCACTTCGGGTTTAGCTGCCATTTGGTTTATCAAAGTGGCTTGTGTGTGGGACATATTGGAAACTTGGGTCTCAGTGATAGTGAGCCTAGTCTGGAGGTTAGAAATATCAATATTTAGGCTCTCCAGTTGTCTACCAATGTCTTGCAAGATAGCAGTATGCTCATCTAATTGCCTCGAGAAGGTCTTGTTTTGTTCATATTGGGTGTGCATGTAGTTCTTAGTGGCCTTCTCTATTTCTAGAAGTTTCTCATAACTAGGCATGTCTCTATCTCTTTGGGTGGAGTTCTTGGTGCTAGGATAAGCATTGTTGTTCCCATAGGAATTAGAGGGGAACGGTCTAGGGTTGCTACCAAAATTACTCCTATAAGAATTGTTATTGAAATTGTTTCTAGAGATAAAGTTCACATCTACTTGATCTTGAGCAATCAAAGAATTTAAAGGAACATCACGAGGATCAATAGAAGATTGCTTGGAAAGTAGAGACATGATCAAGTCAACTTTTTCATTTAGGGAGGAAATCTCCTCGACAGAGTTTACCTTCCTACCTGTTGGAGCGCGTTCGGTGTGCCATTGGGAATAATTGGTCATCATCTCATCGAGAAGCTTCGTGGCAGCACCAAGTGTAGTTGACATAAAGGTTCCTCCTGCGACCGAATCTAACAAGTTCCACGAGGTAAAGTTCAAGCCTGCATAAAAAGTTTGGATAACCATCCAAGTAGTCAAACTATGAGTAGGGCAGTTCTTGACAAGAGATTTCATGCGTTCCCAAGCTTGGGCAACGTGTTCATTATCTAATTGTTTGAAATTCATTATGTTACTCCTTAGTTGGATAATTTTAGCAGGTGGATAGTACTTCCCAATAAAGGCATCCTTGCACTTGTCCCAAGAATCTATGCTATTCCTAGGCAAAGATTGAAACCAAATTTTAGCTCCTCCTCTCAAGGAGAAAGGAAAAAGCTTAAACTTAACAATATCACCATCTATTTCAGTGTACTTTTGCATATCACAGAGTTCAACAAAATTATTTAAGTGCAAAGCAGCATCATCTCCAGCACCGGAGAATTGATCTTTCATAACTAGGTTCAGTAAAGCAGGTTTAATTTCATAAGAAGGTGCTGAAGTGGCAGGTGTAGTAATAGGCGTGCAGAGAAAGTCATCGTTGTTATGACTAGTGAAGTCACACAACCTGGTGTTCTCGATGGAACCCATAGCAGCAGCAAGCAAGATAACTATTTTTGTGATTTTTGATAAAGGGAACTAAAGCAAAAACTGAAAGCTAAACTAACAAGACTAAAAAGCAAAGATAAAAGATAGCGTGCAACTCCCCTATCTCGAAGAGTGGAGTCCCCGGCAACGGCACCAGAAAACTTTGCTTGATGGCTTCTCGCCCCTCGTTGGTTACCCCAAGTGGAAGGTTTGAGATGTAGCGTAGCGGTAGTTTTCCCTTGGCAAAGATACCAAGGATCGAATCTCGTGAGACTCCGAGGGTCGACAAGAAGGTGTCAATAGCTCTAGAGACTTTTGCTTGGCAGGACCTGCACACAGATACAAATAACTTTGCTCCCAACGAGTACAGGGAGGTTGTCAATCCCTCCGGCCTTGTCGTTTACAAAGGATCAAACGCAAGAGATAATAGTGATAGGTATGACTGCAACTAGGAAATAAGAACAGAAAGTAAATAACGGGTGTGATCAGTGATGGTAATATGGACCGGGGTCCCATGATGTTCACTAGTGATGTCTCTCTCCCAAAAGACGATAAAACAGCTAAGCGAGGTAAACGAATTACAGCTGGGCAATTGACAGGATTATGTGCACAAACCAATGCTAACTATGCTGCAAGAAAGGTAGATGCTCAAAAGCATGGGCGGTACGCCAAGGCAAGTAGACCGAAATCCATCTGCATCTACTACTAATCATCCACCTTGAGATATCTATCCAGAACATCTCGCTGGTATTAAGTTGCGAGTCCCACCCATAGTGTAAACTCAAGGCAATAGACAACTGCATTAAAAGAATTTTGCGTAAAGTAAACAATCCTTGCACCCGCAAGTACAAGCACCGTTGTTTTCCCCCTTGTGGCAACAGCACATCCCCTAGACTCATGTTTCTGTCACTCAAGCTAGTCATCGAGGGGCATGAACCCACAATCAAGCATAACATTCCCTCTTGGAGTTACTACCTACTACTTGGCCAAAGCAATAAACAGCAACGGAGAACATGCAAGAATTACTCAAGAACATAAATATAAAAGAGGTGAATCAAATATATTACTCACACACAATCTGAACATAATCTCATAATCCATCGGATCCCAGCAAACTCACCATAGCAACAGCATAAAGATTACATATGCGCCTCGATCATGTAGGGCAGCTCACGAGGTCTAATCGGTGAAGAACAAAGAGGGGAGGAGAATATCACATAGCTACTGGTCATGGACCCATGGTCCAAGAGAGACTACTCACAACTCATCCGGGAAGCGTCCATGGTGGTGGAGAAGCTCCCGGTGGTGGTTCTCCCCTCCGGCAGGGTGCCGGGAAGAGTTCTCCTGGTGCTGCCGATCTTGGAAGCGCGGCGGCGGCGGAACAGAGATGAGATCGCGAAAAAGGGTTCCGTCCTCGAGGGTTTCGGGACGCGATGTAAATATATGCCAAAGGGGGGCACCAGAGGAGGTAAGGGGGGCCCAGGCGCCCCCCCGGCGCGGCCAGGAGGGGGGCCGCGTGGGCAGGCCGCCTGGGCTGCCCCTGGCTCCCCTCTGGCCCCACTTCTGGCGCGTGGAAGCTTCTGGAGCGCTGATTTTTTATATATTTTTCCCGGAATTTTTCTGGCAATTTAAGTAATGGGAAAACCTGAAATACAAAAACAGCAGAAAACAGAAACTGGCACTGGGGTGCGCTGAGTTAATAGGTTAGACCAAATATGATCAAAAGTGTATGGAAGTGCATAAATATCATAGCAATATCACACAAAAGAGGCATGAAGCAAGCAGAAATTATAGATACGTTTTGGACGTATCATGCACCGGGTGAAGGAAATATGCCCTAGAGGCAATAATAAAGTTGTTATTTATATTTCCTTATATCATGATAAATGTTTATTATTCATGCTAGAATTGTATTAACCGGAAACTTAGTACATGTGTGAATACATAGACAAACAAAGTGTCCCTAGTATGCCTCTACTAGACAAGCTCATTGATCAAAGATGGTTATGTTTCCTAGCCATAGACATGAGTTGTCATTTGATCAACGGGATCACATCATTAGGAGAATGATGTGATGGACAAGACCCATCCGTTAGCTTAGCAACTTGATCATTTAGTTTTACTGCTATTGCTTTCTTCATGACTTATACATGTTCCTATGACTATGAGATTATGCAACTCCCGAATACCGGAAGAACACCTTTTGTGCTATCAAACGTCACAACGTAACTGGGTGATTATAAAGATGCTCTACAGGTGTCTCCGAAGGTGTTTGTGGTGTTTGCATAGATCGAGAATAGGATTTGTCACTCCGAGTGTCGGAGAGGTATCTCTGGGGCCTCTCGGTAATGCACATCACTATAAGCCTTGCAAGGAAATGATTAATGAGTTAGTCACGAGATGATGCATTATGGAACGAGTAAAGAGACTTGCCGGCAACGAGATTGAACTAGGTATGATGATACCGACGATCGAATCTCGGGCAAGTAACATACCAATGACAAAGGGAACAACGTATGTTGTTATGCGGTTCGACCGATAAAGATTTTCGTAGAATATGTAGGAGCCAATATGGGCATCCAGGTTCCGCTATTGGTTATTGACCGGAGAGATGTCTCGGTCATGTCTACATAGTTCTCGAACCCGTCGGGTCCGCACGCTTAACGTTTCGTTGACGATATAGTATTGAATAAGTTATGTATGTTGGTGACCGAATGTTATTCGGAGTCCGGGGTGTGATCACGGACATGACGAGGAACTCCGGAATGGTCCCGAGATAAAGATTGATATATGGGATAATAGTGTTTGGCCTCCGGAAGGGTTTCGGAATTCACCGGAAGTGGTTCCGGATGTTTCCCGAAATGTTTGGGTACGAGAACACTTTATTTGGGCCAAAGGAGAAAGCCCACAAGGTTTTTGGAAAGCGCAAAAGGAAGTTCTGCGGAGTCCAAGGGCCAGACGCCAAGGTCCTTGGCATCTGGATCCAGACGCCGGGAACCCTGGCGTCTGGCCCTGGAGTCCGAGAAGGACTCTTGCCTTTCGGGTGAAACTGATTTTGTGGAGGCTTTTACTCCAAGTTTCGACCCCAAGGCTCAACATATATATAGAGGGGCAGGGCTAACACCCAAGACACACCAAGCCGTGTGCCAGCAACCCCAACCCTCTAGTTTATCCTCCCTCTAGTTTCTGTAGTGCTTAGCGAAGCCCTGCAGAGATTGATCTTCGTCATCAACAGTCACCACGCCGTCGTGCTGCCGGAACTCATCTACTACTTCGCCCGTCTTGCTGGATCAAGAAGGCGACGACGTCATCGAGCTGAACGTGTGCTGAACGCGGAGGTGCCGTACGTTCGGAGCTAGACTGGGACAGATCGTGAAGGTGTACGACTACATCAATCGCCTTGATAAACGCTTCCGCTTTGCGATCTTCAAGGATATGAAGATACACTCCCCCTCTCGTTGCTATGCATCACCATGATCTTGCGTGTGCGTAGGATATATTTTTTTTGAAATACTACGTTCCCCAACACCGGGATGTACACACGATCCTGTGTCCGTGCGAGCCCTCCCGCCGCTGGCACCGGCACCCACAACGTCAGCCCGCGCTGGCATCCACATCGTACTTCGCCTTGCCCTTCCCACAGAAGCCAGCCATGGCTAGGGCTAGGGTTTCCTATCACCGACGAGGGGGTGCGTGGGTGTGGCTAGACGTGGAGGCGAGTGGGAAGTGGATGAGCCCCCCGCCCCTCCCCAATGCTTGCATTTAAAATAAGTGTGGACTCCGAACGCATCCAACGGCTGCCATGCGGGCCGAAGGTGGATGGGTTGCATTAAATATGACACTAGCCGTGGTTGGACCGCAGACATGCGAGTCAGAAGCGGGCACCGAGCAGACGTGCGTCGCATCCATCTCGTGTCTGTGTGGATGCAAATCAGGCATAAAATATGGGCTAGGAATGCACCCAGACGGACAGCGAGCAGATGAATCTTTGGTTTGCTTCGGTGAGTTGGGCCGGTGTTACTTTTCGTTCATTTCAACCCAAACGGCCAAACGGATACGAATGAACCAAATACGTCGGGCGCGTGGGAGTTGCCCTCGGCGGCCTTGAAGTAACTCTAGTAGTGTGCATCGATTCAAACGCCACAGTCATTGTGATGATTTTGAGCCAAATGACTTCTTTGGGCCACACAAAAATACATGTAAATAACACATGAAGCATGGGCAGCGACGAGACGCCATGTATGACTATTGAAAGACCAGATACGAAGGACGCTTTATAAATTATGCCGATCACTAACAAGACAGTGACGTGCTGAAGTTTTTGTATTTATCAAAATCATCATAACAACGGTTATTATGTCAATCCGGCGAATATAATGACGTTGTTAAAGTTGCTCTATTTCAAGTTCGACGTGCTTACTTGAGTGCCAAACCAAACAGTGAAACCGATCTAGTAGCACTGTTTTGTAACTAATAATGATTCTGACAGCACCAGTGACAATGATCCAAACTGTAGACGTCGTGGTCATGCTCCCCGACGAGTCCCAGATTTGTCTAAAGCCTTCTTGGTGTTACAACATTGGCTGCCAGATGCGCACTCCGTTTTTTTAGAAAAGGAGGTCATCCCCGACCTCTGCATCAAAATGATGCATATGACCATATTATTAATAAGCAAATCGTTCAAACAAAGTCTTCAAGTCTTAGAACACAAAGTGCTCATAACGAGCTGAAAAAAGCAAAAAGTTGGATAACCACAACCGGTTGTACAAAAGAAAGATAGGAAACTAAACGCCTATCATATTACATGACCGCCTTCCAAACCGTTGAAGATAGCCTGTGCTACCACCTCCCAATGGATAGACCCAGTAACCATACGGATCAGCGTATTGGCCCGAGAGATAACCTGCAAGAAATGAACATTCGTTGCTCTGTTAAAAACCATATCATTCCTGCAGTTCCATATAAACCATAATAATGCACATACGCCTACACGGATGTGACTCGCAGTTTCTATCTCAACTCCATTTAGCCACGTCCCAAACAACATGTTGATATTAGTAGGAGGAGCAATGTTAAACGCTATATGGATAGACTGCCATAATACTTTTGCCATCGGGCAATCAAGAAAGGGGTGTTTGATAGATTCATCATGATCACAGTAACTACATCTCCGAGATCTAGTCCAGTTGCGTTTTGCCGAGTTATCCGTAGTGAGAATTACTTGTTTGTGGACAAACCACATAAGCACTTTAATCCATAAAGGTACTTTGACCTTCCAAATATTCATAGATCGAGGTATGGGAACCGAATTGATTAAATCCAAATACATTGACTTCACTGAAAACACTTCATTCTTGGTTAGCTTCCAATGTACCTGATCTGGCTGCTGAGACAGGCGGACATCCATCAATCTTCTCACAAGATGGAGCCACGCTTCCCAACGGATTCCCGCAAGCGTCCTTCTGAATTGAATATTTAGAGGGTTTGACTGTAATACTGTTGCAACATAAGCATCTCTATGCTGAACAATATTATAAAGAGAACGATATTGGATAGCTAGAGGCGTCTCCCCAAGCCACGTATCCTCCCAGAATCTCGTGGAATTACCATTACCAACGATAAACTTTGTTCTATTAAAAAAGGCTAATATCACTCTCATTATTCCTTTCTAAAAAGGTGAAATAGTTGGTCTGACCGTAACCTGTGCTAGGGTCTTAGTGTTAAGGTGCTTATTACGCAGAATCTGGATCCATGTGGCATGGGCCTCTGTAGATAACTTATACATCCACTATATTTGATCTAGATGCGCACTCCGTGGACGAGCCTTCATATCTACAGGAAACGTGCACTATATTTCATATGACGACTGCATATATGATGCTTCCGTTAATTATCCCTCACAACATGGAAAATAACATACTCCCCCCATCTCATAATTGAACGAAGGGAGTATATTAAAGAAAATATTGTTTGATCTAAATATATTAAGAATAACGTATGACCCATTGACAGATGAGTCCTATCTGCGGGAAAATATGAAGATCACACGCACAGCGGCTCTGTATTTGCACCGGCAACTGTGGCGTTTTTAAAGAAGAGCCTCAAAGCTTCGGTATATATTCGGGTTACAGTGTCCACATTGTTTGTGTCTACTCTTGTCAGTCAATGTGGAGCTTCATCGGTCCGCAGAATGGTTTGGCCGTTCGTTTTTCGGCAAACATGAGACAAATGTGTGTGTGTTTGGAGTCTGGAGGGGGGG
>LR738713.1:738432454-738453633 GCA_902687465.1 Secale cereale
GGGGGTATCTGTGTCCAGACATCCACTTGACCTTCAAAAGGCCACCACACGATCCTTCTCTTCTTTCTCCACACATGTGTGGTCCCCTCTCCTCTCTCTCCTCCCAACCAAATAAATAAAAATTAATTTGTGAAAAAGGATTGGACGACGATCTCCCACATCAAGTTCGCAGACCACGTCCGAACATATACCGAAGCCATTTACGGGTCAGCTTCGGAGTTGTCCCAAAGGCGAGTTGCTCTTGTGATTACACCTCGCAACGTGGCGTCTTTGTTTATATGCCAAACCAAACAGTGAAGCAGGTCCAGCACTACTATTTGTGGTAACTAATAATGATGGATCTCCCGGACAGCACCGGTGACAGTGATCAAGCTGTAGACGTCGTGGTCGTGCTCCCCGACGAGGCCCAACCCAGATTTGTCCGAAGCCATCTCGGTGTTAAAATATTGGTCGCCATACGCGTATGGGAAGGAATGGGAGCACGGTGCCACATTCCTCGTAGAGAGGTGCCTCGTATCTCCAACGAACTTTATCGATGCGGGCTGATAACAAACCCTAATAATCTAATCTACTATTACTCCTACGAGGCCACCGAGGGAATATTGGCATGGCGTTTTGCTACGAGTGGTAGTAGTATAGTCCAACTCGGGGTTGGCCGCTGCTGATTGGTTAGCCTCCGTGCCACTTATCAGTATGCCACTGGCTGATGCTGGACACTTTTCGGTCTCTCAGCACTAAATATTTTACTACTCTTTCGGTCATACTCCCTCCGTTCCAAATTACTCGTCATAAATTTAGAACGAAGGGAGTATAATATAAGACGTTTTTTGACATTAATCTTACGAGACACAGTTACTATTTTACAGGTTGAAGTTCAAGTTGGTTACGCTCGGCACTTCAATGACCACTCGCCGACGAATGCACCCAGATCAGGCGCCCTAAACATCGCACGTCTCATGTCGACCGGATGAGGGAGAGCCGACGACAGACGACACGGCGACATGGCAAAGCCACTGTAAACGAGCACGCCTGAGACAATCTGCAGGCGGAGCCACTGGCCGTAAACGCACGCCAAAAACACGGAGTTTCTTCAGAGCGGCGCAGGCAAGCGGGCAGGCAGGCATCGTGGCAGGCCACTGCGACGCGGCGTTATGGGCCATGGACCGTAACTAGTGCCTCACCAGCCACAACTGCGCGGCACTGTGTGCACATCATCATCGGCAGCGGCGGCAGCAGCAGCAGGCCGGCAGCCGCCAGGCATGACAAGGTGGCCGAACAGTGCCAGGCTTGTCCTATGTATCCTTACCGGTAAACGTCCACATGGCTACACCCCCTGCTCGACCGGTACAGGCAGACGTACACCACCTCCTCCTACTACTAGTCTACTATACGATGCAAAGCCTCTGAGCAGACACGTCGCCTCTGCTAGCATCGCACGCAACGCAAAACACAGGCTTGATTAATCATCTGGAGCGGCGATACAGTACGCATAATTCCCTTCTTCTGTCCAGTCTTAAATTAAACGGATGAATGAGACAGATCGACGGCTATAGTAGCGCAAAGACAAGATGATGGCGGAGATACGAGACCGAATCATAGATGATGGGAAATCAAAAAGCGAATCATACATACATATACAGGGAAATTAAGGCAAACTCCAGCCTACGACCCGATCCCATCCGGCTCCGTCCGTTTGAGGCAAAACGGACAAACCAGACGGTCCAGTGCGCGACGGCCTGGACCCATCTTGTCTGTTTCGTGTCCGGCTCGACCCATTTCGAGCGTAAACATGCGTCCGGTATGGGTTCAGGCGGACAGCAAACGGACGCGGCGCTCGTCCACTTCGTGGCCACATGCTGTTTAATTGTGTTCTTATGTTTATGTTTGCGTTTATTTCAAATTTTTCGGCGTTTTATTTTAGTTTTTACATTCTTTTTAATCACGTTCACCCCGGACATGATTTGAAGTGCGGCCGCGCGTTGGACACACCGACACGGCAATGGCCCCAAGGAACATGAGCGACCCATTGCCGTTCCGAACGGACGAAAGCAGGTCAAAACAGACGTACGTTTGGGATCCTGGGCTGGAGTTGGCCTAAAGGGCGAGAGACACAGGTGTCATGTTCAGAGGTGCAGTAGACGGAGCGACGAGTTGCCGCTGTCCTGGCTGAAAAGGAGCGCTGGTCGAGTCACGGTAGGATCATCTTGCGACGATGTGAGGTTCCGTTCCATCTTCGCGACGCACGACCAAGACGGAGCCGTCGTCGGGTGCCACGTCTGCGCCAGCCAGTAGGCGTTACTCATGAGAGTCAGCTCAGGTGGGGCTGTCGTCTGAGGCAATGGGGCGTGTGGGGGGCCGGAGACTATCGGGGGAACAGATGGCAACGTCGCCGTTGTGGCTTCGTCGCGCCGGACGAGCGCGATGCGATGCGAGATCACATGTACAAACAGACCAGGCCTTCCACCTTCGCGTGTCACGTGATAAACGCGAGCCTCTCACTCTCACTCTCACTGCGCACACGGTAGGGCGCCCTCCGCCCGGAATTACTTTTCAAAAATAGATGTGGTTAGTTGTATGGGTGTGGCTAGGTCTCAGTCGACTGAGACTTAACTAAGTCTCAATCAAGTGATATGGTATATAAAAAGAAAAAAGAAAATTAAAAAGAAATTGTTTGCACGAATCTTCATGCAAAATCAAGGGAAGATAGCATTGACTGAGACATAACGAAGTCTCAGTCGACTGAGACTTAGCAAAACTGTAGTTGTATTTTTAATTTTAGATTAGATATATTCATTTTTACTATAAGTAATTTGGGACGAAGAGGGTATGGTTTTGGTATTCTTTGACACGACGTCGGAGCACCAGCCTAACCAGTGAAGTTCAGATCGTTGGGTGACAATCTGTATACAATGCAATTCTCTTGTTTGGGAGATTGGATCAAAGTGATGGAAGGTGGACCATGGGCGTTTAGAGGACAGCCGATTGTGCTCGCGGTTTATGATGGATTCACAAAACCATCTTCGATCGATCTGAATAGTTTCAGAATATGGATCCAAATACATGATCTGCCCGATGGGTTTGGCCCGTTGGTAAAAGCCCTAGCTGCTAAGGTGGGAGTTGTGTGTGAGGATGATGATGATCCTGGAGATTTTGCTGGTAATTTCTACAGGGCTAGGGTTACCTTAGATGTGAGAAAACCTCTCAAGAACCATGTCTCCATTGTGAAAAAGCAGAAGAGGCAGATATTCAAGGTTAAATATGAGCGACTTCCAGACTGGTGTGCGGTTTGTGGGATGATTGGTCACTTATACATGGAGCATGGAGATGGTGTTCATGACAAAAAAGCTTTGATTTTCAAAGAGCTGAGAGCGGCTTGGAGCATGAGGGGGGGAAGTAGAGGAGGTGGCAGACCTCATGAGTCGGATGACAACCTCGCAAAACCAGTGGTACAGTCTGTTGCAATGGATTTGGATAATAGGGCTGAGAATGAGGTTCCAGATGGAGATCTGAACAGGAAACGGGGGGTGGATGCAGGTACTTCGGTGATACCTAAGAATGTCTTGTCCCTGACTGGGCCGGGGACCATCCCAGCAAGCCCGCCCCCGAAGATTATTTAAAGAGACTGAAAGCAGACAACTCAAGTAAGACTGTGGCTACAACCAATGTGCAGAAGCAAAACCCTTCTTTGGCGGGCTCCCTGGAGGAGCGCCACCGGATTTAATGGATCTAATGAGCTGGAACTGTCGGGGGGGGGGGGACCCCAGACAGTTCGCGAGATAGCGACGCTAGTGCAGTCGCATTCCCCCAAGGTGGTGTTCTTATGTGAAACTAGACAGAAAGAGGAGAAAGTGAAGAGATTGAGAGGCAGACTTGGTCTGAAGGGGTTTACTGGTGTGGATAGCAATGGCCTTAGTGGGGGCATTGCTCTTTTTTGGCATGAAAGTCTGCTAGTGGATATTCTGGATAAAGACGATCGATATATTGACGTGGCGATCCGGCTACAGGCCGATGCAGAACCATCAAGGATAACCTTTGTGTACGGAGAACCGCGAGTTGAGAACCGTCATTTTATGTGGCAGAAACTACAGGCACTATACACAGCATCAAATCTACCTTGGTTAGTAATCAGGGATTTCAATGAGTGCCTATGGGACTTCGAGCACTTATCTGCCACATCAAGATCTGAAGGACAAATGACAGCCTTCAGAGATACGCTGGAGGTTTGCCAACTGGTGGACTTAGGCTTCTCAGGAGTGCCGTTCACATACGATAATAGGAGGAGTGGAACAGCAAACGTGCGGGTGCGTTTGGACCGTGCGGTGGCCTCTAGCGCCTGGAGAAATATGTTTGCCTTCTCGGTAATTACCCATGTTGTGTCACCCTGCTCGGATCACGTGGCTATCTTCCTCAAGGGCACTTCGGACTCGGGACCGAAAAGAGTACGACGGCACCAATATGAGATATTTTGGGAGCGCAGTGGAGAGCTACCTGAGCTGGTACAGCAAGCCTGGAAAGAGGCAGGCCCGATTGGGAATCTCGAGCAGTTACAGACGACCCTCAAGAAAACTATGTCGACACTGGGCATATGGAGCAGGAAAAAGTTTGGTAACATTACACGAGAGCTTGCAAAATCCAGAACACAACTAGAGGAATTAATGCATATGAATGCTGATCGCCGGGACATACAGCGTATAACCGATAAAATGAACGAGTTACTGTACCAGGAAGAGATGTTATGGCTCCAACGATCTAGAATCAGCTGGTTGAAGGAGGGTGACAGGAACACGAAGTATTTTCAAAGCAAGGCAGTTTAGCGAGCTAGGAAGAATAAAATCCGTGAACTAGTTGATGACAGCGGGGTTATACATTCAGATGAGGCGACCATGGGGAATATGGCCAATGAGTACTTCCAAGGAATGTTTAAATCTGATCCGAACCTCACACATACTCCGGTCTTGAACTTGTTTGACGCAGTGGTGTCGGATGAAGATAATGTTAAGCTGTGTGCCCCCTTTAGCAATGAGGAGATTGCTGACGCCCTCTTTCAAATAGGGCCGTTGAAGGCCCCAGGTCCCGATGGTTTCCCAGCCCGATTTTTCCAACAAAACTGGAGCACGCTGCGGGACAGTGTAACCTCGTCGGTGAAGGAGTTCTTTGAAACAGGTGTGATGCCAGAAGGGGTTAATATGACTACCATTGCTCTAATCCCAAAAGTCCCTACTCCTTCAAGGTTAACTGAGTTTAGACCTATCAGTTTATGTAATGTAATATATAAGGTTATTTCAAAGTGCTTGGTTAACCGACTGCGGCCAATTCTGGATGATATTATATCGCCGGAACAAAGTGCTTTTATACCTGGAAGGATGATCACAGATAATGCACTCATAGCTTTTGAGTGCATTCACCACATAAAACAAGAAAAAGATCCCACCAGAAGCTTTTGTGCCTACAAGCTCGACTTATCAAAGGCGTATGACAGAGTTGATTGGGTTTTCTTGAAGCAAATGATGCAGAAGTTGGGTTTCTCTCATCGATGGGTTGATTGGATCATGACATGTGTCACCTCGGTGAGGTATTCGGTAAAACTAAACGGAACCCTTCTAGATTCATTTGCACCGTCGAGAGGTCTACGGCAAGGAGACCCTTTATCACCCTTCTTATTCCTTTTTGTTGCGGACGGGCTTTCGGCCATACTGAAGCATGAAGTTGAGGTTGGAAATATTACTCCTGTTACAATCAGCAGAAGGGCACCGGGAATATCACATCTATTATTCGCCGATGACTCTTTACTATTTTTTGAAGCAACACATGAACAAGCTATAAAGGTCAAGGAGATACTAGATCTATATGCAAGTGCTACTGGACAAAACATAAACCTGAATAAGTGCTCCATACTGTTCGGACATGCATGTTTGGAAACTGCACAGGAGGAGGTGCGAGTTGTGCTTGAGGTCGATAAGATTGAATTCGAAGAGAAATATTTGGGACTTCCTACACCTGAAGGCAGGATGTCTAAAGGCCGCTTCCAAAATCTGCAGGCCAGCCTCACAAAGAGACTTATACAGTGGGGAGATGGATGGCTGGCGCAACCAGGCCGTGAAGTGCTGATTAAATCAGTAGCGCAGGCCCTTCCAACATATATCATGGGTGTCTTTAAACTACCGTTCTCAGTTTGCGATGACTTAACGAGGATGGTGAGAAACTTCTATTGGGGTTCTAAAGATGGGAAGAGGAAGGTTCACTGGAAATCATGGGACACTTTGATGCAGCCAAGTTGTAAAGGAGGGCTTGGGTTTCGAGACTTTAGATTGTTCAACCAAGCACTCCTTGCCCGCCAGGCTTGGAGGCTGATTGACAGGCCAGACAGTTTGTGTGCCCGACTCCTAAAAGCTCGCTATTACCCGGAGGGTCAGCTAGAGGACACAGTTTTTGCGGGTAATGCGTCACCATCTTGGCAAGCTATAAGCTATGGTTTGGAGCTCTTGAAAAAAGGTATAATCTGGAGAGTGGGCAACGGAGCAAGTATCCGTGTATGGAGGGACAACTGGATTCCTAGGCCACATTCTTTCAAACCTATTTCTCCTCGAGGTAACTGTCGTATCCGATTTGTATCAGAACTGCTTAACGATAATGGCTCTTGGAACTTAAACCTGCTGCAGAACCACTTCTGGCCCTGCGACGTTGACGAGATCATGAAAATCAGAGCCTCGCCGAGGCTGGAGACGGATACAATTGCTTGGGGACCTGGCAGATTTGGCAACTTTTCGGTTAAGTCAGCCTACGACTTCGCTTTTGATGAAGCCAGCAGGGAAACACAGTCCGCTTCTAGCTCCAACCCGCAAGGTGACCGGGCTATCTGGAAGCTGTTATGGAAAACAAACATCCCTCCTACAGTAAAAATTTTTGCTTGGAGAGTGCTCTCTGATTCCCTCCCTACCTGGGTAAATAAGCATAAGAGGACTTTGGAAACTACAAACATTTGTCCGGTGTGTGGTATGGAACCAGAAGACAACTTTCATCCGCTATGTCGATGCCCGAGAGCACGGGAACTCTGGATATACATGTCTGAGGTGTGGGATCTTCCACCGGTGGATTCTGTTTTGAACGTTGGGAAAGAGTGGCTGTTTCAAGCCCTACAACCGCTACATGAAATACAGAGGTCTATGTTGCTGATGACACTTTGGAGATGCTGGTATATACGCAACGAAATAGTGCACAATAAGAAGCCCCCACCTCTTGAGGCCTCAAGGAGATTTCTAGTCAGCTACCTGGAGTCCCTAATTGCCATCAAAACGAACCCTCACATGGACCCAGCCAAAGGAAAATCAGCCGTTTCATATGATCGCTTGCTGCTTAAGGAGAATACTGCGCCCTCGCCACCTATACTGCTGTGGACTGCACCACCGCAGGGATGGGTAAAGTTAAACACAGATGGATCTTATGATGCTGACAGGGCAGGTGCAGGTATGGTTTTACGCGACCCTTTGGGTCGTGTAATTTTCTCTTCATGCAGAACACTTTATTCGTGCCGTGATGCTTTGAAGGCAGAATTGTGTGCCTGCATGGAAGGGCTGTCTCTGGCGATTCAGCGAAGCGAATATCCAGTGATAATTGAGATGGACTCTCTTATTGCCACAAAGTTAATTCAAGGGCAAGAGCAGGATAGAACTATTTATGCTTCTATAGTCAAAGAGATTAGATATCTCTTATCTCTCCGTGAAGTTTGTATTACTCATGTAAGTCGATATTAAAACCAGGTTAGTGATAGTCTAGCTAATTTCGCTCGTAACGAGGGAAGAACCATGACATGGATTGGCTCAGGACCCCCGAGTGCGTTGCAGCTAGTTGCCACTGATTGTAACTCCATGATGATTTGAGTAATACAATATTTCCAACCGCAAAATAAATAAATAAACTGTACTAGTACGAAAATGTCGGGGAACCATGACGATCTGAATAATTCTCAGCAGTCATCAAGGACTTTTCATGCCCCAGGTGTGTCCATGGAACCTGAAGCGGCTACTGTGCCAGTTCCCCTTGGAAGCACGAGCAGCTGGATGCGTTCATTCAGTCGAAAGCTGCGGATGACCTCCGCTCGGGGTTCTACCCTGCTAGGTGCACGGCGGAGTACTTGGAACATCATCTCGTCTGCATCTTGTTGCATGTAGTAGTAACAAGGAAGAGGACATTTACGACGAGTCTAGTGCTGATCGAGCATGTACCAACACACAAAAACTTGGTATGTGCAGAAGCGTAGTTATTGCTGTTTTTTCCTGCTCCTAGATAGGTAGGCAGCATCACCATGTGGCCTGCAAATTCATCAACTATGAGAGAAAGATCTAGCCAGCCCACGGTTTTAGATACATCCATGTTACCGTGGAGTGGAAATGCACCTGAACCGGGATTTTGAGTCGGAGGAGACGCGTGCTACGATATCAGCGTGGAACTGAAAGATATATTCATATAACATCAGGGAGGAGTACAACATGGTATGGCGCTTTACATACATAGATCAATTTGATACGGCTCTAGTTTTCTTTTCCTCAAGGACGCCGTTGCACGAACATGTCGGTGAACCATGGGCAACTATATATCCTCATCAGTCATCAAGCATTTCATGCTCCATCCAAGTGTGTGTATGAAACCTGAAGCTGCTGCTATGCCATTTCCCTCGAGACAGGGTGCGCTCACTGAGACAGAACACCATGGGGAACCCCCGGCCAGGGTGCTAGCCTACTAGCTGCACGGCAGAGTACTTGAGACATTATCTCAAGTGCATGTTATTCCAGGAAAAAAGAAGGAAGGTATTTTCTTCCTGTTCTACAGGGGGGCAAGTGTTGATCGAGCGTGTACCTTACACACAAAGAACTATGCACACAAGCTTAGTTATTGCCGTTTTTCCTGCTCCATGATAGGTAAGCAGCATCACCATGGGGCCTGCAAATCCATCGGTTATAAGAAAAAGGATCTAGCCAATAAAGAAACAATCATCACTAGGAGGTTCATGTGCAGTGTTGGGTAGTTATTACAAAAAAGCCTTAGTAGAAGATGGTCACAAAGCATAATTCGGAACATTCACCTGATCGATTACCTTGGTATTTTCACATGGATCAGAGCAAAGAGAATGGACAAGAAAATGCTCGAGGAACCAGTGATAAGGTACGCATATCCAAGAAAGTCATTCTTGCCACCTAGCCAGGTTGACGTTGTAAGAACCAGGCTTTTCTTTCCACCAAAACTGTAGGTATTGTAATTGTTTGTTATGTGCATGGTAATGGTTTCATCAGCTTGTATATCCTCTTCGATGACACCATAAAGCTTTCGAAACTGGGGAAGAGCAGCTGCGCGCATCCACACAATAAGATCTTCCTGATTGCTTAGCTAGCAAAAGGACACCAGTTGTTCAGTTAACATGAAAGAAAACTACTCCATGCATTAACTTGTCTTCTTAAGGAAAAATGTGGACTATTGCATGAGCAACCAACAACATTCTAGATATAGAAGTACTCACTGGTATATCAGGGTCAAGCTTTCCTCCTCCAATCAAGGATCCATTCTGAAAGTTGAAAGGATAGACATCCTTGCCATACTTATGTTCCCGATCACTTCTCCATGCAATATTTTTCCTATCAACCATCAATCCCATGGACCCACGGGTAAAATCATAAGTATCATTGAACAAGCTCCAGGCAATCAATCCACAGGGAACAATTGGAAGGCCGTTGCTCTTTTCTATTGGACTGCATGAGCTATCAGTGTATTTCAGCCCATAGCGTAGTTGCTTGTCGCTTCTACTTTTGATATACCTGTTCAGCATTAACAGATTCCTTTTGTTTCAGCAAGAGAGGACATAGTGTTTCTTCTTCTAAGACACTGACAATTTAACCAGTTGTGTAATTACCTACGATGATTCTGGTAGAAGTTGTCGAGTTCATAATACACATAAATTGGAGCTTTCATATGGTATTGAACCTGTAAATATACACTCTCAAGTCTCAACATTTTTCTGAAGAATTAATATATAAGTAATAGAAATATTAGGAAGATAGGACAAAAAAAACTGTAATATGTGCCTGATGTAATCTCAAAGTCCCAAACTGAACTCATGAGTTATACAAAGAAAATATAATCCAGATTGTAGTCAGATGACAAGTAAATAGGAGAAATAAGGTCTGACTAGATCTGATAAGAAACTACCTTCACTTTCTGAATACATTTCTTTGAAATCGAGCTGTCTTTGATATAAGCTTGCTTATTGCTTCTGTAAGCATTAGGTACACAATCAATATCATAACGGTGAACGATTTCTGCAACCTGGATGCCCAGAATAGGAGTGCACATTTAGCATGACAACCTAACTAGTGGCAATTCAGCATCTATCAGACAGAAAAGAAAATCAATTACTCTGTTTGAAGCTTGAAGACAAATTAGTCCAACAGGTACAAAAATAATCCCAATTATCAAGAAAATGGCTATCACCTGAAACAGTGGAAGTAATTCCATATAAGTTACTAAGCAAACATATAATGCCATATGTAAAAACCTATGTTTAGGGTCAGCGGCAGCTCACGTATCCTGGTGTCATTGCCGGTTTCCAAGCTGGAAGATCCTGCTGGGTGAATTTATAGAATACTGCAAAAGCAACACGATCAACCTAGATAGCGTCAGGAGGGGAGGAACTTGTAACCTGTAAGCGCGTAAACAACATTCACTGTCTCACTGTGTAACAAACAATTGCAGTAACATTGAAACAACGAAGCTTGATGCACTAGTCCATCGACATTTGCATTTTCCTTGATCTAGATGATTTGTGGATGACTTATTTCCTCACTCAATTAACCCTATGCGAAATGGCCTCTGGATGCAACACACTAACATAGCATGCCCACACCTAAGATCCCACCCAAAGTCATACAACACACTAACACGTAGAGGTAAATCCATATATAGCAGCTAAGAGGCATTTGTCGCACAAATTTCTCGAGATCGCAGACAGCTACCAGCCCTAGCATACGGAACAAACTACTCGAGCAGATGGAGGCGCTACACAGCTCATCAGCGGCCGAACCGAAGCGAGCGGCGTGGTCGAAGCCTGGCTCACCTCCCGATCTCGCCGGACGCCCTCCGCGCGGAGCGGAGCCTGCGGACGCCGAGGTGGCCGCCTCGTCCATCAAGCCCGCGAGCTCGCCGCGGAAGCCCCTTCCGCTCGCCGGAGTCGCGGACGAGAGATCTCGGGGGAGAGGAGCCGGAGAAGAAGAAGAAAGAAGAGATACAGATACTGCAGGTGGGTCAGGTCGTCTCGAAGAGAATGACGAGGAATGCGGGCCTCAGCTAGGCCCGGTGGGCAGCTCTGGCCCAGCAAAGGTGGGACCCATGTCCAGCCCAGGTAGCGTGGGCTTTGGGTTGAGCGGGCCGTGAGGTTGACGGCGTGAGACGGGGCTAACGACCGGTGGCACCGCCGTTAATTCGCTCTGCGCGTCGCGGTCAGGAGCTCATTTCCCCATTTCGCCCCAGGAGAGGGAGGAGCGAGAGCGAGGAGATGCGGGAGGAGGTCAGGAGCTCGTCGGGGGCGGCGGCCGAGCCGCAGTTCGCCGTCGTACGGTCGTCGTCGCCGCCGCCCACCCCGGTCGCCAGGTACGGTCTCCGTCGCTCCTCGCCCCCCCTTCCTCTGGCAGTAGATTCGCCGAATCGAAACGAAAGCTGGATTTATTTTGGGCACGATTCTACGGAGACCTAGGGTAGGGTTGTAGGTGGGGTTCGCGGGGCAGCCGACAGTGTGTATAAAAGTTCGATTAAACCATTGGGCAGAAGAAAGGTGGGTATGATCTACAGCCATCACGCTGTCACTCTCCTATGGATGGAACATATCATCTTTAGGTGTAAGCGGAAGATATTTGGTGGCTCGATTCATATTTCATACCTACTGTGTGAAAAAAAAAATAGGGGGTTTTGCTGTGCATGTTTCTAGCACTTGCTGATGAAATAACATCCTATAAATTCAGAAAGGAGTAGGGAAAAGGGTAGTCGAGCTTGATGCATGCGCCGTTCGCAGTTTCTCTCGATTACAAAAACAAAATACATGGCGAAAATCTAGTAGCACTATCGTACAGACATACAGGAAACACCAGCCTAACATAGGCTAACAAAAAGAAGAGGCCGCGAGCACACACTACTAGCCATATTGCACATCTCAAATTATCGAAAGAGGTGCCTCACCATCTTGAACAGGGGTTTCAGCAGAGTCCTGAGCAACTGAGCATCTTGATAACAAACCAGCCACCACGCCTTCTGCATCAGTTGTTCTGTCCCTAGCTGTGACTGTGAACCCTAGGATCTGTGCTGTCTAATGATGGTTGCCTCTGTAAAATGGGAAAATGATGCACTGTGCCATTGGAACTGGATGGTACAAAAACTTATGATATCCTTGGAGTTTGTGATGCCATATTGCTCAGTCCTTTTTGAGGGACGTTAGTTTCTCAGACCTGGGTCTGCAGCACTGCTATTTCTGCTTGTTAGAATTCTTAAAGCCTTTTAAGTGTTTTTTTCTCATAGATTTGTTTGGAGGGAAAACTGATTTCAGTATCATCCTTTTGCAATTGAGGGTCCAGCCAGGCGGTCACAATACTTTGTTGAGAGTTTTGTCATAAGCTTGTAATTTTCCATTGTTTGCACTGAACCCTCTTTTGCTTTTTCAGTTCTGCTGGTGCCTCATCGCCTGCTATGCAAATTAATATAGTAAGCATAGATTGGCTGGGTAGCAAACAAGCTTCCAGGGTTGATTCCTCGTCACATGTTGCACCACATGCCTATGGGCCTGCTCATAGCTTTGATGCTGCTGGAACTGCTTTGGAGTCTGCACCATCTTGTAGACCATGGGAGCGTGGAGACTTACTTCGTCGACTGGCAACATTCAAGCCTTCAACTTGGGATGCTAAGCCGAAGGTCATCTCTTCTTTCTTGTTTATAGGAATTTAACATTTCTTGTTGAAAGTAACTGATGCATGCCGTGCTGTGTTAACTTTTCTTTTTATATTCTAGTTTGCAATAAATATAATTATGGACTCATGGTAACCTAAATCCATAAGCACAGTCAGACTTTTCCTATGATATCACTTATGATGTTCATCGCTAGTTTAGTTAATACTGAATTTGATCAAGGCCACTGTTCCTTTGTTCTCTGTAATTGGCATTTTGGTGGTTTTTATTTGGTTCAAATTAGAATAAGATTGTGGACTATTTATGAAAATTCTACTCCTGCGACCTGCCATCATAAGATATGCTGAAATTAGCTTTTGCAGGCTGCCAGTTCACTGGCTTGTGCTCAAAGAGGCTGGGTAAATGTTGATATGGACAAAATTGAATGTGAATCATGTGGTGTGCATCTTATATTCAGTGCACTGGCATCCTGGTCCCCAACTGAAGGTATGTGATTTTGCTGAAACTACATTTCTTTCTGGTCCACAGGTTTCTTCATGCTACATTACCTCCTAGTTGTAAAAACCAATATATTCACCAATCACCACCATGTTTTAAACGTCTTTACTCGGAAAGTATTATCCTTTTGATGTATATCTCTTAACTTATATTTAGCTCACATTCGTTAACCAAGAAATTATGCATTGAACTATGTAATGGCTAGCAATGCACTTATGATTGCCACCTATCTGATTGTAATGGCTAGTTGTGAAAACCAACATATTAACCACCATGTTTTAAATGTCTTTACTCTGAAGGTATTATCCTTTTGACGTATATCTAATCGACATGAACTTTTATTTAGCTCACATTCGTTAACCAAGAAATTATGCATTCAACTATGTAATGGCTAGCAATGCACTTATGCTTGTCACCTATCTGATTTGTGCATTTGCAGATGTCAGTATTTTCACCTTCCAGTCTAACTATATAGATTTGATTTGGTATTAATAATAATTTCAAATTCATGAGTCATGGTATGTTATTCTCCTTGCTGATAAAAAATATATGTATGGGTCATACTCTTGCTTCACAATTTTTTATATTTAACAGTTTGATTTACCGACTAACACCTGACGTTGTTTTGATAAAGTAAGTGACAACATTACATAGCATGAACGGTAACATAAATTTCCAGTGCCATAATTTTCCATAAGTTCCACTGATGTTATTCATGTCTCCAGTGCCATAAATTTCCAGTGCTGTTGTGTTAGGCTGGGAAAAAATTAGTTGTATGCCCTCCTTTGCAAACTGAGTTTTATCCAGCTCTGAAACCTTTCTTTGTGTGTTCTGTATTAGTTACAAATGCTGGAGAAGCCTTTGCGGAGCAGCTTGATGCATCACACAAGAATAGCTGTCCCTGGAGGGGCAATAGCTGTGCTGATAGCTTGGTTCAGCTCCACCTTACACAGTCAGCGCTTATTGGAGGTTTTAAAGATCGATGTGATGGACTTCTACAGTTTCTCTCTCTTCCTGTGATTGCTCCGTCTGCAATTGAGAACATGAGGTTGACAAGGGCCCCTCAGATTAACCGCCTATTAACACAATCGATTAGCTTTTTATCTGGGGAGCTGGGTTACAAAGCTGAGAATACACCAGGAATTGACATCCATCAAGGTTCTTCTTGTGGCTACTCAAGAGTATGTTTTTCTGTTTCTCGTATATGTGTGCGATTTGTGGCACAACTGTAGTATTATTATTCGATGCCTTTCGTTCTTGTATCTTTCTTAAATTTAAACATTTATCCTGGTTTACTTTCTAGGCGCAGAAGCTTATAAGCCTTTGTGGATGGGAGCCTAGGTGGCTTCCAAATGTTCAGGACTGTGAAGAAAACTCAACCCACTCAGCTAAAAATGCACTTTCAAATGAACCAGATGAAATGTTCTATTCCCCCCTTGTTGAACATCAGAAAAGTTCATTCTCTGCATCAGCCAAGAAAGATAAAGGAAAAGGCAAAAGGCCCCTCAAAGATTCGGGATGCAGCATGAGCTCACCTTTATTAGATTGTAGCCTGTGTGGAGCTACAGTTAGGATCTGGGACTTCAGATCTGTGTCACGTCCTAATCGTATTAGTCCAAATAACACTGATGCACCAGAAACAGGCAAAAAACTAACACTGACACGTGGAATTAGCGCAGCCAGTGGGATCAACGGATGGGTTAATGATGGAGTGGTAAGAGATCAAGCTGAAGGACGCGATGAAGCAGCAACTTATGAGGGGAAATTAGTATCAAATGCTGGAGTAGACCTTAATCTATCGATGGCTGGAGGACTACCGCCACTTCATTCTTCAATGGCTGTTGCATCCGAGTGTTGTAATGGAGGGATGGGAAGAGATCTGATGATTGCGCAGCCCGCTGGAAGTGAAGTTGGTGATCGTGCAACATCATATGAGTCTCGGGGTCCAAGCTCGCGGAAGCGTAACCTTGAGGAAGGTGGGAGCACAGCTGACAAGCCACAAGATGGGGTTCGACATGCTGACAGCATAGAAGGAGCTGTCATTGATCGTGATGGTGAAGAAGTTGACGATGACGTTCAAGATTCAGACACCAAGAACAAAAAACCCCGCGGATTCAACTTTTTTGATGCCAATCTTCCATCTTCTTCTGGAGCTGGTCCTAGTACAAACTTGGGCTTTGACTTGGATGTGGATATTAGTATGTTCGGTCACTCTAGAGCTGTTGGTCTAGCTCCTGTTGAGCATCCGTCTGCTAGAGATTCTATGAGGGCCTCTTCTGTTATCGCAATGGATGTTCGCAGCGCTGACGAAGATTCGATGGAGAGTGTTGAGTATCATCCAGATGCTGGTATAGATATTAATATGCCTTCATCTAGTGGACACAGGAATATTGAAATGAATGATGCCTTTGATCTCAATGATAGCAACCAAGCACAGCAAAGTGCTTGTGCACAACCTGCTGCTGGAAGTGACGGGAGGGAGATAGGAGGAAGCAGTACTAATGAAGGGGAGGAAGTCCTTAATGCAGGCACAACCCCTGCTTTTGCAAGGGATCAGCTTAGCTTAGGAATTAGTGGTGGAAGTGTTGGCATGGGTGCTAGTGACGAGGCTGAAATTCATGGCATTGATGTATCTGTGCAAAGAACTGAGAGTGGTGTAGGTGATGCAGAACCTATTACTGACCTTACTGAGACAATGGGCCATACTGGTGAATCAGTTCCAGGGCCTGGATTGATGGATGAGTTTGTACCTGGAGAAGTTGATCGGGAAGAACCTCATGGAGACAGCCAAGATATTGTGTTCCGTTCAGCAGGCCGTGCTGACAGTGGATCAAAATATTTTGGTTCTAATAAAGCTGATTCTGGTGAGAGTGGAAAAAAGATAGGACATGCCATTGGTCATGAAAGCAGCATGCATCCTTCTCTCTCTTGCAATGCTGGGGTGTATGCTGGCTTCGATGCATCTAAAGAGGAAGTGACACAGGCTGGCAAAGCAGTGACTACTGATGATCAAGGCTTGCATTATGATCTGCAGAATGGATTAGGTAATTATCATCAACACTTTATCTTGCTACAGATAACCTAAAAGATATTTCTATACATTTTTTCGGGGGAGTTCGTTATCTTTTGTGGCTTCATGCTATGTTTTTCCTATTAAACTATGGTTATTCGACTGGTAGAGGTACTTGCTAGCCTTGCTTCCTTTGAAGTTGAAGTTATTCAAAGTGATTTGTTTGTGACCAATAGCAGCCAGCTAGACTTTCAGGACAGGTGGTATCAATCTCAGATCGGTTTTAGCACCTGCTATTCCAACAAAATAAATGTAATCCTATACCAACTGCTCCCCACAGCCTAAAACACATTTTTTTTTCACACCTCTGTTTTTATTGTACTTATTCTATTGTTTTTCTGCTCAGTTACCCGTGTTTTGCTCATATCGGTACTCTGTTATTTGTTTCTCAGGAGCAACAAATGGAGAAAACGACTATGAACCAGGTCTTCCAGATTTTGATCCTGTTAAGCATCACAACAGTTACTGTCCATGGGTCAATGGAATTGTTGCAGCAGCTTGCTGCTATGATACTTCCAGCTCAGGCAGTTCAGAACTTTCTGGCTGGCAGTTAACTGTTGATGCACTTGATACATTCCAGTCCCTTGGTCAATCACAAAATCAAACTATGCGGTCTGAATCTGCGGCCTCCCTAAACATGGTAATTTTTGTCATGCTCGTCTTCTTCATTTCTTCTTTGTACCTCTTTGGTGTTCACCATAAAGCATTGAAATTTGGTAGCTGTTGTCCATATTTCAAAACCTGGAGCAAGTGATCTGCATTAGCTGTGACATCTGGGCAGCCCTACCAGTGCGCCTTGCAGAGTTGACTGCTCACATAGTATGTTCTCTTGTGCACCAAGCTATCCTTACGGAACTCTGGTTTTTGTGTGGCGCAGGATGATCAAGCAGCTTCTGACCGCAAGCTGGCAAGAAGGACTTCAGTGAACAAAAGCCATGGGAAATGTTGAGCGAAGCTCCTTCATACCCAGCCAGCTCGTTTCGTCCACCTGCTTCTCAAACATGCATAGCATTCGGCCAAGTTCCAGATTGGTGCATCCGGGTGCTTATTTGCATGCAGTGCTGCTGCCTGCTGTACGTACCCTTCGTAAATTTGGTTTGGCCTCCGAGGAAGAGACCAGTTAATAATCCATTTGAGCTAGTATGTAGATTGTTGTCGACTATGGTCTCTGGCAATTCGATATATGTTGTTCCAGTGATTTTACTGAGGTTATATCCGAAGATTCGATTCAACTCGTCATCCTCGTTCCAAAGGAACATTTGCAGAATTTTGCAAGTGGATTGATTGTTTTTCGTCCCCAGGTTAAACTTGTAAGACACTGTTTATATTCTTGGGAAAGGCCTGACACCTAGTCGTTCACATATTCAGACTTCAGTGTGCGTCAGAATAAATAATTTAGTTCAAATCCGCATAGTACACACTCCCTCTGTAAACTACTTCCTCTGTCCCATAATCTAAAAAAACGTTTTTTGAGACTAGACTAGTGCCAAAAAAATATCCCACATTATGGGACGGAGGGAGTAATAAATAGTGTTTAGAATACTAAAATAATGATCTAAACACTCTTATACGTATTAGTTTACGGAGGGAGTACTTCACTTTGAGTGTGAAAAATATCTTTCAGCCTTTCTCACTTCTATTAACGACGAAAAGGATATGACTACCGCCTGTTGTCTCCGCTTGCGCTACTGCTGAGACTAGCCAGCGGTCTCTTTCTGGTTCAAAATCTGACCACCCAATGAGCAGCACCCAGCGCGCCAGGTCATCACCAACGATGAGATAGAGAAGTGGATGAGATTTCACTTCGCCGCACCCCCATCATCGTCTTCCCCTCCAATCTCCCAACCATCAAATCAAGAAACTTGGGAGAGAAGCTCCGGCCGTGAGCGACAATGCCGCTCTGCAGCTTCTACGCCTCCGCCTCCCTCCCGGTGGCCAAGCCGCACTCCTTGTCCTCCTCCGCCAAGCTCCCTTCCACCGCCGCCGCCGCGATCACCACCGTGCAGCCAACGAAGTCGCCGCCGGCCGCGGCCGCGGCGGCGACCGTCCTGTCGACGACGGCCGAGAACACGGCGTCGATGACGCCGGCGGAGGCGCTGTCGCTGCACCTGCCGGAGCTGCCGTCGGCGATGCGGGACAAGATCCTGAGCCTGGAGCTGATGGGGGTGGACTACGGGCGCGCGCTGTCGCTGAACCCGGCGCTCCGGGACGCGGCGCCGGAGTCCATCCACGCGGTGGTCACCTTCCTCCAGTCGCGCGGGCTCCACTTCAAGGACCTGGGCCGCGTCTTCGGCATGTGCCCGTCCGTGCTCACCGCCAGCGTCCGGGCCGACCTCCGCCCCGTCTTCGCCTTCCTCACCGACGACCTCGGCGTGCCGGAGACCGCCTACCGCCGCGTGGTCGTCAAGTGCCCGCGCGTGCTGGCCTGCAGCGTCCGCGACCAGCTCCGCCCGGCGCTCATCTACCTCCGCCGCCTCGGCTTCCGGGACAACCGCGCGCTCGCGTTCCAGGACCCCATCCTCCTCGTCTCCAGCGTGGAGCGCACCATGGCGCCCAAGCTGGAGTACCTGGCCGGGCTGGGCATGTCGCGGGACGACGCCGTGGCCATGGCGCTCCGGTGCCCTGCCCTCTTCACCTTCAACGTGGAGAGGAACTACAAGCCCAAGTTCGACTACCTGGTGGAGGAGATGGGCGGCGGCGTGGAGGACGTCAAGGCCTTCCCGCAGTACTTCACCTTCAGCCTCGAGAAGCGGATCGCGCCGCGGCACCGCGCCGCCGCCGACGCCGGCGTCGACCTGCCGCTGCCGGACATGCTCAAGGCCACCGACGAGGAGTTCAGCGAGATGCTCGAGAGGAGAAGGAGCAGATGAAGCATGCAGTAGGACCGCCGGCCGGTGCACGCAGACGGGTGCTTTGTACACTTGCCACTTTGCCAGTGAGCTATGGCGGCCACAGTTTGTACTGTACATAATGATCAGTGTTTGATGCCACGGCTCCTGAGTCCTGACTCACATCGGGAAGTGATATGATGCTTCTTTCTTTTGTAGAGGATGTAAGTACAAATGAAGTAGTCTGATGTGCCATGTGTATAGTGTTCATAACACATGTTGGGGCTGTAAATAAAGTCATGGAGGAAAGTTCAATCGAGATGAACTCTGTTATAATATCAAGAAGTGTAAAGCACAGTGAACATGAAACTTCGGATCATACCATGAAACACTCAATTTTCTATTTTGTGTGGGAAATCATTTTAAGCACGTTTCAAAGAGCTTAATGTCAAGAGCTTGCGTAGAGTGGGCATGTCCTGAACGCATGGGCATCTGCACCCACTTAAAAAAAAAAATCATTTTAAGCACGTTTTAATATGTCAAAAAAATTTAAAAGAAAATTTCACGCATACATGTTTGCAAATTTATATGCACGGCACAAAGTTTTGTGAAAGAAATATCTTTTTTGCTTTGTCTCTGCGAGAAGACATTTCCGTGGTTCTAAAATAGCATTCCATGACACAATCTTTGTCTGTTTCGCACAGGACACAAAAAAAAAATTATTTTTCCATTAAAACTTTATGCACGTACATAGAACATGAAGACGTACCCGGGCAACCCTTTTCAGATTTTTTTTTTAGCATTTAGAAATATGTTTTTAAGTGGGTTTTTTATGTAACCGGGTTCATCCATACACTTCCCACCTTGGGTAGTCCTTGATGTCTTCGCAACGGAAACACGTTCTATCACCCGACTGATCACGTCTATCATGGCTCAAAAGCAACCCTCTTCCCCAGTGTAAGTTTGCAACTGGACAACTGGTGTAACCCTTTCCACTGCAACCCTCTTCCCTAGTAGAGAAACTAAAGGGTGGAAGTAGTGGAACACGGGAAGGGGTCCGAGCTCGATGGCCTCCACGTGCGTCGGCTGCACGCCTCGACGCCACCATCTTCCAGCGACTGCGAGCCTTGACAACCCCCTAACATGATGGATGTGTGCCTCCTTCGGCCGCACACGCCATGGGCTCCCTTTCCTCGTAGTAGGAGCTCGCCCGCCTCTTTGTACAATGGTCGCGCACCTCGGCACCACCGTCGCCTGGCATTCGTGCTCGCCTTCCATGTACATGGCCGCACTTGCATTGCCTCCCATCGATGGTCGCGCTCTCCTTCCCGCCCGGTGGCCACGCGCCTCGCCCAACGGCTACTCGCCTCCTCGGCCGGCGGCTACGCACCTCGTCGCCGCTTTGCCGGTAGAAGAGCTAGCCTATTTATATTAGGGACAACCCCCCTAATAGTTGTGAAAGCAAACTAGCTCCATGAACCAACTTAGGTGTGAAATGAAACCAACTTTGGAATTGATGAGGTAGCTTTTGGAATTCTTACGTAATGTGTGTGTAGCTGGTCCCGACCAAACATTGCTTCGCTAGAATCGGAACATAGTTTCTTCAGCAGAAAACTTATTTCTTCGTGAACTCCTAATTTTGTTTCTTCGACATAACATTGTTTCTGCACGGCATGAAAAGTTGTTGGCCTTTTTCGATATTGTGTTTAGTTCAACTAACCACAGAAAAGATGCGAGAACAACCAGACTTTCAAGAGTATAAGATAAACTTAAGTTAGCATTCACCCGATCATGCGTTTGCTTGGCGTGCTTTATAGTGGTCGAGTTGTTGATGCGAGGGGGGGGGG
>LR738713.1:738454346-738475302 GCA_902687465.1 Secale cereale
CCCCCCCCCCCCCCACCGAGTTGCAGCCATGGCCTCTGTAAGTTCGGTGCCCTCTTTCTCTGTGCTCGTTCAAGCTAGATCTGAGAGGACGTGGTCGTAGGGTTAGATGTGCAAGCATGTGGTAGAGTTGATTCGTGCATTGATCTTTGAGAAGATGCTAGATTTAGCTGTAGTAGTATATATTTCTGTTGGATCCGTGTAGATTGAGTAGTATGATAATGATGAACACTATGGATTCATACCTAGTTGTGTAGAATTTGTAGCATGATAGAGTAGCTATTTGTGATGAACACAATGGATTCATAGCTAGTTCTGATGTTGTGGTAGCTATTGGTGATGGACTCATATCTAGTTGGCATGTATACTCCTACTTTCATAGATCGTCATGTTGCTATGTAGTGGTACTATGTGTGTTATGTTTACTGTGTATGAGTGATACGATTATAGGACATGACCACGTAGACGCAAGATCTTAGTTAAGCCCTTGTCCTGTCGGACAGCCCATTTGCGCCCTCCTATGTCGAGGACTCGCAGCCCCTCGTCCATCAGAACATGTCTTCTGATTCACATGTGTTCGAGGTTTCACCTTCTTGCTTTGTGCCTGTTGTGCTCGATGAGCCAACTGCAAATTCTGCTGCCTCTGCATCGAAGGTCAAGAAGGATGGTAGGGGGAACAACATGAAATGGCAACCATTCATGTCCACGTTCGTGCTAAAGCAGATGCGCGAGCTCATTTCTAGTGGGGTTAGGACTAACAAGGGCTTCAATGAGGTGCACTTGAACACCGTTGTGAAGTAGGTGTTCGATTTCTTTAGCATGAACATCATCAGTCCGGGTTAGTTCCATTCAAATCATGCAAATTAGAGTCCAAAACAAGGGCAAAAGAGTTTGGAAAAGTAGATACGATGGAGACGTAGCAACTTCCCCAAGCTTAACCCATTGCTTGTCCTCAAGCAATTCAGTTGATAAACTGAAAGTGACAAAGAAAAACTTTTACAAACTCTGTTTGGTCTTGTTGTTGCAAATACGTAAAGCCAACATTCAGGTTTTCAGCAAAGATTATGAACTAACCATATTCACAATAACATTTAGGTCTCATGTTTACTCATACCAATGACATAATCAACTAGCGAGCAATAATAATAAATCTCGGATGACAACACTTTTCCAAAACAATCATGATATCATTTGACAAGTGGTATCTCGCTAGCCCTTTCTGAGACGACAAAACATAAATGCAGAGCACCTAAGAAGATCAAGGACTAACTAGACATTGTAATTCATGGTTAAAGAGATCCAGTCACACTCATACTCAATATCAATTAATAACACAGCATACAAATGACAGAGGTGCTCTCCAACTGGTGCTTTTTATAATTGGATGATGACTCAGCAATAAAAGTAAATAGATAGGCCCTTCGCAGAGGGAAGCAGGGATTTGCAGAGGTGCCAGAGCTCAAGTTTTTTAATTCAGAGATGAATATAATTTTGAGCGATATGCTTTCTTTGTCAACGCTACGACCAAGAGTTCTCAATATCTTCCATGCTACATACATTATAGGCGGTTCCCAAATAGAATGGTAAAGTTTTACTCCCCCTCCACTATCAAACACACTCCACGGCTTATCCGAAACAACATGTACCGTCCAAACCAATAACAGTCCTGGGGGAGCTTTGTTTAATTATATCTCTACTCCTATAAAAAGATGAGTTGGTGATGATGGTGTGCCTGCCATCTATCATTTCGGACCGTCAGATCTTCATCTAACAGATGCAAAGAAAAGTTGTGGCAGTTTTGCAAAACAACGCCCGCCACTCTGCCTAAATTTCACATAGCTCCTTCATCCCTTACCCAGCCACCCACCAACAGCCTTCTAGGCCTACGACACCATCTCCAGAGATACCTACAACCTTCCCCGCCGCTTCCCCCTACCACCAGCCACCTGAGTGTCGATCCCCTTCATCGGTCGCCAATCTGCATACATGCCCCTATTCTTCTCCAGCTCCACCCCTTTCCCGCACCATCCAAAGCCTACACCACCATCCGGAGCTCGTCCACAGGAATACGCTGCAACTACAGGAGATGCTCAATTTTTCTGCCCTTCCGTGTACGAGTCTGCAAGCTACCAGATCTGGTGGAGGTTGCCTCCAGGAATGTCCACATGCCGCCATCTCCACTGCACGCGATGTTCTCGGCGCATAGCCTGGCCGCTGTGTACGACAATGCATAGATCGTGGACCTGGCCCCAATCCTAGCTTCCATCTCATCGCGCCGTTGCCTGAGCTTACGTTCATGCCACTACCATAGTTCTGATTAGGAGTCATTCATGTGGCCGGATCAACAATCTGGTTGCCAAGTGCCCTTTTGGTATTATCTTTAGACAATTAAATTAGTGAGTCCTTGCTGAGATGAGATAGTGCAGTTCATGGTTTCTCTCTGAATATGTGTATATTGAGAAGAAACTACAGAGAGTAGTTATGTTCTCTGAATTATGTGTGCACAGAGGAACAACTACAAAAAACAATGGATAATGTGCAATTAGCAGTTTGTTACGCCTCAAAAAACAACATATTTTAGTCTAGATCTGATATTTGTCTCTGGTTCTTCCATAGCAGACATCTTGAGTCGACCTGGTTGTACTTTTTGTGTATGGAAGTGCCAGTTAGTTAGTTTAACAACCATACAGTTCAGAATTTGGATTTGCACATGCTTTACTCGCTGATAGGAAATACATATGATTTATTCAATTACTTGTGTGTAGAACTCTAGCTACATAAAACCTATTTTGATGGCCATGAGTTGTGGATTGTGGTTACTACTCAGGTCATGGATCGTGGAGTGTAACATTGTGTTTTTTTTGTCTAAGTGTTATTTAAACTATTGATTGTTAAAGTTCAGAAACATGCAAGTATTCTGTAGCGTAGCATGCTGTAACATTTGGTTTGGTGATACTTCAAAGTGCAGGAGTACTTCAGATTAACTGATGTAATTTATTTTCACATTTAAGTCTGGTGTGTCTAATACACGAAATGAGCAATGTTGAATCATTGGAGGAAAGGTAACAAAATAGCTTGTTTTGTTTTCTACAGTTGTTCTAGGGAAAGGGTTAGTTTTGTCCCAATAGTTGTTCTAAGTTTGTGTTGGCAATTTGGGAGATATTGCGTGAGCGCAACTGCCATACAGTTCACAATTCAGAGTTCGCCCTGGCGCTCACAAGCCTTGCCATTGAGGAAGCCAAAAATGTGAAATGATCATTTTTTCTTTAAATATTGCAAAGTGGTTTCGAATGTTACAATATCAATTTATTTGAGATATCATTTATCATTATCTTTTCCCCATGGGTGGCATGTTGTATCATATAATGCTCACATACATGGAGATATGACATGCGGGACATGGGTGGGTGGTAGATCAGAGTATATGCTAACATGTTGAGCCCCGAAGGATGAAGTCAGTATTATTTGCAAGTTGCCACATCTGTGTGGATGGATTTTCTATTTGTTTAGATCACTACTTTAGTTATATTAATGCTCTTATATTTATTTATAGAGGGATTATAACATAAATCTACCTAATCTTGTGTGACCCCGTAGCGTAGCACGGGCATCTTGCTAGTTTTGATTTGATTTTTGATCTTTTGATCATGGGACTGGGTATCCTGGTTACTAGCCATTTACTCGTGAGTGACAAGCGAAGTCCACTCATCGTGAGAATAACCCACCTAGCATGGAAGATAAAGACAACCCCCAGTCGCCACATGAACGATTTGGGCATACAAAACATAATTTTATTTGAAGGTTTAGAGTTTAGCACATGCAAATTTACTTGGAACGGTAGGTAAATACCACATATAGGTAGGTATAGTGGACTCATATGGAACAACTTTCGGATTTATGGAAGTGGATGCACAAGCAGTATTCCTGCTTAGTACAGGTGAAGGCTAGAAAGAGACTGGGAAGCAACCAACTAGAGAGCAACAACGGTCATAAACATGCCTTGAGATTAACCAACATTGAGTGCAAGCATGAGTAGAATATAGATTACCATGAACATAAATATCGTGGAGGCTATGTTCATTTTGTTTTAACTACATGTGTGAACATGTGCCAAGTCGAGCCACTTAAATCATTCAAAGGAGGATACCATCCTATCAAACCACATCACAACCATTTTAAAAGCATGTTGGAACGCAAGGTAAACCATTATAAACTCCTAGCTGATTAAGCATGGCATGAGTAATTATAATCTCTAATTGTCATTGCAAACATGTTTCATTCATAATGGGCTGAATTAGGAATGCCAAGCTAATCATATTTACAAAAACAAAATAGGTTGAGTTCATACCAGCTTTTCTCCATCTCAATCATTTCATCTTATTTCGTCATTATTGCCTTTCACTTGCACGACCGAACGGTGTGAATAATAATAACAGTGTTCGTGCATTGGACTAAGCTAAAATCTACAACATTTATTCAAAGGAGAAGACAAGGTAATATGGGCTCTTTGTTAGATCAACAATAAGGCATACGAGAGCTACTCATCATTTTCATCGTGGTCTTCTACTCTCGACCCCCCAAAAGAAAAAGAAAAGAATTTCAAAGAAACACACTGAAATATTTTTGGAGTTTTTGTCTTTCTGAAGAAAGCAAAACAAGAACGAGAAAAGGTAATTACACGGGAAGGCTCCCAACAAACAAAAGAAGAACGAGAAATCTTTTTGGATTTTCTTTTAATACTACAAACTACTTAAGAAACTAACTAGAAAGAAAAGCCAAAAAGAAGCAAGAAATATTTTAGGGTTTTCTAAAGTTTTCAAACACACAAGAAAAAAGCGAGAAAAATAAACTAACATGGATAATACAATGAAAAAG
This sequence comes from Secale cereale, assembly GCA_902687465.1. Classification (NCBI taxonomy): domain Eukaryota; kingdom Viridiplantae; phylum Streptophyta; class Magnoliopsida; order Poales; family Poaceae; genus Secale; species Secale cereale. The sequence goes on from LR738713.1 coordinate 738,459,219, forward strand.
TATGAACAACGACAACTGGAATGAATGTGTGAACATGAATGTAATGTCGGTGAGAAGTACGTACTCCCCCAAGCTTAGGCTTTTGCCTAAGTTGGTCTAGGCCACGGCTCAAAGTAGCCCTCTCCTGGGTACTGAGGTGGATCCTGAGGGTTCCAATGGTTTGGGAGCTCCTACAACTCCCACTGAAATATAGGCTAGTGATAAGGATCAAGGGCCGGTGATGGCTCACGCAGTGCGGGTTGTAGAAGCCCCCAAAATCTATAGATGTCCTCGGGACAAATAGTGTACTTGCCTGAATGAATATCAAACAAAGAAGATGTAGGCAAGGTAATAGTCTGAAAAGTATTCTGACTGAATATCAAATTATAAATGAGCTTATTTTCCTCATCAGAACGAATGAATTTATGCAATACCATGTTGTCATAATCTAAATAAATAGTGGGTAGCAATTTCTCCTGTTTTTCATAATGCCTAATGGGTATCTCAAAGCGTCGAGCAAGACGAGCGGCGAAGATACCCCCAAAAATAGGACCCTTAGTACGGTTTAAACTCAACCATTTAGCAACCATAGCACCCAAACTAAAATTTCTATCGCGAAGTAAAGCATGGCGCAAAATGGCAAGGTCAGGGGCACTAAGGCCTTCACTCTCTCCACGACCAACCAAACATCTCCCAGCAAATAATGAATAATAGTGTAAAACAGGAAAAATGTAAACTGGCCACTCTCACTTCTGACACCCTTCTCCTTTCCCCTATGGTAACTGCATCAATAAAATCTTCCACGTCTCCAGGACGTGGTTCTTCGATGCTACCTTTGTAAGGTAGTTTGCATACCTCAAAAACTCATAAAGGTTCATCTCCTTATGCTCTTCATATAAATCAAATTCTACCGTGCGTGGTGATCTTCAAGCATGAAAATGAAAAAATTTGGACGAAAGTAGTAGTTAGGAGGAGATACTCATCACACTCGTCGTGGAGGAAGTCGGTGATGCCTGCATTCTCGGCCAAATATTAGAAATCTTCATAAATTCCAGCCGCGTGTAAGAATGCATCACATGGCCATTCACATGCCCGAATCTCCGCAGTACGAGGAAGATTATACTTGGGCTTATCCTTCTCCTTTTCCTTTGAACCCCGGCTCTAGGAGCCTCTCAACAATCTCCTCATCATTTTCTTCCTCTGAAAAATTCCGAAAATTTTAGTGACTCAAAATAAAAGTGAACCAAACTCAAGAAGATTGATAGCAACTACTCCTACAAGTGTCTAGAGGCTATATCATGCATCAAAACTACTTTGGACTATATAAATTTGACATGCAAGCTCAAGAATAAGGTCACCACTGCAGCAAAAATTTGCAATAAATAAAGCACTAGAACAAAAACTAATTGGACCATTGGAGGAGTCACATACCCAAGAACAATCCCCCCAAAACAGTTTTGCAAATGATGAATTGAGCAAGGAGATCGAAAATGGCAGCAAGATGAGCTAGAACACGGGTTTGAGCTGGTGGATGATTTTTTCTGGAGGAAGAAGGAGAGGATGGGTGCTGGAATAAGTGGAGGGGGCCACATGAGGCCCACAAGGACAGGGGGCGCGCCCTCCACCCTTGTGATCCACTGGTGCATTCTCGGTGCCAAAAATTCTTAAATATTCCAGAAAAAAATCATATTAAATTTTCAGGGCATTTGGAAAACTTTTATTTTTGGGGACATTTTTTTATTGCACTGATAACTCAGAAAACAGACAAATAATACTATTTTTGCTTTATTTAATCTAAATAACAGAAAGTAAAAATTGGGTACAGAAGGTGGTGTTCTCTAAATTCATCCATCTCATGCTCATCAAAAGGAATCCATCAACGAGGTTGATCAAGTCTCATTAACAAACTTCTTTCGAATAACATAAAACCGGAGAATTTTTTAATAACACTAGGTTACCTCAATGGGGATATGCATGTCCCCAACAATAAGAATATCATATTTCTTCTTAACAGTAGGAAGAGGGAATTCAAAACCTCCAATAGTGATAGTTGAAATTTTTCCAATAGAATTGACGCTATTAACTTGAGGTTGTTTCTTCGGAAAGTGTACCGTGTGCTCATTACCATTTACATGAAAAGTGACATTGCCTTTGTTGCAATCAATAACAGCCCCTGCAGTATTCAAAAAGGGTCTACCAAGGATGATCGACATACTGTCGTCCTCGGGAATATAAAGAATAACAAAGTTCGTTAAGATAGTAACGTTTGCAACCACAACAGGCACATCCTCACAAATGATGATAGGTATAGCAGTTGATTTATCAGACATTTGCAAAGAAATTTCAGTAGGTGTCAACTTATTCAATTCAAGTCTACGATATAAAGAGAGAGGCATAACACTAACACCGGCTCCAAGATCACATAAAGCAGTTTTAACATAGTTTCCTTTAAATGGAGCATGGTATTCCTGGATCTCCAAGTTTCTTTGGTATTCCACCCTTAAAATATAATTAGCAAGCATGGTGGAAATTTCAGCTTCCGATATCTTTCTTTTATTAGTCACAATTTCTTTCATATACTTGGCATAAGGAGGCATTTTAAGCATATCAGTCAAACGCATACGCAAAAAGATAGGTCTAATAATCTCACAAAAGCGTTCAAAAACCTCATCATCCTTTTTCTTGGATGGTTTAGGAGGAAAGGGCATGGGTTTCTGAACCCATGGTTCCCTTTCTTTACCATGTTTCTTAGCAATGAAGTCTCTCTTATAATAACGTTGATTCTTTGATTGTGGGTTATCAAGATCAATAGCTGGTTCAATCTCTACATCATTATCATTACTAGGTTGAGCATCAGTATGAACATCATCATTAACATTACCACTAGGTTCATGTTCATTACGAGATTGTGTCTCAGCATCAGAAATAGAAATATTATTGGGATTCTGAGGTGTGTCTATAACAGGTTCACTAGAAGCAGGCAAAGTCCTATCAGTTTTCTTTTTCTTTTTTATTACTAGGACTAGGTTTATCAGTACTAATTCTCTGAGAATCATGCTCAATTCTCTTGGGATGGGCCTCAGGATACAAGGGTTCCTGAGTCATCTTACCACCTCTAGTTGCGACCATAACAACTTTATCATTATTATTACTATTCAACTCATTAAGAAAATCATTTTGTGCCTTAAGTACTTGTTCTACTTGAGTGGTAAAGATAGAAGCATGTTTACTAATAAGTTTAAGATCATTAGAAGTTCTAGTCACAAGATCACCCAAGCGTTCAAGCATATAAGCATTACATTTCAGGTGTCTACTAACATAAGCATTATAAGCTTTCTTGTTTAATAATTCAATTTTCAAACTCATCTAAGCATTGACTAGCAGACTTATTATGAGGAATATCACCTTTGTCAAATCTATAGAGAGAATTTACCTCTAATACCTGTGTCGGGTTATCAAGACCATGTATTTCTTCAATAGGCGGTAAATTCTTAACATCTTCAGCTTTAATACTTTTTTCTTTCATAGATTTCTTTGTCGCTTGCATATCTTCGGGACTGAGAAATAGAATACCTCTTTTCTTCGGAGTTGGCTTCGGAGTTGGTTTCAGAGTTGGTCCGGGAAGAGTCCAATCATTATCATTACTCAATATATTATTCAATAATATTTTAGCTTGTTCAACAGTTCATTCCCTGAAAACACAACCAACACAACTATATAGGTGGTCCCTAGAAGCATCGGTTAGTCCATTATAAAAGATATCAAGTATTTCGTGCTTCTTGAGAGGATGAGCAGGCAAATCATTAAGTAATTGGAGAAGCCTCCCCCAAGCTTGTGGGAGACTCTCTTCTTCAATTTGCACAAAATTAAATATTTCCTGCAAGGCAACTTGTTTCTTATGAGCAAGAAAATATTTTGCAGAGAAATAGTAAATCATATCTTGGGGACTACGCACACAACGAGGAACAAGAGAATTAAACCATAACATGAAAAGGATCAGATTCAACCAAAATAATTAACTCAGGGTTAACAGAGAATTCATAATCCTTATTAGTAATACAGATAGGTGAAGTAGCAAATTCAGGATCATATTGCATTCTAGCATTCAAAGATTTTTCTTTCCACTTGCGTACTAGTTTCTTAAGATCATTCCTATCCTCACAAGCAAGAAAGTCTCTAGATACTTCTCCTTCCATAACATATCCCTCAGGAACAATAGGCAATTAATATCTAGGGGAAGTAGGTCTAACAGGTGTTTCAAAGTTTCCAGTATCAATAATTTCATTAGTTCAAGAAATATCATCATCTTCAGCATAATCAATAGTACTAGCTCTAGCAAGATGCTTATCAAGTAAATCACCCAATGGCACAGTTTCATCAAGCATAGTTGTAGCATGATAAGTATCATTCATAATAGAAGTGGCATCATCAATATCATGCGACATATCAGATTCAATAGCAGGTGTAGGTGTCACAAGTTTACTCAAAACAGATGGTGAATCAAGTGCAGAGCTAGATGGCAGTTCCTTACCTCCCCTCGTTCTAGAGGAAACGATCTTGGTTCTATCATCCTTTAGTGGCCTCATAGTGATCAACAGATATAAATCCCAAGTAACTCAGAGAATAGAGCTATGCTCCCCGACAATGGCGCCAGAAAAAGGTCTTGATAACCCACAAGTATAGGGGATCGCAACAGTTTTCTAGGGTAGAGTATTCAACCCAAATTTATTGATTCAACACAAGGGGAGCTAAAGAATATTATCAAGTATTAGCAGCTGAGTTGTCAATTCAACCACACCTGGAAAACTTAATATCTACAACAAAGTATTCAGTAGCAAAGTAACATGGAAGTAACAGTAATGGTGGCAAAAGTAATAATAGCAGTTTTGTAGTGATGACGACAGCAACAGTAACGAAAGTAACGAAGCAAGTATCAATATGGAACGAACTCGTAGGCAATGGATCGGCAATGATAGGTGTCGGATAATATTCATCATGTAGCAGTTATAACTTAGGGTGACACATAACTAGCTCCAATTCATCGATGTAATGTAGGCATGTATTCCGAATATAGTCATAAGTGCTTATGGAAAAGAACTTGCATGACATATTTGTTGGGGATCGTAGCAGAAAATCAAATTTTTTCCTACGCGTCACCAAGATCTATCTATAGAGTAATCTAGCAACGAGCATAAAGGAGAGTGGATCTACATACCCTTGTAGATCGCGATGCGGAAGCGTCACAAGAACGCGGATGAAGGAGTCGTACTCGCTGCGATTCAGATCGCGGTTGATTCCGATCTAAGCGCCGAACAACGGCGCCTCCGCATTCAACACACGTGCAGCCCGATGACGTCTCCCACGCCTTGATCCAGCAAGGAGAGAGGGAGAGGTTGGGGAAGACTCCATCCAACAGCAGCACGACGGCATGGTGGTGGTGGAGGAGCGCGGGACTCCAGCAGGGCTTCGCCAAGCACTGCAAGAGACGAGGAGGGAGAGAGGTAGGGCTGCGCCATGCGACAGAGGTCAAAAACGTGTTCTGGGCAGCCCTAAACCTCACATATATATAGGGGGAAGGGGGGGCTGCGCCCCCTTTAGGGTTTCCCACCCCTAGGGGTGCGGCCACCCTAGATCCCATCTAGGGGTGGCGGCCAGAGGGGGAGAGGGAGAGGGGGCGCACCAGTTTGGGCCCTAGGGCCCATCTGCCCTAGGGTTTGCCCCCCTCCCCTCTTGGGGCACCTTGGGCCTTGGTGGGGGGGCGCACCAGCCCACCTGGGGCTGGTCCCCTCCCACACTTGGCCCACGTATGCCTCCGGGGCTGGTGGCCCCACCCGGTGGACCCCCGGGACCCTCCCGGTGGTCCCGGTACGTTACCGATAGCGCCCGAAACTTTTCCGGTGACCAAAACAGGACTTCCCATATATGAATCTTTACCTCCGGACCATTCCGGAACTCCTCGTGACGTCCGGGATCTCATTCGGGACTCCGAACAACATTCGGTAACCGCGTACATACTTTCCCTATAACCCTAGCGTCATCGAACCTTAAGTGTGTAGACCCTACGGGCTCGGGAACCATGTAGACATGACCGAGACAACTCTCCGGCCAATAACCAACAGCGGGATCTGGATACCCATGTTGGCTCCCACATGTTCCACGATGATCTCATCGGATGAACCACGATGTCAAGGATTCAATCAATCCCGTATACGATTCCCTTTGTCTATCGGTATAGCACTTGCCCGAGATTCGATCGTCGGTATACCGATACCTTGCTCAATCTCGTTATCGGCAAGTCTCTTTACTCGTTCCGTAACACATCATCCCGTGATCAACTCCTTGATCACATATTGTGCACATTATGATGATGTCCTACCGAGTGGGCCCAGAGATACCTCTCCGTCATACGGAGTGAAAAATCCCAGTCTCGATTCGTGCCAACCCAACAGACACTTTCGGAGATACCTGTAGTGCACCTTTATAGCCACCCAGTTACGTTGTGACGTTTGGTACACCCAAAGCATTCCTACGGTATCCGGGAGTTGCACAATCTCATGGTCTAAGGAAAAGATACTTGACATATAGAAAAGCTTTAGCATACGAACTACACGATCTGTGCTAGGCTTAGGATTGGGTCTTGTCCATCACATCATTCTCCTAATGATGTGATCCCGTTATCAACGACATCCAATGTCCATGGTTAGGAAACCGTAACCATCTATTGATCAACGAGCTAGTTATCTAGAGGCTCACTAGGGACATGGTGTTTGTCTATGTATCCACACATGTATCTGAGTTTCCTTTCAATACAATTCTAGCATGGATAATAAACGATTATCGCGAACAAGGAAATATAATAATAACCAATTTATTATTGCCTCTAGGGCATATTTCCAACACTTAGCCCACGCAGCCACCTGGGGTTGGTGGCCCCACCTGGTGGACCCCCGGGACCCTCCCGGTGGTCCCGGTACATTACCGATATCGCCCGAAACTTTTCCGGTGACCAAAACAGGACTTCCCATATATGAATCTTTACCTCCGGACCATTCCGGAACTCCTCGTGACGTCCGGGATCTCATCCGGGACTCCGAACAACATTCGGTAACCGCGTACATACTTTCCCTATAACCCTAGCGTCATCGAACCTTAAGTGTGTAGACCCTACGGGTTCGGGAACCATGTAGACATGACCGAGACAACTCTCCGGCCAATAACCAACAGCGGGATCTGGATACCCATGTTGGCTCCCACATGTTCCACGATGATCTCATCGGATGAACCACGATGTCAAGGATTTAATCAATCCCGTATACGATTCCCTTTGTCTATCGGTATAGCACTTGCCCGAGATTCGATCGTCGGTATACCGATACCTTGCTCAATCTCGTTACCGGCAAGTCTCTTTACTCGTTCCGTAACACATCATCCCGTGATCAACTCCTTGATCACATATTGTGCACATTATGATGATGTCCTACCGAGTGGGCCCAGAGATACCTCTCCATCATACGGAGTGACAAATCCCAGTCTCGATTCGTGCCAACCCAACAGACACTTTCGGAGATACCTGTAGTGCACCTTTATAGCCACCCAGTTACGTTGTGACGTTTGGTACACCCAAAGCATTCCTACGGTATCCGGGAGTTGCACAATCTCATGGTCTAAGGAAAAGATACTTGACATATAGAAAAGCTTTAGCATACGAACTATACGATCTGTGCTAGGCTTAGGATTGGGTCTTGTCCATCACATCATTCTCCTAATGATGTGATCCCGTTATCAACGACATCCAATGTCCATGGTTAGGAAACCGTAACCATCTATTGATCAACGAGCTAGTCGTCTAGAGGCTCACTAGGGACATGGTGTTTGTCTATGTATCCACACATGTATCTGAGTTTCCTATCAATACAATTCTAGCATGGATAATAAACAATTATCATGAACAAGGAAATATAATAATAACCAATTTATTATTGCCTCTAGGGCATATTTCCAACAGTCTCCCACTTGCACTAGAGTCAATAATCTAGTTCACATCGCCATGTGATTAACACTCATAGGTCACATCGCCATGTGACTAACATCCAAAGAGTTCACTAGAGTCAGTAATCTAGTTCACATCAATATGTGATTAACACTCAATGAGTTCTGGGTTTGATCATGTTATGCTCGTGAGAAAGGTTGTAGTCAATGGGTCTGCAACATTCACATCCCTATGTACTTCGCAAAACTTTATGTCATATCGTAGATGCTGCTACCACGTTCCACTTGGAGCTATTCCAAACTGTTGCTCCATTATACGTATCCGGTATCTCTACCCCGAGTTATCCGGATAGGTGTTAAGCTTGCATCGACGTAACTCTTTACGTCGAACTCTTTATCACCTCCATAACCGAGAAACATTTCCTTATTCCTCTAAGGATAATTTTGACCACTATCTAGTAATCCACTCCTGGATCACCTTTGTACCCTCTTGCCAGACATGTGGCAAGGCACACATCAGGTGCGGTACTTAGCATGGCATACCGTATAGAGCCTATGACAAAACCATAGGGGACGACCTTCGTCCTTCCTCTTTCTTCTGCCGTGGTCAAGCTTTGAGTCTTACTCAACTTCACACCTTACAACTCAGGTAAGAACTCCTTCTTTGACTGATCTATTTTGAACTCCTTCAAAATCATGTCAAAGGTGTGTGTTCTTTTGAAAGTATCATCAGGCGTCTTGATCTATCTGTATAGATCTTGATGCTCAATATGTAAGCAGCTTTATCCAGGTCTTCCTTTGAAAAACTCATTTCAAATAACCCTTTATGCTTTCCAGAAATTCTACATCATTTCGGATCAACAATATGTCATTCACATATACTTATCAGAAATGTTGTGATGCTCCCACTCACTTTATTGTAAATACAAGTTTCTAACAAACTTTGTATACCCAAAAACTTTGATCACTCCATCAAAGCATATATTCCGACTCCGAGATGCTTGCTCTAGTCCATAGAAGGATCGCTGGAGCTAGCATATCTTTTAGCATCCTTGGGATCGACAAAACCTTTCTGATTGTATCATATACAACCTTTCCTTACAAAAACTGGTAAGGAAACTTGTTTTGTCATCCATCTGCCAGATTTCATAAATGCAGCTAATGCTAACATGATTCCAACGGACTTAAGCATCGCTACGGGCGAGAAAATCTCATCGTAGTCGACTTCTTGAACTTGTGAAAAACTCTTTGCCACAAGTCGAGCTTCATAGACGGTGACATTACCGTCCACGTCCGTCTTCTTCTTAAAGATCCATTTATCTCAATGGCTTGCCAGTCATCGGGCAAGTCCACCAAAGTCCATACTTTGTTTCGATACATGGATCCTATCTCGGATTTCTCGGCTTCTAACCATTTGTCGGAATATGGGCCCACCATCGCTTCTCCATAGTTCGTAGGTTCATCGTTGTCCAACAACATGACCTCTAAGACAGGATCACCGTACCACTCAGGAGTAGTACATATCCTTGTCGACCTACGAGGTTCGATAGCAACTTGATCTGGAGCTTCATGATCACTATCATTAGTTTCCTCTTCAACTGTCGTAGGTTCCACAGAAACATCTTTCTGTGTTGCACTACTCTACGGTTGAAGTGAGGGTTCGACAACCTCATCAAGTTCTATCTTCCTCCCACTCAATTCTTTCGAGAGAAACTCCTTCTCGAGAAAGGACCCGTTCTTAGGGACAAACATTTTTGCCCTTGGATCTGAGATAGGAGGTATACCCAACTGTTACCTTTGGGTATCCTATGAAGATGTATTTATCCGCTTTGGGTTCGAGCTTTTCCCGGCTGAAGCCATAAGCCTCGCAGCCCCAAACATTGAGAAACGACAACTACGGTTTCTTGCCAAACCATACGACGTCGTCTCAACGGACTTTAGATGGTGCCCTATCTAAAGTGAATGCAGCTGTCTCTAATGCATAACCTTAAAATAATAGCGGTAGGTCGGTAAGATACATCATAGATCGCGCCATATCTCATAAGGTTCGATTACGATGTCCGGACACACCATTACGCTGTGGTGTTCCAGGGGGCTTCAACTGCGAAACAATTCCACAATGTCTTAAGTGATTGCCAAACTCATAATTCAGATAATATCCCCTTGATCAGATCGTAGGAACATGATCTTCTTGTTATGATGATTCTTAATCTTCACTCTGAAATTGTTTGAACCTTTCAAACGTTTCAGACTTTTTGCTTCATTAAGTAAATATACCATATCTACTCAAATCGTCAGTGAAGATGAGAAAATAACGATATCCACCACACGCCTTAATTCTCATTGGATCACATACATCAGTATGTATGATTTCCAACAAGTCACTTGCCCGTTTCATTGTACCTGAAAACGGGATCTCAGTCATCCTGCCCATGAGGCATGGCTCGCATGTGTCAAGCGATTCAAAACCAAGTGACTCCAAACGTCCATCAGCATGGAGTTTCTTCATGCATTTTATGCCAAAAATGACCTAAGCGGCAGCGCCACAAGAAAGTGGTACTATCATCATTAACTCTACATCTTTTTGGCATTAATATTATCATCATGTGTATTACTATGATCGAGATTCAACGAACCATTGGGTGCATGACCATAAAGGTATTATTCATGTAAACAGAATAACCATTATTCTCTAACTTAAATGAATAACCGTATTGCAATGAACATGATCTAATCATATTCATGCTCAACGTAGACACCCGATAACATTTATCTAGGTTCAACTCTAATCTCGAAAATAGAGGGAGTGTGCGATGGTGATCTTATCAACCTTGGAAACACTTCCAACACACATCGTCACCTCGCCCTTAGCTAGTCTCCGTTCAGTCCGTAGCTTTTGCTTCAAGTCACTAATAATAGCAACTGAACCGGTATCCAATACCCATGTGCTACAAGGAGTACTAGTAAGGTACACATCAATAACACGTATATCAAATATACTTTGTTGAAGTTGCCAGCTTTTCTTATCTACCATGTATTTGGGGTAGTTCCGCTACCATGTGACCGTTCCCCTTACAATCGAAGCACTTAGTCTCGAGGTTTGGGTGCAACCTTGGGTTCCCTCATTAGAGCGACAACTGGTTTGCCATTCATGAAGTTTCCCTTCTAGCCCTTGCCCCTTTTGAAACCAGTGGTCTTGTTAAACCATCAACACTTGATGCTCCTTCTTGATTTCTACTTTCGCGGTCTTAAGAACCGCTAATAGCTCCGGGATCATCTCCATCCTTTGCATGTCATAGTTCATCACGAAGTTCTAGTAGCTTGGTGATAGTGTCTAGAGAATTCTGTCAACCACTATCTCACTTGGAAGATTAACTCCCACTTGGTTCAAGTGATTTTAGCACCCAGACATTCTGAGCACATGCTCACTAGTTGAGCTATTCTCCTCCATCTTTTTGGCAAAGGAACTTGTCAGAGGTCTCATACCTCTCAACACGGGCATGAGCCCGAAATCCCAATTTCAGCTCTTAGAACATCTCATATGTTCCATGGCGTTCAAAACGTCATTGGAATCCCGATTCTAAGCCGTAAAGTATGGTGCACTAAACTATCAAGTAGTCATCAGGACGTGTCTCTCAGGTGTTCACAACATCCACAGACAACGTTGTAGGGATTTGCACATCGAGCGGTGCATCAAAGACGTAAGCTTTCTGTGCAGCAGTGAGGACACTCCTCGGACTACGGACCCAGTCCGCATCCTTGCTTACAATATCTTTCAACTTAGTCTTTCTCTAGGATCGTATTAAACAGGGAGCTACAACGCAGTTATTGGTCTACAACATAATTTGCGAAGACAACTTAGACTATTGTTCATGACAATGAAGTTCATCTAATGAACTCCCACTCAGATAGACATCTCTCTAGTCATCTAAGTGATACATGATCCGAATCGACTAGGCCGTGTCCGATCATCACGTGAGACGGACTAGTCATCAACGGTGAACATCTTCATGTTGATCGTATCTTCTATACGACTCATGTTCGACCTTTCGGTCTTCCGTGTTCCGAGGCCATGTCTGTACATGCTAGGCTCGTCAAGTGAACCCTAAGTGTATCGCGTGTGTAAATCTGGCTTACACCCGTTGTATGCGAACGTTAGAACTTATCACACCCGATCATCACGTGGTGCTTCGGAACAACGAACCTTAGCAACGGTGCACAGTTAGGGGGAACACAATTCTTGAGATTTTTAGTGAGAGATCATCTTATTCACTACCGTCGTTCTAAGCAAATAAGATGTAAAACATGATAAACATCACATGCAATCAAATAGTGACATGATATGGCCAATATCATTTTGCTCCTTTTGATCTTCATCTTCGGGGCTCCATGATCATCATCGTCACCGGCATGACACCATGATCTCCATCATCATGATCTCCATCATCGTGTCTTCATGAAGTCGTCTCGCCAAACATTACTTCTACTACTATGGCTAACGTTTAGCAATAAAGTAAAGTAATTACATGGCGTTATTCAGTGACACGCATGTCATACAATAAATAAGACAACTCCTATGGCTCCTGCCGGTTGTCATTCTCATCGACATGCAAGTCGTGATTCCTATTACAAGAACATGATCAATCTCATACATCACACATATATCATTCATCACATCCTTTTGGCCATATCACATCACACGGCACATGCTGCAAGAACAAGTTAGACGTCCTCTAATTGTTGTTGCAAGTTTTTACGTGGCTGCTATAGGTTTCTAGCAAGAACGTTTCTTACCTACGCCAAAACCACAACGTGATATGCCAATTTATATTTACCCTTCATAAGGACCCTTTTCATCGAATCCGATCCGACTAAAGTGGGAGAGACAGACACCCGCTAGCCACCTTATGCAACTAGTGCATGTCAGTCGGTGGAACCTGTCTCACGTAAGAGTACGTGTAAGGTCGGTCCGGGCCGCTTCATCCCACGATGCCGCCGAATCAAGATAAGACTAGTAACGGCAAGAGAATTGACATGATCTACGCCCACAACTACTTTGTGTTCTACTCGTGCAAGATACTACGCATAGACCTAGCTCATGATGCCACTGTTGGGGATCGTAGCAGAAAATCAAAATTTTTCCTACGCGTCACCAAGATCTATCTATAGAGTAATCTAGCAACGAGCATAAAGGAGAGTGGATCTACATACCCTTGTAGATCGCGATGCGGAAGCGTCACAAGAACGCGGATGAAGGAGTCGTACTCGCTGCGATTCAGATCGCGGTTGATTCCGATCTAAGCGCCGAACAACGGCGCCTCCGCGTTCAACACACGTGCAGCCCGATGACGTCTCCCACGCCTTGATCCAACAAGGAGAGAGGGAGAGGTTGGGGAAGACTCCATCCAACAGCAGCACGACGGCGTGGTGGTGGTGGAGGAGCGCGGGACTCCAGCAGGTCTTCGCCAAGCACTGCAAGAGACGAGGAGGGAGAGAGGTAGGGCTGCGCCATGCGACAGAGGTCAAAAACGTGTTCTGGGCAGCCCTAAACCTCACATATATATAGGGGGAAGGGGGGGGGGCTGCGCCCCCTTTAGGGTTTCCCACCCCTAGGGGTGCGGCCACCCTAGATCCCATCTAGGGGTGGCGGCCAGAGGGGGAGAGGGAGAGGGGGCGCACCAGTTTGGGCCCTAGGGCCCATCTGCCCTAGGGTTTGCCCCCCTCCCCTCTTGGGGCGCCTTGGGCCTTGGTGGGGGGGCGCACCAGCCCACCTGGGGCTGGTCCCCTCCCACACTTGGCCCACGTATGCCTCCGGGGCTGGTGGCCCCACCCGGTGGACCCCCGGGACCCTCCCGGTGGTCCCGGTACGTTACCGATAGCGCCCGAAACTTTTCCGGTGACCAAAACAGGACTTCCCATATATGAATCTTTACCTCCGGACCATTCCGGAACTCCTCGTGACGTCCGGGATCTCATCCGGGACTCCAAACAACATTCGGTAACCACGTACATACTTTCCCTATAACCCTAGCGTCATCGAACCTTAAGTGTGTAGACCCTACGGGCTCGGGAACCATGTAGACATGACCGAGACAACTCTCCGGCCAATAACCAACAGCGGGATCTGGATACCCATGTTGGCTCCCACATGTTCCACGATGATCTCATCGGATGAACCACGATGTCAAGGATTCAATCAATCCCGTATACGATTCCCTTTGTCTATCGGTATAGCACTTGCCCGAGATTCGATCGTCGGTATACCGATACCTTGCTCAATCTCGTTACCGGCAAGTCTCTTTACTCGTTCCGTAACACATCATCCCGTGATCAACTCCTTGATCACATATTGTGCACATTATGATGATGTCCTACCGAGTGGGCCCAGAGATACCTCTCCGTCATACGGAGTGACAAATCCCAGTCTCGATTTGTGCCAACCCAACAGACACTTTCGGAGATACCTGTAGTGCACCTTTATAGCCACCCAGTTACGTTGTGACGTTTGGTACACCCAAAGCATTCCTACGGTATCCGGGAGTTGCACAATCTCATGGTCTAAGGAAAAGATACTTGACATATAGAAAAGCTTTAGCATACGAACTACACGATCTGTGCTAGGCTTAGGATTGGGTCTTGTCCATCACATCATTCTCCTAATGATGTGATCCCGTTATCAACGACATCCAATGTCCATGGTTAGGAAACCGTAACCATCTATTGATCAACGAGCTAGTCGTCTAGAGGCTCACTAGGGACATGGTGTTTGTCTATGTATCCACACATGTATCTGAGTTTCCTATCAATACAATTCTAGCATGGATAATAAACAATTATCATGAACAAGGAAATATAATAATAACCAATTTATTATTGCCTCTAGGGCATATTTCCAATAATATTTTGTCCTACCCTCCCGTGGCAGTGGGGTCCTAATGGAAACTAAGGGATATTAAGGCCTACTTTTAATAGAGTACCGGACCAAAGCATTAGCACTTAGTGAATACATGAACTCCTCAAACTATGGTCATCACCGGGAAGTGTTCCGGTTATTGTTACTCCGGGGTTGCCGGATCATAACACATAGTAGGTGACTATTGACTTGCAAGATAGGAACAAGGACACAAATATATTCAAGAAAACATAATAGGTTCAGATCTGAAATCATGGCACTCGGGCCCTAGTGACAAGCATTAAGCATATCAAAGTCATAGCAACATCAATCTCAGATCATAGTGGATACTAGGGATCAAACCCTAACAAAACTAACTCGATTACATGATAAATCTCATCCAACACATCACCGTCTAGCAAGCCTACGATGGGATTACTCACGCACGGAGGTGAGCATCATGAAATTGGTGATGGAGGAAGGTTGGTGATGACGACATCGACGATCTCCACTCTCCGGAGCCCCGAACGGACTCCAGACCAGGTCTCCCAATGAAGAACAGGAGGTGGCGACGGCTCCGTATCATTAAACGTGATGGGATCTTCTCTCTGATTTTTTTCTCCCGGAAAGAGATTATATGGAGTTGGAGTTGACGTTGGTGGAGGTCCAGGGAGCCCACAAGGTAGGGGGTGCGCCCTAGGGGGGCGCCCCCACCCTTGTGGCCAGGGTGTGGGCCCCGTTCGGTATTTCTTTTCAATAGTATTTTTTATTAATTCCAAAAATAATATCTGTGAAGTTTCGGGTCATTCCGAGAACTTTTATTTCTGCACAAAAATAACACCAAGGCAATTCTGCTGAAAACAACGTTAGTCCGGGTTAGTTCCATTCAAATCATGCAAATTAGAGTCCAAAACAAAGGCAAAAGAGTTTGGAAAAGTAGATATGATGGAGACGTATCAAGCCCTCTCAGCTAGCGAGGTGGGACTAAACATTTGGCCCCAGGCAGCACCACCCTTTTGTCCCGGTTGGTGGCACCAACTGGGACCAATACCCACCTTTGGTCCCGGTTCGTGGCACAAACGAGGACCAATGCTCCCCTTTGGTGCCGGTTCGTGCCACCAACCGGGACCAAAGGTCTCTGCTTCCTGCCCTTTGGGCTGACGAAAACTGACCTTTGGTCCCGGTTGGTGGCACGAACCGGGACCAAAGGGGGGCATTGGTCCC
>LR738713.1:738475507-738692167 GCA_902687465.1 Secale cereale
CCCCCTGTGCGGCATGGCACGTCACCCCACCCCACCCCACCACCACCTATCTCCAGCACCGCCGTCGTCCACCACCTGCTTGACGGCCGACGACCACGGGGATGGCCTCGACCACCGCGGCACCCCACCCCACCGCCTCCTCTCACTCCAGATCCGTGCGCGCCTCCCTCGCCTAATGCACAGCGCCCCGCCTCCTCCTCCCACCGGTCCGCGCCACCCGCCTCTTCCTCCCACCGGCCGGCGCCGCCTGATTCCCCCCGCCACCTACCACCGCTGAGCCGCCGCCAACCCTGCCACCCAAGCACCCTCCCGCGGCCTCGCGGATCTGACCAGCCATGGGTACAAAACGAGGCGCCATCACTGGATCTAGCCAGGGGCCTTCCCTCCCTGCACGACGCCGACGGTCCTCTCCACCTCCTGCATCCGTGCGCGTGGATCCCCTGTGAGATCCGACGACGAGGACCCGGTCCACGATGGTGCTCGTCTGCCCAGCCCCCCTTCCTCATCATGGTGGTGACGAATGTGATGGCTTCATCTTCGGTCCCAGCCACATCTCACCTCGCCTCCCCTCTCCCGCGGTCCACACCCTTGCAGTCCGTTGTCCCGACCAGGTGATGCTCCTTCTTTGTTCCCCACTGATGAACATTAATCTCGAGACGAGAGTGCAGCTCGGTTGCGCGGCGGGTGCGGCTCGGCCAGCTTCTGCGTGCAGTTCGCTATACAAATTCCCTTTCTATTATTGAGAAAAAAATACATCGCAGTTTACATTGCCGTTTTTTTTGCAGAAATAGAGAAGCTACAATGCAGTCCGTTTACCCGAGCAAGCTACTTCTGCCCAACTTCGTCCGGTCGCTGGATCCGCGTCCTGCCTCCACCTACATCCCACCCATCCCCCGTCAGAGGTCGCGGCGTCGGCCGGTGCACTTTTTTTGGATTTTGGATCGGCAGCTCGGGCAAGCAGAACATGCATCTCGCCAGCGTGTGCGCTGCGGTTCGCCTGCTGATCGTGGAGACCAAAAAAGGACTTTGTGTGGATTACTTAGTTTGTAAAAAAAACTTTGTAAAAGCAGTGCGCTCGGTGAACCGAACAAAATGCATTTGAAAACATGTGAAAATGCAGTGCACTTTCGTCTAAAAAAAGTCCATTGCAAATGACTTTTGTAAGCTCACTTTGTTTCTCTCGCGAAGTTGGCCATAAAAAACCCATTGTGGTTCACTTGGTGATCCAAAAACAAAAACATATCGGAAAAGCAGTTCACTTCTCAAACACTTCTCAAACGCGCGTAAAAAGTTAATCAGTACGAAAAAAAAACAACGGCAAATCATGAGGTTCACTTTTGGTAGTGTTCCACTTCACTTTCGGGAGTATTGCGGTCCACTTTCCTTCGAAAAAAAAGTTGGAAAAAAAGATAACAAAACTCCTCTGAGAAAAATCTACATCCAACAAAATAAATCATGAGGTTCGTTTGACTGTCTGATGCAGTGCGTTCTTCAGTTTGAAGCAGTGCGCTTTTCGCGTTTTTGTAATTTCAAAACTGCTCTTAAACCGTAATGAATTAGAGGGCGTGTTCTACATGAGAAAGTAGCGTCTCGACGATATCTTTCCAACGGTGTATCATTTGGATCATTTCGGCCAACTTTTTGTAAAAATTTCATGAAAAAACGGCTGCTGCCGTTCGTAGTCAGCCGCACGATTTTCAAATTTAACTAAAAACCGTAAGGAATCTCAAAAACATTTCAACATATGAAAGTTGCGTCTCGTTCGTAGCTTTCCAACGGTATATTACATGCCTTGTTTCGACAAACGGTTAAAAAACTGGAGTGAAAACAGTACCGAAAAATTTGAAAATATTCGAAAAACACAATTCCGCGATTTAGTAAATTCAAAACTGCTCTTAAACCGTAGCGAATTAGAAAAAATAATAGATACGAAAAAGATGTGCGCCGACGATACCTTTCCAACGGTGTATCATATGTTTCGTTCGGACGAGCGGTTTAGAAACAAACGTCAAAAAACGCTCGCTGCCATTCGTTGTGAGCCGCACGATTTTCGAAACTGCTCTTAAACTATGATGAATTTTGAAAAGTGTTCAACATGGCGAAGTTGCGTCTACTGCATAGCTTTTCAACGGTATATTACACGCATAATTACGATAAACGGTTAAAAACTAGAGCAAAAAAGGTACCGAAAAAACAACACGTACAGTTTTTTCAAACATGAAGTTCGCTGGTCTCTGTGGTGCGGTGCGTATAGTTTTCCAATGCAGTTCGGAAGTGTTATGAGAATATTATTCTCATAATGTTATGAGAATAGACCGGCTGTATATATATATATATATATATATATATATATATATATATATATATATATATATATATATATATATATATATATATATATATATATATATATATATATATATGCTATTTTTAGATGTTTTTACATGTTTTTAGATGTTCTTATATGCTGTTTTTAGATGTTCATAAAAAAATTAGATGTATGTATGTATGTGTGAGGGATCATATATGTATTTTTTGTATGTATGTATGTATGAGGGATCATAGATGTATTTTTTCAGAATTTTTCAGATGTTTTGTATGTATTTTTTTCTTCAGATTTTCTATCGTACATAGAACGATTTTAGACTTGGCTCCGTTTTGAGACACTTGTCATCATAGTAAAAATTTCGTGTTTTAAGGAGGGCAACGCTCGTTAGCATTTTAGAGCGGCTCTAGAGATGCCAACAAGGCCACGGGAGCACCCCCCCTATTATCACGTTGGCATCGGCTCCCCAAGAGCTTTCCAACGTATCAGAAACGTATCCTCTATAACTTCAAGATGAGTTACTAAGTTACTAATTAAGTTACCAAGTTAAAATGTTCATATATTTGAAACATATCAAGTGTTGTATTTTCTCTCGAAACGTATCCCTGTTAACTTCGCCATGAGGGGGGACGTCAATCAACCCCCTCTTGCCCGACCAACTCTCGAGGCCACACAAATTTACGGAGTTCAAAGTTACTAAATTTACTCCCGGTCTGCTCCCCCGACCATCTCTCGAGGCCACCCAAACCCTAGAAGAAAGAGCATTGTCTATCTCCCACCCCTCCCGCCCCTACCCGATAAACTCTCGAGGCCACCCAAACCCCTAGAAGAATACTCCAATAACTTCGACATGAGGGGGATGTCGATCAACCCCCTCTCGTCCGACCAACTCTCGAGTCCACCCAAACCTTGAAAGTATAACCCCGGCCGGATAACTTCGACATGAGGGGGGACGTTGGACATGCATGAGAGAGGTGGTCCGCAACTAATCCATTGCTCATATATGCATATGATTCCTTGTTGTGATATTAGTTAGGTCTATGTTTGCCACTAATATATCCATCTCTCATGTTTGTATATTGCCATGTTGTAATATTTGCAGAAACTATGGAAAGAGACTTAGAAATAGAACAGTTGCCGGGGGATGTAATCCTCGCCGGTGCTGATCCCTTTTCGTTTCTCAGCGACTTTGATGGTCAGGAAGGAGAGTATGATGGCTCCGGTGATCCAACAATGGACGAGGAAGGAGTTCATGACGGCTTTGGTGACCGAGCGGCGGAGGAAGGAGATCATGATGATGGCTCCGGTGACCGAACGGAGGAGGGAGCCATTGCAAAGTCCGGCGAGATATATATATATATATATATATATATATATATATATATATATATATATATTGATTAAGCCTGTGTTGACTTGATGCATTAATTGTTTTGGTATATGTGTACGCATATTAACTCTTCTTTCTTCTTTTATAGCCCTCCGGATCGAGCCAAACTTCTGTAAGGAGACGAGGCCCGAAGAAAAGGTTGCGCCAGGATGAAAGGTTCACGATCAAAGAAATCGCAAAAGATGGTCAACCAATTGTTCCCCAATGGACCAAGGATGCTTTTGTAAGTCAGTGCAGAGCTATTGTTAGGGACACCATCCCAATCAGCGTCCAGCAATGGAATAAGAGTAAGGACCACCCTGAAGTTTCTTATGTCGAGGACAGACTGAAAGGTGATCTTTGGACCTCGCCGAAGGCAAATTTCACTCTCCCACAAGAGGAGGATCTGGATAACCCAGTTATAGATCCAAAGGTCAAGGCGTTTGCTCTTAAGAAGATGGCATATCTATTCAGGAACTGGAAGAAAGAGTTCAACACAAAGTTTGTCGACAAAGGGAAGACTCCAGAATTCATCAGCCGATATGAGAAGATAAGAGATCACTGGCCTGAATTTGTGGCCGACAAGAAATCGAAAAGGGTCAGAAAAGGTCACAGACAAACAAGAAAAATGCTGCAAAGAAGAAGTATCACCATCACACTTGGTCAGGTGGTGATACGTATCCAACGTATTTATAATTTATGATTGTTCCATGCTGTTATATTATCATTCTTGGATGTTTTACAACCATTTTATAATCATTTTATATCATTTTTTAGGACTAACCTATTGACATAGAGCCAAGTGCCAGTTGTTGTTTTCTGCATGTTTTTTACATAGCAGGAAATCAATATCAAATGGAGTCCAAACACCGCGAAACTTTTTGGAGATTTTTTATGGGCCAGAAGACACCCAATGGGCTGAAGCTGCACCTTGGGGGTGCCCCGAGAGGGGCACAACCTACCAGGGCACGCCAGACCCCCTGGCGCGCCCAGGTGGGTTGTGCCCACCTTGGTGGCCTCCCGCATCGCCTCTTTACCCTATAAACTCACAAATATTCTGAAACCCTTCGGGGTAGACCTAGATCAGAAGTTCCGCCGCCGCAAGGCTCTGTACTCCACGAGATCCAATCTAGAGCCCTTTTCGGCACTCCACCGGAGGGGGAAATCATCATCGGTGGCCATCTTCATCATCCCGGAGGCCACCATGATGAGGAGGGAGTAGTCCACCCTCGGGGCCGAGGGTATGTACCAGTAGCTATGTGTTGTATCTCTCTCTCTCTCTCTCTCTCTCTCTCCCTCTCTCTCTCTCTCTCTATCGAGTTCTTGATGGCATGATCTTGATGTATCCGGGGCTTTGTTAATATAGTTGGATCACATGGTGTTTTCCCCTCTCTATCTTCTTGTGATGAATTGAGTTTTCCCTTTGAGATTTCTTTGGATTGAATACGTTTATGGATTTGAGAACACTTGATATATGTCTTGCAATTGAATACTCATGGTGACAATTGTTGGGGAACGTAGCAGAAATCAAAAAAACCTACGCTTCACCAAGATCAATCTATGGAGTCATCTAGCAACGAGGGAGAGGGGAGTGCATCTACATACCCTTGTACATCGCGAGCGGAAGCGTTCAAGAGAACGGGGATGATGGAGTCGTACTCATCGTGATCCAAATCACCGATGATCCTAGCGCCGAACGGACGGCACCTCCGCGTTCAACACACGTACATAGTAGCGACGTCTCCTCCTTCTTGATCCAGCAAGGGGGGAGGAGAGGTTGATGGAGATCCAGCAGCACGACGGCGTGGTGGTGGAAGCGGCGGGATTCCAGCAGGGCTTCGCCAAGCGCTGCGGGAGGAGAAAGATGTGTCATGGGAGGGAGAGGGAGGCGCCAGGGCATGGGGTACGGCTGCCCTCCCTCCCCCCCACTATATATAGGGCCCCTAGGGGGGCGCCTGCCCTAGGAGATCCCATCTCCAAGGGGGGCGGCGGCCAGGGGGGAAACTTGCCCCCCAAGCCAAGTGGAGGCGCCCCCATCCCTAGGGTTTTCAACCCTAGGCGCAGGAGGAGGCCCAAGGGGGGCACACCAGCCCACCAGGGGCTGGTTCCCCTCCCACCTCAGCCCATGGGGCCCTCCGGGATAGGTGGCCCCACCCGGTGGACCCCCGAGACCCTTCCGGTGGTCCCGATACAATACCGGTGACCCCCGAAACTTTCCCGGTGGCCGAAACCTGACTTCACATATATAAATCTTTACCTCCGGACCATTCCGGAACTCCTCGTGACGTCCGGGGATCTCATCCGGTACTCCGAACAACTTTTGGGTTTCCGCATACTTATATCTCTACAACCCTAGTGTCACCGAACCTTAAGTGTGCAGACCCTACGGCTTCGGGAGACATGTGGACATGACCGAGACGACTCTCCGACCAATAACCAACAGCGGAATCTGGATACGCATGTTGGCTCCCACATGCTCCTCGATGATCTCATCGTATGAACCACGATGTCGAGGATTCAATCAATCCCGTATACGATTCCCTTTGTCTATCGGTATAGTACTTGCCCGAGATTCGATCGTCGGTATACCAATACCTTGTTCAATCTCGTCATGGCAAGTCTCTTTACTCGTTCTGTAATACATCATCCCGTGACCAACCCCTTAGTCACATTGAGCTCATTATGGTGATGTCTTACCGAGTGGGCCCAAAGACACCTCTCCGTCATACGGAGTGACAAATCCCAGTCTCGGTTCGTGACAACCCAACAGATGCTTTCAGAGATACCCGTAGTGTACCTTTATAGCCACCAGTTACGTTGTGACGTTTGGCACACCCAAAGTATTCCTACGGTATCCGGGAGTTGCACAACCTCATGGTCTAAGGAAAGGATACTTGACATTGGAAAAGCTTTAGCATACGAACTACATGATCTTGTGCTAGGCTTAGGATTGGGTCTTGTCCATCACATCATTCTCATAATGATGTGATCCCGTTATCAATGACATCCAATGTCCATGGTCAGGAAACCGTAACCATCTGTTGATCAACGAGCTGGTAACTAGAGGCTCACTAGGGACATGTTGTGGTCTATGTATTCACACATGTATCACTGTTTCCGGATAATACAATTCAAGCATGAATAACATACAATTATCATGAACAAGGAAATATAATAATAACCATTTTATTATTGCCTCTAGGGCATATTTCCAATAGTCTCCCACTTGCACTAGAGTCAATAATCTAGTTACATTGTGATGAATCGAACACCCATAGAGTTGTGGTGTTGATCATATTTTGCTCGTGGAAGAGGTTTAGTCAACGGATCTGCGACATTCAGATCCGTATGCACTTTCCAAATATCTATGTCTCCATCTTGAATATAATTACAGATGGAGTTGAAACGACGCTTGATGTGCTTGGTATTCTTGCAAAACATGGGCTCCTTGGCAATGGCAATAGCTCCAGTGTTGTCACAGAAGAGAGTCATCGGGCCCGACGCACTTGGAATAACTCCTAGGTCGGTGATGAACTCCTTCATCCGGACTCCTTCCCGTGCTGCTTCGGAAGCAGCTATGTGCTCCGCTTCACATGTAGATGTCACCACGACGCTTTGCTTGCAACTGCACCAGCTGACTGCTCCTCCATTCAAAATATACACGTATCCGGTTTGTGACTTGGAGTCATCCAGATATGTGTCGAAGCTAGCATCGACGTAACCCTTTACGACGAACTCTTCATCACCTCCATGAACGAGAAACATATCCTTAGTCCTTTTCAGGTACTTTAGGATGTTCTTGACCGCTATCCAGTGTTCCATACCAGGATCACTTTGGTACCTCCCCACCAAACTTATGGCAAGGTTCACATCAGGTCTGGTACACAGCATGGCATACATAATAGAACCTATGGCCGAGGCATAGGGGATGACACTCATCTTTTCTTTATCTTCTGCCGTGGTCGGGCATTGAGCCGTGCTCAATCTCATACCTTGCAATACAAGCAAGAACCCTTCCTTGGACTGATCCATATTGAACTTCTTCAATATCTTGTCAAGGTATGTGCTTTGTGAAAGACCAATGAGGCGTCTCGATCTATCTCTATAGACCTTGATGCCTAATATGTAAGCAGCTTCTCCAAGGTCCTTCATTGAAAAACTCTTATTCAAGTAGGCCTTTATGCTTTCCAAGAATTCTACCTTATTTCCCATTAGCAATATATCATCCACATATAATATGAGAAATGCTACAGATCTCCCACTCACTTTCTTGTAAATACAGGCTTCTCCCCAAGTCTGTATAAACCCAAACGCTTTGATCACCACATCAAAGCGAATGTTCCAACTCCGAGATGCTTGCACCAGCCCATAGATTGAGCGCTGGAGCTTGCATACCTTGTTAGCATTCTCAGGATCGACAAAACCTTCTGGCTGCATCATATATAGTTCTTCCTTGAGGAAGCCATTAAGGAATGCTGTTTTGACGTCCATTTGCCATATCTCATAATCATAGAATGCGGGAATTGCTAACATGATTCGGACGGACTTCAGCATCGCTATGGGAGAGAAAGTCTCGTCGTAGTCAATCCCTTGAACTTGTCGATAACCTTTAGCGACAAGTCGAGCCTTATAGATGGTCACATTACCATCTGCGTCAGTCTTATTCTTAAAGATCCATTTATTTTCTATGGCGTGCCGATCATCGGGTAAGTCCACCAAAGTCTGTACTTTGTTTTCATACATGGATCCTATCTCGGATTTCATGGCTTCAAGCCATTTGTTGGATCCGGGCCCGCCATCGCTTCTTCATAGTTCGAAGGTTCACCGTTCTCTAACAACATGATTTCTAGGACAGGGTTACAATACCACTCTGGTGCGGAACGTGTCCTTGTGGACCTACGAAGTTCAGTAGTAACTTGATCTGAAGCTTCATGATCATTATCATTAACTTCCTCCCTAGTCGGTGCAGGCACCACAGGAACATCTTCCTGCGCTGCGCTACTTTCCAGTTCGGAAGGGGTGACTGTCACCTCATCAAGTTCCACTTTCCTCCCGCTCACTTCTTTCAAGAGAAACTCTTTCTCCAGAAAGGATCCATTCTTGGCAACGAAGACCTTGCCTTCGGATCTGAGGTAGAAGGTGTACCCAATAGTTTCCATAGGGTATCCTATGAAGACGCATTTTTCCGATTTGGGTTCGAGCTTTTCAGGTTGAAGTTTCTTGACATAAGTATCGCATCCCCAAACTTTTAGAAATGACAACTTAGGTTTCTTGCCAAACCAAAGTTCATACGGTGTTGTCTCAACGGATTTAGACGGAGCTCTATTTAAAGTGAATGCGACAGTCTCTAAAGCATAACCCCAAAATGATAGCGGTAAGTCGGTAAGAGACATCATAGATCGCACCATGTCCAACAGAGTACGATTACGACGTTCGGAGACACTATTACGCTGAGGTGTTCTAGGCGGTGTCAATTGTGAAACAATTCCACAGTTCCTTAGGTGCGTGCCAAATTCGTGACTTAAATATTCTCCTCCACGATCCGATCGTAAGAACTTTATTTTTCTATCACGTTGATTCTTAACCTCATTCTGAAATTCCTTGAACTTTTCAAAGGTCTCAGACTTGTGTTTCATCAAGTAGACATACCCGTATACTTAAGTCATCTGTGAGGGTGAGAACATAACGATAGCCTCCGCGAGCTTCAACACTCATTGGACCGCACACATCGGTATGTATGATTTCCAACAGGTTGGTTGCTCGCTCCATTGTTCCGGAGAACGGAGTCTTGGTCATCTTGCCCAAGAGGCATGGTTCGCAAGTGTCAAATGATTCATAATCAAGAGACTCCAAAAGTCCATCTGCATGGAGCTTCTTCATACGTTTGACACCAATATGACCAAGGCAGCAATGCCACAAGTATGTGGGACTATCATTATCAACCTTCCATGTTTTGGCATTCACACTATGAATATGTGTAACATCACGTTCGAGATTCATTAAGAATAAACCATTGACCAGCAGGGCATGACCATAAAACATTTCTCTCGTATAAATAGAACAACCATTATTCTTGGATTTAAATGAGTAGCCATCTCGCATTAAACGAGATCCAGATACAATGTTCATGCTCAAAGCTGGTACTAAATAACAAATATTGAGGTTTAAAACTAATCCTGAAGGTAGATGTAGAGGTAGGGTGCCGACGGCGATCACATAGACCTTGGAACCATTCCCGACGTGCATCGTCACCTCGTCCTTCGCTAGTCTCCGCTTATTCCGCAGCTCCTGCTTTGAGTTACAAATGTGAGCAACTGCACCGGTATCAAATACCCAGGAGCTACTACGAGCGCGGGTAAGGTACACATCAGTAATATGTATATCACATATACCTTTGACGTTGCCAGCCTTCTTATCTGCTAAGTATTTGGGGCAGTTCCGCTTCCAGTGACCCATTCCCTTGCAATAAAAGCACTTAGTCTCAGGCTTGGGTCCATTCTTCGGCTTCTTCCCGGCAACTGGCTTACCAGGCGCGGCAACTCCTTTGCCGTCCTTCTTGAAGTTCTTCTTACCCTTGCCTTTCTTGAACATAGTGGTTTTATTCACCATCAACACTTGATGTTCTTTCTTGATCTCCACCTCCGCTGATTTCAGCATTGAATACACCTTGGGAATGGACTTCTCCATCCCTTACATATTGAAGTTCATCACGAAGCTCTTGTAGCTAGGTGGGAGCGACTGAAGGATTTTGTCAACGACTGCTTCATCTAGGAGATTAATTCCCAACTGAGACAAGCGATTGTGCAACCCAGACAACTTGAGTATATGCTCGCTGACAGAACTATTCTCCTCCATCCTAAAACTGTAGAATGCGTCGGAGACGTCATATCTCTCGACTCGGGCATGAGCTTGGAAAAACATTTTCAGCTCTTGGAACATCTCATATGCTCCGTGGTGCTCAAAACGCTTTTGGAGCCCCGATTCTAAGCTGTAAAGCATGCCGCACTAAACCAGGGAGTAATCATCACAACGCGACTGCCAAGCATTCATAACGTCCTGGTTCGCTGGGGCGGGAGCGTCACCTAGCGGTGCTTCAAGGACATATGTTTTCTTGGCAGCTATGAGGATGATCCTCAAGTTACGGACCCAATCCGTATAGTTGCTGCCATCGTCTTTCAGCTTGGTTTTCTCTAGGAACGCGTTGAAGTTGAGGACAACATTAGCGTGGGCCATTGGATCTACAAGACATATTGTAAAGATTTTAGACTATGTTCATGACAATTAAGTTCATCTAAACAAGTTCAATGAACTCCCACTCAGATAGACATCTCTCTAGTCATATAAGTGATACATGATCCGAATCGACTAGGCCGTGTCCGATCATCACGTGAGACGGACTAGTCTTCAACGGTGAACATCTTTATGTTGATCGTATCTTCTATATGACACATGTTCGACCTTTCGGTCTTCTGTGTCCCGAGGCCATGTCTGTACATGCTAGGCTCGTCAAGTGAACCCTAAGTGTATTGCATGTGTAAATCTGGCTTACACCCGTTGTATGCGAATGTTAGAGCCTATCACACCCGATCATCACGTGGTGCTTCGGAACAACGAACCTTAGCAACGGTGCACAATTAGGGGGAACAGAATTCTTGAAATTTTAGCGAGAGATCATCTTATTTACTACCGTCGTTCTAAGCAAATAGGATGTAAAAACATGATAAACATCACATGCAATCAAATAGTGACATGATATGGCCAATATCATTTTGCTCCTTTTGATCTTCATCTTAGGGGCTCCATGATCATCATTGTCACCGGCATGACACCATGATCTCCATCATCATGTCTTCATGAAGTTATCTCGCCAAACATTACTTCTACTACTATGGCTAACGGTTAGCAATAAAGTAAAGTAATTACATGATGTTTTCAATGACACGCAGGTCATACAATAAAATAAAGAAAACTCCTAAGGCTCCTGCCGGTTGTCATACTCATCAACATGCCAGTCGTGATTCCTATTACATGAACATGATCAATCTCATACGTCACATATATATCATTCATCACATCATTTTGGCCATATCACATCACACGGCACATGCTGCAAGAACAAGTTAGACGTCCTCTAATTGTTGTTGCAAGTTTTTACGTGGCTGCTATAGGTTTCTAGCAAGAACGTTTCTTACCTACGCCCAAACCACAACGTGATATGCCAATTTATATTTACCCTTCATAAGGACCCTTTTTATCGAATCCGATCCGACAAAAGTGGGAGAGACAGACACTAGCTAGCCACCTTATGCAACTAGTGCATGTCAGTCGGTGGAACCTGTCTCACGTAAGCGTACGTGTAAGGTCGTGATGCCGCCGAATCAAGATAAGACTAGTAGCGGTAAGAGAATTGAACAAATCTACACCCATAACTACCTTGTGTTCTACTCGTGCAAGATACTACGCATAGACCTAGCTCATGATGCCACTGTTGGGGAACGTAGCAGAAATCAAAAAAATTCTATGCTTCACCAAGATCAATCTATGGAGTCATCTAGCAACGAGGGAGAGGGGAGTGCATCTACATACCCTTGTAGATCGCGAGCGGAAGCGTTCAAGAGAACGGGGATGATGGAGTCGTACTCGTCGTGATCCAAATCACCGATGATCCTAGCGCCGAACGGACGGCACCTCCGCGTTCAACACATGTACGGAGTAGCGACGTATCCTCCTTCTTGATCCAGCAAGGGGGGAGGAGAGGTTGATGGAGATCCAGCAGCACGACGGCGTGGTGGTGGAAGCAGCGGGATTCCAGTAGGGCTTCGCCAAGCGCTGCGGGAGGAGGAAGATGTGTCAGGGGAGGGAGAGGGAGGCGGAAGGGCATGGGGTACGGCTGCCCTCCCTCCCCCCACTATATATAGGGCCCCTAGGGGGGGCGCCGGCCCTAGGAGATCCCATCTCCAAGGGGGGCGGCGGCCAGGGGGGAAACTTGCCCCCCAAGCCAAGTGGAGGCGCCCCCCCTTGGGCCTCCCCCCACCCCTAGGGTTTTCAACCCTAGGCGCAGGGGGAGGCCCAAGGGGGGCGCACCAGCCCACCAGGGGCTGGTTCCCCTCCCACCTCAGCCCATGGGGCCCTCCGGGATAGGTGGCCCCGCCCGGTGGACCCCCGGGACCCTTCCGATGGTCCCGGTACAATACCGGTGACCCCCGAAACTTTCCCGATGGCCGAAACCTGACTTCTTATATATAAATCTTTACCTCTGGACCATTCCAGAACTCCTCGTGATGTCCGGGATCTCATCCGGGACTCCGAACAACTTTTAGGTTTCTGCATACTTATATCTCTACAACACTAGCGTCACCGAACCTTAAGTGTGTAGACCCTACGGGTTCGGGAGACACGTGGACATGACCGAGACGACTCTCCGGCCAATAACCAACAGCAGGATCTGGATACCCATGTTGGCTCCCACATGCTCCTCGATGATCTCATCGGATGAGCCACGATGTCGAGGATTCAATCAATCCCGTATACGATTCCCTTTGTCTATCGGTATAGTACTTGCCTGAGATTCGATCGTTGGTATACCGATACCTTGTTCAGTCTCGTCATGGCAAGTCTCTTTACTCGTTCCGTAATACATCATCCCATGACCAACCCCTTAGTCACATTGAGCTCATTATGATGATGTCTTACCGAGTGGGCCCAGAGATACCTCTCCGTCATACGGAGTGACAAATCCCAGTCTCGGTTCGTGCCAACCCAACAGATGCTTTCGGAGTACCCGTAGTGTACCTTTATAGCCACCCAGTTACGTTGTGACGTTTGGCACACCCAAAGTATTCCTACGGTATCCGGGAGTTGCACAACCTCATGGTCTAAGGAAAGGATACTTGACATTGGAAAAGCTTTAGCATACGAACTACACGATCTTGTGCTATGCTTAGGATTGGGTCTTGTCCATCACATCATTCTCCTAATGATGTGATCCCATTATCAATGACATCCAATGTCCATGGTCAGGAAACCGTAACCATCTTTTGATCAACGAGCTAGTAACTAGAGGCTCACTAGGGACATGTTGTGGTCTATGTACTCACACATGTATCACTGTTTCCGGATAATACAATTCAAGCATGAATAACAGACAATTATCATGATCAAGGAAATATAATAATAAGCATTTTATTATTGCCTCTAGGGCATATTTCCAACAACAATGGGGTATCATATTGATCCACTTGATATATGTTTTGGCACTCAACTTGCAGATTCCCGCGGTGATATTGGGGTAATCTATGCCTAGGGGTTGATGCACGTTCTTGTCTTTGTTTCTCTGGTAGAAATCTTGGGGCACTCTTCGAGGTTCTTTGTGTTGGATTGAGTATTACAAATCTGAATATGGTTTGGTGTTATCTTAGTACGAACTCTTGATAGATCGACCAGGAAGGATAAATTTGTGTTATCTTAGTACGAACTCTTGAAAGATCTATCGGAAAAGATAACCTTGTGTTATTCCAGTACGAACTCTTGGATAGATCGATCAGAAAGGATAACTTTATGTTGATTTAGTACGAACTCTTGATAGATTGAACGGAAAGAATAACTTTGAGGTGGTTTCGTACCCCACCAACAATTTCTTCTTATGTTCTCCGCTAGATAGGAACTTTGGAGTGATTCTTCATCGCACGTTGAGGGGTGGTTATATGATCCAATTATATTAGCACCATTGAGAGATTGCACTAGCGAAAGTACAGACCCTAGGCCTTGTTTTCCATCATTGAAATATTGTTTGTGCTCACTTTTGTTACTTGCTACCTTGCTGTTTTTTATTGTTACTATTACAAAAATCAATATCTACTATCCATACTACACTTGTATCACCATCTCTTCGCCGAACTAGTGCACCTATACAATTTACCATTGTATTTGGTGTGTTGGGGACACAAGAGACTTTTTATTATTTGGTTGCAGGTTTGCTTGAGAGAGACCATCTTCATCCTACACCTCCTACAGATTGATAAACCTTAGGTCATCCACTTGAGGAAAAATTGCTATTGTCCTACAAAACTCTGCGCTTGGAGGCCCAACACGAGTCTACAAGAACAAGTTGTGTAGTAGACATCAAGCTCTTTTCTGGCGCCGTTGCCAGGGAGGTGAGTGCTTGAAGGTATATCTTTAGATCTTGCAATCGAATCTTTTAGTTTCTTGTTTTATCACTAGTTTGGTTTTGTAAAAGAAAACTAAAAAAATAAAATTGAGGTTGCATCATATTATTGATCATCTTTATAATATCTTTCTTGAAAATGATGGATTGGAAAATTGTGTTCAATTGTTAGAAGAAGAATGCTATAAAATGTTTGGCATAAATGATGAGCATGATTGCAACGTTGTTAGTATGAATTCTTTAAATATCCATGATGCTAATGATATGCAAAGTCATAAGCATGGGGATGCTATGTTTGATGAAGATGATATTTTTAGCCCCCCAAGATTTGATGTGGAAATTTGTTATAATGGTAGCATGCCTCCTATTTATGATGATTATATTGATGAAAGTGGATTTGGAGAGGTCATGAATTTATTTAGTGATGAATCCACTACTTTGGAGGATGCTTCAATTGACTATGATAACGAAGTTGCTATCTATGATGATTATGGTGATGACATGTGAGGGAACCCTGGATCTGGGGGGTCCTCATGTGGCCGGACAAACTCCTGGTGGGCCGGACTGGTGGGCCGTGAAGATTATTACAGAAGATCATCTCTCGTATCCGGATAGGACTCTTGTATTCATGTAATGGCAAGTTTTAGGTTTGGGTGTAGATTTTCCTTCTTCTGCAAGATAACATGTACAAACCCTAGGTCCCTCCGGTGTGTATATAAACCGGAGGGTTTCAGTCCATAGAGGCCAAAACAGAATCATAATATCTCCACAGGCTAGACTTAGGGTTTAGCCATTACGATCTCGAGGTAGATCAACTCTTGTACTCATATTCATCCATATTAATATAGCAGGAAGTAGGGTATTACCTCGATCGAGATGGCCTAAACCTGGGTAAACATCGTGTCCCCAGCCTCCCGTTACCATCGATCCTCAGACGTATAGTTCAGGACCCCCTACCCGAGATCCGCCGGTTTTGACACCGACATTGGTGCTTTCATTGCGAGTTCCACTATGTCGTTGACGGAAGGACTGATGGATCGCGTCATCAACCACAATGGCGACACCGAGGGAATTTTCCCTCCCGGCCAACTCTTCGTTTTCGGTGGCTTCGCGCTCTGTGCCAACACTGAAGGCCACCTTGAGAAGATCGAGAGCTACGCCCTTGGCCATCACGTCAGATTCGGAAGCTCGAACTACATCTCTGATATCCACGGAGACTTGATCTTCGCCGGATTCGATCCAGCGACAGCCTCTCTCTGTCACCACGATGATCATGACCTAACTCTGTCATCGGATTAGGAAATAGCACCTGTAACAGTTCTGGCCCTAGATCCTGAACATATCGCGTCACCCGAAGACGGGAAGCTCAACCCCACCACAGGAGCCGCAGACTCTACGGCGTTGGAGCCGCAGACGGACCCAACTATGGGCGGGGTCTGTGTCACCGGAACCCCAGTCTCAACTCCGTTCTCTAATTCCAAATTGCGCGTAACCGCGCCCTTCAAACCCGACCAGGTGTCTATCGACGAATTCAGTGCTACGGATATCTTCCAGCACTCCCCCTTTGGCGACATGTTAAAGTCGTTAAGATACCTCTCCCTAGAGGAGAACAGCCAGCCGAATTATATCTGGTTCAAACTGGAGGCTGATGGAGAATTTCGTTCCCCACCCACCACCCACTTGATAGCCATGGTCGAAGATCTAACCGATCTACTTGACTATGCTTCCGAAGACTTCGAAGGGATGGACCTCGAAACTAAAGCGGATCCAGATCAAGGCCGGCTCGTAACCGGGCGATGGACGGCCACTGATACGTCCAAAACGTATCTATAATTTCTGCTTGCTCCATGCCACTTTTGGGTGATATTGCTATGATATTCATACACTTCCATACACTTTTGATCATATTTGGACTAACTTACTAATCCAGTGCACCCTAGTGCCAGTTTCTATTTTCGGCTGTTTTTGTATTTCAGGTTTTCACGTTTCGAGAACTGCCCAGAAAAATCCAGAAAAATTATATAAAAAATCAGCAAACCGGAAACAACACTGCGTCCGAAGGGCAACCTGGGGGGGCCACAGGGGCTCCAGGCGCCCTGTGGGTGCGCCCCCCCTGGGCCGCGCCGGGGGGGCGCCTGGGCCCCCCGAGGCTCCCCCGGTGCCCTACTTTGGCATATATTTAAAGGACTCTCCGAAACCCTCAGAATAGGACTTCTTTTCGCGATCCCATCTCTGTTCCGCCGCCGCCGCCGCTTCCAAGATCGGGAGCACCAGGAGAACTCTTCCCGGCACCCTGCCGGAGGGGAGGATCATCACCGGGAGCTTCTCCACCAGCATGGACGCCTCCCGGATGACTCGTGAGTAGTCTCCCTTGGACCATGAGTCCATGACCAGTAGCTATGTGATGTTCTCCTCCCGTTCTTGTGCTTCACTAATTAGTCCTCGTGAGCTGCCCTACATGATCGAGGCACCTATGTAATCCTTATGCTGTTGCTATGTTGAGTTTGCTGGGATCCGATGGATTATGAGATTATGTTCAGATTGATCTTGAGTAATATATTTGATTCATCTCTTTTATATTTTAGTTCATAAGTAATTCTTGCATGTTCTCCGTTGTTATTTATTGCTTTGGCCGAGTAATAGGTAGTGACTCCAAGAGGGAACGTTATGCTCGATTGTGGGTTCATGTCCCTTGATGACTAGCTTGAGTGACAGAAACATGAGTCTAGGGGATGTGCTGTTGCCACAAGGGGGAAAACAACGGTGCTTGTGCCCGCGGGTGCAAGGATTGTTTACTTTACGCAAAGTTCTTTTAATGCAGTTGTCTGTTGCATTGAGTTTATACTATGGGTGGGACTCGCAACTTAATACCAGCGAGATGTTCTGGATAGATATCTCAAGGTGGATGATTAGTAGTAGATATTGATGGATTTCGGTCTACTTACTTTGGCGTACCGCCCATGCTTTGAACCTCAACCTTTCTTGCAATGTAGTCAGCATTGGTTTGCGTTCGTGGTCCTGTCAATTGCCCAGCTGTAATTTGTTTACCTCACATAGCTGTTTTATCGTCTTTTGGGAGAGAGACATCACTAGTGAACATCATGAGACTCAGGTCCATATTACCATCATTGATCACATCCACTATTTACTTTTCGTTATTTACTTACTATTGCAAAAACTATCTATCACTACTATCATTGCTTTTAACCCTTTGTGAACTACAAGGCCGGAGAGATTGACAACCTCTCTGTACTCGTTGGGAGCAAAGTTATTTGTATCTCTGTGCAGGTCCACGTTGGTTGCTACTAATCTGGCGCCGTAGCAATTGACACCTACCTGTTGAACCTAGGAGTCTCTGGGGAATCGATCCTTGGCATCTTTGCTAGGGGAAAACACTTCTACTTACTGCATCTTACACCTTCCACTTGGGGTAACCAACGAGGGGTTCGAGGCCCATCAAGGAGTATTTTCTGGCGCCGTTGCCGGGGACTCCACTCTTCAGGATAGGGGAGTTGCATGCTATCTTTTACCTTTGCTTTTTAGTCTTGTTAGTTTACCTTTCATTTTTGCTTTAGTTCCTTTTATCGAAAATCACAAAAATAGTTATCTTGCTTGCTTGCTACTATGGGTTCCACCGAGAACACCAAGTTGTGTGACTTCACTAGTCACAACAACGATGACTTTATCAGCACACCTATCACTACACCTGCCACTTCAGCACCTTCATATGAAATTAAACCTGCTTTACTGAACTTAGTCATGAGAGAACAATTCTCCGGTGCTGGAGATGATGCTGCTTTACACTTGAACAACTTTGTTGAACTTTGTGACATGCAAAAGTACCAAGAAATAGATGGTAATATTGTTAAGCTTAAGCTTTTTCCTTTCTCTTTGAGAGGAGGAGCTAAAATTTGGTTTCAGTCTTTGCCTAGAAATAGCATAGATTCATGGGACAAGTGCAAAGATGCTTTTATCGGAAAATACTATCCACCTGCTAAAATTATCCAACTTAGAAGTAACATCATGAATTTTAAACAATTGGATAATGAACACGTTGCCCAAGCTTGGGAATGTATGAAGTCTCTTATCAAAAACTGCCCTACTCACGGTTTGACTACTTGGATGGTTATCCAAACTTTTTATGCAGGCTTGAACTTTACCTCGCGGAACTTGTTAGATTCGGCCGCGGGAGGAACTTTTATGTCAACTACACTTGGTGCTGCCACAAAGCTTCTCGATGAGATGATGACCAACTATTCCCAATGGCACACCGAACGCGCTCCAACAGGTAGGAAGGTAAACTCTGTCGAGGAGATTTCCTCCCTTAATGAAAAAGTTGACTTGATCATGTCTCTACTTTCGAAGCAATCTACTGTTGATCCTCGTGATGTTCCTTTAAATTCTTTGATTGCTCAAGAACAAGTAGATGTGAATTTTATCTCTAGAAACAATTTTAACAACAATGCTTATAGAAGTAACTTTGGTAACAATTCTAGACCGTTCCCCTCTAACTCTTATGGGAACAACAATGCTTATCCTAGTACCAAGAACACCAATACTGAACTAGAGACTATGCTTAGAGATTTCATCACTACCCAAAAAGCCCTTAATAAGAATGTAGAAGAGAAACTACATAAACTAGATGATCTTTCTTTTAAGGTAGACCACTTAGCCAATGAGGTAAAATTGCTAAAAATTGAAACCTCTCCACTTAAGGAGAGGGAAGTCATTTCTATTAATGCTACTCAAGTACAAATTAATGAAAATATTAGGATGATGGCTAAGCTTAAAGAGAGACGGGCTAGAGAAAGGGAGGAAGAGGAAAGAATTAAGAGCCTTCCTACCCACCACACTGTTGCTACTATCCAAGTTATTGAGGATGTTCACACTCTTAGCACCCAATGTACTCCTGGTCCCAATGGACCTATTAATGGTGATGCTATAGAAACTACCAAACAGGTGAACCTTAAGGACACCACTACAACTTTACTTGATGCTCGTGACCTTGATTTTGATAATTGCACTCTTACAGAAGTTATTGATTTCCTTCACAAGATGTCTAGAGATCCCCGCACTAGCACGCTTAACCTTGCCTTCACAGAGCATATCACTAATGCTCTTATCAAAGCTAGGGAGGAGAAACTTAGAGTAGAAGCCTCCATACCTAGAAAGCTAGAAGATGGTTGGGATCCTATGATAAAAATTTATTTGAATGACTTATCTTGTTATGCATTATGTGATGTTGGTGCTAGTACCTCTGTTATGCCCAAAAGGATATATGATATGCTTAAATTGAAACCTTATGATTCTTGTTCTTTTGGTGTTCGTCTCGTTGATTCTTCCATAAAGAAACCTTTGGGGAGGATCGATGATGTTCTTATTGTTGTCAATGATAATTATGTGCCCGTTGATTTCACTATTATGGATATTGAATGTGATCCTTCTTGTCCAATTATTTTGGGACGTCCCTTTTTGCGCACCGTTGGTGCTGTCATTGACATGAAAGAGGGTAATATAAAATTTCAGTTTCCTCTCAAGAAAGGGATGGAACACTTCCCTCG
Source organism: Secale cereale (assembly GCA_902687465.1). Taxonomy (NCBI): domain Eukaryota; kingdom Viridiplantae; phylum Streptophyta; class Magnoliopsida; order Poales; family Poaceae; genus Secale; species Secale cereale. Next base: position 738,495,928 of record LR738713.1, read on the forward strand.
TAAGAAGGTCAAGTTACCTTTTGAGTCCGTTGTACGGGCTAGCTATTCTTTTACTCTTGATAAAACTTGATCTATGCATTATGCCTAGCTTAAAGGCATAAAAGAAAGCGCTTTTGGGAGGCAGCCCACATGAATATTTTTTTTGCTTTTGTTGTGTCTTGATGTTGTTTACTGCTGTAGCATCATCATTGTATCTTTGCTTTTCATATTTGTGCCAAGTATAGCCTCTGATTGCTAGAAAGTTCAAAAGTTGTGAGGTGCTGTCCAGGAAACAGATTCTGTCCTTGGATAGAAAAATTCGTATAAAATCACCAGATCATCTTTTTGGTCTGAATTTTTTCGACAGTGTTCACTATATAATTGTCTTTCGTGCGTCAGTATTGAGTTTTTTGATTTGAGTTGCAGAATTATCCCGAACAGGTCAATTACTGCCTGCTGTTCTGTTTTTCACAGATTCTGTCCTGTTTTGCCTTACCTTCACTTTGCAAATTGAGAACTTGCTTTTTCTTTGCAAAAACCTTTTGGCAATCTTGAGAAACAGTAGAACTTCAAGAATATCCTTATTTCCAGCAAGGTATAATTATTTTATTAAGGGTACTAACCTCGCTAATCAGATTATGATGAGTTATGTATGAAGGGAGTTTTCAAGTGTGCGAGGGAAGATGATAAAAAGATTCAGGAGTGTCAAGCGCTCAAGCTTGGGGATGCCCCCATGCACCCCCAAGAAATATTCAAGGAGACTCAAGCGTCTAAGCTTGGGGATGCCCCCGTGCATCCCCTTCTCCATCAACATTATCAGTTCGTCTTTCGTTTCGCTATATTTTTATCACTTCATGTGTTATGTGCTATGCTTGGAGCGTCTCGCTTTTAGTTTTCTTTTTAGTTTTTCATAACGAGTCGGAACCCAGCATTCCTTTATGTGGGAGAGAAACACGCTCCACTTCTACCTAGAACATTACATAGAATTTTCATGTCTATCTATGCTGTGTGTGTTCTTTGTCTTTTAATAGCTACTATCATACTCTGCTCTTAGTATTCATGCTTATCTTTTCAAGAGCTTTTATTTAGTTGGTTGCTTGAACTCTCTTTAATTACCATGCTCACCCTATTAAGAGAGTTTGCTTCCGTTGCATTGGTTAATGTGTCTATGATAAAGATGCTAATTGCATGATGGTGCTTAGTAGTTCAGGTTTTCTTTTGGTTAATCTCAGATAGCTGGGGGGTTCCCAATGTGTTATTGGAGTACCAACTTGGTTTGTTTGCCTATGATATGGTATGGTCTAATAATATCTTTCTTCGAGAATTTATTTTGATTGACTTGGCGTATGCTCACGCATATTTAAGACTGTAAAGAAAGTCTGTCAAGCCTTGATGATCTTTTATTTCGAAGTAGCGATATAACTACCATGCCTGATTCAATATTGCTTTGTCGCTCTGCATGATTATGACCGTCATTCCTCTCTTAGTTAGTCGCTCCCAGTCTTTTGCTAACCTCCACCTGCACTAAGCAAATTAACCATGCAATACATAGCTCATGGGAAAGTAGCCTTAAAACTATTGTGGTAAAGAATATGTTGCCTATGTATCTTATTTCTTATGAGTTGCTTGCTGAGCGGTAACCATGTTTCTGGGGACGCCATCAACTGTCACACTTTTGTTGAATATCATGTGAGTTGCTATGCATGTTCGTCTTGTCTGAAGTAAGGGTGATTTACCGTGGGTTGAATTAATATGCATATTGTTAGAGAAGAACATTGGGCCGCCAACCAAAGCCATGCATCATGGTGGAAGTTTTAGCTTGGACCTTAATCCTCAATCTCTCATGAGAATATGCTTATGCATTAAAGAGGAGTCCATCATCTATTTTCTATGTTGTCCCGGTATGGATGTCCTCAAGTTGAGATCTATCAAAAACGAGAAATCAAATGCGATCTATCTCCTTGGACCTTTGTACAGGTGGCATAGAGGTACCCCTTTGTGACACTTGGTTAAAACATATGCAATGCAATGATAGCCCATGGGAATCTGAGCTAATTAGGACAAGGAGCGAGCACTATTGGTATTCGATGCATGAGGCTTGCAACTTATAGGATGTTTTATACATGACACATATGAAGTACTACTACCGTTGACACAATTGCTTCCATGTTTCCAAAATAAAAAGCTCTAGCACTTCAAGCACCAACTACTGAGAGCATGATTGTCATTCTGAGTGTAATGTGCATTGTCCCAAAGTAGCATTGTCTTTTGCATGATTGTGATATCGTTTATTCTGAAATGATTGTATCTAGTCATCACTTAAACCTTGAAGGTGCCCCTGCATTTATGTTTTGCATCACTAAAGGGGGCAAGCTAGATATCACTTGATCATATTTGCACATCATGTTCATTGCAAATCTTTTTGATGTTTCAGTTTCATGTTGTAAAACTTTCAGTCATTTGTGATTTTCTCTTGAGACAACTTAATTACTATAGAATCATTGTCTCAGTAAGCTTTTTTCATATGACTATGAGAAAGTCCTATATGGTTAATAGCATGTCACCATAGAAATTATTCTTGTTATCATTTACCTACTCGAGGACGAGGAGGAATTAAGCTTGGGGATGTTGATACGTCCAAAACGTATCTATAATTTCTGCTTGCTCCATGCCACTTTTGGGTGATATTGCTATGATATTCATACACTTCCATACACTTTTGATCATATTTGGACTAACTTACTAATCCAGTGCACCCCAGTGCCAGTTTCTGTTTTCGGCTGTTTTTGTATTTCAGGTTTTCACGTTTCGAGAACTGCCCAGAAAAATCCAGAAAAATTATATAAAAAATCAGCAAACCGGAAACAACACTGCGTCCGAAGGGCAACCTGGGGGGCCACAGGGGCTCCAGGCGCCCTGTGGGCGCGCCCCCCCCTGGGCCGCGCCGGGGGGGGGGGGGGGCGCCTGGGCCACCCGAGGCTCCCCCGGTGCCCTACTTTGGCATATATTTAAAGGACTCTCCGAAACCCTCAGAACAGGACTTCTTTTCGCGATCCCATCTCTGTTCCGCCGCCGCCGCCGCTTCCAATATTGGGAGCACCAGGAGAACTCTTCCCGGCACCCTGCCGGAGGGGAGGATCATCACCGGGAGCTTCTCCACCACCATGGACGCCTCCCGGATGACTCGTGAGTAGTCTCCCTTGGACCATGAGTCCATGACCAGTAGCTATGTGATGTTCTCCTCCCGTTCTTGTGCTTCACTAATTAGTCCTTGTGAGCTGCCCTACATGATCGAGGCACCTATGTAATCCTAATGCTGTTGCTATGTTGAGTTTGCTGGGATCCAATAGATTATGAGATTATGTTCAGATTGATCTTGAGTAATATATTTGATTCATCTCTTTTATATTTTAGTTCATAAGTAATTCTTGCATGTTCTCCGTTGTTATTTATTGCTTTGGCCGAGTAATAGGTAGTGACTCCAAGAGGGAATGTTATGCTCGATTGTGGGTTCATGCCCCTCGATGACTAGCTTGAGTGACAGAAACATGAGTCTAGGGGGTGTGCTGTTGCCACAAGGGGGAAAACAACGGTGCTTGTGCCCGCGGGTGCAAGGATTGTTTACTTTACGCAAAGTTCTTTTAATGCAGTTGTCTGTTGCATTGAGTTTACACTATGGGTGGGACTCGCAACTTAATACCAGCGAGATGTTCTGGATAGATATCTCAAGGTGGATGATTAGTAGTACATATTGATGGATTTCGGTCTACTTACTTTGGCGTACCGCCCATGCTTTGAACCTCAACCTTTCTTGCAATGTAGTCAGCATTAGTTTGCGTTCGTGGTCCTGTCAATTGCCCAGCTGTAATTTGTTTACCTCACATAGCTGTTTTATCGTCTTTTGGGAGAGAGACATCACTAGTGAACATCATGAGACTCCGGTCCATATTACCATCATTGATCACATCCACTATTTACTTTTCGTTATTTACTTACTATTGCAAAAACTATCTATCACTACTATCATTGCTTTTAACCCTTTGTGAACTACAAGGCCGGAGAGATTGACAACCTCTCTGTACTCGTTGGGAGCAAAGTTATTTGTATCTGTGTGCAGGTCCACATTGGTTGCTACTAATCTGGCGCCGTAGCAATTGACACCTACCTGTTGAACCTAGGAGTCTCTGGGCAATCGATCCTTGGCATCTTTGCTAGGGGAAAACACTTCTACTTACTGCATCTTACACCTTCCACTTGGGGTAACCAACGAGGGGTTCGAGGCCCACCAGCCACGTCTTCGTACAGCGTGTACATGGTGGATACACCCAAAGAGGTGGAGGGCGACGGCGAAAACAATCCCGTAGAGGACAAGCCCGCCGAAGAACCTCCCTAGCGCCGACATCCAAAATGCCGAACTAAATCCCGTAAAGCAAAGGACAGCAACACCGTGACTAATGACGGTGACATTCCAGAACAAGCCGAAGACCCCACAGACCCAACGATAGAGCAGCGAGAGGACGGCGAACAAAGTCCGAACCCGTAGTCCGATGACAGCGATGCCGAAGACGGTACTTATGAACCAGTCTCCAAAGAAGAGGATAGCCTGGGCGACGATGAATTCATCGTCCCAGAAGAACCCTCAGAACAAAAACGCTTCCACCGGAGGCTTATTGCCACCACTAGGAGCTTTAAAAAGCAGCAGAGACGGCTTCGACCCGCACAGGACACGCTTAATGATAGATGGAACGAGGTGCTAGACGCCGAACAGAAACACGACTTTAACAGCCAAACCAAAGGCTATCCTAAGCGTAAGCTGCTGCCCGAATTCGACGACGAGGCCACTGCGCCTGTCCCACCGAAGAATAACACCGCCGACAAGCCGGACCGACCACCTCGCGGACGGGACAGAGTAGCCAGCAATGGCGTACACAATCCCGCACCACCACTCCGTAAAGGAAAGGAGGGTGCGGCCCAAGTCCGAAAACACGATCTGCGTGAGGACCTGAATAAAAAAGCTAGCAAGGCCAGGTCTATATATGGACCTAGGGACCGGGTTCCCACACGAGACGGCGGCTATCAAGCCAATCGCGCCAGTGACATGCCAGTTCGGGGTCAATACCGAACACCACAACCATCGGACATGCGCCACAATATAGCAAGATACAGAGGAGCTGCACACCCTCTGTGCTTCACCAATGAGGTGCTGCGTCATGACTTTCCAGAAGGGTTTAAACCCGTGAACATCGAAGCGTACGATGGAACGACGGATCCCGCCGTATGGATAGAAGACTTTATTCTTCACATCCACATGGCTCGAGGAGATGATCTTCACACAATTAAATACTTACCCCTCAAGCTGAAAGGACCAGCTCGGCACAGGCTAAATAGCCTCCCAGAGAACTCCATTGGGAGTTGGGAAGAACTTGAGGATGCTTTTCGGGCCAATTTTCAAGGGGCTTATGTCCGGCCCCCGGACGCTGACGATTTAAGTCACATTATCCAATAAACCGGGGAGTCAGCCCGCAAGCTTTGGAATCGGTTTCTCACTAAGAAGAACCAGATCATCGACTGTCCGGACGCTGAAGCCTTAGCGGCATTCAAGCATAGTATCCAGGACGAATGGCTAGCCAGACACCTTGGATAGGAAAAACCGAGGACAATGGCAGCCCTAACTACACTCATGACTCGCTTTTGTGCAGGTGAGGATAACTGGTTAGCTCGTAGCAGTACTAGCAACCCTGAAACATCTGAAGTCAGGGATGTCAATGGAAAGCCATGACGTAAGAAAAACAAGCGTCGAAACAATTCTGGAAGCCCAGATGATACATCGGTAAACGCCGGATTCAGTGGCTCCAGACCCGGTCAACGGAAGAAGCCATTTAAAGGCAACAAAGATGGTCCATCAAGTTTGGACATGATATTAGATAGGACGTGCCAAATTCATGGCACCCCAGAGAAACCTGCCAACCATATGCTACTTCTCGAGCTTGCGTTGTATTCCCTCGAAGAGGAAAGGGTGATGCAGCACAGTAGCGTAAATATTTCTCTCAGTTTTTTTAGAACCAAGGTATCAATCCAGTAGGAGACCACGCGTGAGTCCCTCGCACCTGCACAAACAAATAAAAACTTCGCAACCAACGCGATAAGGGGTTGTCAATCCCTTTACACTCACTTAAGAAAGTGAGATCTGATAGATAGGATAGTATAATGTTTTTGGTATTTTTGGATATAAGAACAGAAAGTAAATAAAGCAAAGTAAAGTAGATTGTAGATTTAATATGTTGAGAATAGACCCGGGGGGCATAGGTTTCACTAGTGGCTTCTCTCATGATAGCAGAATTCTACGGTGGGTGAACAAATTACTGTCGAGCAATTGATAGAAAAGCGCATAGTTATGAGAATATCTAGGCATGATCATTATATATAGGCATCACATATGTGACAAGTAGACCGAAATGATTCTGCATCTATTACTCCACACATTGACCGCTATCCAGCATGCATCTAGAGTATTAAGTTCATAAGAACAGAGTGATGCTTTAAGCAAGATGACATGATGTAGAGGGATAAACTCAAGAAATATGATATAAACCCCATCTTTTTATCCTTGATGGCAACAATACAATACGTGCTTTGCTGCACCTGTTGTCACTGGGAAAAGACATCGCAAGATTGAACCCAAAGCCAAGCACTTCTCCCATTGCAATAACTATAGATCTAGTAGGCCAAACCAAACCAATAATTCGAAGAGACTTGCAAGGATATTATAATCATACATAAAAGATTTCAGAAAAGAACCAAATATTTCTCGTAGATAATCTTGATCATAAACCCACAATTCATCGGATCTTGACAAACACACCGCAAAAAGATTACACCAAATAGATCTCCTCAAAGACCGAGGAGAACTTCGTATAGAGATCCAAAAAGAGAGAAGAAGCCATCTAGCTAATAACTATGGACCAGAAGGTCTGTGGTAAACTACTCACAACTCATGGTGACGCTATGGTGTTGATGTAGAAGCACTCCATGGAAGATCCCCCTCCGGCGGAGCTCCGGAACAGGCCCCAAGATGGGATCTCACGGGAACAGAAGGTTGCGGCGATGGAATTAGGGTTTTCTCTGTTGCCTCGGTGTTTTCAGGGTACATGGATATATATAGGAGGAAGGAGGGCATCGGGGGAGCCAGAGGGTGCCCACGAGGGCAGGGGGCACCCTGTAGGAGGGGGCGCGCCCTGGACCCTCGGGGCCGCCTCCTTCATCCCCTCGCGTGTACTCCAAGTCTTCTGTGTTGATATCGTTCCACAAATAAATCTCGCGAAGGTTTCATTCCGTTTGGACTTCGTTTGATATTCCTTTTCTGCAATACTCTAAAATAGGCAAAAAAAAACAGCAATCCGCACTGGGCCTTGGGTTAGTAGGTTAGTCACAAAAATAATATAGAAGTGTATAATAAAGACCATTAAACATCCAAAACATAATATATAATAGCATGGAACAATAAAATTATAGATACATTGGAGACATATCTGAAGGAAATATGCCCTAGAGGCAATAATAAAGATGTTCTTTGTATTTCATTATATCATGATAAATGTCTTTTATTCATGCTATAATTGTATTAACCGGAAACTTGATACATGTGTGAATACATAGATAAAATAGTATGTCCCTAGTATGCCTCTACTAGACTAGCTCATTGATCAAAGATGGCTATGTTTCCTAGCCATAGACATGAGTTGTCATTTGATCAACGGGATCACATCATTAGGAGAATGATGTGATGGACTAGACCCATCCGTTAGCATAGCACTATGATCGTTTAGTTTTTCTGCTATTGCTTTCTCCATGACTTATACATGTTCCTATGACTATGAGATTATGCAACTCCCGAATACCGTAGGAACACCTTGTGTGCTATCAAACGTCACAACGTAACTGGGTGATCATAAAGATGCTCTACAGGTGTCTCCGAAAGTATTCGTGGTGTTGGCATAGATCAAGATTAGGATTTGTCACTCCGAGTGTCGGAGAGGTATCTCTGGGCCCTCTCGGTAATGCACATCATAATAAGCCTTGCAAGCAAATGACTAATGAGTTAGTCACGAGATGATGTATTACGAAACGAGTAAAGAGACTTGCCGGTAACGAGATTGAACTAGGTATAGAGATACCGACGATCGAATCTCGGGCAAGTAACATACCGATGACAAAAGGAACAACGTATGTTGTTATGCGATTTGATCGATAAAGATCTTCGTAGAATATGTAGGAGCCAATATGAGCATCCAGGTTCCGCTATTGGTTATTGACCGGAGATGAGTCTCGGTCATGTCTACATAGTTCTCGAACCCGTAGGGTCCGCACGCTTAACGTTTGATGACGATCGGTATTATGAGTTTATGAGTTTTGATGTACCGAAGGTAGTTCGAAGTCCCGGATGAGATCACGGATATGACGAGGAGTCTCGGAATGTCCGGGACATAAAGATTGATATATTGGACGACTATATTCGGACATCGGAAGTGTTCTGGAAAGTTTCGGAATTTACCGGAGTGCCGGGGGGGGTTACCGGAACCCCCCGGGGGAATGATAGGCCCTGGTGGGCCATAGGGGAGAGAGAGGGCAGCAGCCAGGAGGTGGCGCACCCCCTCCCTAGGAGGAGTCTGAATACGACTAGGGGAGGGGGCGCGGCCCCTCTTTCCCTCTCCCTCTCCCTCTCTTTCCTTCCCCCCTTTTTCCTTCTTTGGTATATTCCTACTAGGAATAGGATTGCAATCCTATTCCTAGTAGGATTGCAGCCCTAGCCGCACCATAGGAGGGTCGGCCGGCCTCCCCCTTGCTCCTTTATATACGGGGGCAGGGGGGCACCCAAAGACACACAAGTTGAATTGTTCTAGCCGTGTGCGGTGCCCCCCTCCACAGAAACACACCTCGGTCATACCGTCGCAGTGCTTAGGCGAAGCCCTACGCCGGTAGATACATCATATCCGTCACCACGCCGTCGTGCTGACGAAACTCTCCCATGAAGCTCAACTGGATCAAGAGCTCGTGGGACGTCATCAAGCTGAACGTGTGCTGAACGCGGAGGTGTCGTACGTTCGGTGCTTGATCGGTTGGATCGCGAAGAAGTTCGACTACATCAACCGCGTCACTTGACGCTTCCGCTTCCGGTCTACGAGGGTACATAGACACACTCTTCCCTCTCGTTGCTATGCATCTGGTAGATAGATCTTGCGTGATCGTAGGAAAATTTTAAAATACTACGTTCCCCAACAGTGGCATCATGAGCCAGGTCTATGCGTAGATGATATGCACGAGTAGAGCACAATGAGTTGTGGGCGATAATAGTCATACTGCTTACCAGCATGTCATACTTTGCTTCGGCGGTATTGTGAGATGAAGTGGCCCATACCGACATTCCGCGTACGCTTACGCGAGACTGGTTTCACCGTTATGAGCACTCGTTGCTTAAAGGTGACTGGTGGGTGTCTGTCTCTCTCACTTTAGCTGAATCAAGTGTGGCTACGCCCGGTCCTTGTGAAGGTTAAAACAACACATACTTGACGAAACATCGTTGTGGTTTTGTATGCGTAGGTAAGAACGGTTCTTGCTAAGCCCGTAGCAGCCACGTAAAACTTGCAACAACAAAGTAGAGGACGTCTAACTTGTTTTTGCAGGGCATGTTGTGATGTGATATGGTCAAGACATGATGAGTTATACAGTTTTGTATGAGATGATCATGTTTTGTAATGTTATCGGCAACTGGCAGGAGCCATATGGTTGTCGCTTTATTGTATGAAATGCAATCGCCATGTAATTGCTTTACTTTATCACTAAGCGGTAGCGATAGTCATAGAAGCAATAGTTGGCGAGACGACAACGATGCTATGATGGAGATCAAGGTGTCGCGCCGGTGACGAAGGTGATCATGACGGTGCTTTGGAGATGGAGATCAAAAGCACAAGATGATGATGGCCATATCATGTCACATATTTTGATTGCATGTGATGTTTATCTTATTATGCTTCTTTTTTTGCTTAGAACGACGGTAGCATTATAAGATGATCCCTTACTAAATTTCAAGGTATAAGTGTTCTCCCTGAGTATGCACCGTTGCGAAAGTTCGTCGTGCCGAGACACCACGTGATGATCGGGTGTGATAAGCTCTACGTTCAAATACAACGGGTGTAAGCCAGTTTTACACATGCAGAATACTCGGGTTAAACTTGATGAGCCTAGCATATGCAGATATGGCCTCGGAACACTGGAGACCGAAAGGTCGAGCGTGAATCATATAGTAGATATGATCAACATAAGATGTTCACCATTGAAACTACTCCATCTCACGTGATGATCGGACATGGTTTAGTTGATTTGGATCACGTGATCATTTAGATGACCGGAGGGATGTCTATCTAAGTGGGAGTTCTTTAATTAATATGATTAAATTGAACTTTAATTTATCATGAACTTAGTCTTGATAGTTTTTGCATATCTATGTTGTTGTAGATCAATGGCCCGTGCTACCGTTCCTTTGAATTTTAATGCATTCCTAGAGAAAGCTAAGTTGAAAGATGATGGTAGCAATTACACGGACTGGGTCCGTAACCTGAGGATTATCCTCATTGCTGCATAGAAGAATTATGTCCTTGAAGCACCGCTAGGTGACAAGCCCCCTCCCGCTAATGTAGGCGCTTTGAACGTCTGGCAGTCGCGGTCTGATGACTACATGATAGTTCAGTGTGCCATGCTTTACGGCTTAGAACCGGGACTTCAACGACGTTTTGAACGTCATGGACCATATGAGATGTTCCAGGAGTTGAAGTTAATATTTCAAGCAAACGCCCGGATTGAGAAATATGAGATTTCCAATAAGTTCTACAGCTGCAAGATGGAGGAGAATAGTTCTATCAGTGAACACTTGCTCAGAATGTCTGGGTACTACAATCATATGACTCAACTTGGTTGCAAAGTTGACGAGGATAGTGTTATTGATAGAGTTCTTCAATCACTTCCACCAAGCTATAAAGGCTTCGTGATGAACTATAATATGCAAGGGATGCAAAAGATAATTCCCGAGCTCTTCGCTATGCTCAAGGCTGTGGAGGTAGAAATCAAAAAGGAGCATCAAGTGTTGATGGTTAACAAGACCACTAGTTTCAAGAAAAAGGGCAAGGGAAAGAAGGGGAACTTCAAGAAGAATAGCAAGACAGTTGCTACTCCCACGAAGAAACCCAAGTCTGGAGCCAAGCCTGAAACTGAGTGCTTCTACTGCAAGGGGACTGGACACTGGAAGCGGAACTGCCCCAAGTATTTGGCGGATAAGAAGGATGGCAAGGTGAACAAAGGTATATGTGATATACATGTTATTGATGTGTACCTTACTAATGCTCGTAGTAGTACCTGGGTATTTGATACCGGTTCGGTTGCTAATATTTGTAACTCGAAACAGGGACTGCGGATTAAACGAAGATTGGCTAAGGACGAGGTGACGATGCGCGTGGGAAATGGTTCCAAAGTCGATGCGATCGCCGTCGGCACGCTACCTCTACATATACCTTCGGGATTAGTTTTAGACCTAAATAATTGTTATTTGGTGCCAGCGTTGAGCATGAACATTATATCTGGATCTTGTTTGTTGCGAGACGGTTATTCATTTAAATCAGAGAATAATGGTTGTTCTATTTTTATGAATAATATCTTTTATGGTCATGCACCCTTGAAGAGTGGTCTATTCTTATTGGATCTCGATTGTAGTGACACACATATTCATAATATTGAAACCAAAAGATGCAAGGTTAATAATGATAGTGCAACTTATTTGTGGCACTGCCGTTTAGGTCATATTGGTGTAAAGCGCATGAAGAAACTCCATAGTGATGGACTTTTGGAATCACTTGATTATGAATCACTTGGTGCTTGCGAACCATGCCTCATGGGCAAGATGACTAAAACTCCGTTCTCCGGAACTATGGAGCGAGCAACAGATTTGTTGGAAATCATACATACTGATGTATGTGGGCCAATGAGTGTTGAAGCTCGCGGCGGGTATCGTTATTTTCTGACCTTCACTGATGATTTGAGCAGATATGGGTATATCTACTTAATGAAGCACAAGTCTGAAACATTTGAAAAGTTCAAAGAATTTCAGAGTGAAGTAGAGAATCATCGTAACGAAAATAAAGTTTCTACGATCTGATCATGGAGGAGAATATTTGAGTTACGAGTTCGGTCTTCATGTGAAACAATGTGGAATAGTTTCACAACTCACGCCACCCGGAACACCACAGCGTAATGGTGTGTCTGAACGTCATAACCGTACTTTATTGGATATGGTGCGATCTATGATGTCTCTTACCGATTTACCACTATCGTTTTGGGGTTATGCTTTAGAGACAGCTGCATTCACGTTAAATAGGGCACCATCTAAATCCGTTGATACGACACCTTATGAACTGTGGTTTGGCAAGAAACCAAAGTTGTCGTTTCTTAAAGTTTGGGGCTGCGATGCTTATGTGAAAAGCTTCAACCTGATAAGCTCGAACCCAAATCGGAAAAATGTGTCTTCATAGGATACCCAAAAGAGACTGTTGGGTACACCTTCTATCACAGATCCGAAGGCAAGATATTCGTTGCTAAGAATGGATCCTTCCTAGAGAAGGAGTTTCTCTTGAAAGAAGTGAGTGGGAGGAAAGTAGAACTTGATGAGGTAATTGTACCTTCTCCCGAATTGGAAAGTAGTACATCACAAAAAATTGTTCCAGTGATTCCTACACCAATCAGTGAGGAAGTTAATGATGATGATCATGAAACTTCGAATCAAGTTTCTGCTGAACGTCGTAGATCAACCAGAGTACGTTCCGCACCAGAGTGGTACGGCAACCCAGTTCTGGAAGTCATGTTACTAGACCATGATGAACCTACGAACTATGAGGAAGCGATGATGAGCCCAGATTCCGCAAAATGGCTTGAGGCCATGAAATCTGAGATGGGATCCATGTATGAGAACAAAGTGTGGACTTTGGTTGACTTGCCCGATGATCGGTAGGCCATCGAAAATAAATGGATCTTCAAGAGGAAGACCGACGTAGACGGTAATGTTACTGTTTACAAAGCTCGACTTGTTGCGAAAGGGTTTCGACAAGTTCAAGGAGTTGACTACGATGAGACTTTCTCACCTGTAGCGATGCTTAAGTCTGTCCGAATCATGTTAGCAATTGCCGCATTTTATGATTATGAAATCTGGCAAATGGATGTCAAAACTGCATTCCTGAATGGATATCTCAAAGAAGAGTTGTATATGATGCAACCAGAAGGTTTTGTCGATCCAAAAAGTGCTAACAAAGTATGCAAGCTCCAGCAATCCATCTATGGACTGGTGCAAGCATCTCGGAGTTGGAATATACGCTTTGATGAGGTGATCAAAGCATATGGTTTTATACAGAATTTTGGAGAAGCCTGTATTTACAAGAAAGTGAGTGGGAGCTCTGTAGCATTTCTAATATTATATGTGGATGACATATTGTTGATTGGAAATGATATAGAATTTCTGGATAGCATAAAAGGATACTTGAATAAGAGTTTTTCAATGAAACACCTCGGTGAAGCTGCTTATATATTAGGCATCAAGATCTATAGAGATAGATCAAGACACTTAATTGGACTTTCACAAAGCACATACCTTGATAAAGTTTTGAAGAAGTTCAAAATGGATCAGTCAAAGAAAGGGTTCTTGCCTGTGTTACAAGGTATGAAGTTGAGTAAGACTCAATGCCCGACCACTACAGAAGATAGAGAGAAAATGAAAGTCATTCCCTATGCCTCAGCCATAGGATCTATCATGTATGCAATGTTGTGTACCAGACCTGATGTGTGCCTTGCTATGAGTCTAGAAGGAAGGTACCAAAGTAATCCAGGAGTGGATCACTGGACAGCGGTCAAGAACATCCTGAAATACCTGAAAAGGACAAATGATATGTTTCTCGTATATGGAGGTGACAAAGAGCTTGTCGTAAACGGTTACATCGATTCTAGCTTTGACACTGATCCGGATGACTCTAAGTCACAAACCGGATATGTATTTTTATTGAACGGTGGAGCTGTCAGTTGGTGCAGTTCCAAGCAGAGCGTCGTGGCGGGATCTACGTGTGAAGCGGAATACATAGCTGCTTCGGAAGCAGCAAATGAAGGAGTCTGGATGAAGGAGTTCATATCCGATCTAGGTGTAATACCTAGTGCATCGGGTCCAATGAAAATCTTTTGTGACAACACTGGAGCAATAGCCTTGGCGAAGGAATCCAGGTTTCACAAGAGAACAAAGCACATCAAAAGACACTTCAATTCCATCCGCGATCTAGTCAAGGAGGGAGACATAGAGATTTGCAAAATACATACGGATCTGAATGTTGCAGACCCGTTGACTAAGCCTCTTCCACGGGCAAAACATGATCAGCACCAGGACTCCATGGGTGTGAGGGTCATCACTTTGTAATCTAGATTATTGACTCTAGTTCAAGTGGGAGACTGAAGGAAATATGCCCTAGAGGCAATAATAAAGATGTTATTTGTATTTCCTTGTATCATGATAAATTTCTTTTATTCATGCTAGAATTGTATTAACCGGAAACTTGATACATGTGTGAATACATAGACAAAATAGTATGTCCCTAGTATGCGTCTACTAGACTAGCTCATTGATCAAAGATGGCTATATTTCCTAGCCATAGACATGAGTTGTCATTTGATCAACGGGATCACATCATTAGGAGAATGATGTGATGGACTAGACCCATCCGTTAGCATAGCACTATGATCGTTTAGTTTTTCTGCTATTGCTTTCTCCATGACTTATACATGTTCCTATGACTATGAGATTATGCAACTCCCGAATACCGTAGGAACACCTTGTGTGCTATCAAACGTCACAACGTAACTGGGTGATCATAAAGATGCTCTACAGGTGTCTCCGAAAGTATTCGTGGTGTTGGCATAGATCAAGATTAGGATTTGTCACTCCGAGTGTCGGAGAGGTATCTCTGGGCCCTCTCGGTAATGCACATCATAATAAGCCTTGCAAGCAAATGACTAATGAGTTAGTCATGAGATGATGTATTACGGAACGAGTAAAGAGACTTGCCGGTAACGAGATTGAACTAGGTATAGAGATACCGATGATCGAATCTTGGGCAAGTAACATACCGATGACAAAAGGAACAACGTATGTTGTTATGCGGTTTGACCGATAAAGATCTTCGTAGAATATGTAGGAGCCAATATGAGCATCCAGGTTCCGCTATTGGTTATTGACCGGAGATGAGTCTCGGTCATGTCTACATAGTTCTCGAACCCGTAGGGTCCGCACGCTTAACGTTTGATGACGATCGGTATTATGAGTTTATAAGTTTTGATGTACCGAAGGTAGTTCGGAGTCCCGGATGAGATCACGGACATGACGAGGAGTCTCGGAATGTCCGAGACATAAAGATTGATATATTGGACGACTATATTCGGACACCGGAAGTGTTCTGGAAAGTTTCGGAATTTACCGAAGTGCCGGGGGGGTTACCGGAACCCCCCGGTGGAATGATGGGCCCTGGTGGGCCATAGGGGAGAGAGAGGGCAGCAGCCAGGAGGTGGCGCGCCCCCTCCCTAGGAGGAGTCTGAATAGGACTAGGGGAGGGGGGCGCGGCCCCTCTTTCCCTCTCCCTCTCCCTCTCTTTCCTTCCCCCCTTTTTTCCTTCATTGGTAGATTCCTACTAGGAATAGGATTGCAATCCTATTCCTAGTAGGATTGCAGCCCTAGCCGCACCATAGGAGGGCCGGCCGGCCTCCCCCCTTGCTCCTTTATATACGGGGGCAGGGGGCACCCAAAGACACACAAGTTGAATTGTTCTAACCGTGTGCGGTGCCCCCTCCACAGAAACACACCTCGGTCATACCGTCGCAGTGCTTAGGCGAAGCCCTGAGCCGGTAGATACATCATATCCGTCACCACGTCGTCGTGCTGATGAAACTCTCCCGTGAAGCTCAACTGGATCAAGAGCTCATGGGACGTCATCAAGCTGAACGTGTGCTGAACGCGGAGGTGCCGTACGTTCGGTGCTTGATCGGTTGGATCGCAAAGAAGTTCGACTACATCAACCGCGTCACTTGACGCTTCCGCTTCCGGTCTACGAGGGTACGTAGACACACTCTTCCCTCTCGTTGCTATGCATCTGGTAGATAGATCTTGCGTGATCGTAGGAAAATTTTAAAATACTACGTTCTCCAACAGTATCAAGCATCCCCAAGCTTAATTCATGCTCGTCCTCGAGTAGGCTAATGATAAAAACAGATTTTTTGATGTCGAATGCTAACCAACATAATTCTCAATGTTATTTATTTATTGTGGCATGAATGTTCAGATCCGAAAGATTCAAGACAAAAGTCTATATTGACACAAGAATAATAATACTTCAAGCATACTAACAAAGCAATTATGTCTTCTCAAAATAACATGGCCAAAGAAAGTTATCCCTACAAAATCATATAGTTTGGCTATGCTCCCTCTTCATCACACAAAATATTCATATCATGCATAACCCCGGTTTTAGCCAAGCATTTTTTTCATACTCAAACTTTTCCAAACCTTTCAACTTTCATGCAATACATGAGCGTGAGCCATGGATATAGCACTATAGGTGGAATAGAGTGGTGGTTGTGGAGAAGATAAAAAGGAGGAAGATAGTCTCACATCAACTAGGCGTATCAATGGGCTATGGAGATGCCCATCAATAGATATCAATGTGAGTGAGTAGGGATTGCTATGCAACGGATGCACTAGTGCTATAAGTGTATGAAAGCTCATCAAAAGAAACTAAGTGGGTGTGCATCCAACTTGCTTGCTCATGAAGACCTAGGGCATTTGAGGAAGCCCATCGTTGGAATATACTAGCCAAGTTCTATAATAAAAATTCCCACTAGTATATGAAAGTGACGAAACAAGAGACTCTCTTTCATGAAGATCGTGGTGCTACTTTGAAGCACAAGTGTGGAAAAGGATAGTAGCATTGTCCCTTCTCTCTTTTCTCTCTTTTCTTTTGGAGGGGCTTTCTCTTTTTTTAGCCCCTCTCTATTTTTTTGGGCCATCTCCCTTTTTTGGCCTTTCCTCACATGGGACAATGCTCTAATAATGAAGATCATCACACTTCTATTGACTTACAACTCAAAGATTACAACTCGAAGCTAGAACAAAATATGACTCTATATGAATGCCTCCGGTGGTGTACCGGGATGTGCAATGAATCAAGAGTGACATGTATGAGAAATTATGCATGGTAGCTTTACCACGAATACGATGTCAACTACATGATCATGCATGGCAATATGACAATATGAAGTGTGTCATATGAACGGAACGGTGGAAAGTTGCATGGCAATATATCTCAGAATGGCCATGGAAATGCCATGATAGGTAGGTATGGTGGCTGTTTTGAGGAAGGTATATGGTGGGTGTATCGTACCGGTGAGAGTTGCGCGATACAAGAGAGGCTAGCAATGGTGGAAGGGTGAGAGTGCGTATAATCCATGGACTCAACATTAGTCATAAAGAACTCATATACTTATTGCAAAAATTTACGAGTCATCAAAACAAAGTAATCAACGCATGCTCCTAGGGGGGAGGTTGGTAGGAGTTAACCCTCGCGCGCCCCCGACCTCCACACAAAGGATGGCACTCAATAAATACCTCATGCTCTAACTTTGTCACATAGCAGCTCACCATACGTGCATGCTACGAGAATCACAAACTTTAACACAAGTATTTATCAAATTCATAATTACTCCACTAGCATGACTCTAATATCACCATCCTCATAACTCAAAACAATCATCAAGTATCAAACTTCTCATCATATTCAATGCACTTTATGTGAAAGTTTTTACTATATTCATCTTGGATGCCTATCATATTAGGACTAGTTTTATAACAAAAGCACATTACCATGATGTTCTAAAATAATCTCAAAAGGATATAAGTGAAGCATGAGAGATCAACAATTTCTACAAAATAAAACCACCACCATGCTCTAAAATATATAAGTGAAGCACTAGAGCAAAACTATCTAGCTCAAAAGATATAAGTGAAGCACATAGAGTATTCTGACAAATTTTAAACCATATTTCTCTCTCAAAAGGTGTGTCAAGCAAGGATGATTGTGGTAAACTAAAAAATCAAAGACTCAGATCATACGTGACGCTCCAAGCAAAACACATATCATGTGGTGAATAAAAATATAGTCCCGAGTATAGTTACCGATAGATGAAGACGAAAGAGGGGATGCCTTCCCGGGGCATCGCCAAGCTTAGGCTTTTGGTTGTCCTTGAATTTACCTTGGGGTTCCTTGGGCATCCCCAAGCTTAGGCTCTTGCCACTCTTTGTTCCATAGTCCATCAAAGCCATACTCAAAACTTGAAAACTTCACAACACAAAACTTAGCCAAAAATCTCGTGAGCTCCGTTAGTATAAGAAAACAAACCACCACTCAAAGGTACTGTAATGAACTCATTCTTTGTTTATATTGGTGTTAAACCTACTGTATTCCAACTTCTCTATGATTCATACTCCCCAATACTACTCATAGATTCATCAAAATAAGCAAACAACACACGAGAAACAGAATCTGTCAAAAACAGAACAGTCTGTAGAAATCTGTAACTTTCGAATACTTCTGTAACTCCAAAAAAATTGAAATAAATTGGTAAACGTGGGGAATTTGTCTATTAATCATCTTCAAAAATAATCAACTAAATAGCACTCTCCAGTAAAATCTGGTGTCCAATCTCGTGAGCGCTAAAGTTTCTGTTTTTTACAACATGATCATATAAACTTCACTCAAGTCTTCCCAAAGGTTCTACTTGGCAAAAACACTAATTAAAAAACAAAACCACATCTAAACAGAAGCTAGATGCAATATTTATTCCTTAATAGAAGCAAAAACAAAGAAAATAAAATTGGTTTGCCTCCCAACAAGCTCTTGCTTTATAGCCATTAAGATCGGCGTGAGATTTCAATGATGCTCACATGAAAGATAAGAATTGAAGCACAAAAAGAGCATCATAAAGCATGTGAAAATCACATCTAAGTCTAACATACTTCCTATGCATAGGCATTTTATAGGAAAATAAATTAGCAAGACAATCAAGATCTAGCATATGCAAGGAAGAGGAAATAAACAAGATCAATCTCAACACGAAGAGAGGTAATTTAGTAACATGAAGATTTCTACAACCATATTTTCCTCTCTCATAATAATTGCATGTAGGATCATAAGCAAATTCAACAATATAGCTATCACATAGCATATTCTCAACACGATCCACAGGCATACGAAGTTGACACTCTTCCAAAATAGTGGGATCAACATTAACTAAAGTCATGACCTCTCCAAACCCACTTTTATAAAAAAAATCATAAGAAGAATCACCCCAATCATGATCATTGCAACAAGTAGTGGACATAACAATACTAGCATCCCCAAGCTTAGGGTTTTGCATATCATTAATACAATTGACACTAATAGAATTTACAATAGTATCATTGAATCATGTTTTTCATTAAAAGAGCTATCATGAATCACTTCATAATTTTCTTCTTTCAACACTTCATCATAATTTGTAGATTCACAGATTTCAAGCAAAACCTCATAAAGATAAGCTAGTGCAGTCAACTCACTAGCAATTGGTTCAACATAATTGGATCTCTTAAAAAGATTAGCAAGTGGATGAGGATCCATAATTTAGCAAGCGAAGATGCAAGCTATTAGAGGGCACATAGCAACACAAGCAAACAATAGGCAAGCGAACGGTAAAACACACAGAGCAAATAAGAGGGCGAATAAAACGGCAAGGGTGAAGTGGGGGAGAGGAAAACGAGAGGCAAATAAATGCAATGCGAAGGATAAGGGTTTGTGATAGGTACTTGGTATATGAATTTTGCGTAAGCCTCCCCGGCAACGGCGCCAGAAATTCTTCTTGCTACTTCTCGAGATTGCGTTGTATTCCCTCGAAGAGGAAAGGGTGATGCAGCAAAGTAGCGTAAGTATTTCCCTCAGTTTTTTAGAACCAGGGTATCAATCCAGTAGGAGACCACGCGCAAGTCCCTCGCACCTGCACAAACAAATAAGAACTTCGCAGCCAACGCGATAAGGGGTTGTCAATCCCTTTACGGTCACTTACGAAAGTGAGATCTGATAGATAGGATAGTATAATATTTTTGGTATTTTTGAATATAAGAACAGAAAGTAAATAAAGCAAAGTAAAGTAGATTGTAGATTTAATATGTTGAGAATAGACCCGGGGGCCATAGGTTTCACTAGTGGCTTCTCTCATGATAGCAGAATTCTACGGTGGGTGAACAAATTACTGTCGAGCAATTGATAGTAAAGCGCATAGTTATGAGAATCTCTAGGCATGATCATTATATATAGGCATCACGTCCGTGACAAGTAGACCGAAACAATTCTGCATCTACTATTATTACTCCACACATCGACCACTATTCAGCATGCATCTAGAGTATTAATTTCATAAGAACAGAGTAATGCTTTAAGCAAGATGACATGATGTAGAGGGATAAACTCAAGCAATATGATATAAACCCCGTCTTTTTATCCTCGATGGCAACAATACAATACGTGCCTTGCTGCCCTTGCTGTCACTGGGAAAGGACACCGCAAGATTGAACCCAAGGCCAAGCACTTCTCCCATTGCAAGAACTATAGATCTAGTAGGCCAAACCAAACCAATAATTCAAAGAGACTTGCAAGGATATCATAATCATACATAAAAGATTTCAGAAAAGAACCAAATATTTCTCGTAGATAATCTTGATCATAAACCCACAATTCATCGGATCTCGACAAACACACCGCAAAAAGATTACATCAAATAGATCTCCTCGAAGACCGAGGAGAACTTGGTATTGAGATCCAAAAAGAGAGAAAAAGCCATCTAGCTAATAACTATGGACCCGAAGGTCTGTGGTAAACTACTCACAACTCATGGTGAGGCTATGGTGTTGATGTAGAAGCACTCCATGGAAGACCCCCCCTCTGGCGGAGCTCCGGAACAGGCCCCAAGATGGGATCTCACGGCAACAAAAGGTTGCGGCGGTGGAATTAGGGTTTTCTCTGTTGCCTCGATGTTTTTAGGGTACATGGATATATATAGGAGGAAGGAGGGCATCGGGGGTGCCAGAGGGGGCCCACGAGGGTGGGGGCGCGCCATGTAGGAGGGGGCGCGCCCTGGACCCTCGTGGCCACCTCCTTCGTTCCCGCGCGTGTACTCCAAGTCTTCTATGTTGATATCGTTCCAAAAATAACTCTCACGAAGGTTTAATTCCGTTTTGATTCCGTTTGATATTCCTTTTCTGCAAAACCGTGAAATAGGCAAAAAACAGCAATCTGCACTGGGCCTTGGGTTAGTAGGTTAGTCCCAAAAATAATATAAAAGTATATAATAAAGCCCATTAAACATCCAAAACATAATATATAATAGCATGTAACAATAAAAAATTATAGATACGTTGGAGCCATATCACCATACCAACCGCAACTGTTGGGTTTTCAAGCAGGCCGGCAAGCTAAACGCCGAACACAAAGGGAAGGAGCCTCAGAGCGAAGACGAGGATGAACCTCGCCAGCCGAATATATGGGGGCAGAAGAAATTTCCACCAGAGGTCAAAACAGTGAACATGATTTATGCCACTCATATCCCAAAGAGAGAGCGCAAGCACGCACTCCGAGATGTCTACGTCGTAGAACCTGTCGCCCCCAAATTCAACCCATGGTCAGCCTGCCCCATCACCTTTGATCGCAGGGACCATCCGACTAGTATTCGTCATGGGGGTTTGGCTGCCCTAGTGCTCGACCCAATAATCGATGGATGACATCTAACCTGAGTCCTTATGGACGGCGGTAGCAGTCTCAATCTGATATACCAGGATACTGTCCGTAAGATGGGGATCGACCCATCAAGAATCCAGCCAAGCAGCATGACCTTTAAAGGAGTGATGCCGGGCGTTGAAGCTCGCTGCACAGGCTCTTTAACGTTGGAAGTTGTATTCGGTTCTCCCGACAACTTTCGAAGCGAAGAACTACTCTTTGACATAGCTCCGTTCCGAAGCGGCTATCACACACTATTCGGAAGAACGGCCTTCTCCGGCTTTAATGCAGTGCCGCATTATGCCTATTTAAAGCTCAAGATGCCTGGACCACGTGGCGTTATCAGGGTCAACGGAAATATGGATCGCTCTCTCCGTACGGAGGAGGACACTGCGGCCTTAGCAACCGAAGTCCAAAACGGCATATTCAAGCCAGATAATCTATCAATAGCGGACACAATTAAACGTATCCGGCAAACGCCTCAGTGCGGTAGCTCAGATGAACCTGAGCAAGATTGACAGCTATGCCCCCGTCGACTGCCTCTTAAGTTAATAGCATACATGCCTCGAGTACATAATTATGCCTTAAAAATTCCTTGGGCGACGACCGGGGGCACCTACATATAGTCCATAGTTCGGCTAGACCCTATTCGGACTCTAAACTTATCTTCTTTAGGTTCGTTAAAACGAACCAAACTTGTTATGGCCACACTAGATTGATTTTTCTTTTTCCAGGATCATTTTCCTTTTTTTCCTATAGATGGCCATCATACTCACGCCTTCAAGGACACATTACAGAGGAGGAAACGGCGCATACGTGCAACAGGGACCCGCACTAAGGTTTCTTTTTAGATTAAGACCCTGTGTAAACCTTTTTTATCTTTCCTGTTATATACCTTCTTGGCATGTAAAATGTCCAAAAAAGTTTCTCTGCATTGTCTATAAGTTTGCGGCTTGCCGCACAATAGAGGGATATTAATAGAGCAGCTTTATTCGCATTGTGTTCAGAGTTGTATTCACTCACCATAAAATGTTCTCCTCCTGTATCAGATTGCCATATGTGCCTTGTCAATAAGGGTTTATTACCAGGGGTTGTATTTAGCCCAA
The DNA here is from genome assembly GCA_902687465.1 of Secale cereale. NCBI lineage: Eukaryota > Viridiplantae > Streptophyta > Magnoliopsida > Poales > Poaceae > Secale > Secale cereale. Next base: position 738,518,936 of record LR738713.1, read on the forward strand.
GTATATATCGAGAAGACCGAACACCTATAGGGAGTGTTCGGCGTCCTGGATGTTTGCCTTATATGCATCAGTTCTGAGTCATGTCTTGGGTCAATAGTTGGGTTGCCCGGCTCCTGTGCTTACCCTTACGTTCCCGATTGTTTGGATAGGGTGTAAAGGGAGAACTACTGTGATTGTAGTTCTGGCTAGTCCGGTCAAGTACCTCAGTAGAGGAAGCCAAAAACTGACTATCATGATAAGCAAGTACCTGGTCTGCAATCCGGTGACTTAGTTTTATACTACGATCGATAGGATCTACCCCGTGTTATACGAAGGGTTGGTTTTCACTTGCCAAGTGCAATGGGATGCCTTACGAAAATAAATATCATACCCACACCAGGGGCTAGTACCTAACCTCACATGTCAAACTCCTACGACTAAGTGAAAGCAATAACGCCGCATAAGTCTGATTGCCTGGTTCGCTCCGCATACAACTCCTATACGAACCAAGACGTTGGATAAAGAGTGTATATGCATATGACCGAACACCCCAGTATTATGTACTTGGGGGCTGAAGTAGACGACTGGAAACTTTTAGATTTTGATAAACAGTCACACAGGAGGTAAAAAGACGTTGATATTATACACATCGCAAAAGTTATATACATCGGATTCATAAGCCTAGTCTTTACATCCGGATACAATCACTCGAAGACAACATCCTTTGAACACTGGCCTTCTACGAGGCGGGCGCCTTCGATGACGTCCTCGAAGTACTTCTCCGGCTTGCGGTGCCCCTTGCCTGCGGGCGGGCCAGCAGTAGCTATATGCATTGCGTTCATCTTCGCCCAGTGCACTTTGACGCGAGCGAAGGCCATCTGAGCACCTTCTATGCAGGCCAAACGCGTTAGTGCGTCGACCCGCGGACTCACCTCGACGAGCCGCTTCACTAATCCGAAGTAGCTACTTGGGAATGGCTCAGCGGGCCATAGCCAGGCTATTAAGTCCTTCATGGTCGAACCCGCCATGTTATGCAGTTTGACCAGCTGCTTCATCTGGTCGCTGAGGGGCACGGGATGTTGTGGCGCATAGAACTGCGACCAGAACAACTTCTCCGTATTGTTCCCATCCTGGGCTCAGAAATATTGCGCGGCATATGCGCTGCTCCTCGGAAGATCAGCAAACACGCCTGGAGAACTCCATAATCGTGTCAACCCAATATACTTCTGCCCTCCGAAGATGCTCTATAACAGAAATATCTTACCAGATGCTATCTGTCGTGCCTGCTCGATTTCCTGACGAGCGCTGCACGACTCGCCTCGCGCATCCTGGGCAGATTTCACTGCCGCAGACAGCTCGTTTCTTGCTCTGAAGTCTTCTTCTCCAATGCTTCACATTTGAGAATGGCATTGTTGAGATCGACTTCGACTTCGAACACCCGAGCCCGGTGCTTCTCGCACTCAGCCTTTTCGGCCTCTAAGTCGGCAGCAGCTTTGTCAGCGGCCACCTTGTTCGCCTCGGCCTCCTTCTTGGCCTTGGTAACCTCGCCCTTGAGGACCTCGAGCTCAGTGGCGCTAACTATGTAATACAGAATACAATATTATAGTTTATAAAAATACTCAATCAATTAGGTCTTATTGACATTTCAAAAATCCGCATACCTTGTGTTTCATCGAAACGCTGGTTGACGCGGTCGAGGTCTGCATTCGCCACCTCGAGCTTCTGGTTTAGTTCGACAACCTCCGCATCTCGCGCAGTTGCCGCAGCTAGTGAAGCCTGCACAAACAGTTAAGCTCTGTAAGTATGCTACACTGTGGATACTTCGTCCAATTCTTTTCAGAATCACACAAAGCATCAGGGGCTACTGGTTATGTATGTGCATTCAAAATAATAAATTCTATAAGAAGCATTGCATTGCTTACCTCAAAGCCTGTTAGCAGGCTGTTGAAGGCTTCATTCAGTCCGCCCTTGACAGACTGAATCTTCCTCATCACCGCACCCATCATGGTGCGGTGCTCCTCCACGATGGAAGCGCTTTGCAGCGCCCCCATCATAGAGTTTGGCGCCTCCGGATCGACTCCGGGCGCCGCTGTATCCTCCTCCGCTTGAGGAGTTGGGTCTTCGGACCCTGGAGCCGCACTGGGCTCCGGGATAGTATTCGGTGGGACCCCGGATTGATTGGGCCCCACGTCTTCGGTCTCCATGGGGGCCGTCTCCCCATGGTCAGCGGCTGCCGAGGTATTACCCTCGGCTGCCTTGTCTCCTGCCCAGCCCTCATCTCCTAGGGCGGAGGATACCCGCTGGATGACACTTCGGTGTCCCCGCCGATTACGGGCGATGGAGCCCGGACTGGTGGGTCACTCTCCGTCTCTCCAAGTGCCAGAGAGTTCCCCTCCGATAAGGAAGCATCGGGGAGTCCTCCGGGAGGGCTGTAGGTCAGCAGGAGAAAAATATTAAGTGAAGTATCAAAAATACTGAATAAACAAAGGTGCAGCACTTGAATCCAGATTGACTGATGATTCGGGCAGGGGTTTCTCCCTGGGCTTCACCACAAAGCTATGTTCGTACAAATCCGAACTAGCTCTGAGGTTTAGTTTCCTCCGGGGCGCGGCCGTACCCGCGTCAGCAACGGCCCCCCTCTTCCTCCCCCTGCCTTGCACAGGGGGCACTTCTTCTTCCTCCTCTTCCTCATCATCATCTTCCTCCACCTTGTCAGAGGATATGGAGGTCCTCGGGCTTCTTGCCCGAGGGACGAGGGCTATCCCCGGTCCCCTTGCCCTTCGTCTTCTTGGGCTTCTTGGTCGGTGCCTTGTACGGCGCCGGGACCAGCATCGCCGTCAGTAGAGGCAATGATGGGTCCTCGGGCAGGGGCGCCGGACACTTGATCCGAGTCGCCTTCTTCATCCAGCCATGTATATCGCGTAAAAATTCCAATTCCTATTATCATTAAATAAGGGAAAGGGTAAGTGTTCGGCAAGGATTTCCATTACCTCCGAGGCTGAGACCACAATAATGTAGCCCGCATCCTTAGTCTCTTCGGGCCATTCCTTCTGGTTCTTGAAGAGATGCTTCCAGATCTCCTTGTGCGTAAAGCCGAAGGGATGCTTCAGTGGCTTGTCTCCTGCCGGATCAAACTCCCATAGGGAGGAGTCCCGGCTTTGGCAAGGGAGGACAAGCCGGGTCAGCATCACTTGGACAACGGAGGAGAGCAGGTGCCCCTTTGAGATCACGCCGGACACATGGCTCACGAGAGTCGTCACATCAGTATGTGACCCCCAGTCCAGACCCTTTTTGGTCCAGGAGGTCAGCCTCTCTGGGGGTCCGGATCTGAAAGCAGGCTCCGCCGCCCATTTGGCGTCACGGGGTTCGGTGATGTAGAACCACTCCTGCTACCAGACTTTATTCGTTTCCACAAATGAGCCCTTGGGCCAAGTGGCATTTGGGAGCTTGCTAATCATGGCGCCACCGCACTCCGCGTGTTCCCCGTCCACCACCTTTGGCTTCACGTTGAAGGTCTTAAGCCATAGGCCAAAGTGTGGGATGATGCGGAAAAAGGGTTCACATACCACTATAAAAGCGGATATGTGGAGGATTGAGTTCGGGGCTAGATCATGGAAATCTAGCCCGTAGAAGAACAAAAGACCCCGAACAAACGGGTCGAGTGGAAACCCTAGCCCCGAACACAGAGAGGTAAAAACTACCCTCTTACCCGCCTTTGGGACGGGAATCACCTGGCCCTTAGGGGGGACTCGGTGTGCGATGTTGCCGGCGAGGTACCCCGCGCTCCGTAGATCCTCCATGGTCTTTTCGGTGACCGTGGAAGCCCCCACTTGCCCCTGGCACCGGATCCAGCCATTGTTGGGGAAAGGAGTAGTGGTTGAGGAACGAGGAGCGGTAGGCGCAGGAGATGAGGATACGGGGGCAAGGGAGATTGGAGAGCTCGAGCTTGAGGAAGGCGTGGGGTTGATGAAAGGGATTAGTGTCCTTTTATAACGCTGCAATACAGAACATCCCCCCTACTTTAGCCATAAACCTCGCCAGTTCCCAAAGCAGTCGTGCGTAATGCACGACGTGGGTGCTCACGTCATGTTGATAAGGATCCCACAATAAGTGGGCACGATCTCTATTCTGATGGGACGTGTCAATGAGGATATACCTTGAAACGCGAAACCAAGACCAAATAAAACGGTTCGATGTGTTGGTGGTTTGGACGTGACGCTTCACCCAAAAATTGTCAGTAAAGACACACTATTCATGTTCCTTTAAAAACCTTTCCTTCGAGGCTAAGGGTTGTATTAATCTTGCAGAGCCGAACACAATACACCTTTTTGCAGAAGATATATTCAGGAGAAGGAACCCGCCTTGCAATGCCGAAGACAATACGGAAGCCGAAATCGTCGTCATCGAAGACAGGTTCAGGGGCTACTGAGGGAGTCTTGGATCTGGGGGGTCCTCATGTGGCCGGACAAACTACTGGTGGGCCGGACTGGTGGGCCGTGAAGATTATTACAGAAGATCATCTCTCATATCCGGATAGGACTCCTGTATTCATGTAATGGCAAGTTTTAGGTTCGGGTGTAGATTTTCCTTCCTCTGCAAGATAACATGTACAAACCCTAGGTCCCTCGGTGTGTATATAAACCAGAGGGTTTCAGTCCGTAGAGGCCTGAACAGAATCATAATATCTCCACAGGCTAGACTTAGGGTTTAACCATTACGATCTCGAGGTAGATCAACTCTTGTACTCATATTCATCCATATTAATATAGCAGGAAGTAGGGTATTACCTCGATCGAGAGGTCCTGAACCTGGGTAAACATCGTGTCCCCAGCCTCCTGTTACCATCGATCCTCAGACGTATAGTTCGGGACCCCCTACCCGAGATCCGCCGGTTTTGACACCGACAACATGTATGCTATATTGAATAATGATAACCATGAAACTTGTCATCATGACTTTAATATTCAATCTCATGATACTTATTTTGTTGAGTTTGCTCCCACCACTATTCATGAGAATAAATTTGCTTGTGTGGAGAGTAGAAAAATTTCTATGCTTTTGCATCACGAAAAGAATGCTTTATGTGATAGTTATATTGTTGAATTCATTCATGATGCTACTGAAAATTATTATGAGAGAGTTACATATGCTTGTAGGCATTGCAATAATGCCAAGTTTCCTCTCTATGTGTTGAAAGTTTTGAAGTTTTGCTTGTTTTGCCTTCCTATGCTAGTTGATTCTTGTTCTCATAAATTGTTTGCTCACAAAATCCATATGCATAGGAAGTGGGTTAGACTTAAATGTGCTAGTCATATGCTTCATGATGCTCTCTTTGTGTTTCAATTCATATCTTTTCTGTGAGCATCATTGAAATCATCATGCCTAGCTAAAAGGCATTAAAGAAAAGTGCTTGTTGGGAGACAACCCAACACTTATACCTACTGTTTTTGTGTATTCACATGGTTAAGATACTGTATTAATCATGTTTTATAGCTTTTTTTCAATAAAGTGCCAAGCAAAGCCTTAGGATCATGTTGGGTGATAGTAGATTTGATCTTGCTGAAAAACAGAAACTTTTGCGCTCACAAGAAAAATTCTCATTTTTAACAGAAAAGTGATTTTAAGTTGATTATTTTTGAATAAGATTAATATGCAAATTGTTCACATGGTCATATTTGTTTCAAGATTTTTAGAGTTGCAGAAGTATGGTGAATGTTCAGATCATTACAGACTATTCTGTTTTTGACAGATTCTGTTATCAATGCATAGTTTGCTTGTTTTCTAGTTTCTATGGCTTATATTGATCAATATAAATAGTAGAAATGATATGCTACAGTAAGAATTGTGTGAGAACAATTATGAATCTTGTCTTTGACAGTACCCAAAGTGAATGATTTGTTTTATCATACTAACCCATCTCACAAAGTTTTGTTAAGTTTTGTGTGATTGAAGTTTTCAAGTTTTCGGTGAGATGTCGATATGAGGAGAATAAGGAGTGACAAGACCCTAAGATTGGGGATGCCCAAGGCACCCCAAGGTAATATTCAAGGAATATCCAAGCAACTAAGCTTGGGGATGCCCCGGAAGGCATCCCCTCTTTCGTCTCCAACATTATCGGTAACCTCACTTGGAGCTATATTTTTATTCGTCGCATGATATGTGTTTTGCTTGGAGCGTCATTCTATTTTGTTAGTATTTGATTTCTGGTATTTGGAATAATGTTTTGTATCTTTTATTTCAATAAAAATGTCAAGGATAGCCTTTACCATGCTTATTTTGCAAGTCTATATGTTGTTGTTTGAAAACAGAAAGTTTTCAATCATTGTCTGAATTCTTCTGGATAGTCGGAACGTGATAAAATCTTGAAATTTTTACAAAGTTAGAATGAATAAGTTCTCTGTAATGTGGTAATGTTTCAGAATTGGTAGAAGTAGGGAAGTATGAGAACAATTCCACTCTTTACAAACTGTACTGTTTTGGCAGATTGCTGTTATGTTAGCATTGTCTGCATATGTTTGCTTGTTTAAGGATTCTATTTGAGGATAGGAGTATTAACTATGCAGAGGCATTTAGTATGCACTGTTGAATAATAATTTTAGTGATTTTCTACAGTAGAGGATGATAAGGTTTTGCATTGGTTTATACTAACTTATCTCATGAGTTCTTATTGAGTTTTGTGTGGATGAAGCTTTTGAGATTTAGCAAAACCGTGATATGAGAAGAATTAAGGAGACACAAAAGCTCAAGCTTGGGGATGCCCAAGGCAGCCCAAGATAATATTTCAAGAAGTCTCAAGCATCTAAGCTTCGGGATGCCCCGATAGGCATCCCACCTTTCTTCATCAACAATTATCGGTTAGTATCGGTTGATCCTAAGTTTTTGCTTCTTCACATGAGATGTGCTATTCTTGAAATGTCATTCTATTTTGTGTTCTTGCTATTTTAATAAAATACTTAAATCTGAAAGTTTTTAAATAAAATAGAGCCCCCAAATAGCTAGATAAGCGTCATTCACATCCCGTCAAAGAAGCTCTTTTCTAGCATCATTGCTCTAGTGCTTCACTTATATCTTTTTGAGCATGGTGTGATTTATTATTTTCGAAGAAATTATCTCTTGCTTCACTTATATTAATTTGAGAGAAAGAAATATTATGCTCATGTTCTTCACTTATATTTGTTTGAGCTTATCAAAAGCAACACATAAAAATTAGTCCCAAAGTGATAGATATCCAAGAAGGATGTAATAAAAACTTTCATGAAGATCATTGGACAAAATAAACTTGATTCCTTGTAATAGTTTTGAGACATGATGATGTGATATGTGAGTCATGTTGATGAGTAATTATGCTTTAGTAAGATATTGGTGTTAAGGTTTGTGATTCCCAAAGCATGCACGTATAGTCTCTCGTTATGCCGGGAAGTTGGAGCACAATTTATCCTTGATTGTCCTATCTTTGTGTGAAGGTCGGGGGGCGCGTGATGGTTAACTCCTACCAACCCCCCCCCCCCAGGAGCATGCGTAGTATTACTTTGCTTCGAGGGCTAATAAACTTTTGCAATAATTATATGAGTTCTTTATGACTAATGTGAGCCCATGGATTATACGCACTCTCACCCTTTCATAATTGGTAGCCTCTCTTGTACCGCGCAATTTTCATCGGTGCATAAACTTTATTAAACCTTACTCAAAACAGCCACCATACCTACCTATTATGGCATTTCCATAGCCATTCCGAGATATATTGCCATGCACTTCCATCATATAGTTGACTTGGGCATTCATTTTTCATCATATAGAGTAATACTATGTAACAGGTATCGAGTTGTAATTTTTATTTCTTTTGAGTTATAAGTAAATAGAAGTGTGATGATCATCATTATCCATTACTAGAGCATGTCCTAATGATGATAGGATGATGGAGACCATGATTCCCCCACAAGTCGGGATGAGACTCCGGACTAAAAGAAAAAAAATAAAAAAATAGAAAAAAATAAAAAAGGGGAAGAAGAGAAAAAAATGATGAATGAAAGAAAAAAGAAGGGGCATGCAAATACCACACTTGTGCTTCACAGTAGCACCATGTTTTTCATATAGAGAGTTTCCTATGTGGTCACTTTCATATACTATTGGGAATTTTCTATAGTAGAGTTTGATGCACACCCACTTAGTTTCATATTGAGCTTTCATACACTTATAGCTCTTAGTGCATTCGTTGCATGGCAATTACTACTCCTCACATTGATATCAATTGGTGGACATCTCCATAGTCCATTAGTTTTCTTAGTTGATGTGAGACTTTCTTCCCTTCTTTTGTCTACTACCACCGCATTCTATTCCACCTATATTGCTATATTGATGGCTTGCGCTCATGTATTGCGTGAGAGTTGAAAATGCTGAAGCGCGTTAAAAAGTATGAACCAATTGCTTGGCCGACACCGGGGTAGTACATGATTTATACTTTGAGCTGGGAAGACAGAGCATGACAAGACTATATGATTTTGTAGGGATAATGTTCTTTAGCATTTGATATTCTAAAAGACATGGTTGCTTGTTGATATGTTTGAGTATTTAAATCTCGTGTCAAAACTAGACTATTGCTTTGAACCATATAAAAGTCCAATTGTCCATGCTATAAAGAAAAGAATATGATATGACATGATAGACAGCATTCCACATCAAAAATTCTATTTTTATCATTTACCTACTCGAGGACGAGCAGGAATTAAGATTGGGGATGCTGATACGACTCCAACGTATCTATAATTTTTTATTGTTCCATGTTGTTATATTATCATTCTTGGATGTTTTACAACCATTTTATAATCATTTTATATCATTTTTTGGGACTAACCTTTTGTAATAGTGCCAAGTGCCAGTTGATGTTTTCTGCATGTTTTTTACATCGCAAGAAATCAATATCAAACATAGTCCAAACACCGCGAAACTTTTTGGAGATTTTTTATGGGCCAGAAGACACCCAATGGGCTGAAGCTGCACCTGGGGGTGCCCCGAGGGGGAACAACCCACCAGGGAGCACCAGGCCCCCCTGGTGCGCCCAGGTGGGTTGTGCCCACCTCGGTGGTGTCCCGCACCGCCTCTTTACCCTATAAATTCACAAATATTCCGAAACCCTTCGGGGTAGACCTAGATCAGAAGTTCCGCCGCCGCAAGGCTCTGTACTCCATGAGGTATAATCTAGAGCCCTTTCTGGCACTGTGTCGGTGGGGGGAATCGTCACCAGTGGCCATCTTCATCATCCCGGAGGCCACCATGATGAGGAGGGAGTAGTCCACCCTCGGGGCTGAGCGTATGTACCAGTAGCTATGCGTTGTATCTCCCTCTCTCTCTCTCTCTCTCTCTTTCTCTCTTGTGTTCTTGATGGCACGATCTTGATGTATAGGGGGCTTTGTTAATATAGTTGGATCATATGGTGTTTTCCCCTTTCTATCTTCTTGTGATGAATTGAGTTTTGCCTTTGAGATTTCTTTGGATTGAATACTTTTATGGATTTGAGAACACTTGATATATGTCTTGCAATTGAATACTCGTGGTGACAATGGGGTATCATATTGATCCACTTGATATATGTTTTGCCACTCAACTTGCGGATTCCTGCGGTGATATTGGGGTAATCTATGCATAGGGGTTGATGCAGGTTCTTGTCTTTGTTTCTCCGTTATAAATCTTGGGGAACTCTTCGAGGTTCTTTGTGTTGGATTGAGTTTTACAAATCTGAATATGTTTTGGTGTTATCTTAGTATGAACTCTTGATAGATCGATCGGGAAGGATAACTTTGTGTTATCTTAGTACGAACTCTTGAAAGATCGATAGGAAAAGATAACCTTGTGTTATTCTAGTACAAACTCTTGGATAGATTAATTTGAAAGGATAACTTTATGTTGTTTTAGTACGAACATTTGATAGATTGAACAGAAAGAATAACTTTGAGGTGCTTTCGTACCCCACCAACAATTTCTTCTTATGTTCTCCGCTAGATAGGAACTTTGGAGTGATTCTTCATCGCACGTTGAGGGGTGGTTATATGATCCAATTATATTAGCATTGTTGAGAGATTGCACTAGCGAAAGTATGGACCCTATGCCTGGTTTTCCATCATTGCAATACTGTTTGTGCTCACTTTTGTTACTTGCTACCTTGCTGTTTTTTATTGTTACTATTACAAAAATCAATATCTACTATCCATACTACACTTGTATCACCATCTCTTCGCCGAACTAGTGCACCTATACAATGTACCATTGTATTTGGTGTGTTGGGGACACAAGAGACTTTTTATTATTTGGTTGCAGGGTTGCTTGAGAGAGACCATCTTCATCCTACACCTCCTATGGATTGATAAACCTTAGGTCATCCACTTGAGGGAAAATTGCTACTGTCCTACAAAACTCTACGCTTGGAGGCCCAACACGAGTCTACAAGAACAAGTTGTGTAGTAGACATCAGGTGGCTACTACAAAGCCCGGCCGTTGTGGGACAAAGCTGAGCAGGACCTGCTTGCTAAAGGGGTCCAACCAGCGATATTGAACTGGCCAGATCGGTGTAGGACCTGGTCCTTCGGGGTTGGGCGAACTTTGGACCCAGAAACAGGGGAGTGTCGTTGGACAGACGAGCAACTTGCAATACCCTTCTATAAGCTTCAGCACTATATCAATGTAGTACAGCAAGGGACGTTCATTCCCGACAGAGAGAAGGACGAGCTGATAGAGGCCCTCGGGAATCCTGAGCACCCTGGATGAACACGAGGCACACCAGGCTCTGTTCCGTGGGAGGTTGGGTTTGCCGACAACGATGGTTATAGAAGCCGAGGGAGAAAGAGGAAAGAAGAAGTGAGCGAAATGCAGAAGCTCAAAGCAAGAATAAAAAAGCTAGAGGAACTTGCAGCTACCGACCAAACATCATCTCAGCGGCACGATGATCGACCTTGCTTTGATGATGCCCTAGAAGCTATCGCACCATCTCAGCACAGAAGCAGTGTGGCTTCCACGGAGCTCGTTCGTCCTGATTTCATGGCTCCTCGCTACCCCGTGGACACTATTGATACTTCTCCAACATATCTATAATTTTTTATTATTCCATTCTGTTATATTATCATTCTTGGATGTTTTACAATCATTTTATAGTTATTTTATATCATTTTTTTGGTACTAACCTATTGACATAGTGCCAAGTGCCAGTTGTTGTTTTCTGCATGTTTTTTACATCGCAGGAAATCAATATCAAACGGAGCCCAAACACCGCGAAACTATTTTTGTGATTTTTTTCTGGGCTAGAAGGAAGACAATGAGCCCTGGTGGCACCTGGTGGGAGTCCCGAGGAGGGCACGATACTCCAGGGCGCACCAGGAGGCCCAGGCACACCCTGGTGGGTTGTGCCCACCTCGGGTGCCCCCCGGACCGCCTCTTTGCTCTATAAATACCCCAATATTCCCAAAACCCTAGGGTAGTCGACGAAATATTCATCCAGCCATCGTAGAGTCCACAAACACCAAATCCAATCTAGACACCATCACGGAGGGGTTCACCACTTCCATTGGTGCCTCTCTGAGGATGCGTGAGTAGTTCTTTGTAGACCTTCGGGTCTATCGTGGTTTTGTCACAGCAGATGTCCTAGCAAAAGGACTTAGTCGTGAGGCCATCGCTATGGGTTAGCTTAAAGGGGTTAAAGCGGACAAGGACGCAGGGATTTTATACTAGTTCGGCCCCTTCTATGAAGGTAAAAGCCTACGTCTAGTTTGGTGTGTATTGCTAGGGTTTCCATGACCAGGGAGTGAATCCGCTTTGCTTGTGTCTCGAGCTATCATTCTCTGTCTTGAACCATCGCCGGATCGTCCCTTTATATAAGAGGTGACGCCCGGTCCGGTTTACGGAGTCCCGAGGCCGGCTCATAAACATGTCCGCCTCGGTCTCTGTTCTTTCTATCTTACATCCCAAGTACATAGCATGACGGTTTATAAATCATGGGCCCTAACACTTGGGCTCTAAACCTCTTGGGCTGAAATCTCCTACTTCATGCTCTGCTGGGCCTTTGATAAGATAATCTTGATAATATAAACCGGCCCCTCCTGGGTGGATTATACCTGGTAGTAATATCCCTGTCATTAGGCCCCAGATTGATTTGAACCTGTTCATGTCAATCTTCAAAGTCTTGCACAGATCTTCCTTTCTGCTGCTTCAGAATGCTTTGTAAACCAGCATGACATCATCTCCTCATATCACTTTAAACCGTCGTGTCTCCATCTTGCGCATTTAATACTTGTACCTGTTTTTACCTTTACTCATTAAAGCTCCGAAGATCGAGGCGACAGCATCGTCCATATCTGCTTTTTGGGCTCCTCGATTCCCGCGCCTGTTGTTTTATCCTTTCAGCTTATAAATAGGGCCGAGGGGCATCTCTCTTTTTCCCCCTTGCTTCTTCTTCCTCTTTCCTCTGACGCTCGAGCTCCGCCGCCGTCCGCCCAGTTCTGCGCCTCCGTCGAGCCCGGCCGCTGCATCAACCTGAACGCGTCCAGAAATTCGCTAGTGCCTTTCCGCTTCCATTGCCTCAGGTACGTTCACTTATTTCCTTCCCGTAGATCCCAGCTGTAGGGTTTCCTGCGCGTTCATAGATGAGTCCCTGTTCTTCGCGATTCTTCGCCATAGATAGTGTTTAGCCGTAGATCTCAAACTTTAGGTCAACTACCGTTAGCATGACTCCGCTCCGTCATTGTAATCTGTCCTTTCCAATATGATTAGTCTGGACTGAATGTGCTAAAGACCTTCACTGTTTCCGCTGAATATAACTTGAACTATTTTTGAGTTTTCCATATGTTGTAGATCCATATCTTACTGTTGCTCGTGTGAAAGTTGTTTCCCCACACTTTAGATCTGCATCTCATTTGCCTGTGTCGACGGTTTAACTTTAGATCTGCGCCTTACCTGCCTGTGTTTGGCGGTTTAAATTTCTCCTTTTGAAACTTCATAATCCGGTAGACGTCATGCTTATAGCTGTTCCGGATTAGTAGACACCATTAGGCCCCTGCTTAAACCGCCAGTTAGATCAGTACCTTCATAGAATATACCGGTTTAAATCTGCGTAGATCATAAACCGGATATTATTGTATTTTCAGCCTTCCCTTTTGAAAAGATGACTACCGCGGCCAAACAGTTTGTTTCCTGCAACTGGGTCCCTTCCCGGATCACTGAGGACGACTTAGAAAAGATGGCCTCCATTGGTGCTTTAGGCCCAAAGGATATCCTTCACTGGAGAGCCCCCGGAAAAGAGTGTCCTCCTCAGCCTAAGGAAGGAGAAATTATTGTCTTCTTCGATCACCTGGCCCGGGGTTTTAACCCTCCAGGGTCAAAGTTCTTCCGCGATGTGTTCGCAGATTTTCAGCTCCATCCCCAAGACATAGGTCCCAACTCTGTATCAAATATTTGCAACTTCCAAGTCTTCTCTGAAGCCTATCTACAAGAGGAGCCAACAGTGGAGCTATTCCGGGACTTCTTCCATTTAAACCGTCGGACTGAGTTTCATGATGGCCCAAATACTGAACTTGGCAGAATGAGTATTCAGAAGAGGAAAGATGTTAGCTTTCCTCATGCTACTCTCCACAGCCATCCAAAGGAATGGAATCAAACCTGGTTCTACTGTGTAGACACTTCACCAGAAGGGGAAAATCCACTGCCGGGTTATCGCCCCCACCGTCTTCTCGAGATCCATCCTTTTCCTCGGCGCTTAAGTGCCCAGGAGCGAGCTCAATATGCCTCTCTGTTTTCAAAGCTCACGGCCTTTGTAGACAATGGACTGACAGGAGTTGATTTTGTCCGCTGCTGGCTCTCTTGGAGCATTCTCCCGTTAAGCCGGCGATCCGGTTTAATGTGTGAGTATACTCGGAACCCCAAGGACCCTTTGCGCCACACAGATATGGTGCTATCAGAAACTGAAGTTAACGAATCTGTCAAGAAATTGCTGAATATACCTCTAGAAGAGTGCAGTCAGACCGGATTGGCTCCCTTCTGCGTGACTAATAAACTGCCGTCGGTAAAGATTCTTCTGTCCCTTTACTTTGGTTTAATCCATCCATATTGCTTGGCTTAATGTGCGTTTATTTCGTTTAAACAGGCTAATGACCCTTTCTGGAAGAGGAAAACCCAGGACAAACCGGCAAAGCCATCTCGCAAAAAGACCCTGGCTGTGAAGAAACACAAGAAGAAACCCACTGCCGCATCCGGATCCAATGCGGAGGAAGATGATCCGGCCTCTGAGGTACCACCTAGTTCTTATGACTTTTTAGTCTTTCTTTTACCTGCATTTTTATTAACAACGACTGTTCCCAGGGTCTGGCTGATGGCAGTAAAGCGGAAGATGTTGAGGTAATCTCTCTTTCCTCCGACTCAGAACCACTGCCACCAAAAATTCGTCGGGTAGTCCGGAAATTTCAATTTTCTCATCCTTATGCTCAACTGGACCCAAACTTTCTTTTGAAGAAACAGCAACATGAAGCTCGCCACACCACTCGCCACAGCGGCCATGTGGTTGAATCCACCGGACTAACTCACACTCCGGTTCGAAGGTGTCGTTCCGAGGTTTTACTTACTCCAATTGCTCTTCATCCCAAAGCAGGTCTTATTTGCCAACCTCTTAACCCGCTGTAGGATCGAAAGTAGGTCTAGAGGGGGGGTGATTAGACTACTTGACAATATAAAAAATCTGCCTTTTGATCATGCAATGTTTTTGGCAGTTTCACAATTAAGATCAATTCAAGTATCACCCTACACATGCAATTCTAGAGTAATAGCAGCGGAAAGTAAATTGCACATGTAGTAAAGAGAGGTGGAGAAGATCAAACGCAGTTTGGTGACACGAAGATTTTTGTCGTGGTTCCGATAGGTGGTGCTATCGTACATCCACGTTGATGGAGACTTCAACCCACGGAGGGTAACGGCTGCGCGAGTCCACGGAGGGCTCCACCCACGAAGGGTCCACGAAGAAGCAACCTTGTCTATTCCATCACGGCCTACGCCCACGGAGGACTAGCCTTACTCGGGGTAGATCTTCACGAAGTAGGCGATCTCCTTGCCCTTACAAACTTCTTGGTTCAACTCCACATCTCAAAGACGGAGGCTCCCAAGCGACACCTAACCAATCTAGAAGGCACCACCCTCCAAAAGGTAATAGACGGTGTTGATGATGATGAACTCCTTGCTCTTGTGCTTCAGATGATAATCTCCCCAACACTCAACTCTCCTCACTGATATGGCTGTGGTGGAAGAAGGGTTTGAGTGGAAAGCAACTTGGGAAGGCTAGAAATCAAGTTTCATATGGTAGGAATGGAATGGCTTGATCTCAACACAAGGGTAGGTGGTTCTCTTCTCAGAAAGTGTATGGTAGGAGTGGTAGACTTTCTGATGGCTCTCTCCACGAATGAAGAGGGGGTGGAGGGGTATATATAGCCTCCACACAAAATCCAACCGTTACACACACATTTGACCAATCTCGGTCAGACCGAAGTTAAAACTCGGTCAGACCGAAAGTTCAAATATAGTGAACGTTGGGATTTTCGGTGGGACCGAAAATACCATCTCGGTGTGTCCGAAGTGAGTCGAAGGTTGGAGCTTGCCATCTCGGTGGGACCGAAAATAACAACTCGGATATTCCGAAGTGATGTCAATTGGTTACAGAAGGTTGGCAGTCCATTTTCGGTGAGACCGAAACTCAAAATCGGATGGACCGAGAAATTAGGGTTTGGAAGAATAACTGAGGTGGTTCATCTCGGTGGGACTGAGTTTGCAGAATCGGTTTGTCCGAGATTACTTATGAGTGTGTTAAGTAGTGAAGAGTGCTGATAGTTGAGGGAGCTAGATCACCAAGCACTTGAGCAACCAGATCATTAACACAACCTCATCCCCTTTTAATAGTATTGGCTTTTCCTATGGACTCAATGTGATCTTTGATCACTAAACCAAAAATAGAGTCTTGAGCTTTTGCCAATGCTTGTCTTAGCATTTTGAGGGGTCCACTTCTTCAGACATTTCCATACCCATATCATCGAACTTCTATGAAATGATTCTCAAGTAAATATTAGTTCAATGATATATATGTTGTTATTAATTACCAAAACCACCCGGGGATTAGTTGCACTTTCAATCTCCCCCTTTTTGGTAATTGATGACAACATATAGATCAAAGCTTCGACAAAGGATATAATCAAAGAATAATATCGTCGCTTTGAGAAGTATGTGATAAACAAGAGCTCCCCCTAAATTTGTGCATTATTTAAAATTTGCGTTTGAATGCAAATGCACAATCGATTAGGATAATGGGTCACTCTTCCATGTCACATACATCTTGGTGGAGCGCACAAAATGATAAGAATGAATAACATGCACTCAATCACCAAGACAAGAGTAAATAGCCATACAATAATGAATAGCATATGATAAGCATTAAGCACACATTAAAGCATAGTATGACTAAGCACTCATTAAGGTAGCATCAAACGTAGTAGCAAGCACACTTAAAGTTTCAAGAACCAAAAGAACCAAGTGTATCTCAAAGAAAACCGGCAAAAGAACGAAAGACGAAAGAGCACTCTCTCTCTCGAAGCCCTATGATCTATAACAATTTCTCCCCCTTTGGCAACGAGTTACCAAAAAGTTCGAAAAGGTATAGAGCTAAGCGTCACTGCGGGCTCTGCTGGCGGCTCCCGTCTGGGTAGATGTCGGTGTAGAAATAGCTGCATCGGCGAAGACTTCTGCTGATGTCTGCGCTGGAGGAGTGGATGCTGAAGCTGGAGTAACTGCTGGAGCTGTAGCTGGTGCTGAAGTGGTAGCCCTGGAGTCAGTCACTGGGATAGCTGCAGATCTGGATCCTCTCGGAACCGGAGCAGTCTGGCAATGAGAGTCCTGGACTAGATCATCCTGCATAAGCTCTGCTCTCTCCTGCCTTGTCTCCTCCATGTCTGCTTCAAGCTTGTTGACAGACACCTGAATCTCAGTCAGCTTCACGTCCAGAGCGTGGATCTTGTCCTCAACAATCCTCTCTAGGCTCCCCTGAGATTGCTCAATGCTGGCCAGGCGTTGTTCAATCCTCTGGGTAGCTTCAAGAATTTGTTCTCCAAAGCTCTTTGGCTTAGCTGCTGCTGTTGCTGCCTCTTTGTCAGCTTTAGCCTTCTTCGCAGCTTCGATTTTGGCATGTCCTTCAACTGAGGTAGGATCCTCTTCATCCATCACAACTACGTTGTCCTCATGCTCTGGCTGCAGTGGCAAGTGCTTCCTATCCAACATGAATTTGCCCGTGCCAAACTTGGCGTTGATGAGCATCTGTATCTGCGGAGCAAACCCACACGACCTCTTCTGGTCAGCTGCAGTCCTCTTAATGGTCTCTACCATCAAGTCCATCACCTTGAAAGGTGCCTTCTCATCGAGAATGTGCAGCATGTTGATAGAATAGCCTCGAATCATGCGGTGGTCTCCAGACTTAGGCATCAATGTATGCCTCAGAATAGTGTTAGTGGTGGTCAGACCTGCCTGGAGATAGTACACTAAGCCAAGCTTCCATCCTTCCAAATCAGCAGCGGGGATCTCCTTGTACATGTTCTTCATGGAATCATGACTCTTCTTAGGAATCCCATAGACATCAATGTCGTCCTCTCTCTGCACTGGAGCGTTCAGAAGTTCTGCCCATTCTTCAACAGTTGAAGAAAACCTTTGACCTTCAGTCATCCAGGTGATCTTGCCATCAGGATAGAAGTGGGCTGTGGCGTAGAACTGCATGATCATCTCGTCATTCCAAGCTGTCAGCTCTTGACCCACAAAATCAGCAACTCCACATGCAGTAAAGCTCTCATGCACATGGGGAAAGAAGTCCCGGTGCTCTTCACTGTCAATATACTTCCAGTCAACATACCTGGTGTCAGCAACAATGGGCTTCTTATCCATCAGCACGGTCTCATAGAAATCCTGCTGCTCTCTGGTGTGGAATCTGGGGTCCACAGCAGTCCTTCTCCTTACGGCATATGGATCAGACTGTCTCCATAGCCTGAGACCTTTGTCCTTCCTTGCCTTCATGTCCTCAGCTTGAGGATGAGCATCATTGTGGAGTGGCAACTTGGGACGGAGCTTAAGCAACACATGCTCTTCATCTGATTCAGACGGTGGCATCTCACCTTTGTTCTTCTCAGAAGCTGGAATGCTTCTGGTTGTTCTCTTGGGCTTGGCTGGAGCTGCCTTGGCTTGAGCAGGCTTCTTGGGCTTAGAGGAGGCTTGAGCCCGAATAGCATCACCCATGAACTTATCTTTCTGAGGAGGAGGCTGGGGTGCATCTTCTTCTTCTTCTTCTTCTGCAGCATCAACTTGAGGTTCAGCATATACTACCCTCTTCCTTTTGGAAGTCTTCTTCACCTTGCTTGGAGCAGGCTCTTCCAAGTTGAGCTTCTTTGCAACTGCTGACTGCTTTACTTTGCTTGTGCCTTTCCTTGACTGCTGCCCTTGGTGCTCTTTGGCAACCACATTCCTCTTGGGCTTGGAGGTAACTTCCTCAGCAACAAAGTCAGAGTCCTCATCATCAGAAGTTCTCTTCTTCCTAGTTCTGGTGGCTGCAGGAGGCAAACCACTAGGGGTGCTCCTCTCACCATCATCACTGGAGCTGCTAGCAGGACTTGTATCTGCCTCTGGAATCTCAGCAAAAGGTGACTCAGACCTGTTCTGGCTGTCACTGACATCTGACATGGCTGACAACCTGTGAAAAGATAAGGTATAGGCAGAGTAGAAGAGTTATCACAACTGCAGAGGTTTTTGCAAAAAAAATGAGTTCAAAACTTAGTTTTGAGTTTTCACAGAATGTATTTCGGTCAAACCGATTTTAAGTTTCGGTGAAACCGAAGTGTTCAACAGAAACCTACACACCACTTTCGGTCAGACCGAAATGGGTTTCGGTCCTACCGATAACTTAGGGTTTCACTGAAACTACGTTTCGGTCATTCCGATTGGCACAAATCGGTTAAACCGAATGATGCAGTGCAATGGCCAGAGGCCGAATCGGTCATTCTGAGTTTCAAAATCGGCTTCACCGAGATGCGTTCCGTGGAAACCTAAACCTAAGAATTTCGCTCGAAACTAGAGGATCTGAACTAATGTATAGGGAATATCTCAAACGTGGATTGAATCATGGCAAGCCTATCGTGCAAGAATCGGATGGGGAGCACGAAAGGGATCGGGACACACCCTAACTTGGTGGAGTCCCTCTACGGCGGCAACGGTGGAGATGATTACCGTTGACGGCGGCGGAGACCTGCGGCGAGGGCGCACAGGCGACGACGGCGACGATCCGTAGACCAGGGCGACGGCAGCAGGGGTCTTGGGGGCGAACGGTTTGAAGAATTAAATCGCGCGCAGCCCTCAGGTATATATAACCCCATGCTGTCGGTGGGACCGAGTTGAAAAACTCGGTGTCACCGAGATGTATAACTGCTGTGCAGTTACGCATATCGGTCAGACCGAGATTTTGAACTCGGTTTCACCGAGATGAAACCTAGATCAGTCTAAGCGTTTCGGTTGGACCGAGATTGAGAAGCCGGTCAGACCGAAATGGACTTAGAAGGTTTTGGAAGTCAGCCTTAGACGAATCGGTGGCTCCGAGTGCTCCTCACTCGGACTGTCCGAAAAAGACTTGTTCAAAGTTGTGATATGAGCATGAATAGAATTTGAGACAAGAAAGCATAGATAGCTAGGGAAAGGTGCTTAGGCATTCTTGTCCATCCATTTGGCCAGAAAAAATCAAAACAATCAAAACCACAAATGGATGTCCTTGAATGGATAAAATCATGCATTCAACATGCTCACACAATAAGATAGCAACTGAAATATGTGTCAAACATGCACAACCAACACTCTAGCTACTAGCACACAATTTGTCGATGACTAGGTCATCTATATATGAGTATATTGACTTAGGAGCCAAATGAGAACATTTGATCATAGGTCATACTCATCGTTTAAGCACAAGTGGGGTTACCACTTTTACATAAAGCATTTATGTGTTCACATCATTTGGAGATGCTTTAGCTCAATTTTTTAGAGCAAAGCTCCCCCTAGATGTGAGAACCCCTTTTAAAGGGTCAAACTAACCTTGGGTTGTCGTAGAAGACTTGATGTAGATGTTGAAGATGTGGATGCTCAATGTTGATGTAGATCATCAAGAGTTGGGAGCAATCCTTTGGATTAGGGCACTTTCAATACCTACATGGGTTAGTCCCACAAGGAACAAACAAGAATATCCATAGACATAGAGTGAAGTACATAAAAGATGATGTCCATGAAAGCAATGATTACCTTGTCCCTTGACTTACCAACAAGAGGGTTTGTGACTCCATGAACTAGTGCATGATGTGGAAGTTGATTGCACAAGTTCTTGCCAAAATGAATATGAGTGAAATTTGTTGGCGGAGTCACCCTCAAGAACCTTCTAGTTCTTCTTCTTTGGGATCCACATCATCTTGATGGGAATCCTTGGTGTTGTAGTTGAGCTTGACGAAGTAGAACTTGATGTGTCCTTGGGAACCCACTTGACCATGGCTTGAGGTGCTTCAATGAATGCATCAATCTCCTCTTGAAGCTTGTCCTTGGCCTTTAGCTTGTGGTCTTGTGGTGGAAGGTCATCTTGAGCTTGTTCCACATTGGAAGAAGTAGGATCATACTTCTCCTTTTGTGAAACAAACTGTGGAGTAGGGTATTGACCTTCTTCCCACTCAACACCTTCGGCGTTGAACTTTCGCTCAAAACCAATCCCTTGATTCTTCCGGTGTCTTCCTTGTTTGCGAACAATCTCCTCAAAGTTCTTGCTTCCGACAAGACTCTTGTAGACACCTTTCTCTATGATTTCCTTCAATAAGCTATTTTCTTTCTCAAGTGTAACTTGGCTTGAAACATTGTTAGTGGAATCAAGAGAACTACTAGAAGCAACAATATTGGATTTAACGTTGTTATTGTTACTACTAGAGGAGGAATTTTTCTTATGCTTGTCATGCTTAGTCTTAATAGGTGGCAAGAAATTAGACAAGAGAAGTCGTTTGGCAAGATATGAAGAACTCTTCTTTCGAAGATCGTCATTGATCGCTTTTAGAAACTCATGTTCTTGCTCTAGAGTGAGCTTCTCGAAGCGTAGCTTCTCATGAGATCTTAGGAGCTCTCTATGATCTTCTTGAGTTGTTTCATGAGCTAACTTAAGAGTGTTTAGTTCTTTAGTTAGAAGCTCAATCTCCTTCATAGCATTGTCAGTCGACTCTTCTCGACTATAAAGACTACTAGCATTTTCATCATTACTAAGCTCACTAGATTTATCATGCAAGAGCTCATCTTCACCAAGTAAGTCATCCTCATCACTATCAAAGTCAATGAATTCAGGGTGTGTTACCTTGGGGCCTTTAGCCATGAAGCATCTTCCAATTCCCTCATTTGGTGAATCAAATAAGTCGTAGGAGTTGGAGTTGGAGGATACGAGTGCAAGTCCGGCAACACCTTCATCTTGACTATAGTCGGAGTCGGAGTGATAGCTTCCATCGGATTGATTGTCGGAGTCGGAGCCGGAGACCCATTCACCTACATGAGCTTGATGTCTTCTTCTTGTGTAGCTCCTTGATGACTTGTCTTTCCTCTCCGAATCCTTGCTTCTCCGAGAGGGTCTTCGTTCATAACGATCATCTCTACTCCTTCTCTCTCTCCGAGGTGACTCATCTCTTGCTCTTCTTCTTGGAGATTCTTCTCTTCTCTTGTGGGGAGCCGTACACTCATTTGAGAAGTGTCCGGGTCTTCCACAATTGTAGCAGTTTCTATCACGACTAGAAGATCTCTTTTCATCATATGATCTAGACTTTGAGCTTCTTTCTTTGCCTCTATTCTTGTAGAACTTGTTGAAGTTCTTGACCATTAGGCTTATCTCTTCATTGGAAATTAGCTTGTCACTTGAGGTAGTAGGAGCATCACTTGTAGCTTTGTAAGCACCACTTGACTTATTGTGAAGCTCTTCCTTATCCTTAAGTGTCATCTCATGAGCAACAATTCTTCCAATGACTTCAGTTGGCTTGAGAGTCTTGTAGTTTGGCATCATTTGGATCAAAGTGCACACGGTGTCATACTTTCCATCCAAAGCTCTGAGAATCTTCTTAATGATGAATCGGTCGGTCATTTCTTCGCTTCCTAAGCCGGCAATCTCATTTGTGATGAGAGCAAGCCTAGAGTACATTTCAGCGACTCCTTCACCATCCTTCATCTTGAACTTGTCAAGTTGACCTTGAAGAATATCTAGCTTTGATTCCTTCACAGATTCAGTACCTTCGTGCATTTCAACCAAAGTATCCCAAATCTCTTTAGCATTCTCAAGACGGCTGACTTTGTTGAACTCTTCGGGACACAAAGCATTGAAGAGAATGTTTGCAACATCCGCAACTCTTCCGGTGTAGCTTCGCGATCCGGAACTTTTCCTTCTTCGAAGAAATCACCTTGCATACCAACACAAATAATGCCCCATGCGGCTGGGTTATGACCAAGAATATGCATTTTCATTTTATGCTTCCAACTAGCAAAATTTGTACCATCAAAGTAAGGACCTCTACGATAATTACCCTCACTAGACGCCATACTCTCCTAGGTTGTGAAACCAAGCTTATGGAGTCCAATGCAATGGAAACCAAAACAATGGAGACCAAAGCTCTGATACCACTTGTAGGATCGAAAGTATGTCTAGAGGGGGGGTGATTAGACTACTTGACAATATAAAAAATCTGCCTTTTGATCATGCAATGTTTTTGGCAGTTTCACAATTAAGATCAATTCAAGTATCACCCTACACATGCAATTCTAGAGTAATAGCAGCGGAAAGTAAATTGCACATGTAAAAGAGAGGTGGAGAAGATCAAACGCAGTTTGGTGACACGAAGATTTTTGTCGTGGTTCCGATAGGTGGTGCTATCGTACATCCACGTTGATGGAGACTTCAACCCACGGAGGGTAACGGCTGCGCGAGTCCACGGAGGGCTCCACCCACGAAGGGTCCACGAAGAAGCAACCTTGTCTATTCCATCATGGCCTACGCCCATGGAGGACTAGCCTTACTCGGGTAGATCTTCACGAAGTAGGCGATCTCCTTGCCCTTACAAACTTCTTGGTTCAACTCCACATCTCAAAGACGGAGGCTCCCAAGCGACACCTAACCAATCTAGGAGGCACCACCCTCCAAAAGGTAATAGATGGTGTTGATGATGATGAACTCCTTGCTCTTGTGCTTCAGATGATAATCTCCCCAACACTCAACTCTCCTCACTGATATGGCTGTGGTGGAAAAAAGGATTGAGTGGAAAGCAACTTGGGAAGGCTAGAAATCAAGTTTCATATGGTAGGAATGGAATGGCTTGATCTCAACACAAGGGTAGGTGGTTCTCTTCTCAGAAAGTGTATGGTAGGAGTGGTAGACTTTCTGATGGCTCTCTCCACGAATGAAGAGGGGGTGGAGGGGTATATATAGCCTCCACACAAAATCCAACCGTTACACACACATTTGACCAATCTCGGTGAGACCGAAGTGAAAACTCGGTCAGACCGAAAGTTCAAATATAGTGAACGTTGGGATTTTCGGTGGGACCGAAAATACCATCTCGGTGTGTCCGAAGTGAGTCAAAGGTTGGAGCTTGCCATCTCGGTGGGACCGAAAGTAACAACTCGGATATTCCGAAGTGATGTCAATTGGTTACAGAAGGTTGGCAGTCCATTTTCGGTGAGACCGAAACTCAGAATCGGATGGACCGAGAAATTAGGGTTTGGAAGAATAACTGAGGTGGTTCATCTCGGTGGGACTGAGTTTGCAGAATCGGTTTGTCCGAGATTACTTATGAGTGTGTTAAGTAGTGAAGAGTGCTGATAGTTGAGGGAGCTAGATCACCAAGCACTTGAGCAACCAGATCATTAACACAACCTCATCCCCTTTTAATAGTATTGGCTTTTCCTATGGACTCAATGTGATCTTTGATCACTAAACCAAAAATAGAGTCTTGAGCTTTTGCCAATGCTTGTCTTAGCATTTTGAGGGGTCCACTTCTTCAGACATTTCCATACCCATATCATCAAACTTCTCTGAAATGATTCTCAAGTAAATATTAGTTCAATGATATATATGTTGTTATTAATTACCAAAACCACCCGGGGATTAGTTGCACTTTCACCCGCCTGACCCGAATTATCAGGAAACTCCTCTGTCATCCTCTGGCGAGTCGACAGCCACACAAGTTCCTGTCCTCAAGACTGTTCACGGGTAAGCTGCTTTTCACTCCGTCCGGGTTAACTTTTCTTCTTTAAATTCTGATTTTCATTGTCTCTTAACTTGTCACCTTATTCCTAAGCCTAGTAAAAAGGCCAAATTGAGTAAACCGGCAGTCGATAATACCACTTCTGGACCGGCAGACGATCCTGAGCTTGCCAAACCATTAGAAGACAATGTTGAAATTCCACATGATGATCCTCCTCCTATGGATCGAGAAGACCTTGTTGCTCTGGGGGATGACCCCATGGGGCATACCGCTGAACTGGTCAGCCATGTCCGGACTAGCCCTGCTCGGGCTAGTCCGGCCCCTGCAAGTTCTATTCATGCCAATCCTGCTGTTGTTGATCCTTCCAGGCCAACTGCTGCTTCAACTGACGACGTTGAGATTAGTGGGACCGGTTTTACCACCCCAGGAGAGCCTGTCGCTTTGGCCAAGCACACCACCAAGGAGGAGTTTCTCCGAAAAGATAAGGGCAAATGGAACACCGATCTGTCCAGCTATGCGCAGCTCAGTGCTCAGGAACTTCATTCCGGGTACCTAAACCGGCTACACACCAGCTGTGACTATGAAGCCGGTCTGGTGAACTTAATGAAGGAACGCTATGAGGTAACTTCCTTTCCTTTGTCTTTTATTCCTGCTTGTGCCTTGTAACTGTACCTTTAGTCCATCATAGCCCCCAAGTGCCAGTTTAGCCTTTAAGGGTGAACCGGGACTTCAGTATATCAACTAGAATAACTTTGATTTGCACGTGTAGCCCCCAAGGGCCGGTTTACTCCATTGCGGGTGAACCGGGACTTTTCCTATGTGTAGAATGATGTCACATTAGCCCCCAAGTGCCAAGTATATAACTTGTTATGTGCTTGGGACTTGTCTGAAAAAATTGCGTGCTTTTACTGCAAATGTACATTAGCCCCCAAGTGTCAAGTGCATAACTGGTTATGTGCTTGGGACTTTGATTAAATTGCTCTATGAATATCTGATATGCTTTATCCTTGGCAGACTGACTTGAACCGGAGGGCCTCTGAAATAACTGAACTCCGGGATAGCCTAACCTTCCAAGAGACTGCTTCGGTTAAAGCCAAGGAGGAGCTTACCCTTGCTTTAGCTAATATGGAGAAGCTAAAGAAGGATTTTGAAGCGGAGCGGTCCACTTGGGAGGTGGAAAAGGCTTCTTTGGAGCAAAGAGCCAGTGATGCTGAGGCTGCTCTTAACCCGGTGACAGAAGAGTTGTCCGGGTTGAGGCAGCAAATAAATGACATGACCTCTGCCATCTTCGGTAAGTTCTTTGACATAAGCTTATCCTTGCAACCATGTATTGTTCCTTTTAACTCATAATGCTTACGCAGGGAGGCGCATCACTCATCTTGGAGATGATGTGCGGAAGAAGCTGAAAGCTGCGTATACCTTGGTGGAGTAGCTTTATTCCGGCGCTCAGAGGGCCATCAGTGCTACCTCGCACAATAAACCGGCTCCTACCACCATCCAAGGTACTTTAGAAAAGTTGTCAATTCTGCATGCCCGTATTGTTGAAGTGAAGAAATCATCTGCAAGAGCCGGCTCTCTGATGGCTTTAACCCGAGCCAAAGCGTGGGTTCCTGATTTTGATCCGGCTGAGGCAATGAATGGCTATCCAAGTATGAAGGAGGACGGATCAGCTTTCTCCAGCGATGATCTTCGTGCCTTAACTAAGGATATGCAGCCTCTTGCCAGTAAACTTGCTAATGAAGCGGACTTATCAAGATACCACCCGGGCTATGATCTGGAGAACGTACGGGTGGAACGTCTGTCCTATGATATTGAGAATCTTATTCCACCCGTCTGTAAGCACACCTTCGCTCCTGACATTGATCCGTCAGAACTTATAAATGACGAAGTTTATTTCCAAGCCCTTACCAAGATTGACTGGAGAACCATTGATTTCCAACAGCTAGAAGAAGCCACCGAAGAGCCGGAGCAGGCTGACCCTCAATCGTCACGATGGGCTGATGCAGAATCGTAAACCAGCTCCGGTTTACCTTTATGCCTTGAGCACTTATGCGAAAAACTGATATTCTTTTGGGCCTTTCAGTGCCTTGTAAAATAATAGTTGAGATAATGTCTTTGTCCCACACTATCTTTTGTGATATTGCTTTGATTGGCAGCTTCTGAAATATGTCCTGCTTTCAATGCTTTTGCCGGTTTATTCTACCTGTTTCTGTACAAAACAAAGTTCAAAGTGTCCTGGCGGTTTACCGCCGGACGGGTCATATTGCCCAAACACATGATCTAAGTTAATAACCTGAACTGTGTATAAAATATGAACATGTATCATACCTGCGATTAAGTGTATCTTAATAAACCTTAATCCAGCAGGAACAATCCAAGGTGTAAGTGCTAATGACTCCCTTGGTTATTTGTCGGCTCGTCATAAAGGCCGAACCGGGTTACAATGAACTACGGTTTAGCTGTAGTGTAGTGCTGGTGTTTATAACCCAGACTATAACTCTGTAAACACGGATGTATTGGCAACTTTGTAGTCATCTGCTCCTTGAATCAGTGGACTTGGTTGAAAACCCAATGACCTTGAAGATAAAGATTTGGGAAAACATAAAAAATGAAAAATAAAGTTTTTGGGCAAATAAGACCATGTAGTCGAGGCTTTTTACGAGCTGCCAGGCTCCAAATTCAAGGCTTTTTATGAGCTGCCAGGCTACTGTCATTAACCATTTTTTGCAAAGCCTGTTAAGATGGTCCGCAATCCTTAACCAAATCATCAATGCCAAATGCTACCAATGTTCAAGATCTCGTAAAGATTAGACTTGTGTAATCACTTGATGATCGTCAATTTAACGTTACCAAGTTCAGGGTCCATAAGGATTGACTTGTGTGTACGTTCGACGGGTCGTACCAGGTTTACCTGGGCGGCGTGACTTACTTGATGCAGGCAGGTTAATCCGAGGTTTTAGGTGTATACACCAAGCTTCCAAGCCGTGTTCACTACAAGAGTTTTCAACTCACTGATGACTTGCATCAGGAGCCCCCAGGTAGCGTTTGAGCATTGCTCGTCGGGGCCTATGTTTGAGTTGTGCTAGGCATCAAACTCTCTTTTGCCCCTCATCATCATGTGGAATTGCCGAAGCAACCAAAGCTGTGCTCTTATGATGGTCTTGATGTGGCCGCTGGTTTAAGAGGCCATAGGAACTCCCTTGCCCATGGAAGCCCCCATGTGATACTCTTATGAACAAAAAAGACGGCTGATACCCT
Organism: Secale cereale; assembly: GCA_902687465.1. NCBI lineage: Eukaryota > Viridiplantae > Streptophyta > Magnoliopsida > Poales > Poaceae > Secale > Secale cereale. Next base: position 738,546,469 of record LR738713.1, read on the forward strand.
GATTTATCGAGGGCGCCGGTTTAAGAGGCCATAGGAATTCCCTTGCCCACGGAAGCCCCCATGTGATACTCTTATGAAAAAGATGGCATATACCCCGGTTTACCGGGGGCACCGGTTTATTATATTGATCATAATATATACATTGTAAAGATATGTACATAAAGCGGAGCCTATGGCTCAAGTATAGTAAGGTCGAAGAAGAGCGATATTCCACGGCCGCTTGGTCTCCTCCTCCGCCGTACATGAGTCCTTATGTTCTCGAATGTCGACGAGGTAGTATGATCTGTTGTGCAAGTTCTTGCTGACCACAAAGGGTCCTTCCCAAGGTGGGGATAGCTTGTGCATGTCCGTCTGGTCTTGGATGAGCCGGAGCACCAGATCTCCTTCTTGAAACGTCATGGTCTTAACCCGGCGACTGTGGTACTGGCGCAGATCTTGCTGATAAATCGCCGATCGAGCTGCTGCCGTGTCCCGTTCTTCATCCAGTCGGTCCAACGCATCTTGCCTTGCTTTCTCATTATCTGCTTCAACATAGGCCGCCACCCGTGGCGAGTCATGACAGATATCACTAGGGAGGACCGCTTCAGCTCCACATACCATGAAGAAAGATGTGTACCCTGTGGACCTGTTAGGTGTAGTATTGATGCTCCATAGCACATAAGGTAATGCCTCCACCCAACAACCCGGCGTTCTCTGTAAAGGAACCATAAGCCGGGGTTTGATGCCTCGCAAGATCTCTTGATTGGCTCTTTTAGCTTGGCCATTAGACTGAGGGTGAGCTACTGATGATACATCAAGGCGGATGTGCTCTCGCTGACAGAACTCCTCCATAGCCCCCTTGGATAGATTGGTGCCATTATCAGTTATAATACTGTGTGGAAAGCCAAACCGGAAAATCACCTTTTTGATGAACTGAACTGCCCTTGCCGCATCGCACTTACTGACAGGCTCCGCTTCAACTCATTTCGTAAATTTGTCCACCGCCACCAAAAGGTGGGTCTTTTTTATCTTGGGATCTCTTGAAGGGTCCAACCATATCAAGCCCCCAAGTCACAAACGGCCAAGTAATTGGAATCATCCTTAACTCCTGCGCCGGTATATGAGCACGTCGGGAGAATTTCTGGCAAGCATCACATTTTCTGACCAAGTCCTCTGCGTCAGCATGAGCCGTTAACCAGTAGAACCCATGACGAAAAGTTTTAGCTACCAAAGACTTTGAACCGGCATGATGGCCACAATCCCCCTCATGAATCTCCCGAAGAATATCAGAGCCTTCCTCTGGTGACACACACCGCTGAAACGCCCTAGAAACGCTGCGATGATGAAGTTCTCCATTGACAATAGTCATTGACTTAGACCGCCGGATTATCTGCCGGGCCAAGATTTCGTCCTCTGGTAACTCACCTCGGTTCATGTATGCTAGGTAAGGAAGTGTCCAATCCGGAATGACATGAAGTGCTGCGACCAATTGCGCCTCCGGATCAGGAACAGCCAAGTCCTCCTCTGAAGGTAACTGCACCGACGGATTATGCAACTCATCCAAGAAAGTATTAGGTGGAACCGGTTTACGCTGAGATCCCAGCCGGCTTAACGCCTCGGCCGCTTCATTCTTTCGCCGGTTTATATGATCCACCTGATAACCCTTGAAGTGTCCAGCGACAGCGTCCATCTCTCGTCGATATGCTGCCATGAGCGGATCCTTGGAGTCCCACTTGCCAGATACTTGCTGTGCCACCAGATCTGAATCGCCAAAGCACTTAACCCGGCTTAAATTCATCTCCTTGGCCATCCGCAGACCATGGAGGAGAGCTTCATACTCATCAGCATTGTTAGTACAAGGGAACATTAAACGTAGGACATAGCAGAACTTATCACCTCGTGGGGAAGTTAGTACGACTCCAGCCCCCGAGCCCTCCAATTGCCTTGAACCGTCGAAGTGAATAGTCCAATATGTGTGATCCGGCTTTTCCTCAGATGCATGCAACTCTGTCCAATCGTTGATGAAATCCACCAATGCATGGGACTTTATCGCAGTACGAGGCACATACTTTAATCCGTGTGGGCTAAGTTCAATGGCCCACTTTGCAACTCGACCAGTAGCTTCTCTGTTCTGGATTATATCTCCCAACGGAGCTGAACTGACAACAGTGATTGAATGGCCTTGAAAGTAGTGTTTTAACTTCCGGTTTGCCATGAAGACTCCATATACCAGCTTCTGCCAATGTGGGTATCTCTGTTTTGATTCAATGAGCACCTCACTGATGTAGTAAATCGGGCGCTGAACCGGATATTCTTTGCCTGCCTCCTTGCGCTCTACCACAATGGCAACACTTACTGCACGGGCATTAGCAGCCACGTATAACAAGAGCGGCTCATTGTCAACTGGGGCAGCAAGGACTGGCGGTTCTGCCAATTGCCTCTTCAGGTCCTCAAACGCAGCATCAGCAGCATCACTCCAGACGAAGCGATTTGTCTTTTTCATCATCTGATAAAGCGGGATAGCCTTCTCCCCCAAACGGCTGATAAACCGGCTGAGCGCCGCAATACGGCCCGCCACGCGTTGGACATCGTTTATGCACGCCGGTTTAGCCAGGGATGTAATCGCCTTGATCTTCTCCGGATTGGCTTCGATTCCCCTGTTCGATACTAAGAACCCCAGGAGCTTGCCTGCCGGAACACCAAAAACGCACTTCTCCGGATTGAGCATCATTTTATAGACCCGCAGATTATCGAAGGTTTCTTTCAAATCTGCTATTAGCGTCTCCTCCTTTCTGGACTTCACCACAATGTCATCCACATATGCATGAACATTCCGCCCAATCTGCCCATGAAGGCAATTCTCCACACAATGTTGGTAGGTTGCCTGGGCACTCTTAAGCCCAAACGGCATAGATACATAGCAGAAGGCTCCAAAGGGAGTTATGAAAGCCGTCTTCTCCTCGTCCTTAACTGCCATCTTGATCTGATGATAACCTGAGTATGCATCCAAAACACTTAGCCGCTCACATCCTGTCGTAGCATCAATGATCTGATCAATACGGGGGAGAGCAAAGGGATCAGTTGGGCAAGCTTTGTTCAGATCTGTGTAATCAACACACATTCACCAAGTGCCATTTTTCTTAAGTACTAGCACCGGATTAGCCAACCACTCTGGATGAAACACCTCAACTATAAAGCCTGCAGCCAAGAGCCTAGCCACTTCTTCTCCAATAGCCTTGCGCCTTTCTTCATTGAAGCGGCGCAGATACTGCTTGACCGGTTTAAACTTAGGATCAATATTAAGATTGTGCTCAGCGAGTTCCCTCGGTACACCTGGCATATCAGAAGGCTTCCATGCAAAGATGTCCCGGTTCTCACGGATGAACTCGATGAGCGCGCTTTCCTATTTTGGATCTAGGTTAGCACTGATAGTGAACTGCTTGGATGAGTCGCCAGGAACAAAGTCCACCTGCTTGGTCTCTTCAGCTGATTTAAACTTCAAAGCCGGATCATGCTCAGTGGTTGGTTTCTTCAGCGGAGACATATCTGCTGGATCAACATTGTCCTTATAAAACTTCAGCTCCTCAGTTGCACAAACCACTTCAGCATAAGCTGCGTCACCTTCTTCGCATTCCAATGCAATCTTGCGACTTCCATGGACCTTAATAGTTCCCTTGTGGCCTGGCATCTTGAGCTGCAATAGACATAACACGGCCTAGCCATGAACTTGGCGTAAACCGGCCGCCCAAACAAGGCATGGTATGGGCTCTTGATTTTTACCACCTCAAAGGTCACGGTCTCTGACCTAGAGTCGTGTTCATCTCTAAAAGTAATCTCTAGATCAATCTTGCCAACTGGGTATGCCGATTTACCGGGCACCACCCTATGGAACACTGTATTGGATTGTCGAGGCTTCTTATCTGTCAGTCCCATACTCCTGAAAGTCTCATAATACAGAATGTTGATGCTGCTGCCTCCGTCCATAAGTACTTTGGTAAACTTGTAGCCACCTACCTGTGGTGCCACAACTAGAGCAAGCTGGCCCAGATTATCAACCCAGGGCGGATGATCCTCTCTGCTCCACACAATGGGCTGCTCCGACCAACGCAGAAAACATGGCACGGCCGGTTCAACAGAATGTATTGCCCTCTTTAGAACTTTCTGATCACGCTTGCATAAGCTCGTGGTGAAGACATGATACTGCCCACTGCTCAGCTCCTTCGGATTATTCTGATATCCGGATTGATGCTGCTGCTGACGCTGTTGATTTCCCTGATTGTTATATCCACCCTGACCATGTTGCTGGTTATGCTGATTGTGCCCATTGTGATTGTCGTTATTACCTTGGTATCCTGAACCGGATCCACCACCTTGATAACCCGGACCTTGGAAGCCAGGGCCTGATCCACCGGGGGGGCCCGTGATCATACCTAGTCCGGTTCATGAATTCCTGCATAATAAAGCAGTCTTTCCAGAGATGCGTGGCTGGCTTTTCTGGTGTACCGTGCTTCGGGCAAGGTACGTTCAACTGGCATTCCAGATTAATAGGCAGCCTCCCATTACGCAGAGGCGGTCTACCCTTGCGACGTTTTCCGTCCTCCTGAGCATTGGTGTTGGCCACAAAATCCGAACTACCATCCGCCTTACGCTTACTGTTGTAACCTTGATTCGCCGGATTGGGCTGCGGCGGCTTACCATTCTTGCTTGCCTTCCCTGACTTGTCTCCACCCGCATCTGAATGTTTGGTGTTATCAGAGTCTCCATACTTCACTAAAGCGCCCATGAGTGTCCCCATGTCATTGCAATCACGTTTAAGCCGTCCCAACTTCTGTCTCAAAGGTTCAAACCGGCAATTACCTTCCAAGGTTACCACTGTTGTGCTTGGGTTGATGCTATTGGAGGAATGCAAGATCTCTGACACCCGATGCACCCAACTGCTTGTAGACTCATGCTCTCCCTGAATGCAGGCGGCTAAGTCGACGACAGACATTGGCTGCTTGCACGTATCCTTCAAATTATCGATAAACCGGCGCTGCAATTCAGCCCATGATCCGATGAAATTAGGCGGTAAACCCTTCAGCCATGTTTGGGCCGTGCCTTCGAGCATCATTATGAAATACTTGGCACAAGCTGCCTCATCCACATCGAGCATCTCCATTGCCATCTCATAACTCTCAACCCATGCCTCCGGAGCCAGATCCCGTGTAATTGGGCACTTTGCGTGGTCCTTTGAAATCCTTGGGCAGTTTCACGTTCCGTAAAGCGGGGATAAGACAAGGCACCCCCAAGGAACTAGACATGACCCCCGGTTCAATTGTGGCGGTGGGACAAACCGGCGTTGCCTGACGGGCTTTGTACTATGTTGTTACTTCGGCCTCCCGGCGCTGCCTGGCCTGATCCACCACGTCCTGAGCATTCGCCTCTCCTCCTGCCGGATTATCCTGCCTCGGCGGATTACGCCTTCGTGCACTGCTTGATACGGCCGGTTCATCCAGACGTCTAGTATAACTCCGGCTTGGACGGGGAGTTGAATGAATCCTCTCCCGGCTGTGAGAATACGCTTGCTGTTGAGTTAACATCGTGTCCAACAACTCCCTGGCCCATCGTGCCTCCACTGCTATGGGGGACATTCCTTCAATGGGAAGGGCAGCCAGTCGTGAAGCAGCGGCGACTATGTTATCCAGCGGATTAGAATAATGACCAGGAGGGGTGGGCACATGTTGTGACGGTACAACCTGGCGGGTTGGCTCTGCGGCCAGCGGCTGAACCGACGCTCCCGTGCCCGGCGCTCCTCCCCGGTTCACCTCCGGCTGGTTACTGGTTCCTGCTCCTGGCGTGCTAAAGAGATTCCTCGCCTCATAAACCGGTGGCAAGCAAGATCGTTGCCTTCTCATCATTACCTCGTGTGAAGCGGTTTTATCCAACATGAGTCGATAGGCCTGAGCATCAAGCTCCGCCTACTTTGTAGCCATCCTAGCTTTCTCAGCAGCCAGGTCCAACTTGGCTTGTTCAATCCGGCCTTTCACGTGAGCGACCTCCGCATCATGCTGCTCCTTGTTGGCCTGGGCTACCTCTGCTGTTAATAACGCTGTCAAAGTGTCGACCAAGACGGATAAAGTATCCGATGGCGATGGGGGAGGATCTCCTGCTCTAGCCCCCATCACGTCTGATGTCAATGCCGCTATTGTTGAGGACTGTTGCACAGGTTGTGATCCGGCCATGAAGACATCAACCCGGTTTGGCGGATTGAGGGGGTCCGGAATACTGTCACCATCGGAACAGCCCTCAGATCGGCCATCCCGCAGCAAGTATAAAGACTCTGTTTCTCCGGAAGAAGATTCATCGCCGGAATAGACAATAGTCTCGCCGCCAGAGTCCGATCCGTCCTCAGTTTGTACTCCATGCACTGCTCCAACAAAAACGCGCTTCACGGCGGGCCGAATCCGGGCTGGACTCGCACGCTGAGCCGGCTCGACGATGTTGGGGAAGATGTCCGGCTCGGGGCCCGGTTCGCCGATCTTGCCGATGAAGACGTGGATGCCGCCGAAGGGGACCCGGTACCCGTATCCGATTGAATCGGCCTCAGGGCCCCAGCCTGCATCGTCGATGTAGATCTTGCCGCGATGACTCTTAGTCATCTAGCCCACTGCGTAGCCCTTGAGTCCTTCCAAGCTGCCCTTCAAGAACTCGAAACCATCATGCGATAGCCCCACGGTGGGCGCCAACTGTCGTGGTTTTGTCACGGCAGATGTCCTAGCAAAAGGACTTAGTCGTGAGGCCATCACTACGGGTTAGCTTAAAGGGGTTAAAGCGGACAAGGACGCAGGGATTTTATACTAGTTCGGCCCCTTCGATGAAGGTAAAAGCCTACGTCTAGTTTGGTGTGTATTGCTAGGGTTTCGATGACCAGGGAGCGAATCCGCTTTGCCTGTGTCTCGAGCTATCGTTCTCTGTCTTGAACCGTCGCCGGATCGTCCCTTTATATAAGAGGTGACACCCGGTCCGGTTTATGGAGTCCCGAGGCCGGCTCATAAACATGTCCGCCTCGGTCTCTGTTCTTTCTATCTTACATCCCAAGTACATAGCATGAAGGTTTACAAATCATGGGCCCTAACACTTGAGCTCTAAACCTCTTGGGCTGAAATCTCCTACTTCATGCTCTGCTGGGCCTTTGATAAGATAATCTTGATAATATAAACCGACCCCTCCTAGGCGGATTATACCTGGTAGTAATAGCCTTGTCAGGGTCCGTAGTTAGTAGCTAGATGGCTTCCTCTCTCTCTTTTGATTCTCAATACAATGGTCTCTTGGAGATCTATATGATGTAACTCTTTTTGCGGTGTGTTCGTTGGGATCCGATGAACTTTGAGTTTATGATCAGATCTATCTTTTTATATGCATGAAAGTTATTTGAGTTTCTTTGATCTCTTATATGCATGATTGCTTATAGCCTCGTATTTATTCTCCGATATTGGGTTTTGTTTGGCCAACTTGATCTATTTATCTTGCAATGGGAAGAGGTGCCCGATTGTGGGTTCGATCTTACGGTGCTCGATCCCAGTGAGAGAAGGGGAACCGACATGTATGTATCGTTGCCACTAATGATAAAACGACGAGATTCATATCTAATGCCATAGATATACGGATCTTGTCTACGTCATGTCATCATTCTTAATGCATTACTCTGTTTTTCCATGAACTTACTACACTAGATGCATACTGGATAGCGGTCGATGTGTGGAGTAACAATAGTAGATGCAGGCAGGAGTCGGTCTACTAATCTTGGACGTGATGCCTATGTAATGATCATTGCCTATATATCGTCATGATTATTTAAAGTTCTATCAATTGACCAACAGTAATTTGTTCACCCACCGTTGCAATTTTTCTCGAGAGAAGCCACTAGTGAAACCTACGGCCCCCGGGTCTTCTTTCTCATATATTTGCCTTTGTGATCTATTTGCCTTTGCTTTTATTTTCAGATCTACTAAACCAAAAACCCAAAAATACCTTTCTGCAATTTATCTCATTTATCAACCAATTACCAATATCTCTCTCTCTCTCACGTTCGTTACCCGGAAGGGATTGACAACCCCTTTAACACGTCGGGTTGCGAGGTGTTGTTATTTGTGTACAGGTGCTATTTATGTTGTGTTGCTTGGTTCTCCTACTAGTTTGATAACCTTGGTTTCACATCTGAGGGAAATACCTACGGCCGCTGTGCTGCATCATACCTTCCTCTTTGGGGAAAAACCGATGTAGCTTTAAGCGACATCAAAAGGAATTTCTGGCATCGTTGCTGGGGAGGATCTTCAACGTAACCAGGTTCCTAATCACAAATCTCATCTCCTCACAATTACATTATTTGCCAGTTGCCTCTCGTTTTCCTCTCCCCCACTTCACCAACATTTTCCGTTTTATTTGCCTTTCTTTTTTCCATCTGCCGTTCTCTCATCAGATCTATTCTTTGCTTGCAATTATGAGTGATTTTGGTATGGCACCAACAGATGATGGCCTTACTACTAAAATTGGACGTACAGGTAATCTGGATGCTAAAAAAATTATCTTGGGGCAAGGGAACGTTATAGGAAAAGAACGTATCCAAGATTTTTTCAATTGTGCTGGAAATCTGAGCCTTGATGATACTCTTATACTTAAAACTACTAAATCTTATGCGGATGCTATTTCAGCACTAGTTCTGAAACTTGAAAGTAAATTTATCTGCACTCATCCTACTTTGCAAAGATTGTTTTTTTTTTAGCTTCCCGAAATAAAGAATCCCAGAGCAAAAAAGTTAGCTACTCTTGTCCTTATGAATGAATTTGATTACATAATACGGGAAGCTAGAGAAATCTTTGATTTTTATGGTATGAATAGTGAAAAAACCCGTGATAGATGAAATTATTTACAATAGGGATTATGCTTTAAGACATTTTCTTGGGGATAATAGAATCTTTGATGAGAATCTTAAGAAAGAAGTCTCCATTTAAGATATAACCCAACAAGTTTTCAATAATGTTAACCAACATTACTCTTGGATTGTTGCTAGAAATCAAAGGGGTTATGATGAAAATCAACTTAGAAATGCTAAGGTGTCTATGGATACTATGTTCTACATTGTCTTTACAAAACCCCATGACAAGGATACCCCTAAGGAGATTGAAGAGTTGGACAAAGATGACAAAACTTAGATCCTTGCATTATGCCTAGCTAAGGGCGTAAAATGATAGCGCTTGTTGGGAGGCAACCCAATGAATAAAATTTATTTTTGCTTGCTATTCTTGAGTGTTTACACAATTATGCTACTGGTATGGTTGTGTTTTTTGTGTTTTAATTAGTGTTTGTGCCAAGTAGAATCGATAGGATCTTCTTGGGTGATAGTAGTTGATCTTGCTGAAAAAGATAGAAACTTTGCGCTCACGAGAAAAATTTCCATTTTAAAAGAAAAGTGTTTTAGTTGATTATTTTTTGCAGAAGATTAATATACAAATTGCTCACATGGCCCTATTTTTTTTAAAAGATTTTTAGAGGTCCAGAAGTTTTCGAAACTTCCAGATTACTACAGACTGATCTATTTTTGACAGATTCTGTCTTCTTTGTGTTGTGTGCTTATTTTGATGGCTCTATGGTTTTCTTTGATGAGTTTTTGCCATAGAAAAGTTGGAATACAGTAGATATAATACAAAAACAAAATATTAATTGGTTTGATACAGTACTTATAGTAGTGGTTTGCTTTCTTTCACTAACGGATCTCACGAAGGTTTTGTTGAAGTTTTGTGTGATTGAAATTTTCAAGTTTTGGGTTATCTTACGATGGACGAAGGAATGATGTAAGAGCTTAACCTTGGGGATTCCCCGGCATCCCAAGCTATTAATCCAAAGATGAGGAACCAACTAAGCTTGGGGATGCCCCTGGGTGGCATCCCCGCTTTCTTCCAACAACTATCGGTATTTCACTTGAAACTATATTTTTATTCGTCACGTGATATGTGTTTTGCTTGGAGCGTCTTGTATGATATGAGTCCTTGATTGTTTTGTTTTGCTTTTTAAGTCATCAATCCTTGTTGTACACACCTATTTGAGAGAGCCAAAATTATGCCATGAGTCGTTAGAATATCTCTCTATGCTTCACTTAAATCTTTTATGAGCTAGGACTTGCTCCAGTGCTTCACTTATATCTTTTTGAGCACGTTGTGCTTAGTATTTTTGAAGAAACGCTATCTTGCTTCACTTAGATTTATTTGAGAGTTAGTAATTTTTAAATAAATTCTCTCTTGCTTCACTTATATTATTTTGAGAGAAAGAAGAAAACATTATGCTCATGATCTTCACTTATATTTGTTTGAGCTTATCAAAAGCAACACATGAAAATTAGTCCCAAAGTGATAGATATCCAAGAAGGATAAAGCAAAAAAATGTCATGAAGATCATCAGACAAAATAAACATGATTCTTAGTAATAGTTTTGAGACATGATGATATGATATGTGAGTCATGTTGATGAGTAATTATGCTTTAGTAAGAATACTAGTGTTAAAGTTTGTGATTCCCTATGCAAGCACAAAAGTCAATACTTATGCAATGAAATTATATCCTACTTGTGGTGCATTATTTGGTGTTATTTATGCTCAATCTCCGCTTATGAGATTAGTTGTTTCATGGTTGGTCGCTTCCCAGTCTTTTGCTAGCCTTCATATTGCACTAAGTATGAGCTCTACTTGTGCATCCAAATCCTTTATCCTGGTTTTGCCATATGAGTCCACCATACCTACATATATGCGGTATTTCCTTGCCATTCTAAGCAAATTTGTATGTGCCATCTCAAATTTTCAAAATAAATTTCCCTTTTGTGTGCTTGTACCGCTCGCGAGGCGGTGAGGGGTGGCCAATATTTTCCATGCTGGATGTGTTATTCTCACGATGAATGTTTATTCACTTGTCATTGCACGAGAGTACGACAAAGGTATTAGGGATGTCCAGTCCCGAAATGAAAAAAATAGTTTATGTTGTCAAATAATAAATTCCTTGGATAGTGTTGGTATGGAAGGCATCCGTGGATTCGGCTAGCCATGGCTTGTGAAAGTTTGGTGGAAAAGGAATAAACTTTATTTTCTGTTTGGGAACCGCCTATGATATATCTAGCATGGAAAGTGTTGGGAACCTCAAGTCGTTCTTGTTGGTGGGAAAAGTATACCTCCCAAAAAAATATCTCTCAATTTAAGCTTTGAGCTCTGGCTCCTCTACAAATCCCTACTTCCCTCTACGAAGGGCCTTTCTTTTACTTATACAATTTTTATTTTTGAATTTCAGTCTCCATCTTCTCTTACAAGCACCAACTAGGAAACGCTATGATCGTACTTGAGCATTGGATGTAACTAATATACGAGTGTGTTTCATGAATAGATCAATGATGGAGCATAATGGGCTAGGGATAACTTATTTTAGCATTGATATTTTGAAATACATGCTTGCTTGTTGATATGCTTGAGTATCTAAATTATTATGTCAAAACTAGACTATTGCTTTGAACCATATAAAAGTCCAAATGTCCCTGCTATAAATAAAAGAATATTATATGACTTGATAAACAACACTCCACATCAAAAATTCTGTTTTTTTTCACTTACCTACTCGAGGACGAGTAGGAGTTAAGCTTGGGGATGCTGATACGTCTCCAACGTATCTATAGTTATTGATTGTTCCATGCTATTATGTTATCATTCTTGGATGTTTTACAATCATTTTATAGTCGTTTTATATCATTTTTTGGTACTAACCTATTGACATAGTGCCAAGTGCCAGTTGTTGTTTTCTGCATGTTTTTTACATCGCAGGAAATCAATATCAAATGGAGCCCAAACACCGCGAAACTATTTTTGTGATTTTTTCTAGGATAGAAGGAAGACAATGGGCCCTGGTGGCACCTGGTGGGAGTCCCGAGGAGGGCACGATACACCCGGGTGCACTAGGAGGCCCAGGCGCGCCCTGGTGGTTGTGCCCACCTTGGATGCCCCCGGACTTCCTCTTTGCTCTATAAATACCCAATATTCCCAAAACCCTAGGGGAGTCGACGAAATATTCATCCAGCCGCCGCAGAGTCCGGAAACACCAGATCCAATCTAGACACCATCACAGAGGGGTTCACCACTTCCATTGGTGCCTCTCCGATGATGCGTGAGTAGTTATTTGTAGACCTTCGGATCCGTAGTTAGTTGCTAGATGGCTTCCTCTCTCTCTCTCTTTTGATTCTCAATACAATGGTCTCTTGGAGATCCATATGATGTAAGTCTTTTTGCGGTGTGTTTGTTGGGATCCGATGAACTTTGAGTTTATGATCACATCTATCTTTTTTATATCCATGAAAGTTATTTGAGTTTCTTTGATCTCTTATATGCATGATTGCTTATAGCCTCGTATTTCTTCTCCGATATTGGGTTTTGTTTGGCTAACTTGATCTATTTATCTTGCAATGGCAAGAGGTGCCCGGTAGTGGGTTCGATCTTACGGTGCTTGATCCCAGTGACAGAAGGGGAACCGACACGTATGTATCGTTGCCATTAAGGATAAAACGACGAGCTTCATATCTAACGACATAGATATACGGATCTTATCTACATCATGTCATCGTTCTTAATGCATTACTCCGTTTTTCCATGAACTTAATACACTAGATGCATGCTGGATATCGGTCGATGTGTGGAGTAATAGTAGTAGATGCAGGCAGGAGTCGGTCTACTAATCTTGGACGTGATGCCTATGTAATGATCATTGCCTGGATATCGTCATGATTATTTGAAGTTCTATCAATGGCCCAACAGTAATTTGTTCACCCACCATTGCTATTTTTCTCGAGAGAAGCCACTAGTGAATCATACGGCTCATGGGTCTTCTTTCTCATATATTTGCCTTTGCGATCTATTTGCATTTGCTTTTATTTTCAGATCGACTAAACCAAAAACCCAAAAATACCTTGCTGCAATTTATCTTATTTATCAACCAATTTACCAATATCTATCTCTCTCTCACGTTCGTTACCCGAAAGGGATTGACAACCCCTTTATCACGTCGGGTTGTGAGGTGTTGTTATTTGTGTGCATGTGTTATTTACGTTGTGTTGCTTGGTTCTCCTACTAGTTCGATAACCTTGGCTTCACATATGAGGGAAATACCTACCGCCGTTGTGCTACATCATCCCTTCCTCTTTGGGGAAAACCGACGTAGCTTTAAGCGACATCAACTATCACGGAGGCTCAACATTGTGAGCTAATGGAGAAATGGCAGAACCTGACTTTGAAGGCGTCTGTCAGCTCTGTTGCACCTCCTCAAGCTGACGGAACTTTTAATTGCCATCCAATTCCACATGGCTAGGCTGTTGTGACGATGGATGAAATGACGGAGGGGTTCGAGGAGCTGGAGATCGACCACACTACAGGTGAAGGGGAGAATCATCTGGTTTATGCTTTGAGGAGTACTTGTCTATGGAGCGAGGAGTACATCAAGCTTCCAAACTAGACACCCCTCCTCCTCTGCCGCGTCAGGGCACTCCGCCGCCTCCTCCTCCTCCTCCGGTGAGTGATCAGGGCACTCCGCCTACTCCTCCTCCTCCTCCGGCGCGTGAGGGCAGTCTGCCTCCTCCTCCTCCTATGAGGGAGTCCTGGATTTGGGGGCCCTCGGGTGTCCGGGCTACTGGTGGTGGGACGGACTGATGCACCGTGAAGATAAAGCAGAAGACCATCCCCCGTATCCGGGTAGAACTCCTATGTATGTAGAAAGGTAAATTTGATATCCGGATGTAGTGATTCCTTCCTCCTCAAGTCAACTTTGTACAACCCTAGGTCCCTCCGCTGTGCACATAAACCGAAGGGTTTAGTCTGTAGAGGCTAAGAGAACAATCATAGGTTAGACATCTAGGGTTTAGCCATTACAATCTCGAGGTAGATCAACCCTTGTAATCTCCATATCCATCAAGATCAATCAAGCAGGAAGTAAGGTATTACCTCCATCGAGAGGGGCTGAACCTGGGTAAACATCGTGTCCTTGTCTCCCCTTACTACCACCAATCCTCAGATACGCAACTTGGCCCCCCTACCCGAGATCTGCCGGTTTTGGCACCGATAATGGTGCTTTGATTGAGAGCTCCGCTGTGTAGTAGCAGGAAGCGATATGTGGCTCATCTCATCATCAATGACGACATCTCCTCCGGGAAAAGCCTTACTTTTGGTCATGTCCTCTAGCTCGGCGGGTTCACCATATGCGCCCGCATGGCTGTTAAGCCAGCCGCATCCCCTGCGGTCACCGGCCATCACTCCTACATCAGCCTCGAACACTCTGAAAAAATAGAACCAGCGGATGCCTCGTCCTTAAACCAGCTGCTAGATCGCATCGCCACCCTAGGGCTTTCAGTGGACAACGATCGAATCAGGCCTAAACCTGACCAGGGGGAAGACAATTCCTCCCCGATCAATCATCTGGTGGCGGCTATCGAAGAACGAACCGAAAATACCTCCCCTCTCGAATCGGAGATCAGCTGTGTTCGGGTCTCTGAACCCTTTGAGCCGGATACCCTTCCTTCGGGCGGGACTCCACATCTTCTGAGCTCAGGGTCAGACACGGATCTAGGGGAGTGCTCAAACCCTTCCGGGCCCAAGTTGTCAACACCGGAGACTTTGCGAACTCCGAATACTATATTGGGTCGGGATTCAAAAATTTCCACACCCACCCACCACAATCAATACTCTCCAAGCAATTCTAGCCCTCCAGACATATGTGACCTGATGTATGTGTGGCAGCAACCTCAGGAGATGGTCCATCACTTCTGGGCCAGGTTCCTACTTGTTAAAAACAAGATTAAAGACTGTTGTGATGACGATACAGTTCCGATCTTTCATCGCAATTGCATGGACGAGGGAATCTTGAACGCCCTCAACCGTCATCGCGTACAGAGTTTCATAGAGTTGTCGCACTTAGTACGAAAGTACTGCGCGATGGAAAGTACATGGAAGGCCCAAAACACCCATCTGGAACAGTCCGTCTTCGGTTAATATGCCGCTAAAGCAAAACGGACATACCCTAGCGGGGCCTTTGGTCATAAGCCCGTCGGCAAGAAAAATAAACCCTTTGCGGGATACAGGTCTGTTCTTGACAAACTCCTAGACAAGCCCTACCCGATACATGTGATCTCTGGCACGACCCCAACTCACAGCCTTCGAGCGTGCTGGGTACTCCGGCAGTTAGCCAAAAGTGGTGAGGCCATCCTCGCCACCGTAACTCCAGAGGAGGATGATCTTAATGTCCTCACGGTCTTCGAGACCTTCTCTTAAAATAATCGATGTAAGAGAGCACTTCGCGAGCTCGGCGAGGTCCACCAAATAACCACGGTGAGCCCATGGAATGATGCGGTAATTACCTTCACCGCTGACGACGAACCACAGGTCCGATCAGTCTGAGAACCAGCCGCTCTTGTACTAAACCCAATCGTAGACGGATTTCGCCTTACCAAAATGCTCATGGACGGTGGGAGCGGACTTAACCCCATATACGAGGACATGCACGACAAAATGCAGGTTGATAAAGCCCACATTGAGCAAAGTAATACAACCTTTCGAGGAATTATCCCCAGCCAGGAGGCCCGATGTTCGGGAAGTATTAAATTTGACGTAGTATTCGGCACGCCTGAAAACTACAGGTCAGAAGAGCTGCTCTTTCACATTGTTCCCTTCAACAGTGGATACCACGCCCTTCTAGGGCGAGACGCTTTCCCACGCTTTGAAGCCATACCCCATTACGGGTACATGAAGCTTAAAATGTCAGGGCCCAGTGGAATAATCACAGTCACAAGTGATCCAAACAGAGCACTCCGTGCCGGAAATAAAACTGCATCATTGGCCCTTGAGGCACTATCTGAAGCCTTCGCGACCGAAGAATTAACCACCTTGCGATCCACAGTGAACAAGGACTATGTGGTCCTCGATAAAAGGTCTAAATCTACCTCCTTCAAGCCAGCAGTTGAAGTTGTTAAATTGCAGGTACATCCGACAGACCCTAATAAGACGGCATCCATTGGAGCGCAGCTCGACCTGACGGTAGACACCGCTTTGCGCGCATTCTTGCGCGAAAACTAGGATATATTCGCCTGGCATCCTTCAAACATGCCCGGGATCCCCCGCGA
The DNA here is from genome assembly GCA_902687465.1 of Secale cereale. NCBI lineage: Eukaryota > Viridiplantae > Streptophyta > Magnoliopsida > Poales > Poaceae > Secale > Secale cereale. The sequence goes on from LR738713.1 coordinate 738,562,615, forward strand.
GCTGGCCGAACACAGCCTGGACATCATCAAGGGGTTCAAACCGGTCAAGCACTGCAATGATTTTCCGAACCCAAAAGACAAGCTATGGGGGAGGAGCTGGCCAAATTACTTGAAGTCGGATTCATCAGAGAAATTAAACACCCGGATTGGCTAGCCAATTTGGTCATGGTGCCGAAGAAGGATAAATCATGGCGCCTTTGTGTCGATTTCAAAGACTTCAACAAGGCTTGCCCTAAGGATCCTTTTCCATTTCCCTGCATCGATCAGATCATCGATACGACAGTAGGACATGACTCACTATGCTTCCTCTACGCTTACTCCGGATAACATCAGATAAAATGAAGGAATCCGACCAGGCCGCAATGGCGTTTATCACTCCGTACGGGCCATTCTGCTTCAACACCATGCCTTTCGGGCTCAAAAACGCTGGTGCCACGTATCAACGCATGATTCAAACGTTCTTAGAGAAACAAATTGGAAAAATAGTGGAGGCATACGTGGACGGCGTAGTCATCAAGACTAAGCACGTCGAATCACTGGTGGATGATCTCTGCCTCACGTTCAACAATCTCCAAACATATGACATACGGCTCAATCCGGAAAAATGCGTCTTCGGCGTTCCAGCCGTTAAGCTATTGGGGTTCATTGTCTCCCATAGAGGAATTGAATCAAACCCAACTAAAATTCGAGACTTGTCATAGTTGGCTACACCAACCGATCTAAAACAGGTTCAAAAGCTAGCAGGGTGTGTAGCGGCCTTAAGTCGCTTCATCTCCAGACTAGAAGAAAAAGCATTACCACTCTATATACTGCTAAGGCGCACAGACAACTTTGAATGGATGGATGCAGCCACAACAGGATTGGAAGAAATAAAGATCCTATTAGCGGGAAATCCAATCCTAGCCGCCCCAAGTGTTGACGAGCCAATGTTGCTTTATATATCAGCAACTCACCAGGTTGTGAGTGTTGTGTGTGTCATTCAACGAGAGGAAGAGGGACATAAATTCCCTATCCAAAAAATTGTTTATTATGTATCAGAAGTTCTTACACCGTGCAAGTCACGATACCCCCATTATCAAAAAATCGCCTATGCGGTCTTTATGGCATCCCGAAAGCTCCGACACTACTTTCAAGAGTGCTCGATTACAGTAGCATCTGAAGTACCACTTAATGATATTATAAACAACAAGGATGCCATGGGCCACATAGCCAAATGGGCCATCGAGCTCTTACCGTTCGAAATAACATACAAACCACGCCGAGCTATTAAATCTCATGTGTTGGCTGACTTCGTCGCAGAGTGGACGGAAGCCGAACTCCCTAAAGAGTACGGTTCAAACTCCGACTAGACCATGTATTTCGTTGGCTCTAAAAATCTAGCCGGATTGAGGGCTGGCGTCATCTTGACATTCCCCACAGGGGACACAGTCCGCTACGTATTACAAATCATGTATACGGACTCCAACAACGCTGCCGAATACAAGGCGCTGCTACATGGTCTCTGTAAGGCCGTATCCATGGGCATACAACACCTAGAGGTGCAGGGAGACTCAAACCTCGCAATATCTCAGGTAAACGGATAGTTTGATGCGAAGGATCCAAAAATGGCGGCTTATCGAAACGCCATATTAAAAATATCAGCTCGGTTCGAGGGGCTCGAATTTCATCACGTCGCTCGCGACAGTAATCAGGCAGCAGACATACTCGCTCGCATGGGCGCCAAGCGTGACCCAGTCCCGCCTAATACCTTTGTGGAAAGGCTGTTCAAGCCATCTGTGGTATGGCAGGACGAGAGCAAGGACACTAACTCAGACCTGATCGCACCCCTAGCAGCCGAGCATAATGCAGATATCATCGGGGATCCGGATCCAAAAATAACACCTTCGGCTCATGAGATCATGGTAGTAATCGCTCCTTGGACCGAACCATTCCTATCCTACCTTAATAGGAAAGAGCTACCTTAATAGTTTGGCATTCTAAAGCCTACAAAGTTCATGAAGGTGAACTGTACAAGAAAAGCACTACTGGTGTTCTCCAAAGATGTATCTCTAAAGAGGAGGGACGGCAACTTTTGGCTGAAATACATGCCGGTTTGGGCGGCCATCACGCCGCAGCTCGGGCTCTCGTAAGCAAGGCTTTCCAAACAGGTTTTTTCTGGCCAACGGCCTGAGCAGATGCACAAGCCCTCGTCCAACACTGTGTCGAATGTCAGCTTTTCGCCAATCAAAGTCATATGCCTCCCACCGCCTTGAGAACAATACCCATTACTTGGCCTTTTGCCGTATGGGGGCTGGATATGGTCGGACCCCTTAAAGGGGGAGGCCACATAAAGAAGTATTTACTGGTTATGGTGGATAAGTTCACTAAATGGATAGAAGCCAAACCAGTAAGAACGGCTGAAGCAGGACCAGTGATTGATTTGATATCAAGCGTGGTACATCATTATGGTATCCCACACAATGACACAACATTATCATAGATAATGGCTCCAACTTTACAGCTGATGAGGTGAAAAATTGTGCACCAAGTTAGGCATTAATCTTTATTATGCCTCCGTGTACCACCCTCAAACAAATGACCAGGTCGAACGGGCCTGTCGGTGTCAAAACCGGCAGATCTCGGGTAGGGGGGGGGGCAAGCTGTGCGTTTAGAGGATCGATGGTAACATGAGGCTCGGGACACGATGTTTACCCAGGTTCAGGCCCTCTCGATCGAGGTAATACCCTACTTCCTGCTATATTAGTATGGATGAATATGAATACAAGAGTTGATCCACCTCGAGATCATAATGGCTAAACCCTAAGTCTAGCCTATGAGGATATTGTGATGATGATCCCCTCTACAGACTAAACCCCTCGGCTTATATACACGCCAGAGGGGACCTAGGGTTACAAGGGTGACTTGGGAGGAAGTAATTGATACATCCGGACTCTACACTTGCCTTTCTACGTACATAAGAGTCCTGACCGAATACAGAGGAGGGTCTTCTTTTTCTTCTTTGTGCGGCCCAGCTTCAACGACCCGGATGACCGAGGACCCTTAAATACAGGACTCCCTTAGTAGCCCCCGGACTTGCCTTCAAGGACGAGATTGTATCCAGGTTCATATCTTTGGTCTTGCAAGGTGAGTCCTCCTGGATGATAGTCCAGCTTCTTTAAACATTATAGTCCGCCGATTCCTCGCCGTCGTTGCCTTGGCTTCCACGTGTCCAACGAATGCGAACCGTCTAGGAGTCTTTTGTGAATACCCCCTTGACCGTTCAGAGAAGGCGCCTATATAAGAGAATAGATCCCAACTGCCTCTTCATCCCATTCCACGCGGAAGAAACCCTAGTGCCTGCAAAAAATCTTCAAACATGGCCAGTGCCCCAAGCTCTTCCTCGCGCCCTCATGGCCCTCGTGCAGGAGATTGGAAAAGCTGCTATGTGTCCCATGCGCATCTGTGGACACTGCAAGCGCAGGGGTATCTCCCCCCAGAGGATCTAGTCCCCGTCCGGGCCGGACTAACGTCTATCGACAACCAAGCCCTGATAGACAGTTTTCCCAACCCCTCCGATGGAGAGCGGGTATGTTTCGTCCCCTACCTTTTAAGAGGCATGGGGTTCCCCGTCCACCCCTTTCTTAGGGGACTCCTGGAGTTTTACGGCCTCCAACTGCACGATCTTACTCCAGGGTCAATCCTGCACATTGTGGGTTTTGTCGCTTTATGTGAACTATTCTTGGGTTGCGAGCCTCACTTCAAGCTGTGGAGAAAGTATTTCTGCCTTGTCGCTCGATCAGAAAAAAGATCCATATTTGAAGTTGGAGGCGCCGAAGTATGGCGCATAGCCCGGACAGGCTATCTGCCCGGTACTCTGAAGAAGGCATCCGAAGAGTGGCCTTTGGAGTGGTTTTACATTAAGGACGTTGCTTTGCCAGATCCAATTCGGTGAGGACTCCCCAAGTATTCCAGTGCTCCGCCAAAGAAGCTTTTCAACTGGCGTCCCCGCGGTCCCTCGGAAGAAGAGAGAGCGGAGGTTAGCAGATTGGCCTGCAAGATCAAATTGCTCGCCAGTGCGGGATTATCTATAATCAAAGTGATGGCCATTTCAATGAAGTGATGTGTGCAGCCGCTTCAAACCAGAGGATTTCCAATGTGGCACTACAATGGTCAAAATGATGCCTCGCGCTGCATACGCCTGGATCTAGATGACCCTTCCATTCTAGGCGATGTCCTGGAAGGCCTCTATAAAGGAGAGAAGCAAGACTTCATCTGTTTAACATGCCGGGAGGGCCTTTCTATGTACAATCCTCCCAACTGGGTAAGTCTCTCTCTTTGACCGCTCAGTTTTTCTTTGTTATGATGCATTGACCGAATTGTGTTTGGTTTCTCCCAACAGGAGTGGAGGAAGGTGATCGAGGGGATTAACAGTCCTGCCCCACAGCCAGAGGACCATTTTCAAAATGTAGGCCCCGGATATGATGAAGATTCGAACGTAGGCATAGAGTTAGAAGATGGAGTCTTCTACCAAGCCTGTCGTGAGGGTCCCCTGGTGGCTATAGTAGCCGATTACCCAGGCCTCATTCCTTCCCCCCGTGTAAGTATTTCACGACATATCTCATCAAAAGAGAAGATTCCCGATGCGCCTTACCCAGTGTATTCTATCATACTTGAACAGGGATGGCGCTCCTCACACCGAACTGTGCAAAAACCGTCAACCCAGAGGGCGACGCCCGCATCGGGTGAGGCCTCAAAGCGAAAGAGGATTGCGAACAACATCGGACCTTCAAATAGGTATGTTTGTTTTGGCAAGTGTCGGGTGGTGAAATTGGTATTACAACTTTCCACTTTGTTTTGCCCTTTTAGGAGGAGTACCCACCGGAATGTCCCCGGAGACAATGTAGGCGAAGCTCCAGCCAATCCGGCCTCAGGCCCATCAGGGGTTAATGCTGATTCGGTGCCGGATTGTCCTTCCCTGGAGGATTCGGATGTAGTGTCAGCCACCAATTCCGAAGTGGAGGTTGCGATGATTCATCGGCGGTGGAAAGCAGCCATGCGTGATCCCGCTTTTTCTCAGGAGACGTTTAACGCCCTCAACTCTACAGATGCCTATATCCGAGCCGCTCAAGACGGACTCGCCGGAGCCACTCATCAGCTTTCAAAAGATATGCGGGTAAGTGTTTATTTTGAGTGTTCCCATGCCAGTAGCCCCCGAGACTTAAAGCAGTTGGTACAGCTGATTTGAGGATCGTTGTATTTTTATAGGTCATTCGAGAAAAGAATAACTCTTTATCCAAGGAACTTGAAGAGTGCCGGACTCAGCTCGCCGAATTGAAAAATTCGAAGGAATCCGGAAAGGATACTGGTGGTAAGAATAATTGTGTCCCGAAGCTATGACAGTTCTGCTGATTACTATTATGTATGTACTAATTTGTAATACAGCAATAGGATCGACCGACCAACTGGAGAGGGAGCTAAGAGCTTCCCTAGCGGACAAATAATTTGTCGAAGGGGAAAAATCCGCTCGCGAGCGTGCCCTGACGCAAGCTATGGAAAAAAGGAACCAAGCACGGGATAGAAATATTAGGCTCGAATAGGAGCTAAAGAGCATAAAGGCCCAACTCACAAGTGCCTTGGAAGAGAACTGGAGGCTAAAAAGTGGCATCCTTAGTATGTCTCTTATACCTAGCTCTCCTTATAGTCTCTTATTGTGAAAGTTTCCTATAATACTTTTCCTGCAGGTTTGTTGACTAGGCAGCCTGAGGGCGGAGTGCCCGGTTTTGAGGGTGATGTGTTGCAAGAGCTTTCCCGGGTCCATGAATGGGCTCGAAACGCCATGAAGAGTATCGCCAGACCTCTATGGCCTGGCGACTCACCTCCAGAAACTATGGAGGATTTGGTGGACCTGTTCAAAGGGGCTCGCCGCCGCTTTGAACTATGGAAAGCATCAGCATGCCACATGGGTGCTCGAGAAGCATGGGCCATGGTGAAGACGCGCTACACTTGTCTTGATCCAAATCACATGGCCCGCATGGGACCTCGAGGGTCCGATGGACAAGAAATTCCTCCGCGTTTGGTATATGACCAAGTAGAGATAGCTGCCAAACTTTCCCAATAGGACTGTAAGCTAGACAGCCTTATAGAGGGAATAGAAAATGAGTAGTCGTTTGATTCTATGTATCAATGTACCTTTACCATCAAACTTATCTCCGGCCGAATTTATATAAAGTTTGTCATGGCCGACCATCTTCTTCGACCTCCATAAACCCAAAGGCTGGAGTGCTTCCGAATACTATATTTGTGGTAAAACACGTGATATGTTCGGGAACCAAGCGATCCGGTCATAATTGCTTGAACAGACGAACTGAGTTTGGGGAGTTATGTTATATTACTTTTTAATGTAAGAAACATATTCCAGAGAGAATAGTTCGGTTAGGGCTTCCTTTCCTGGGTCGGCGTGCATAAGGATGCGGGCCTAGGCTTTCGATCCTATGAGAAGGACAGTAGGATGCCGTCTCCTGTGGTAGTTTAAGATACGCTTTAGAATGTGATATGTCATGCATCCGCCGACCAATTATTCCCTTAAGAGCGCTAGCTTTCGGCTTCACCCAGTCTGAGGTACATATCTGGATTACCCGGTTGTAACAATCGCAGAGGTGCTCCCTTTACGCCCTAGCCGAACAATCGAAAACGTAGGGGTAAGCATAGGAGCCAGGCAACCCAGCTTGGCCAGAACTTAAGTCATATTGGTGCATATAATGGCAAGGATGGACTGTAAAAATAGGCAACATTTTTAAGCAATAAGCTTCATTGGTAATGGGCTTCGTTAAAGAAGCCCCCAGGTATATTTGAGGTGGGTACATTTGAGGATGTACTCGTCATGTGATAGTTCGGGCGAGCCGAATACTTGCCAATTGAAGAAAATGTAAAGAGAAAAAAGGAGAGAAAACAAAAAAGTAAAAGACAAGACCTAACTTATAAATAGGAAGAAATTGCTACCGAACTATCCATAAAATCGTCGGAGCCTGGCAGCGTTCCACGGGTTCGGCTCAAGGCGGTTGTCTTGAGCATTGCAAAGGCGATAGGCTCCATCGGTGAGTACTTCGTCAATAATGAAGGGGCCCTCCCATTTTGGTTTGAGCTTGTCCTTTTTCTTCTCCGGGAGGCGTAAAACAAGTTCGCCGATGTTGTATGTCTTGGCCCGCACTTCTCTGCTCTGGTATCACCTAGCCTACTGTTGGTAAAATGCGGAACGTGCTAGCGCTGTATCGCGCTCCTCTTCAAGCCCATCTAGGTCGTCCTACCGATCTAACTCGGCTTCCCTCTCCTCGTACATGCGCACTCGAGGTGAGTCATGAATAATGTCGCAGGACAGAACAACCTCTGCGCCATACACCATAAAAAAAGGGTGTATATCCGGTCGTAAAATTGGGTGTGGTCTGCAGCCCCCAGAGTACGGAGTCAAGCTCTGCGACCCAGTGTTTATCATACTCCTGTAGGGAGCGCACTAGTCGGGGTTTAATGCCGCTCATCATCAGACCATTGGCTCTTTCGACTTGACCGTTTGTTTGAGGATGGTATACGGAAGCATAGTCAAGTTTAATACCTAACTTTGCGCACCAATTTTTTACCTCATCAGCTGTGAAATTGGAGCCATTATCTGTGATAATACTATGCGGTACACCATAGTGGTGTACTACGTTGGATATAAAATCTATCACAGGCCCTGCTTCAGCTGCTTTTACTAGCTTGGCTTCTATCCACTTAGTGAATTTATCTACCATCACCAGTAAGTATTTTCTTTTATGACTTCCCCCTTTAAGGGGTCCGACCATATCAAGCCCCCAGACCGCAAAAGGCCAAGTAATGGGGATTGTTCTCAGAGCGGTGGGAGGCATGTGACTTTGATTTGCAAAGAGCTGGCAGCCAACGCAGTGTTGGACTAAGGTTTGGGCATCTGCTTGGGCAGTGGGCCAGTAAAAGCCAGCGCGAAAAGCTTTGCCTACGAGCACCCATGTTGCGGCATGGTGGCCCCCACTCCAATGTGTATTTCAGTGAGAATTTGCCTTCCCTCCTCTTCGGAGATGCACCTTTGGAGAATACCAGTTGTGCTTTTCTTATATAGTTCACCTTCGTGAACTTTGTAGGCTTTAGAGCGCGGGACTATGCGGCGGGCCTCATTTTGGTCATCGGGGAGTTCCTATCTTCTAAGGTAAGCAAGGAAGGGCTTTGTCCAGTGGGCGACAACCATGATTTCGTGAGCCGAGGGAGTTATCTCCATGTTTGAGTCTCCGATGACATCTTGATTGAGTTCGGCCGGGGGTGTGTTCGGATCCGAATTCGTATCGCTGCTCGCGTCCTGCCATATTACTGATGGCTTAAACAACCTTTCCACAAATGTGTTCGGTGGGACGGGGTCACGTTTAGCTCCCATGCGCGTGAGTACGTCAGCGGCCTGGTTATTATCCCTGGCTACGTGATGGAACTCCAACCCCTCAAATCGAGCTGATGTTTTCAATATAGCATTGCGATAAGCTGCCATTTTTGAATCCTTCGCATAAAAATCTCCATTAATTTGGGAGATGGCGAGGTTTGAGTCTCCGCGTACCTCGAGGCATTGTATGCCCATGGAGACGGCTAGTCGGAGACCATGCAATAGGGCCTCATATTCGGCCGCATTGTTCGAGTCCATATACATAATCTGTAGAATGTACCGAATTGTATCCCCAGTTGGAGATATCAATATTACGCCAGCCCCCAGTCCGGCTAGCATTTTGGAACCGTCGAAGTACATTGTCCAGTGGGAATATGAGCCGTACTCTTTAGGGAGTTCGGCTTCGGTCCATTCTGTGACAAAGTCGGCCAACACCTGGGATTTAATAGTCTGGCGCGGCTTGTAGGATATTTCGAACGGTAAGAGCTCAATGGCCCATTTGGCTATGCGTCCCGTGGCATCTTTATTGTTGATAATATCGTTGAGTGGTACCTCAGATGACATTGTGATCAAACACTCTTGAAAGTAGTGTCGGAGTTTCCGAGATGACATGAAGACCGCATAGGCAATTTTCTGATAGTGGGGGTACCATGATTTGCACGGTGTTAGAACCTCGGATACATAGTATACGGGTTTTTGAATGGGGAATTTATGTCCCTCCTCAGCTCGTTCGACGATGAGCACGACACTCACTACCTGGTGAGTGGCTGATATGTACAGCAGCATTGGTTCGCCAACACCGGGGCGGCTGGGATTGGGTTGCTTGCTAGTAGAGCTTTTATTTCTTCCAATCCAGCTGTGGCCGCATTTGTCCATTCGAAATTTTCAGTGCGTCGTAGCAATCTGTAAAGTGGCAATGCTTTTTCTCCTAATCTGGAGATGAAGCGGCTTAAAGCCGCTATGCAGCCTGCTAGTTTTTGCACTTGCATGAGATCGGTTGGTATTTTCAGTTCTGACAAGGCCCGGATTTTGGCTGGGTTAGCTTCGATTCCTGTATGGGATACGATGAACCCTAATAGCTTTCCAGCTAGAACACCGAAGACACATTTTTCGGATTGAGCCTTATGTCATATTCTCGGAGGTTGGCAAACGTAAGGCGAAGATCATCCACCAAAGTCTCGACGTGTTTGGTCTTTACGACTACATCGTCAACATATGCCTCCACTGTTTTGCCAATTTGCTTTTCTAAGCATGTTTGAATCATGCGTTGATATGTGGTGCCAGCGTTTTTTAGTCCAAAGGGCATAGTGTTGAAACAAAAGGGGCCGTACGGGGTGATAAATGTCGTTGCGGCCTGATTGGATTCCTTCATCTTTATCTGATGGTATCCGGAATAACAATCAAGGAAGCACAGCGAGTCATGTCCGGCCGTTGCATCGATAATTTGGTCAATGCGGGGCAAAGGAAAGGGATCCTTTGGGCAGGCCTTATTCAGGTCTGTGAAATCGACGCAGAGGTGCCAGGATTTATCCTTCTTCGGTACCATGACTAAGTTAGCTAGCCAATCTGGGTGTTTAATTTCTTTGATGAATCCGGCTTCTAATAGCTTGGCTAGCTCTTCTCCCATTGCTTATCTTTTGGGTTCGGAAAACCGTTGCAGTGACTGCTTGACCGATTTGAATCCTTTGATAATGTTGAGGATGTGTTCGGCCAGCCTGCATGGGATTCCCAGCATATCTAAAGGGTGCCAGGCGAATATATCCCAATTTTCCCGAAGGAAGGCGCGTAACGCGCTGTCTACCGCCGGATCCAGCTGTGCCCCGATGGATGCCGTTTTATTTGGGTCCATTGGGTGCACATGGAATTTGATGATCTCATCTGCTGGTTTGAAGGAGGTAGACTTCAATCTTTTGGCGAGGATTACATCATCCTTATCTACCTTTGATCGTAGGGTAGTTAATTCTTCGGCCGCGAGGGCTTCGGATAATGCCTCTAAGGCTAAGGATGCCATTTTGTTTTCAGTGCGGAGTGCTCTATCCGGATCACTTATTAATGTGATCACCTCATTGGGCCCTGGCATTTTAAGCTTCATGTACCCGTAATGGGGTATAGCTTAGAAGCGTGAGAAGGCGTCCCGTCCTAGAAGGGCGCGGTATCCGCTGTGAACGGGCACAATGTGGAAGAGTAGTTCCTCCGATCTGTAGTTGTCGGGTGTACCGAACACTACATCGAGCTTAATGCTTCCCGAACACCGGGCTTCGCGGCTTGGTATAATTCCTCTAAAGGTTGTGCTGGTGTGCTCAATGCGGGATTTCTCGACCTGCATTTTTACAAGCGTTTCCTCATATATGAGGTTTAGTCTGCTTCCTCCGTCCATAAGTACTTTAGTGAGGCTGAAGCCATCTACTATTGGGTCTAGTACAAGAGCTGCTGATGCTCGGATCGGCCGGACTCGAGGTGCGTCTTCGGCAGAAAAACTAATTGTCGTGTCGCTCCATGGGCTTGCAGAGCTAATTTGGTAAACCTCGGCAAGTTCGCAATTTGCTCTCTTGCGATGGTTATTTGAGGAGAACATCTCGAAGACAGTGAAGACATCGATGTCTTTCTCCCTTGGTACGGTGGTGGCAAGAATTATCGTACCGCTTTTTGCTACCTGCCGGAGTACCCAACATGATCTAAGGCAATGGTTAGGGACGTTGTCCGGGGTTGCATGTATTTGGCAAGGTGTATCGAGTAGTTTGTCCAGTATGGACATGTTCCTTAAAGAAGGCTTGTTCTTCTTGCCAATAGGCGTGTTATCGGATGACCTGCTAGGGTATGTCCATTTAGCCTTCATAATGTATTGTTTGGATATGGACTGTTCTAGAGGTGTATTCTGGGCTTTCCAGGTATTTTCCATTGCGCAGTACTTCCGTACTAGCTGCAATAATTCTGTGAAACTCACAACACGACGTCGGTTGAGGGCGTTCAAGACTCCCTCATCCGTGCAATTGCGGTGAAATAGGGAAACCGCTTTGTCGTCGCAGCAGTCCATAATCTTGTTTTTAACAAGTAGGAATCTGGCCCAGAAGTGGTTGACCGTTTCCTCGGGCTGCTGCTGTGTGTTCGCGAGATCAACTATGTCCGAGATTCCAGATTTACTTGGAGAGATTTTCCCAGGGTGGGTGGTTTATGGAAATTTAGAATCCCGACCCAAAGTGCTATTCGGGGTTTTAACAACCTCCGGTGGTGACAATCCAGATTCGATGGGATCTAATCGCCCTTCGGGTCCGGTGTTAGTTCCAGAGCTCAAAGAACATAGTGTGTCTCCTGACCGGGACGTGTTCGGCTCAATGGGTTCGGAGAGCCGGACTGTTGCGGTCTCCAACTGGAGAGGAGAAGTCTCTATGGCTCCGTCCTCAACCGCTGCTACCAGATGAGTGATCAGAGAAGGGTCTATCTCATCATGGCCGGATTTAAGTCCGCTCTGATCTCCTGGCGATGAAAGCCCCAGGGCAGCGATGCGATCCAGCAGCTTGTTTATGGGCGAGAGTTCTGCCAAGTTCGCGTTATCGGAGTGGCCGGAATCAGCATAAAGGTGATGCTCGACGGCAGCAGGGAGTGCGGCCGGCCTAGAGGCCATGCGGGCGCATACAGCAAACCCACCGAGATGGAGAACCTAGCTGATAGCCAAGTTGTTTCCGAGGGTGATCCCGTTGTCGATGACGAGACGCGCCATCGATCGCTCATTACGAGCGCATAGCGGAGCTCTCAATGAAAGCACCATTCTCGGTGTCAAAACCGGCAGATCTCGGGTAGGGGGCCCAAGCTGTGCGTTTAGAGGATCGATGGTAACAGGAGGCTGGGGACACGATGTTTACCCAGGTTCAGGCCCTCTCGATCGAGGTAATACCCTACTTCCTGCTATATTAGTATGGATGAATGATCATAATGGCTAAACCCTAAGTCTAGCCTATGAGGATATTGTGATGATGATTCCCTCTACAGACTAAACCCCCTGGCTTATATACACGACAGAGGGGACCTAGGGTTACAAGGGTGACTTGGGGAGGAAGTAATTGATACATCCGGACTCTACACTTGCCTTTTTATGTACATAAGAGTCCTGACCGAATACAGGGGAGGGTCTTCTTTTTCTTCTTTGCGCGGCCCATCAGTGCGGCCGAGCTTCAGCGACCCAGATGACTGAGGACCCCTAAATACAGGACTCCCTCAGGGCCAATGGCCTAATAATGAGCGGCATTAAACCCTGACTGGTGCGCTCCCTACGGGAGTTAAACAGTGGGTGGAGGAGCTTGACTCCGTACTCTGGGGGTTGCAGACCACACCTAACTGGACAACCGGATACACACCTTTATTCATGGTGTACGGTGCAGAGGTTGTTCTACCCTCCGACATTATTCACGACTCACCTCGAGTGCGTATGTACGAAGAGCGAGAGGCCGAGCTCGATCGGCAGGATGACCTAGACGGCCTTGAAAAGGAACGTGATATCGCACAAGCTCGTTCCGCATTCTATCAGCAGCAAGCCAGGTGATACCAGAGCACAGAAGTGCGGGCCAAAACATACAACGTTGGCGAACTCGTTTTGCGCCTCCTAGAGAAGAAAAAGGATAAGCTCAAACCAAGATGGGAGGGCCCCTTCATCATCGACGAAGTTCTCACCAGAGGAGCCTATCGCCTTCGAAATGCATCAGGAAATCGCCTTGAGCCAAATCCATGGAACGTTGCTCGGCTCCGATGATTCTACGGATAGTCCGGAAGCACCTTTTATATCTATTATTGACTAGGTTTCCTCTCTTTTTCTTCCTCTCCCTTTTTTCTTTTTCTTTTAAATTTCCAGCATGTGTTTGGCTATACCAAACTGTTAGGGGTACACATCTTTAAATGTATATAACTCAATACGACTGGGAGGCTTCTCTAACGAAGCTTACTATTAAAGCTTGTCGCTTACATGACCTATGTCGTCTTTTTTATACACTCTTTTCGCCATTATATGCACCTCTATAACTTAAGTTTTTGCCAAGCTGGGTTGCCTTGCTCATGTGCTTATACCCTACATTCCCGATTGTTCGGCTAGGGTGTAAAGGGAGCACCTCTGTGATTGTTACAACCGGGTAATCCAGATCTGTACCTCAGACGGGTGAAGCCGAAAGCTAGCATTCTTAAGGGAATCACTTGTCGGCGAACAACGACAAATTGCTTACGTGCACATAATATTTTCTAAAAATCAAGCGACAGGCTTCCCGTAATTCTATCTCTAGGATCAAAGCCTAGGCATGCATAACTAAGCATGCTGACCCAGGGAAAGGAACCCTTAACGGAACTATTCTCCCTAGAAGATGTTTCTTACGTTAAATAGTAATATAACATAACTCCTTGAACAAATTTTGTCTGTTCAAGCAAAATGACCGGATTTCCTGGTTTCCGAACATACTGAGTGTTTATTACATTCAAGTATAGTATCCGGAAACACTCCAACCTTTGGGTTCAGGAGGTTGAAGCCGAAGGCCTGCATGACAATTTTTTTACAAGTTCGGGAGGAGATAAGTTTGATGATAAAGTACATTGATATATAGAATCAAATGTATATTCTTTGTCTATGTCGTCTAGGAGACTGTCTAAACTACAGTCTTCTTGCGAATACTTCATGGCTATCATTACTTGGTCGTATACCAAGCTGACGGGAATCTCTTTCCCGTCTGGTCCCCGAGGTCTAACTCGGGCCATATGATTCGGCTCAACCCCGATGTAGCGTGTTTTCACCATGGCCCATGCCTCTCGAGCACCTTCTCGGCATGCTGACGCCTTCCATAGCTCAAAGCGGCGCCGAGCTCCTTTGAACAAGTTTGCCAGATCCTCCATGATTTATGGAGGAGAATCGGATGGCCATAAGGCTTTAGCAATGTTCTTCATGGCTTTCCGGGCCCGCTCATGCATTTTGGAGAGCTCTTTTAGCGCATCACCTTGGAATCTGGATACTTCTTCTTCAGGATGTCCGGTTAACAAACCTACAACAACAACATTATAACACTCCGAATTACCGGATAATATGAATACTGGAGAAAGTTCAAAGGTCATACTAAATATGCGGCCTTTCAATTTTTTATTCTCTTTCAATGCATCTGATAATTGGGCCCTTAGGTCCTTTATCTCTTCGGCTTGCTTAATCTTTTCATCCAACAGCTTGTTCTTTTGCTCAATGTTTCGTGTTAATACTTAATACACACTGACCGGCTGCTTCTTGCCCCTCGATATATTTTTTGTCCTCTTGGGCAGTCCTTAACTTCTCTTCAAGTTGATCAGACGATACCGCCGCTGAAATGCAACATTGTATGCTTGAACATCATTGAAGGCAAAATCGTACTTTTCAAACACTATTTGTCCTTACCATGAGACCCCCTCGTGGATTTATTCACTTCTTATAGCTCGGTGGTGACTGCATTCAGCTTGGCCCGGTTTGCTTCAAGCTCTTGGGATAGCGCGTCATTCTTTTCCTTGAGAACTGGCGGTCATAACGATCCTTAAATCGGTTGGACCAACCACTTCAAGTCTCAGGGGCTACTGGCATATACTCATTAAATTTACACAAATTCTTACCTGCATATCCTTTGAAAACAGGCGAGTGGCTGATGTCTACTACACAACTTGTTCTTGTAGACTCATGTTGGGCCTCCAAGCGCAGATTTTTGTAGAACAATAGCAAATTTCCCTTAAGTGGATGACCTGAGGTTTATCAATCTGTGGGAGGTGTAGGATGAATATGGTCTCTCTCAAACAACCCTACAACCAAATAATAAAAAGTCTCCTGTGTCCCTAACACACCCAATACAATGGCAAATTGTATAGGTGCACTAGTTCGGCGAAGAGATGATGATAAAGTGTAATATGGATAGTAGATATGAGTTTTTGTAGTGCGATCAATAAAAACAGCAAGGTAGTAAGTAGTAAAACGGAGCACAAACGGTATTGCAATGATGGAAAATGAGTCCTAGGGTGCATACTTTCACTAGTGCAATCTCTCAACAATGCTAACATAGTTGGATCATATGATTATCCCTCAAAGTACAATAAATAATCACTCCTGAGTTCCTATTAGCGGAGAACAAAAGATAGAAATTGTTTGTAGGGTACGAAACCACCTCAAAGCTACTCTTTCCGATCAATCTATCCTAGAGTTCGTACTAAAATAACACAAAGCTATTCTTTCCGATCGATTTATCCAAGAGTTCGTACTAAAATAACACCATATGACACACATCAACCAACTCTAATGTCACCTAGATATTCCAATGTCACCACAAATATCCATGAGTTGATTCTACGATATGCATCGAACAACTTCATGATCATAATATTCAATCCACACAAAGAACTACAAGGAGACCCCAAAGTTTCTATCGGAGAAAATATAATAAAAACATGCATCAACCCCTATGCCTAGATTACCCCAATGTCACCGCGGGAATCCGCGAGTTGAGTACCATAACATACATCAAGTAAATCAATACGATACCCCATTGTCACCTCAAGTATTCATACCGCAAGACATACATCATGTGTTCTCGAATCTGAACATTCAATCCGACATGACAAAACTTCAAAGGGTAAAGATTCAATTCATCACAACAAGAGTAGAGAGGGGAGAAACATCATATGATCCATCTATGTTAACAAAGCCCATGATATATCAAGATTGTGACATCTTGAGATTGCGCGAGAGAGAGATTAAACACATAGCTACTGGTACAAACCCTTAGCCCCGAGGGTGGACTGCTCCCTTCTCACCATGGTGGCCACCGGGATGATGAAGATGGCCACCAGTGATGATTTCCCCGTCCGGCGGAGTGCCGGAAACGGCTCTAGATTGGATACCATGGACTACAGAGCCTTGCGGCGGCAGAACTTCTGATCTAGGTCTGCCACCAAGGGTTTCGGAATATTTGGAAATTTATAGGGTGAAGAAGGGGTGCGGGAGGCCACCGAGGTGGGCACAACCCACCTGGGCGTGCCTGGGCCCCCAGGCGCGCCCTGGTGGGTTGTGCCCCCCTCGGGGCACCCCCAGGTGCTGCTCTGGCCCATCGGGAATCTTCTGGTCCATCAAAAATCCACAAAAAGTTTCGCGGTGTTTGGACTCCGTTTGATATTGATTTCCTGTGATGTAAAAAAACAAGCAAAAAACAGCAACTGGCACTGGGCACTGGGTCAATAGGTTAGTCCCAAAAATTGATATAAAGTTGCTATAAAATGATTGTAAAACATCCAAGAATGATAATATAACAGCATGAACACTTCATAAATTATATATACGTTGGAGACGTATCAGTGGCTCCGGCGAGACCGTCCCGAGCAGCTCGGATATATGCATACACGGAGCTAAGGGCGTTGAACTCTTCCTCGGTAAAGGCTGGAGCACGCATGGCCTCTTTTCACCGCCGATGATTCATCGCGCTCTCCACTTCGGAATTCGTGACAGATACGTTATCCGAATCTTCCTACAATGGACAATTCGGCGCCGCATCCGTACCGATTAGTGTCCTTGTTGATGAGCCCGAGGCCGGATTGGATGGTGATCAGCCAACTGGGTCCTCAGACGCAATTTGGTGTGCGCTCCTTCTAGAATAAGACAGAAGGGGAAATGTAACGACCCGGTCTCGAACAGGTGCACATACTGGAAATTATACCTCTTCGATGAAGGAGGAGGCTCGACGGTGCTCCCCGTTTCTTTTTGCTTTGAAGGCTCGCCCTGCGTAGGCGCTGTCCCCTAGAATATGCCCTCGATGCAATGGAGCATGCCGAGCGCCGACCCTTTTGAGCACGAGTCATGAAGGGAAGGCTCTCTTTGAGACGATGTCTCCTAGGTACTTACATTGGAGGAAGGAAGAAGACCAAGATAATCAGCTATAATTGCCACTTCTGTACCATCGTGGCTCGCCTGATAGAAAACCCCGTCAACGAGTTCTATGAATATATCCAGATCCTCTTTGAATCCGGGATCTTTGCCGTGAGCATGGTCCTCTGGTTGTGGGGCAGGGCAATGAACCCCCTCGATCACCTTCCTCCATGTATGTTTCAAACAACAGCCAAATACAGTTCGATCAGCACATCTAAGTGAAGAGGTTGGATGATGTTAGCAATCAAAAAAACTTACCCACTCGATGGGGCTATACATGGAAAAACCTTCCCAACATTGTAAACGGACAGAGTCTTCTTTCTCCGCCTTGTAAAGATCTGCTAAGATGGCGGCCAAGGTGGTCGGGGTATCCGGACCCTCGCGCTTGTAGCGAGACGGATCGTCCATCCTGTCGTGGAATTAGCACGGCAGATGTCCGGTTTAGCGGACTTAGTCGTGAGGCCGCGCATCTATGTAGTAGCTTGAGAGGGGTTGAGCGGAATCGAGACACGCGATATAAGACACGGATTTAGACAGCTTCGGGCCCCGGGAAACATCATCCGGTAATAACCCTACGTGCTGTTTGAGGCTAGATCTCATTATGGCCCTCATGGTGTCACCGGTAAACCGGTGCTTTGTGTCTAGCCCTAGAAACTTGTGAGAACTTGTCTAAAACTTGTCCCTCTTTGGGGAGCCCTGCCCCTCCTTATATATGTTGAAGGGGCGGGTTACATGTAGAGTCCTAGTAGGATTAGGATTGCTTTATTACAAGGAGTCCCAGTCTTGCTTCCTTTGTAAGAGAATATTCCTTGTGCTTTCTTTATAAACCGGCCCACCATACATGAACCGGCCTTCTGGGCCTTTGGCCTTGTCATCCACGATCCGCCTGCCGGGTTACCAGTAAATTGCCAAGTGTAAACCGTCTTAAGTAAAACGCCAAGTCCGGCCGGGTTATAATTCCGGCCGGTTCATACCGCGGGGTATATCCCCGACATTAGCCCCCAGTTTAGCTTGGATTTATCCATGGTAAACTTATGCTGCAAAATAACCACAAGAACAAATTGATAGATTGGGTTCCGGGTTATGAATTCTTGTAAACCAGCACCAGATCATCTTTAAGTCCTTGTCATTTCCTTCTTCTAGAAAATCCGGGTCAACAGACCAACTTCATAATCAACTTGCTTGTAGAAAAAATATTGCAAATAAAGAATCCATTTGAATCGTCCTTCAATGCTCTGACTTTGACAAAAATATTGGTCTTTGACATATTCAACTGATATCCAGCCGGCTTGAGGATGCCGGTTTATGATTACCACCATTGCCAGGTTATAAAAACTGATAATTTCGGGTCATGACTGTTTATAGATATCGGGTTATGATTGTTGCCAACGCCGGGTCACACAATTAATCTTCCTGATTTTGCCCAAAACTAAGAATTTGAAGAAGTTCCTCCTTTATATGCATATTACCTATAGCCCCCAAGTCTTAAGAGGAGAACATAGTGATATCTTAAGACTTGTTTGAATATAATCATTGCAATCTTAAAGAAATCCAGATTGTTCATCTCAGTCGCTAGTCAAAACTGAATATTCCACATATGTAGCCCCCAAGTGTCGGGTCATTATGTAATAATGAGCAGGGACTTTGTATATACTTCATTGAAAATAGCATTGTATAATCTTGAGGAAATCCGGATTGTTCATCCCAATCACTATGAAACTGAATATTCCATATTATGTAGCCCCCAAGTGCCAGGTCATTATTTAATAATGAGCAGGGACATTGAAAGTATGATCATGTAAACTTGAATAGCAACATGTAGCCCCCAAGTGTCGGGTTATTATGCAATAATGAGCAGGGACTTTGTAGATATAATCATTGAAAATAACATTATATAATGTAACTTCCATCGTGGGGTTTGAACCTACGTCCACAAGGTTAAGAGCTTTGTGCTTTACCAACTGAGCAGTGGACCCTTCAATATAATGGATTAATACTTGTGTACCTTGAATTGTTGACATGAGCGATTGGTAGCCCACAAGGGCCGGCTCATTATAATATGATGAGTCGGGTCTTCAATAAAGTGAACAAAAAATAACTTTGCATTAGCCCCCAAGTGTCATGGTGCATGCTTGCAGCGACATGAGACTTGCGTATTTGATATAATCTCAATCTGAATAATATAGCCCCCAAGTGTCGGGTTGTAAGCCTGCAGCAACTCGGGACTATTCCTTTGTAGAATAAATCACTTCCATTGATGAAATAATATCCATTGCGCTTAAAGCGACTTTGAAAACCTTAATCACATTATTGATAACCATAATAAAAATCCAGCCATGTTGGCTATTAAAGGTTTGAATAATATAATCCGGTTTGAAAACCGGTTCCAGTGATGTTTGATCACAATCAGGCCGGGTTAATACCGGTCATTATCTTATCTCATACTGGCGACTTATAGCCAAAAGCCAGGCCGGTTTAATGAACATCGGTCATTATCTTATCTCATACTGGCGACTTATAGTCAAAGCCAGGCCGGTTTAATAAACACCGGTCATTATCTTACTTGTGATCAATTGTACCTGACGTCCTTAATCCGGTAGGCATAATTGAACGTGTAGATTTTGATGAGGCTCTTGGCCCTCTTGGCGTTTGCCCAATGATTGTTCCGGGTTATGATGAACGCCGGTTTAACTCTTGCTGGTGTTTATAACCCAGACTTTGAACTTATGCTGGTCTTCATGACCCAGACCTTTGAAGATATGTGGTCAACTTTGAAGTTGCCCAGCTCCGGATCAAAAAACCATGAAAAATACATGAAAAAATCATAAATACCAAAAACACAGGTTTGCAAATAAGACCATGTAGTCGAGGCTTTTTGCGAGCTGCCAGGCTCCAAATCGAGCTTATGATTCGAATACGATCATATAAACCGGACCGCAAGGGGCTAAGCTAGGATTCGAATACGATCCGTAGCCCCCTTGGGATCGTGAAATTTTAGCCAATCAATGGATTCGAATACGATCCAAGGAGCTTATGATTCGAATACGATCATATAAACCGGACCGCAAGGGGCTAAGCTAGGATTCGAATACGATCCGTAGCCCCCTTGGGATCGTGAAATTTTAGCCAATCAATGGATTCGAATACGATCCAAGGAGCTTATGATTCGAATACGATCATATAAACCGGACCGCAAGGGGCTAAGCTAGGATTCGAATACGATCCGTAGCCCCCTTGGGATCATGAAATTTTAGCCAATCAATGGATTCGAATACGATCCAAGGAGCTTATGATTCGAATACGATCATATAAACCGGACCACAAGGGGCTAAGCTAGGATTCGAATATGATCCGTAGCCCCCTTGTGGGTGTGACTATGTTCTCTTTGGTTCGAATACGACCTATGTTTGAACAGGAAGCCCCTTAGTGAGTTTGGCTATGTTCTCTTTGGTTTGAATACGACCTATGTTTGAACAGGAAGCCCCTTGGTGAATGTCGAAGCATGGTACCTATATAGGAGTTGCATTGTGCGGCAAACCTTCTTTGGTTCCTTAATAAATAGTTGTCCTGCATATCAAAATATATGGATCAAAGCAATTTGTTTTCTTGATGAAAATGATATATACCAAGAAAATAGATTTAGATGGATATCACCTGATGTATTTGGACCTCATGATCCTCATCGGGGTCTGTTAGTCAACCCGGTATGTTGAATAGACCGGACCGCAAGGCGGACAGCAAAACGACCGCAGTATCAGAGGTGGCTCAAACAGATGAACCGGCCGTGGGGTTGTAAACCAGCGCAGATGAGCAAGTTGTCCCCCGCGTTGTAAACCGGCGCGGATGCGTGAACTGTATATAACAAACTCCAATAGGGCAGTGTAATGTTGCTCGGAAGAACTAAAATGTCTTGATAAAGTATATAGGAGAGATAACACCTGAATTGCTCGGAGAACAAATGGGCCGGCTAGCACCGACCGGCTAGTCGCCCTCCTCGTTGTAAGCCGGCGCAGTTGCGAGAGGTAGCCACGGCGTGGTAAACCAGTGCGGACGAGCAGGTTGTCCTCCGTTTTGTAAACCGGTGCGGTTGCGAAAGACAGCCACGGCGTTGTTAAACCGGCGTGGTCGCAAGAGACGGCCACAGCGCTGTAAACCGGCAAGGTCGCGAGAGACGGCCACGGCGTTGTCAGCCGGTGTGGGAGTCTGTTGAGTAACGACGTCCACTTGTGCCCAATGATGTCGGCGGGCCTCCATCTCCACGGTATAATATCACTTGGTAATGAATGATTCTCCTGAATATAAAACACAGCAGGGGAAAGTAGTCTTGCTCGGACGAATTAATATGTACTTTTAAAATAAATACGGTAGATATCACCTGATGTGTTCGGATGATAGATGAATTGTGTATATCGTCCGTAAATCACCCTTGGACATTTTCGCTGAACTCCCTTTGATCCTTATATGTATATAAAGGATTTTTGTATTGATCCCCTCGAGAACCCTGCCAGATGCTGGCACGACTTGTAGAAACCATTCCTTGTGCAGATCATCTCAGAAGCTACTCATTCTCCAAAGTCTCAACCAAAGCTGACGTTTTGGACTCCATGAAATCAATTGGATTGTTATTGATGCCAGTGACTTGGCGTAAACCGCGGCAATTTTACAGAACACACAGCCACCGGAGACAGAAAAACGTCGGCTCAGCTCGAGGCACTGTGCCGGTTCATCACGGAAACGGTGGAGGCAGCCAGATCATTGAAATGAAGCGAGGCAAGTAAATCAGCCTTTGCGGGCCTATTCAAGGCGAGGGCAGGGCGAGCGACCAGCAGGAGCAGCAATAGGAATTGGTCGAAAAAGAGTGGGTCACAGCAGCGCAGCTCGGCGACTTAGCACGGAGAGGCCCCAAGGTAGGGCGGTGGCTTACGCAGTTTGGACGCAGGCCGGGTCCCTAACAGTTCATCGCGAAAGCAGAGGCGAGCCATGGAAATAGGCGGAGTTGCGGTTGATACGGACGGCTCGACGCTGCTAAGCTTGAAGGCAGGCCCCTGGTTGCAGCCGCAGGCGATGCAGAGCGCGCGTGGCCCGGCGAGTCCGAGGCGGAGACAGCTGGTTTGAAGACGGAGGTTGGCGAATCACGGCGCGGTTCTCGGTGGTTTGGAAGCGGAGATTGGTAACTCACGACATGTAGACAAGTGGTGGTGCTCGGGCATGGTGAAGAGATGTTGAAGCCCATGGCTGGCAGGCTCTTCTGTAGGAGCACAGAGGCGGCGAGGTGAAGCCGCACGGCGGCGGCGGCTCAGGCCCAGTCCCACGGAAATCGGCGAAGTGAGGCAGCGACGGCTCTGAGGCAAATCGGCGGTGACTTAAAGCGGATGCGGCCGGAGGAGGAGAGGCGAGGAGGCGTCTCGATCTGCGGCGGCTGACCCATCTACCCTTCAGCAGAAGCAGGGGCGCCCAGGGACGACCCGACGGCGATGCCGGTGAGGTTCGAGGAGACAGAGTCAATCCGTGTCCACCCCCACAATCATGTCCGGGTCGTGGTCGCTTCGATCACTTTCCCCCCTTTTACCTTCCATGATTTTGCCTCAGATAACATAATCGAAGATGTACTAGTACTTGACATCTTTGGACATAACAAAACAATCGGGACTTGGCCTTGTGCGTTTTGATTATTTGCTCCCATCGGACTCGGCGAATCAATGTTTGACTGAGACGACGACTCTAACCATGCTGGTTACAAACGAGTTGTAGACAAAGATTTGACGCCCCGTGAAATCCGGCGAAAAAGTCGACGGCGCACAAACGCAACTCTAAATTTTCTTGAATCTCCTAGATCTTAAATTCGGACTGACAAGTTTGAAGCGGATACAAATCCTTCTGAACCAACTTTCTTCATCTGAAAAAATTGCAAACTCCTCGATCCCTGGTGAGATCCCTCCAAGAACTCATCACCATCGTGCGCAGGCCCCACGGTGGGCGCCAACTGTCGTGGAATTAGCACGGCAGATGTCCGGTTTAGCGGACTTAGTCGTGAGGCCGCGCATCTATGTAGTAGCTTGAGAGGGGTTGAGCGGAATCGAGAGACGCGATATAAGACACGGATTTAGATAGCTTCGGGCCCCGGGAAACATCATCCGGTAATAACCCTACGTGTTGTTTGAGGCTAGATCTCATTATGGCCCTCATGGTGTCACCGGTAAACCGGTGCTTTGTGTCTAGCCCTAGAAACTTGTGAGAACTTGTCTAAAACTTGTCCCTCTTTGGGGAGCCCTGCCCCTCCTTATATATGTTGAAGGGGCGGGTTACATGTAGAGTCCTAGTAGGATTAGGATTGCTTTATTACAAGGAGTCCTAGTCTTGCTACCTTTGTAAGAGAATATTCCTTGTGCTTTCTTTATAAACCGGCCCACCATACATGAACCGGCCTTCTGGGCCTTGGGCCTTGTCATCCACGATCCGCCTGCCGGGTTACCAGTAAATTGCCAAGTGTAAACCGTCTTAAGTAAAACGCCAAGTCCGGTCGGGTTATAATTCCGGCCGGTTCATACCGCGGGGTATATCCCCGACACATCCCGTTGTAATGCCACATGGGAAACCCCCTGGATTGAAGTGGCAGAACACATCTCTTTATCACAATAGCCATAACTTCAATTATCGGGAGTTTGGAGTGTGCAAGTACCCTGATCTTGCGGACTAGCCTCTTAACTTACTTGTTATCCCCTTGCTTGGGGCTCCGGGGCGCCAGTTGAAGCATTTCTTCAAAGGGGCGCTAGAGAATTTGGGAAGACCGCGTCGAACTGGGTCCGGAAGGGTAACGTCTTCGATATAAAACCACTCCAAGGGCCACTCTTCGGGTCCCTTTTTGGGAGTGCCGGACAGGTAACCTATTCCTGCTATGCGCCATACTTCGGCGCCGCCCACCTCAAATATGGATCCCTTTTGGGAGCAAGGGATGAGGCAAAAGAACTTTCTCCATAGTTTGGAATGAGCTTCCTAAAAATAGCTCGCAAAGAGCAACAAAACCCGCGATGTGCAGGATAGAGCCTGGCATAAGGTTGTGCAGTTGGAGCCCATAAAACTCCAAAAAAACCTCTGAGGAAGGGATGAACTGGAGAGCCTACACCTCTTAGAAGGAACGAAACAAAGCACACCCGCTCCTCCTTACTGGGGGTGGGGAATTTTTCTGCCAATGCCTCGCCGTCAATTGAAGCTAAACCAGCCCGAACAGAGACTAGATCCACGGGAGGGAGATATCCCTCCGTCTGAAGCCTATTCAGCTGGGAGTGGGATACCGAGCAGCTTCCCCAATCGCCTTCTTGAGGGCCATGGGGACGCGAGAAAGAGCCAGGAGCGCTTGCCATGTTTGGAGGATTTTTTGTGGTTTGCTCTAAGGATCTTTGCGCGGTGTAGAAGGGCATCTAAGATCCAATCTCCTTAAATAGACACCATCCCGCGCGGCCAGGGTTTTATTTGTAAAAAGTATGTGGACTGTTCGCATTCGCTTGACGCGTGGAGGTCGAGGTGATAACGAGAAGGAATCATCAAGGTGGGGTATAAAGGCCAGAGGCGAACTATCATCGCTCCGGAGTATAACGACGAACCTGCCTTGCAAGACCGAAGACACAAATCCAGATACTACATCATCATTGAAGGCAAGTTCGGGGGCTACTGAGGGAGTCCTGGATTTGGGGGTCCTCGGGTGTCCGGGCTACTGGTGGTGGGCCTGACTGATAGGCCATGAAGATAAAGCAAAAGACCATCCCCCGTATTCGGGTAGGATTCCTATGTATGTAGAAAGGCAAATTTGATGTCCGGATGTAGTGATTCCTTCCTCCTCAAGTCAACTTTGTACAACCCTAGGTCCCTCCATTGTGTATATAAACCGGAGGGTTTAGTCCATAGAGGCTAACAGAACAATCATAGGCTAGACATCTAGGGTTTAGCCATTACGATCTCAAGGTAGATCAACTCTTGTAATCTTCATATCCATCAAGATCAATCAAGCAGGAAGTAAGGTATTACCTCCATCGAGAGGGCCTGAACCTGGGTAAACATCATGTCCTTGTCTCCCCCTGCTACCATCGATCCTCAGATACGCAGCTTGGGCCCCCTACCCGAGATCTGCCGGTTTTGACACCGACAGCCTCCTCCAGCGTGGCAGCGGACTCCGCCGCATCAGCAACGGCCGAAGAGAGACGCCACCACTTCGGCGGCTAGTAGTACAAGCAGAGGCAGAAGAAATTCAAATACAGTCCAAGCCTCAAGGCTCCGGAAAGTTACCATATGAGAGGACCGAGGAGGAAAACGCGGACATCAGTGTAGCCGAAGTGAGGGACCATTTTGCACGAAAACCTCCACCTCCGAAGAAAACGGTAGATCCGGTGAAGAGGAAGC
Organism: Secale cereale; assembly: GCA_902687465.1. Lineage (NCBI taxonomy): Eukaryota > Viridiplantae > Streptophyta > Magnoliopsida > Poales > Poaceae > Secale > Secale cereale. Next base: position 738,588,315 of record LR738713.1, read on the forward strand.
GCACTCTGGATGCCCTGAAGAGACCACCACCGCCTCCACCGGATTCCAACATATTCGCACAATTAAAAAGACATATGAAGATGAGCGCTAGTCGGGAAGTACTTTCACTGATGCAAGATTAGCACAACGAAGAAGTGGGAAAAAATCCCCAGCTCGACGAATAGGCAAACCAATCGTGCCCCCCTACTCCAGGTGCCTAGCGATATTGTCGCTAATCATCTGGGGATGGTGCCCGATACCAATCCTGGTGATTACCTGAGCGATGATGTAGAGTTTGAAATATTAGAGGTGGCAGATATCTTCAAATACGAGTACGGGAAGCCTCTCGCCAAGCATGATCATCCTCCTCTAACAACGATGATGCGAAAATTGAATGAATGGTACATGGATACCTGCATGAAGTCTGGGAAGGATAGTTTGATGGTGAAAGTTAAATACGAGCACAGCCTCATTGGAACCAACGTGTTGCCTATTGAATTTGTGGAGTTATTTCAGTTATTCAATCAAGACGCCCTCGACAAACAACTCATGAGTTGCTACTGTCTGTAAGTATTACTTATGTAATTAAGTCTCTATAGCTCAGCTCTTTCATTGCATGTATATATATAATTATCCTCACTATATTATGCAGATTGAAGATCATCAAATCCAAAAAAGACAAATCTGTGACATTGGGTTCATTAATCCAAATACCATAAATGAATGGTCGGTTAAAAATAGAGTAGACGATACTGAGGAGAACTTGATACAATCGTTACTTCGACATCAAAACAAAGCAAAAATACTCTTTCCTTACAATTGCACGTGAGTGTTACTGTCTTGTGCATATTCTGTTTCGCTTACTCGAGGTTATAGTAATGTAATTGATGAGTTATGCGTGCGCAACTTCCACTTTATTCTGCTAGAGATTCAGCTTGACCGGGGAATAGTAACTATCTTAGACTCGAGACGTAAAGATCCACATGATTATGCGGATATGACTGCAGTGCTCCAGAAGTAAGTTCAATCGATCGTTATCGCACCATAGCTGTAACTTTCATTCATTTGCTGATATGATCAAGTAATCATTTCCTTTTCCTGGCAGGGTTTGGAAAGAGTTCACCGGAATTGTTCCGAGTCTATAGAGGGAGCTGCGATTTACACACCCCAAAGTAAGTAGTACTAGCTAGTTTCACGCATCTCTTATTGATTCTAGTTTCATCAATACCATTTATCAAGCTTAATTATCAGTTTGATTGAACTCTATTTCTCGTAAAGTGGTTGTGGCAGGAAGGCGGGAATAATTTATGTGGATACTACGTTTGCGAGTTCATCTACAACTCGATCTCTGATCAGCGGGGCTACTCTGACGAACAATTTGAAGTACGTAAACAATAATATTCACCATCAGTTGTGTTGAGTTTCATTCATATATATGTATTAACCCCCTTCTTTGAATTAGTTGTGGCAGATGCGGGATGAACTCCTACCAAATGATCGCATACGAGCAATTCAAGAGGAATTGGTGGGATTCTTTCTTGACCACGTCATACATAAAGACGGAGAATGCCATGTGGAAGTTGTAATGGATTTTAGATGATAGGGATTGTAAGAGATGTTATATTGTATATATGTAGTAGCGTCGGATAGATATTCAAAAACTTGTTGTTCGACCAATCTTAGAGAAAGAGAGGTCACTTCTCTGTGTATATGTTCATGACGATCTTGTGTAATTAATGGTTCCTTCATTTTCTTACTAGATAACGTGTCGAGTTCTCTCTATATGTATAGTAGCTAGCGTCGACCAAGCACGGAGAAAGCGAGAGGTCAGTTCTCTCTTCTCTATTAGCTAGCTAACACAATATGAAACCCCTAAATTAACAGTCCAAAACCCCTAACCCCCCTCCTTTCAAAACAAAAAACAAAAACCCTGCGAGCTGCTGATGCGTGGCTGCCTTTTGGTCCCGGTTGGTGTTACCAACCGGGACTAAAGGTCCTCCTGCCTCGGCGCCCTGCAACGGCCATGTGGAGCACCTTCTGTCCTGGTTCGTAAGCAAACCGGGACCAAAGGTTTTGGGATTTAGTACTGACCCTTTTGTCCTAGTTCCAGAACTGGGATAAATGGGTTGTTTTCTACTAGTGTGTTCTGGAGGCAGAACACTACACCGACCATGTCGCGGTTACCTCATTGTCATCTTGTTTTTGTACACTGTCATTGCCTTGTAGCAACCAACATGCCTTGTGCTTCTATCTTAGGACCACCACAAGGACGTTGAGTTCCTCAACACACCCATCCAGAACTACAACCAGATGTAGCACATCTTCTCCTTCGGCCTGGCAACCGGCAAGCATGCCATGGGCTCCGATGAGCCTCTTGGTTCTCCCATGCCGGAGTTCCCAGGCACCCCGGACGCAAAGGCAGCCCTTGATGGCCCTGAAAATCCATTTGAGCATGTCCATGTGCTCGATAGGAAGAGAAAGAGAGGCGTCCTGATGGAGGAGGAGATCAATGTGTTCAGTAGCATGAATGAGGCAGTGAAGGAGGTGGCAACCGCCATTAGGGAGAGCAAGGTCGTCGACGTCCACCCTGGCCTGTACATTCATGGAGCAAGGTGGCTTCAGCGATAAGGCTCTCATGGCAGCTCTCAGCCACTTGTTGGACAACAAGGCCCAGGGTGTTGGGTTTGTCGCCATGGCAGACTCCCACAGGGTGCTATGGCTTAGGAGCTGGCTGGGCAAGCACTACTACTAGAGCTTGCTGCTGGTTACCACGTGCGTGATTCTCGACGGTGATAGCGATGGCGACAAGGACGACGATGACGATGACGATGTATATTTTGTGTAGCTAGGGCTTGAAAACAATCTGATGGTCTGTATATTTTAGTGAGGTGGTATATACTAACCCCTCACGGTGATCCTCGGGGTGATCACAAACTTGCGATGGTAGGATGACACCCTCTTTTGGATGTGGTGATGGTAGGATGACACCAAAGTAGTGTTAGGTTAGAACTTGCTATGTCATATGATCATGCATGCTTACTATTTCTGATTCATTGCTTGCTTCTTGATTGTTCTTTTGCTTACTGCTTCAACTGCTGCTCTTGTGCACTGCTAGGACAAATGGTATGTGGTGTTTGTCGGGAGGGCACCAGGGGTTTACAGTTCATGAGAAGCTTGCAGTGAACAAGTGGCATCTTACAACAACAACAACCATAGAGGGTTTAAGACAAGGCATGCAGCTGAAGAAGCTTACGCCAACTACGTGCGAAAGCATAGAGTTGGCGTGGTTGAAGTTGGCAACGTTGCAGTTACCAAGCCGGCACCACGCCTTGCAATGAAGAACTTCATCATCATTGTGCAGTCCGTCGCCATTGCAATGTTGTGGCGTTGGTGTGCTAGATATGATCATGTGTGAGGTAACCTCACCACATAGGGTACACAGTTAGCACACCTTGCACCGTGTGTGCAATCAAATACCGTCCTTATGTGTGAGTTCAGACAATACGAGCAACCAAACACCATGCGCTAAGCTATCTCCTAATGCGAGAAAACTAGATGCAGACAACTAAACAATGTGCAAATGATGCATTACAGCCTGCAATTCCTCACCCAGACTCTCTTGAGCCAGGCTAAGCTAAGCCAGCCCCAGCTGCTACGCGTGCCAAACACACCCATAGTGACCACTCGTGAGTCCCGTGCCCACACCCACCATGTGGATCTCTTGTCAGAGGAGGAGGAGGAGGAGGCCGATGATTACATGAAGGACAGCGAGTAGAGGCGTCGGCCACCACTAGTGTAGGCAGTGGCGGTACTAGGTAGCAATGTCACTAAATATCGTTGCATTTGAAGTCATTAATTATATATAAGGTGACCCGTTTCTGTAAAGCATATAGTTCCTATAAAGTTATTTATCCGATACATCTAATTTAAGCTTAAATTGCCTCTACGAATTGGATAATGGTGAAAAAAGATTTGAAGATATGATGGCTTTGAGTTTGCTCGTCGCATCCTCTATATCCATATGAAGCGGTGGACGATGATCGTTGATACAACAAATATCATCAGAATATAAAAATGTGATGACTTTGAGTTTGCACGTCACCGGCTCTATATATCCATATGAAGCGATGAATGACGATCGGTGATACGACGAATCTGCTAGAGTTGCTCTAAGCTTGCATGTACGAGTACAAGTAAATATGGGAATCCTAACTCAATCGAACATAGTAAAACAGTCAAGACGCTCGTTTAACGCTTTCATTATAAAACGATCTCGCAAGCCGTGGCAGTTAAATATAGGAAAACGATTGTGTGCGGCGCGCCGGCCGAACTTTCGGCCGGACGCGTCCACGCGCGCAGCGCTCTAGCCTTTTGATTTGCGACACGTAAGGACAGTGGACCCACCCACGTGCGAAGCAAATCTCGTGACTTATCCCTTTCTCTTTCTTTCTCCTCCGCCCCTTTGTTCCACCTCCAGCCGCCGCGACTCTACTTCTCCACAGCCTCCTCACGCAGCTCGCAACTCCCAAAAGTTCTCATCGGCGGCGATGTGTGGAGAGCGTCGACGATGGAGACGACCTTTTTTGCTGCCTCCACTCCCCCTCGTTGCTTCATGCGCACACACCGTTGTGAAGTCGACGTCGGGTGACCGCGCAGCTGCGAGGACGACGAGCATGGTGACCGCGAGCTGCAAGGATAGCAACGTTGTTTCAGAGCAACACTGCGTACGTCGCGGTTTTTGTTACATGCTACAACCGTGTCACGATTTGCTACAACCGGCATACCACTCAGCTACAACCGGCGTTGCGTTTTGCTGCATGCTACAACCGTGTCACGATTTTTGCTACAACTGTCAACGAAAAAGCTACCTCCGGCAACGTGATTTGCTGCAACGGGGACGACAAAGTTTTGTGGTGGCGACCAAGGTGCTGTGATTTTTGCTGCAACCAGAAGCAGGAAAAGCTACCACCGTCGGTCATTTTTGCTACAACCGGCAACGAAAAAGCTACCATGGGCAACATGATTGGCTGCATCGGCCACAATGAAGTTTGTGGTGGCGACGGCGGCGATGCGATTTTTGCTACAACCGACCGCAGAAAAAGCTACTACCGGTGTCATGTCTTGTTACTCCCGGAAAAAGCCGACGAAGGTTGAAGCATATCATCGTTGCCGCCGTGACTGTCGGCATGAATGGTTGTAGCAATTCCTGTCACCGGTCGTAGCAAAAATGATCGATGGTTGAAGCAAATTTTATCTGCAAGTGGATGATGGAGAAAGGGATGGTTGGGCGTGGCCATGGTGACAGCGCTACGGTGAGTGGCAGCGACGGAGCTACAACCTGAGCTACACCCGTCGCCGATGAGAGCTGCAACCGTATGTGCAGCTGTTTCATGGGTCGAGGCGGCGACGAGGACGACCGGGGACGATGGGGTCCGGCGACGAGGACGGCGGGCGGGGTGGGGACCAGCGCGAGGATGGCGGGCGGGGGTGGGAGACCGGTGAAGAGGACGGCGGGCAGGGGTGGGGGACCGCGCATCGAGCGCGAGATGCGATTCAAGCCAGAGGAAGAAGAAGCTGCGGGGCAGACTGTTTTTTTTTTTCGCCAGATCCAATGACCCACGCAACTCAAATCCAACTGCTGGCCGAACTATTCGGCCGACGTGCCGGCGCCTAGCATCTCCCCTAAATATATTAGTGGAATACCATAATCATTCGAGCAAGAAGAAAGAAGCCATTAAATACTGGAGATTCGACAGTGACCTCGCATGGTGGCCTTGTCTATGCACATGCAGCCAGGCCACTCGGTCACACTCTAGCCAGTAGGCACCACGGACCTCCGGTCCTTTTCAGCTCAGCTCGTCCTCTCTTTGCTGCTTCTTCTTCCTCCTCTCTTCCCCTCGAAGCTTCAGCCATGGAGCCATATCTCCATCCATCCACAAGAGATCTTCAGCTCACTCCGTGCGGCAACGCAGCCACGGATGGAAGGCCTTGGGCTGACAGAGGGCCCGGCGAGGGGCGCATTGGGCCTTTGACAGGTGGGCCCTCGGATAAACCCATCCGTCCCCACCTCCCAATCCCCCTCCCGGGATTTACCCCGATCCCCACCCACCGGCGCCGACGGAGATGGCCAAGCCGCCTCGCCCGCGGGGGTTCAAGGTCGGGCGCCGGCCGACGGCCGCCTTCCGGAAGGACCACGGCGGCGGGGGCGTTCGCCAGCCGCCCCGCGGCCACGGCCCTGCGCGCGCGCACCTCCCGCCGGTCTCGGCGTCCTCGGCCGCGGCCCCTGAGCCCGGCCTCCTCTCGGGCACGTCAGCGCCGCCGACCTCGCCCGCCGCCCCTGCGCCCGGCGTCCCGCCGCCGGACTGCGTGCCCTGGTACATGGCCCCTGCGTCCTGGTACATGACGCATGAGCGCGCTCACGTCCCGCCGACCACGACGCCCACGGCCGCGCCCCCTGCGCCCGTCCTCCTCCCGCCGGCCACGACGCCCACGGCCACGCCCCCTGCGCCCGGCCTCCTCCCGCCGGCCTCGGCGCCCTCCTCCATGGCCCCTGCGCCCGCCCTCCTCCTGCCGCCCACCACCGCGCCCTCAACCGCGACCCCCGAGCCCTGGAACTACAATGGCATGGTGAGTTTCACATCCGCTCACCTGCCCATCTACTGTCGGTCAGGTACCAATGATTTCATCTGTTCCATGCCAACACTGATTCGATTTGTTCTGTGCAGCTGTTGGGTCCCCGTGTGCATGCTCGTGATCTCTCTCTGGCCACAGCACCAGCCACCAGCGTCGCTACAGCACTTTCATTACCACCTACAGCCAACTCCGTGAGTAACTGACATGTGTTGCCCTCCTTTCACCAGACAATTTCGTTGCAATGAAATGCTCATCGCTATCAAATGTTCAACTACATTGAACCACCAAATCCATCTCATCACTCACTAGGATTTTTCTTATTTCTTGGTGTAAGTCTTGAAACTTGACTGAGAATTATCAGCCAAGTTGGTTAGTTGATCTTGCATCAGTTTCGGAGTCTTGAGGTCTTGGCATTTCCATCCATGAGCATTGTTGGTCTCCTGCATTTTGGGTTAATAGGAGAATCAGCTACTTCAATCTCATCATCTTTGTTGTCCCCAACGTAAAAAATTATCGTATCAGTTGCTTTAATGCTTGGTTGTGGCAACACTCTCTTGTTGCCTCATGATGTGTTTGAGCATCACCTTAAGATCCTCTTCATTGTGAATTTCTTTCTTTCGGAATCTGCCACGGCCTGGAATATCCAATTACACAAAGAGCAAGGACACGTTTAATACTGTAGAAGAAATAGTGGCTGAGCTTTCAAAAAGAAAATAGTGGCTGTAGCCTGCAGCAATGGAAATACTTTTTTTTGGCCTTCTTCCATCACTCAGCACCCTGGTTGCGCAGATCTACCCACCTGCCCATCTGCTGTCTAAACCAATGACTTAATGTGTTTTTGATCTGTTTTGTGATAAGAACCAAATTGTGTTTGTACATGCAGTTCAGTCCCCGGTTATCTGCTCATGGTCTCCCACCGGTCACAGAATCCACGACCACCGACCCTCCACCAGCACTCTGTCCGCTGCCTACGGCATCTTCCATGTTCCATCTATAACCCCGTGAGCGATACTATCGGGCTGTTTGGTTTGTGACTAACTTTGCCAAAGATTGCCACACCTAAGGTTAGGCAAGTTTGACCAACTTAGGTGAGTGTTTGGTTCAAGCCACACCTTAGGCAAGCCACACTTGGGCCCTACATGTCATACACACAAAAAGTGTGGCAAGATTCCCTTAGGCTTGCCAACTTGTGGCTCTCATTCTGAAGAACTAACCTTAGGCAAACTTGGCAAAAAAATATGGCAATGCTAGTCCTAGAACCAAACAGCCCCTATATCTTTGTATTGCATTCGAAAAAACATCTGGCTGGGATAGCTTGTGTGACGCTTTTATGTTTTCAGATGGTTGCAGACAGGAGAAATCTGGGACTGCTGGATTCATTGGATTTGGAGCTGATTGATGGAGAAACGGAAGCTGCCGAGCACTCGATGCATGAGGAGGACGAATGGGATCTTAAGGCAGCTTGGTGCAGTGGTGCTTAAGGTTTTTTGGCTCTTAACTCTGTATCTATGTCTTAATCTTGGTTGCTACATAGTACATACGTAGCCAACAGCTCATAGCTATTGGGCTATTCAGTGCATAGTTGTTTGTGTCTTTGGTTATCAGTTTGTCTATCGGGGTTTCCTGGTATTACGTGACCGTTCAAAGCTTCCAGTTATTTTTCTTAGATTGCCCTTTTAAAAGAAGTCATAACAGTGAACAATTAGCTTGTTGACTTCGCAGAAATAGCTAGCCTAACTTTTGAGGTGCATGACATCATGAACGAGGTATGGAAAGTACGGGATGAGTTTTTTTATCGACTGCAGAAATATCACGAATGTCCGGATCTAGCACCTGTGAGCCAGTCAAATGACCAATTTCAAACACTTGGAGGGGAATATTGAAAATATCAGGATGAGCTTTCTCTGCTTCATCAAACAAGTTGCTAGCTTGATCTTAGATAAAAAATATACTGCAAATAATGGGTCTGGTCATGTTTCCATGCATGATCAGGAGCTCTAGCTAGCTTTGTTTCGCGTGCTTAGATTGCACTGATTGTTGATGAGTGCTGTGCTGGCCGTACTAGCTTGGTAGCCTGTGGTACATGCCACTGCCTACTTTTAGGCCTCCTTTGGTTTACAGGAATTTTGTAGGAATTCTATATTCCTATAGGAAATTTCCTTTTGAGCCCTTTGGTTTGCAGAAATGGATTCCCATTCCTATGTAGGATTGGTTCATATCCTTCACATTTCAAAGGTTAAGGCCTCCTTTGGTTTGGAGGAAATTTATAGGATTTCCATAGGATATGATTTCTATAGGAAAAGTTCCTTTAGATCCCTTTGGTTTGTAGGAATGAAATCCTATTCCCATGGAGGAATTCTTCCTATCCTCCACATCTCATAGGAAAAATAAACATTAGCCTAGACTCAATGGAAAAAATCCTATGATGTGCATCAAAGGGCATCTCCTTTTCTATTCCTATGCATAGGATTTGAGATACATGTCATCTCATTACCTATGACTTTCCTATCCCTACGATTTTTCTACCCTATGAATCAAAGAAGGCCTGACAAAATTAGCTCAAACCTATTGGAAAAAATCCTACCTATGAACCTGAAATGTCTTCTATAGGAATTGAGATGATGCCATCTCATTTCCTATGACTTCAACCAAAGAAGGCTTTTAAAAAACTGTAGGATTGTGCAGAGGAGATGCCTGTGGCCGAAAGCCTACGTGTATGGACATGCAACAATTTGCAAACTGGCAGATACAAATCCAGCAGGTCATATTTTTGTGTCCAATGTTTGCATTCTTCAGTCTACTGTTCTTATGCATTTTTCAGTCTACTGTTCTTCTCGTGCATAATGATATTCTATCTAATATTTGTAGGTTCAGGTGGCAAACTAAGATTTTAAATTCTCTGCAACTACTTTTAAAACTTGCAAACACTTTGGACAAAACAACAAGGAGCCAACCACTTTTATGTGTGTGTTGTTTCTGAGAAACTAACTTCCTTTCCTGCTTCTTCTTTTCTGCAGAGGCCAGGTGCAAGGCCGTAAACAATCCAAAGCAAGCGCGTGATCAAGCAAGTTCCGCAAACAATCGGGTTTTTCAGGGACGGCAAAGATCTAAGAAACTGAAAGCAAGTTGCATGCACGTGGTACAGGGAAGTTTGCAACTATATCGTGTATGAATAACAGAGAGTTGGGGGCCCTTTTTTTTAACCTGATTTTGTGTATTTGTTGCCTGATCGGCAACGCACAAGATAGGTTCCAGAGTCCGTGTGCAAAAAGGATTTGCAGGTCATTTTGGCTTGATTTGCTGTTCGCCTGGGATGTTATCTTTCAGGACAGGAGGTCCTCCCCCCTAAGGCCATGGCGTGTTTGCCTAATCGTAACACATGGAGATGTTATTTTTCCTGTTTTTTTTCTTCTGTGAATCAGGTAGATGTGTGTGGGGGCGTAGGGTTTTTGGTGGGGTATAAAGTGGGGTTCACGCAGGGGGGGTGAGGCGTTTTTGTGGGGGCCAGGGTGTTTTTTTCCTGGCGGACATGATAATTGTGCGGGAGGGTAAAACTTTCCTTTTTTTGCTTGTAGGAAGACCAGCACGTGATTTCTTACCACATGATAGTCCAAGCATCTAACGTTTGCAGGTTCAGGTGGCAAACTGATAACACGCGGAGCTCAATAAAAAATAGTCTTGGTATTGGCCATGCTCTTCCAGAATTGACTCAATGGCTGTGACGGAGAGGGGATGCTCCCGCCACCGCAGGAAGAGGCTGCCGCCGGCACCACAGCAGATGATACCGCCGTTGTAGCGCTCTATTTCTCCCCTGCCGCCGCCGGCAGCGAACGGCCCGGACCATGCAATTGTGCGAGTTCGCGCGCAGGTTGAGCTGCCGCTCCTTCAGTGCTTGATTTTGTAGCATCTCCTCTCTCGTTCCATCCCCACTTTATTCCTCGGTTATTCCCTAACTATATAATCTGGTTCAATCGTTGTGCTTTTTTGCCGTATAATCCATGGATGTTTGATGCTGTGAAACCTTGTCACCCGTTGTGCTTTATTAATTTGGTCGTAGAAATCTGAGAATATGTACGCGATAAAAGCGTGTGAACTTGCACGGCACTTTTTCCTAGTTAAAACTGATGGTTACAGTGCGTTCTTGCTGGGAAAAAAAATCACATCTTCTCTTTGACAAAACAACATGATACGTGGAGGAAAATAAGAAGACAAGAAGAAGCTAATCCTTCATCTTGCAGAGACATGATTCAGATAAAATAAATGGTTTCTTAAGACATGAACAGAGCAGAGCTTACTGATTTCAGTTTGACAAAGCAAAGAATTGTCTCCACGTGTGAAGATGGTTAGTCACCAAATCTTTCTTGTATCCTGAGGCTAACGAGCAATGATGATGTGCCCCACAGCCCCAGGTAAACGAACATGAAGTCCTTTTGTTGTTGAGTGATGCTATGCACACGATACTGTTGGACGATTCCCGGACGATAGTGCAAATCAGACCATCCATACAAAGGACCAGGTGCAACACAGCCAGTGGATTGAACATGTCGTCCCTGAATCGTCTGGCAGTATCGTCTGAGAAGTAGTTTCGTTTGTTGTTCTTTGGCTGTGTGCAGCTTGCTGGAATTAATACTTCCATCATTGATTCGGCTCAAACATTGTTGAGCAAATAGACAGTATAATCCTCTCACCTTTAACAGACGTAAAAACCTGAATGAATTTATCACATAGCAAGTTCAGAAGCTTTGTTTTGGAAATTGTTTAACTGAAACTTGGAACAGCAACGCATAAGCACATAGTGATGGAATGGAACAGCCGAAGAGGGCAGGGCTTATCCAAGGGTCGTGCATCGCAGTTTGCCTCGCCTCTGGGCAGGGCTGAATATTGTTGAATATGAGCCACCCACAACCAAAACACATAAATAGATACTTTCCTGACTTACAAATCAAACTTGAAAAGTCAAAGTTAAACCTAGCCAAACAACTCCTAAGTTATCTTTTTAACGCCGCATGCTTGCTTGACGACTCCCGGGCGAAATCTTCTTCGGCCTCTTCCCCGTGGAATGATCCAAGGAGAAGTTGTCGCTGCTGCACCGTCATTCTCCTCATAAAAAGATGCCGCTGATGTTTCATCCTTCTCCTCGTAAGGAGTCATCACCACCACCACTGCTGCTGCTGCATCGTCATTCTCCTCATGAAAAGATGTCATTGATGCTTCGTCCTTCTCCTTGTAATAAGGAGTGGTCACTGCTGCTGCATCGTCATTGTCCTCATGAAAAGAAGTCGTTGATGCTTCATCCTTCTCCTTGTAATAAGGAGTCGTCGCTGCAGCGCCTTCCTCCTGCTCATCGTCGGTGACCTCGGCTTCAAACGTGGCGTAGCCCAGGGCCTCGTACTGCCGCCTCATCTTCTCCTGCCCGGCGAGAAAGCGTACCTTGATTTTCTCCATCTCGGCGACGATCCAAGGATAGCGTTTAGCCGCATTCTGCCACGCGGGCGCAGGCGGCGCCTGGTACGAAAGGATCTCATCCAGCTCGTCCCGCGGCACACGGAAAATCTTCTTCTTGGTCTTCTTGTTCCCCACATCTCCTCCTCGTCTGAGGTTGATGTGATTTGTTAGCGCCTCTACTTTCATGTTGACATCGGCGATCTTCATCGAGCTCTTGGGGCTGTGCTTTGGCAGATGGCGTCCGGCGGAATCGACGTGATTTGGTACAAGCTCGGACACCTCTGTTTCCATGTTGACGTCGGTGAACATCATCGAGCTGTGCTCTGGCAAATGGGTCGTCCGGCGGAATCGACCTGTGAGTCGGTAGAAGCTCAGGCGATCTCCAGACCCGTATTTATGTGTGTGTGTGTGTATATGCTCCGGCGGAAGGCAACGCCCACGCTCCGAGTCGGCCTGTGGATCTGCACGGGAATCGGCCAGAGACTCAAATCGGGCAGATAGGTAGATCTGCAGCGAATTCGGATTCCAGAATGAACTCGGGCTTGAGGACTAGCCGGCCGGGCTCGCCGAACCCCGTCCTCCCAAACGTATCTACAGAGGAATCGGAAAGATAGAAGGCACGCACGTACGTACAGGGCAGTCGCCGCCGGCGCCGATCTGCTTTTCCCCCCTTTGTTTGTTCTCGCCAAGGCTGGCCCCGATGGGCGGCGTTTATCATACATGTTTTTTTTAAGTGATTTTGTTATACTCTTTTTTAGGGGTGAAGTGATTTTTTTTAGCATCAGTACAGACGCAAGCGCTCATATACACGCGCATACACTCATCTCTATGAACGCACACACGCACACCCTACCCCTATGAGCACCTTCGAGAGATTGAGTCGGCATATCATAAGATTTACGAAGTCACGTTAGGCGTCTCGTCGTCGACGGGAACGTCTCCTCCCACTGAAAGCGCATCGCCGAAAATCCTGAAATAAATGCAGAAATAATGCGAGCACCAGGATTTGAACCCTGGTGGGTTAGGGATAACACTGTCCACCTAACCATCTCAACCACAGGTTGGTTCGAGGGGGTGAAGTGATTTGTTATACAGGTTTCTTTTTTAAGGCAACATCACCAAGCTTTTATTAGGTCAGGTAGGTTTTTTTAGGGGGTGAAAAATCACTTTATTCATCAAATTCCACATGCTGTGAGACACGTCTTTGGTCATGAGACAGACCAAACCAAACATGACAACCAAAATTAAAAATACACTGAAACTCAGAAGCTTTTAGGTTTATCTCGCTTAAGATTGCTCCATATCGCCCTTGCGATCGTGTGTTGATACCTTGGACCACCTGCTTGCAATCTGAGGCAACCACAAAATTCATGATATGCAAATCCTCCGCTAGGGAAAGTGCTTCGCGGCAAGCTACTGCTTCCAAGGTGGCTGGATCAAAACTTCCTTCAATTACTAAGGCCGAGCTACCCATGTAGTTACCCGCTCCATCCCTACACACAATGGCAGCAGATCCTCCTCGTGATCGCACCCCGGCGTCGACATGGATTTTGCATAATCCCGGTGGTGGTCTTTTAGGTTTCTGTTGACGTACAGATGGAGCTTGAGTGATTGGAACAGCTCGACGTTGTGAATTACCAACATTCCCTAGTTCATCAACGAACCTCTGAACAAAAAGATGTGTTGCTTGAGGGCTCTGGAAGATCCCTTCGTGTTTTGCCTTTCGTCGAGCATACCATATCGACCAAAGAGTTACGGCCATCTTGACAAATTTCTCATGGGGAAGAACCTCCATTAGAGTAAATAACCATTGCTTGGCATGTGGTTCTGTTGTGGATGTGATTTTATGTGTGATATCCTCTCCTGATAAAGCCCAGACGCTTCGTGAAGACGAACACTCCAGCAATTGAATGGCGCCATGAGTCTTGGTTTCCACATATTCCACATCGATTAGATTCCGCCATGTGTCTGTGAGCACGGACATCATTTGTATGCAGAGATTGTTTAGCTAATCTCCACATGAACATATGAATCTTGCCAGGGACTTTCGTCTTCCATAACGACTTCCAAGCACCCTGTTCCGCAACGGTACTAGAAGGACTTGCATTACTCTCGAGCCAAGCCTCTCTTCTCTGTCTCGTGGCCACAAGCATGTTATAAGCTGGTTTGACTGAGAAAATACCGTGTTTGTCAAAATGCCATGCCCAAAAATCTGGTATATTCCTTGTGCACAACGGAATGCCCATAATCACTTGAACATCCATTGGCATGAACGTGGCCGCAATGCATTGCTTATTCCATGAAGCCGTTGTATGATCAGTTAATTCAGAGACCAAAGTTGGCCTATCGTGTGAGAGACACCAGTACGGGCGGAGCATTTCATCTCGTGGTAGCCAATTTTGTGTCCATATTTGTGTCGTCTCCCCATTGCCAATTCTTCTTATAAGACCCTGTTTCAGAACATCTCTCCCTTCAACAATTGCTCTCCATACTTGGCTTGGTTGGCTGCCCAAGGTCGCCTCAAGGAAGTCAGACGACGGGAAGTATATGCTCTTTAGCAGATGGGTATTGGGGAACGTAGCAGAATTCAAAAAAATTCTACGCTCCACCAAGATCAATCTAAGGAGTTCATCGAGCAACGAGCATAAAGGAGTGCATCTACATACCCTTTGTAGATCGCGAGCGGAAGCGTTCAAAGGAACATGGATGATGGAGTCGTACTCGTCGTGATCCTCGTCACCGATGATCCCAGCGCCGAACGGACGGCACCTCCGCGTTCAACACACGTACGGTACAGCGACATCTCCTCCTTCTTGATCCAGCAAGGGGGGAGAGGTTGATGGAGATCCAGCAGCACAACGGCGTGGTGGTGGATGCAACGGGAAAAGCTGCAGGGCTTCGCCGAGACCCTGCGGGAGGAGTTGGAGATGTAACGGGGGGAGAGGCGCCAGGGGCTGAGGTGCAGCTGCCCTCTCCCCCCCACAATATATAGGGGGGCAGGGGGCGCCGGCCCTAGGATATCCAATCTCCTAGGGGGGGTAGCGGCCAAGGGGGTGGCTTGCCCCCCAAGCCTAACGGGGGCGCCCCCACCCCTAGGGTTTCAACCCTAGGCGCATGCGGGGGCATGGGGGGTGCGCCAGCCCACTAGGTGCTGGTCCCCCTCCCCCTACAGCCCACGGGGCCCTCCGGGATGGGTGGCCCCACCCGGTGGACCCCCGGGACCCTTCCGGTGGTCCCGGTACACTACCGGTGACCCCCGGAACTCTCCCGATGGCCGAAACTGGACTTACTATATATCATTCTTTACCTCCGGACCATTCCGGAACTCCTCGTGATGTCCGAGATCTCATCCGGGACTCCGAACAACATTTGGGTTTCCATGTGCATATATCTCTATAACCCTAGCGTCACCGAACCTTAAGTGTGTAGACCCTACGGGTTCGGGAGACACGCATACATGACCGAGACGACTCTCCGGTCAATAACCAATAGCGGGATCTGGATACCCATGTTGGTTCCCACGTGTTCCTCGATGATCTCATCGGATGAACCACGATGTCAAGGATTCACTTAATCTCGTATGTAATTCCCTTTGTCTATCGGCACGGTACTTGCCCGAGATTCGATCATCGGTATACCGATACCTTGTTCAATCTCGTCATGGCAAGTCTCTTTACTCGTTCCGTAATCCATCATCCCGTGACTAACTCCTTAGTCACTTTGAGCTCATGATGATGATGTCTTACCGAGTGGGCCCAGAGATACCTCTCCGTCATACGGAGTGACAAATCCCAGTCTCGGTTCGTGCCAACCCAACAGACACTTTCGGAGATACCCGTTGTGTACCTTTATAGCCACCCAGTTACGTTGTGACGTTTGGCACACCCAAAGTATTCCTACGGTGTCCGGGAGTTGCACAACCTCATGGTCTAAGGAAGAAATACTTGACACTGGAAAAGCTTAAGCATTACGAACTACACGATCTTATGCCAGGCTTAGGATTGGGTCTTGTCCATCACATCATTCTCCTAATGATGTGATCTCGTTATCAATGACATCCAATGTCCATGGTCAGGAAACCGTGATCATCTGTTGATCAACGAGGTAGTAACTAGAGGCTTACCAGGGACAAGTTGTGGTCTATGTATTCACACATGTATCGCAGTTTCCGTACAATACAATTCAAGCATGAATAAGATACAATTATCATGAACAAGGAAATATAATAATAATCCTTTTATTATTGCCTCTAGGGCATATTTCCAACAGTCTCCCACTTGCACTAGAGTCAATAATCTAGTTACATTGTGATGAATCGAACACCCATAGAGTTCTGTTGTTGATCATGTTTTGCCCGTGGAAGAGGTTTAGTCAACGGATCTGCGACATTCAGATCCGTATGCACTTTACAAATATCTATGTCTCCATCTTGAACATAATTCCTGATGGAGTTGAAACGGCGCTTGATGTGCTTGGTCTTCTTGTGAAACCTGGGCTCCTTGGCAATGGCAATAGCTCCAGTGTTGTCACAGAAGAGAGTCATCGGGCTTGACGCGCTTGGAATGACTCCTAGGTCGGTGATGAACTCCTTCATCCAGACTCCTTCCTGGGCTGCTTCGCAAGCAGCTATGTACTCCGCTTCACATGTAGAATGCGCCACGACGCTCTGCTTGCAACTGCACCAGCTGACTGCTCCTCCATTCAAAATATACACGTATCCGGTTTGTGACTTGGAGTCATCCAGATCTGTGTCGAAGCTAGCATCGACGTAACCTTTTACGACGAGCTCTTCGTCACCTCCATAAACGAGAAACATATCCTTAGTCCTTTTCAGGTACTTCAGGATGTTCTTGACCGCTGTCCAGTGTTCCATACCGGGATCACTTTGGTACCTCCCTACCAAACTTATGGCAATGTTCACATCAGGTCTGGTACACAGCATGGCATACATAATAGAACCTATGGCTGAGGCATAGGGGGTGACACTCATCTTTTCTCTATCTTCTGCCGTGGTCGGGGACTGAGCCGTGCTCAATCTCATACCTTGTAAAACAGGCAAGAACCCCTTCTTGGACTGATCCATATTGAACTTCTTCAATATCTTGTCAAGGTATGTGCTTTGTGAAAGACCAATGAGGCGTCTCGATCTATCTCTATAGATCTTGATGCCTAATATATAAGCAGCTTCTCCAAGGTCCTTCATTGAAAAACTCTTATTCAAGTAGGCCTTTATGCTTTCCAAGAATTCTATATCATTTCTTATCAGCAGTATATCATCCACATATAATATGAGAAATGCTACAGAGCTCCCACTCACTTTCTTGTAAATACAGGCTTCTCCCCAAGTCTGTATAAAGCCAAACGCTTTGATCACATCATTAAAGCGAATATTCCAACTCCGAGATGCTTGCACCAGCCTGTAGATCGAGCGCTGGAGCTTGCACACCTTGTCAGCATTCTCTGGATCGACAAAACCTTCCGGTTGCATCATATACAGTTCTTCCTTGAGGAAGCCATTAAGGAATGCTGTTTTGACGTCCATTTGCCATATCTCATAATCATAGAATGCGGCAATTGCTAACATGATTCGGACGGACTTTAGCATCGCTACGGGAGAGAAAGTCTCGTCGTAGTCAATCCCTTGAACTTGTCGATAACCCTTAGCGACAAGCCGAGCCTTATAGATGGTCACATTACCATCCGCGTCTGTCTTCTTCTTGAATATCCATTTATTTTCTATGGCGTGCCGATCATCGGGCAAGTCCACCAAAGTCCATACTTTGTTTTCATACATGGATTCTATCTCGGATTTCATGGCTTCAAGCCATTTATTGGAATCCGGGCCCACCATCGCTTCTTCATAGTTCGAAGGTTCGCCATTGTCCAACAACATGATTTCCAAGACAGGGTTGTCGTACCACTCTGGTGCGGAACGTGTCCTTGTGGACCTTCGAAGTTCAGTAGTAACTTGATCTGTATCTTCATGATCATCATCATTTACCTCCTCCCTTGTCGGTGCAGGCACCTCGGGAACAATTTCCCGCGTTGCGCTACTTTCCGGTTCGGGAAGGGTGACTGTCACCTCATCAAGTTCTACTTTCCTCCCACTTACTTCTTTCGAGAGAAACTCTTTCTCCAGAAAGGATCCATTCTTGGCAACAAAAATATTGCCTTCAGATCTTAGGTAGAAGGTGTACCCAATTGTTTCCTTTGGGTATCCTATGAAGACGTATTTTTCCCATTTGGGTTCGAGCTTTTCAGGTTGAAGTTTCTTGACATAAGCATCGCAACCCCAAACTTTCATAAACGACAGCTTAGGTTTCTTGCCAAACCAAAGTTCATACGGTGTCGTCTCAACGGATTTTGACGGAGCCCTATTTAAAGTGAATGCGGCAGTCTCTAAAGCAAATCCCCAAAAAGATAGTGGTAAGTTGGTGAGAGACATCATAGATCGCACCATGTCCAACAAAGTACGATTTCGACGTTCGGACACACCATTACGCTGAGGTGTTCCTGGCGGTGTCAATTGTGAAACAATTCCATAGTTCCTTAGGTGCGTGCCAAATTCATGACTCAAATATTCACCCCCACGATCTGATCGTAAGAACTTTATTTTTCTGTCACGTTGATTCTCAACCTCATTCTGAAATTCCTTGAACTTTTCAAAAGTCTCAGACTTGTGCTTCATCAAGTAGACATACCCATATCTACTCAAGTCATCTGTGAGGGTGAGAACATAACGATAGCCTCCGCGAGCTTCAACACTCATTGGACCGCACACATCGGTATGTATGATTTCCAATAAGTTGGTTGCTCGCTCCATTGTTCCGGAGAACGGAGTCTTGGTCATCTTGCCCAAAAGGCATGGTTCGCACGTGTCAAATGATTCATAATCAAGAGACTCTAGAAGCCCATCTGCATGGAGCTTCTTCATACGCTTTACACCAATATGACCAAGGCGGCAATGCCACAAGTATGTGGGACTATCATTATCAACTTTACATCTTTTGGCATCCACACTATGAATATGTGTATCATCACGTTCGAGATTCATCAAAAATAAACCATTGACCAGCGGGGCATGACCATAAAACATATCTCTCATATAAATAGAACAACCATTATTCCCGGATTTAAATGAGTAGCCATCTCGTATCAAACGAGATCCAGATACAATGTTCATGCTCAAAGCTGGTACTAAATAACAATTATTAAGGTTTAAAACTAATCCCGAGGGTAGATGTAGAGGCAGCGTGCCGACGGCGATCACATCGACCTTGGAACCATTCCCGACGCGCATCGTCACCTCGTCCTTCGCCAGTCTCCGCTTATTCCGCAGCTCCTGCTTTGAGTTACAAATGTGAGCAACTGCACCGGTATCAAATACCCAGGAGCTACTACGAGCGCTGGTAAGGTACACATCAATAACATGTATATCATATATACCTTTGACGTTGCCGGCCTTCTTATCTGCTAAGTATTTGGGGCAGTTCCGCTTCCAGTGACCCGTTCCCTTGCAATGAAAGCACTCAGTTTCAGGCTTGGGTCCATTCTTTGGCTTCTTCCCGGCAACTAGCTTACCAGGCGCGACAACTCCTTTGCCGTCCTTCTTGAAATTCTTCTTACCCTTGCCTTTCTTGAACTTAGTGGTTTTATTGACCATCAACACTTGATGTTCTTTCTTGATATCCAACTCCGCTGATTTCAGCATTGAATACACCGGTTTAATTATGTTGTACTTGGTTCATTATTTTAGTAGAGATTACGGCCTATGAGATTTCAAGGCCCATGTATAGAAATACGGTTGTAAACCGCCAAGGAGATATAACTTGGGAGATAAGAAAGAAAGGACAGAGACCGAGGCGGACACGATTATGAGCCGGCCTCGGGATTCTGTAAACCGGACCAGGCGTCACCTCTATATAAAAGGGACGGCCCGGCACCGGTTCAAGGACAAGCAACAATCGATACGTCGAGACGCAGGCAAGCGATTCCGCTCCCTGTAAACCGACGCCCAAGCAATACCAAACCAACTAGACGTAGGCTTTTACCTTCTCAAAGGGGCCGAACTAGTATAAAATCTTCTGTGTCCTTTGTGCGCCATGAACCCTTTCAAGCTAACCCGTGCGATGGTTCCATCATCAAGTCCGTTAAACCGGACATCTGCCGTGTTAATTCCACGACAGTTGGCGCCCACCGTGGGGCTCGCGCACGATGGTTTCGAGTTCTTGAAAGGCGGCTTCGAAGGGTTAAAGGGCTACGCGGTCGGCCGGATGACCAAGAGTCGTCGCGGCCGGATCTACATCGACGACGCGGGTTGGGGACCGGAGGCCGATTCAATCGAATACGGGTACCGGGTCCCCTTCGGCAGCATCCAAGTCTTCATCGGAAAAATTGGCGAACCGGGACCTGAGCCGGACACCCTCCCCAGCATCGTCGAGCCGGCTCAGCGGGCGAGATCGCCCCGGATCCAATCTGCTATGAGGCATGTGTTTGTGGGGGCAATCCACGAAGGTTGGACCGAGGACGGTTCGGAATCTGATGGGGCAACAGTCATCTACTCAGATGGCGAATCTTCATCCGGGGAAACTGAATCTCTGTATCAGTTGCGGGACGGCCGGTCTGAGGGCGAGTCCGATGGGAACAGTATTCCGGACCCCTTTGACCCGCCAAACCGGGTGGCGGTCTTCATGGCCGGTTCACAACCCCCGGTGAACGGAACAACAGCGGAAACCGGCGCAGGGGGAAGCGGTTCAAATCCCCCCCTCACGGAAGTTCTATCCACCTTGATCGAAGAGCTCGCAGCTAAAGCGGTAGAGGTCGTGGCTCCAGCAGACAAGGTGCAGCATGATGCAGTGCTTCTTCAGTTAACGGCCCGGATCAATCAATTGAAGGAGGACTTAAAGGCAGAAGGAGAGATGTTAGCTATCAGGCAAGCGGAATTGGATGATCAAGCTTTTCACTTGAGGATGGAGCAAGCTTCGGTGGAGGCAGTCAGGGGGAGAAAGTATCGATCCCGCCTACCGCCGGGTTACGAATCTGCGAATTTGTTTAGAACCCCGGGAACGGGGGCTAGCAATGATCCGGCTTTAAACCGGAGGAGTCCGCCGGTTCAGGAGGAGCCGGTTCTGCAGCCCATTGCCGAACGAGAGCGGCGGGTTGCATCGGTGCCTTATGTGCCTGTCCCTCCGGGTCATTATTCAAACCCTGTGGATAATATTGCTGCTGCGGCCGCACGGTTGGCCGCTTTACCCGCAGAAGGAACATCTCCGGTGGCGATAGAGGCGCGCAGGGTCCAGAAGCTGCTTAATACGGCATTAATACAGCATCAAGCATATTCTCATAGCAGGGAGAGGTTGCATTCAACACCACGTCCCAATCGAAGTTACACCAGACATTGGGAAGAACCTGAAGTTTCTAGCAGTGAACGGAGGAGGCATCAGCGTATGCAGAATAATCCGGCGGGGGCAGAGATACCGACCCCGGATCAAAACCGGCCTAGATCGGAGGCCCGAGAGGAGATCCGCCAGTCGACGCCGGCTTACGCCGGTGCTACAGGGGCAGGAGCCACAGCGAGCAGCTTTGGGATACAATGTCTTGTCCCTGCCCTGCGGAGCGTCAAGCTGCCCAAGGATTTTAAAGGACCTCGCAAGGTGCCTAATTACACCGCCGATTTACCACCCGAAGCTTGGGTGGAGAGTTACGAGATGGCCATGGAGATGCTGGATGTGGATGAGTCGGCGTGTGCTAAATATTTCACTATGATGCTGGAAGGCACGGCCCGGACTTGGTTAAAGGCGTTACCACCGAATTCCATTGGATCATGGGCAGAGCTGCGCAGCCAGTTCATCAAAAATTTCAAGGATACATGCAAGCAACCTATGTCGATAATAGATTTAGCAGCATGTGTGCAAGGAGAACGGGAGTCTACAGCAGCGTGGGTACGCAGAGTGGCCGAGATCTTGCATTCCTCAAACGGTATTAACCCGAGCACAGCGATTGTAACTCTGGAGAACAATTGCCGGTTTGAATCCTTAAAATTAAAACTCGGACGGCTCAAACGGGAGTGCAATGATATGGGGACTTTAATGAGCGCCCTAGTGAAGTACGGGGACTCAGATAATACTAAGTACCCGGAGCCAGAAGGAGATAAAATAGAGAAGGCCAGTAAGCCTGGTAAACCGGCGCCGGTTAATCCGGTTACTTCAAGCTTCTTGGGCAAGCGAAAGGCAGAGAATAGCTCCGATTTTGTGGCTAATACGCAGGTTCAAGGTGGTTTCCGGGTCAACCAGCAAGGTCCCACTCGCCAAGCTGGGGGAGGAAACCCGGGTTGGGAGCAGGACCCGGATCAACCCTGTCTAAGGCATAGCGGAGCAAGGGGGCCTGCAAAGCACACTGCAAGAGAGTGCATGGGCCCAGGGTACAGCCGTTTTAATACCTTTAGCCGGCCCCCAAGTGGCGGTTCGGGGCCCGGGTTTCATGGTCCGGGTTACCAAGGGAACAGCTCCGGTTCAGGATATAGGGGCAACAGCGGTTATCAAGGGAACGGCGGTGGTTATCAACCCCGGCCGGGTGGCCAGAGTACTCAAGGAAGCTACAATGGTCAAGGAAATCAGTATCAAGGTGGTTATCAGGGTCAGGGGAATCAATCGTATCATCAAGGTGGTTACAACAATCAGAATAATCAGCAGCAGGGCCAGGGGGGTCATAGTAACCAAGGAAATCAGCAGCAGCAGCGTCCGCAACAGCAACAGCAATCCGGATACCAGAATAATCCGAAGGAGTTAAGCAGCGGTCAGTATCATGTCTTCACCACGAGTTTATGTAAGAGAGATCAGAAGGTTTTGAAGCGGGCCGTCCATGCGGTAGAACCGGCAACGCCACAGTTTCTACGATGGTCAGAGCAGCCCATTGTGTGGAGCAGAGAAGACCACCCGTTACGGGTGGATAACCCGGGACATTTAGCCTTGGTAGTGGCACCTCAGGTGGGAGGATACCGGTTTACTAAAGTACTCATGGATGGAGGCAGCAGTATCAATATACTATATTACGAGACCTTTCGCCGTATGGGTCTGACAGATAAACAACTGAGGACATCAAACACAGTATTTCACGGAGTGGTCCCAGGTAAGTCAGCCTATCCAGTTGGTAAGATTGACTTAGAGGTTACCTTTGGGGATGAGCATGATTCCAGGTCAGAGATGATCACTTTTGAAGTTGTTAAAATAAGAAGCCCGTATCACGCTTTGTTTGGGAGGACGGTTTACGCTAAGTTTATGGCTAGGCCATGTTATGTTTACCTGCAGCTCAAGATGCCGGGTCATAAAGGCACGATTACAGTGCATGGCAGTCGTAAGATAGCAGTGGAGTGTGAAGAGGGTGATGCAGCCTATGCAGAAGCGGTATGTGCCACGGAAGAGTTAAAGTTCTATAAGGATAATGTTGATCCGGCGGATATGACTCCGCTGAAGAAGCCCACTACTGAGCATGATCCGGCTTTGAAATTTAAATCGGCAGAGGAGACCAAGCAAATTGATTTTGTGCCGGGGGATTCGTCCAAGCAGTTCACTATCAGCGCTAACCTTGACCCCAAATAGGAAAGCGCGCTCATCGAGTTCATCCGTGAGAACCGGGATATCTTTGCATGGAAACCTTCTGACATGCCAGGTATACCGAGGGAACTCGCTGAGCACAAATTGAATATCGATCCGAAGTTTAAACCGGTAAAGCAATATTTGCGCCGCTTTAACGAAGAGAGGCGCAAGGCTATAGGAGAAGAAGTGGCCAGGCTTTTAGCAGCAGGATTCATAGTGGAAGTTTTTCATCCGGAATGGTTGGCCAATCCGGTGCTTGTTCTAAAGAAGAATGGGAAGTGGAGGATGTGTGTGGACTACACAGACCTCAATAAAGCTTGCCCAACTGATCCTTTTGCTCTTCCTCGCATTGATCAGATTATTGATGCTACAGCAGGGTGTGAGCGGCTGAGTTTTTTGGATGCATACTCAGGTTATCACCAGATCAAAATGGCAGTTGAAGACCAGGAGAAGACGGCATTCATAACCCCTTTTGGTGCTTTTTGCTATGTGTCTATGCCTTTTGGGCTCAAGTGTGCGCAAGCAACCTATCAGCGTTGTGTTCAGAATTGTTTGAAAGGGCAGATAGGAAGGAACGTACATGCATATGTGGATGACATTGTGGTCAAGTCAAAGGAGGAAAGAACAATGATAGAGGACCTCAGGGAAACCTTTGATAATCTCCGGGCTTACAGGATGATGCTTAATCCGGAGAAGTGTGCTTTTGGTGTCCCGGCCGGTAAGCTTTTGGGGTTCCTGGTCTCGAACAGGGGAATAGAAGCCAGCCCAGAGAAGATCAAGGCCATCACATCTTTATCAAAACCGGCTTGCATAAATGATGTTCAGCGCATAGCCGGCCGGATCACGGCGTTAAGCCGGTTTATTAGTCGCTTAGGAGAAAAGGCAATCCCGCTTTATCAAATGTTGAAGAAAACGGACCGGTTTATTTGGAGCGATGAAGCAAATACAGCGTTTGAGAAGCTGAAACAGCAACTAGCGAAACCGCCGGTTTTAGCTGCCCCAATAGACAAGGAGCCTTTGCTATTATATGTTGCTGCAAACACACGGGCGGTTAGTGTTGCAATTGTGGTTGAGCGCAAGGAAGCAGGGAAAGAACATCCGGTTCAGCGACCGGTTTACTATGTGAGTGAAGTACTCATCGAGTCCAAGCAAAGATACCCTCATTGGCAGAAATTGGTGTATGGGGTGTTTATGGCAAACCGGAAATTGAAGCATTATTTCCAAGGGCATCCAATAACTGTGGTTAGTTCAGCTCCATTGGGAGATATAATCCAGAATAGAGAAGCAACAGGCAGGATAGCTAAATGGGCCATTGAGCTCAGTCCACATGAGTTGAAGTATGTACCGCGAACTGCTATAAAATCTCAGGCACTGGTTGACTTCATCAACGACTGGACAGAATTGCAAACGCCTGAGGAGAAGCCGGATCTTACTTATTGGACGATCCACTTCGACGGTTCAAAGCAGTTGGAGGGATCGGGGGCCGGAGTTGTCTTAACTTCGCCCAGAGGTGATAAATTTTGTTATGTACTCCGGTTGTTATTTCCTTGTACTAACAACGCAGCAGAATATGAGGCATTACTTCACGGTTTGAGATTGGCAAAGGAGATGAATCTGAGCCGGGTTAAGTGCCTGGGTGATTCAGACCTAGTGGCACAGCAGGTTTCGGGCAAGTGGGATTCAAGGGATCCACTCATGGCGGCTTATCGACGAGAGGTTGAAGCGGTCGCAGGTTATTTTAAAGGATATCAGGTGGAGCATATAGACCGGCGGAAAAACGAAGCAGCTGACGCTTTAAGCCGGCTAGCCTCGCAACGTAAACCGGTACCACCAAACACCTTTTTAGATGAGTTGCACAATCCCTCGGTTCAAGTACCTTCAGAGGATAATTTAGCTATTCCAGATCCAGAGGCACAGTTGGTGGCAGCAACCCATGTTATTCCGGATTGGACGTTACCTTATTTGGTATATCTAAGCCGGGGGGAATTGCCAGAGGACGAAGATGAAGCACGGCAGATAATACGGCGTTCCAAGTCTATGACAATTGCCAACGGAGAGCTACATCATCGTAGCACCTCTGGAGTATTTCAACGGTGTGTTTCAGCTGAGGAAGGTTGTGAGATTTTAAGGGAGATTCATGAAGGGGATTGTGGTCACCATGCCGGGTCAAAATCATTGGTGGCTAAAGCTTTCCGGCATGGCTTTTATTGGTTAACGGCACATGCAGATGCGGCAGACTTGGTACGCAAGTGTGATGCTTGTCAGAAGTTCTCAAGACGTGCCCTTGTTCCAGCACAAGAACTCCGGATGATACCAATAACTTGGCCTTTTGCAACTTGGGGGCTTGATATGGTTGGTCCTTTCAAGAGATCTCAAGATCAGAAAACTCATCTACTAGTGGCAGTGGACAAGTTTACGAAGTGGGTTGAAGCGGAGCCTATAAGCAAGTGTGATGCGGCCACAGCGGTTAAGTTCATCAAAAAAGTAATATTCCGGTTTGGTTTTCCACACAGCATCATCACAGATAATGGCACCAATTTATCTCAGGGTGAGATGGAAGAGTTCTGTCAACGAGAGCATATCCGTTTGGACGTATCTTCTGTGGCTCACCCCCAGTCCAACGGACAGGCAGAAAGGGCAAATCAGGAGATTTTGCGAGGAATCAAACCCCGGCTTATGACACCTTTGCAGAGAACCCCAGGATGTTGGGTTGAAGAGTTACCATCTGTCCTTTGGAGTATTAATACTACGCCAAACCGGTCTACAGGTTACACACCTTTCTTCATGGTTTACGGTGCAGAAGCAGTTCTTCCAAGTGACATACGCCATGATTCTCCAAGGGTGACGGCCTATGTGGAAGCTATCAATGAAGAGTCAAGGCAAGATAGTTTGGATCGGTTGGATGAAGAACGTGACATAGCTGCAGCACGGTCGGCGATTTATCAGCAAGACCTGCGCAGATATCACAGCCGCCGGATCAGAACAAGGACATTCCAGGAGGGTGACTTGGTACTCCGGCTTATCCAAGATCAAACGGACATGCACAAACTATCCCCGCCATGGGAAGGGCCCTTTGTCATCAGCAAGAGAACCCCAGGATGTTGGGGGCTAATGTATTAAACAGCAGTTCAAGCTTACAAAAAGTTCCGGATCATCTACTATAAAGCAGATAAACCGGAACTTGGGGGCTGTTATAAGGTAAAGATGCGTTGAAAAAAGCAAGGGCAGAACAGGAAAATTTACCTCGTATTTCTCTCTCATGAGGTTCACCAGCCTAGCTTCATAATCACGGCTGCTGTGAAGCCGGTTCAGATATCCGGAATAAATATCCTGGGGACTCAGACTGGAAAGGCTGGAGATATCCGCACTTAAATCCCCTTTTTCCTTAGTTACCTTCTCCGTTTTGGCAGTGTGTTTTGCCAAAACGGTGGGTTCGGCTGGCGCAACATAGGTAGCGCCAGTAAACACAACATCAGGAGAAGAAGGTGCATTAGGAGGGATAGTTTTATCTTGCGCCGGATCAGGAGAGCTCGGATTAACTTGAGGAGAGCCGACCCGGGCTGGGCTTGGCGGATCTTGGGCAGCATCAGTAGCAGGAATATCAAGAACAGGTTCTTGAACCGGTGTAACAGGAGTACCTTCGGGAGGAACAGCTGTCGACGGTTCGATTACCGGTTCATCAGCAGAAGGATCAACAGCAGGCTTCTTACCCTTGGCCTTTTTGCTGGGTTTCGGTTTACTGGAGAAACAAACAAAGATAGGTTAGCATTATAAAAGGAAAAGGAAGGATTTAAACCGGAAAGGTGAAAAGAATTACCCTGGAGCTGTCTTCAAGGGTGGAAGCTGTGTTGCAGTTGACTCGCCCGATGAAGATAGTGGAGTTTCCTGATAATCAGGATCAGTCGGTTTAAGCGGTTTTCTAATAAGGCCGGCCTTGGGATGAAGAAGTGTTGGAGAAAGTATCACCTCAGCACGGCGTTTCCGAGCCGGGGTTAAAGAGATGCCAGAAGATTCCACTGCTAAACCGGAGTGGCGAGTGGTCCGGCGCAATGCTTCGTGCTGTTGCTTCTTCAAATCAAAATTGGGATCCAACTTAGCATAAGGGTGAGAAAATTGGTACTTTCTAACAGTCCGACGGATCTTTTGAGGAGGGGGTTCTGAATCGGAAGAAGTAAGGGTTACCTCAGTCTCCACCGGGTTATCACCTTCGAGTGGATCCTGTGAAAAGGGCATCATTAGAGATAAGGACAAATATATTAAAGCAAATGTAAACCGGAGTAATGTATACCTCGGAGTCCGGATCATCATCTTCAGAAGGAGAACCGGCGTCAACAACTGCCTTCCTTTTCTTGTTTGCAGGAGTTTTCCGGCGAGTTTGTTTTACAGGTTTGTCCTGAAGTTTCCTTCTCCAGAAGGGGTTATCAGCCTGAATAAAAATCAACAGCACGTAAAGAACGGTTCAAAGAAGGACGGTTTATGAAGCGCGGGTTAAGGAAAACTTACATCAGGCTGTGTGTTCTTCTTAAAGTATGGAGCCAAGCCAACCTTGGAGCAATCTGTTGAGGCAGGGTTGACGATCTTTTTGGCCGATTCTATCACCTCCGATTCAGAAAGTGTCTCTTTAGTAAATCTTTGAGGATCTTCCGGTTCACCAGAATAATTGCACATTAAATCGGAGCGCCGGCTTAAGGGGAGAATGCTCCATGACAACCAGCAGCGAAGAAAATCGGTTCCAAGAAGTCCATTAGCCATGAAGGCTCTCAGTTTGGAAAGTTGAGATGAAAATTGAATCCGTTCAGTGGCACTTAACCGTTGCGGCAGAGGATGATTCGCCGGGATGCGAGTCTCACGATAACCCGGCAGCGGATTTTCACCTTCAGGAGATGTATCTATGCAATAGAACCAAGTCTTGTTCCACTCCTTGGGGTGAGTGTGTAAAGCGGCGTGTGGGAAAACTGCATCCCTTCTTTTCTGGATGCTGATACCACCAAGCTCTTGGTGAGGCCCACTAGTGAACTCAGTGCGCCGGTTCGCATGAAAGAAATCCCGGAACAGATCAACTGAAGGCTCTTCTTGTAGATACACTTCAGAAAAGACTTGGAAGTCACAGATATTGGAAACAGAGTTTGGCCCAATGTCTTGCGGGTGCAGTTGAAAGGTGGCAAGAACGTCCCGGAAAAATTTTGAACCGGGGGGAGAGAAACCCCTGGAGATATGATCCATAAAGACTATGACCTCTCCGGACCTGGGAGCAGGAAGGCGTTCATTACCCGGGGCGCGCCATTTCAACTCGGCCCGAGGACCTAACGTGCCAATACTCGACAGCTTGACTAAGTCTTCTTCAGTCACAGCTGAACGAACCCAGTCACACGAAACGTATTGCTTGGCAGACATTTGAACAAAGTGCTGAAGAGAAGAAGGTACAGAACAAATTATGAACATACAAAAGATTTGGGACCTATATATGTGTATTGCGCAAGAGGCAAGAACTATCTAGCAAAGTTAAACCGGCAATCATAAATACAAGATGTATCATTTCCGGTTTAAGAATGGCAGTTGAAGAGGAATAACTACGTCATGGCATCAGTCTACATCATTTCCGGTTTATGGCATGGTGATCTAAACCGGAGCGTTTCTAACGAATCTACCGAGGAGAAAAAACAGGTTTCTAAGTAAGTACTAAGCGGGAAAGATCTGAGTATGCTGAAGAAAAGAAGTTAATTTACAGCAGAATAATAAACGATAAGAAGAGGACTACGCAGACTAGTTATATCGTACTGAAAGGACAAGTTTACATAATGGACGGGAACAGCAAGGTTTTCGACACATCTACAGCGGGATAAAAATGGAAAAGGATCTACAAAGAGTTATCACGAATCACAGGTTCAGAGAACGAACAGCATGAAGCTCGCGAAGAACCCTAATGGCGGAACGGATAAGTTACAGGGCTATTACGGTAAGAGCCGATCCAATGCTAAGCGAGAGATCTACAGACAAGGGTTTAAAGGTTATGAGAGTCCTATGGTGTAAATATCTATGAAGGAGCGGAGCTTCGTCAGGAGCTCTAATGGCAGAAGAACACGGGCAAAGCAATGGCATATATAGATCTATGGAGAGGA
Source organism: Secale cereale (assembly GCA_902687465.1). Classification (NCBI taxonomy): domain Eukaryota; kingdom Viridiplantae; phylum Streptophyta; class Magnoliopsida; order Poales; family Poaceae; genus Secale; species Secale cereale. The sequence continues at coordinate 738,618,085 of LR738713.1, forward strand.
AGACGAACGTACCAGGGACGGTGAGAGTTGGCGGCGGAGAAAATCTGGTCAAAGCCCAGGTTGATGCAGCGGCCGGTCAAAGACGGAAGATTCGGCGGTCGTCGGCGGCGTTCTTGAGCTCGAGCAGCAATGGAGTTCTTGCGGGTCAGGAGGCAAGAGGAGGAAGAAGATGCGAGAGAAGATAACGAATGGAGCGGGGCGGTATTTATGGCCAAAGGTCAGATCTGAAACGGCAGGCGCGAAAACCGAGGAGACAGAAATCGGATAAAGATCCTGTGATGCCTCGATATTCGGGATAATCCTTAAAATACGCTACAGTACAGCTCACAGCGTCAAATGCGGAGATGATGTCATTGTCAGACTTTAATGATTTTGGAGGATGACGTCAGAGCCGGTTTACAATGAGATGAAGACAGAAGAAAATTACAGAAAGACGATGAAGATTGATATGAACAAGTTCAAATCATTCTGGGGCCTAATGTCAGGGATATGGTTAATAGGTATAAACCGGACATTGTAAACCGGAGTAGTAGTATCGTATTTAGTTTTATTATTCTAGTAGATATTATGGCCCAGGAGATTGTAAGGCCCATGTATAGAAATACGATTTGTAATCCACCAAGAGATGTAACTTGAGAGATAAGAAAGAAAGGACAGAGACCGAGGCGGACACGATTATGAGCCGGCCTCGGGACTCTGTAAACCGGACCAGGGGTCACCTCTATATAAAGGGACAGCCCGGCACCGGTTCAAGGACAAGCAACAATCGATACGTCGAGACGCAGGCAAGCGATTCCGCTCCCTGTAAACCGACGACCAAGCAATACCAAACCAACTAGACGTAGGCTTTTACCTTCTCAAAGGGGCCGAACTAGTATAAAATCCTCTGTGTCCTTTGTGCGCCATGAACCCTTTCAAGCTAACCCGTGCGATGGTTCCATCATCAAGTCCGTTAAACCGGACATCTGCCGTGTTAAATCCACGACAGTTGGCGCCCACCGTGGGGCTCGCGCACGATGGTTTCGAGTTCTTGAAAGGCGGCCTCGAAGGGTTAAAGGGTTACGCGGTTGGCCGGATGACCAAGAGTCGCCGCGGCCGGATCTACATCGACGACGCAGGTTGGGGACCGGAGGCCGATTCAATCGAATACGGGTACCGGGTCCCCTTCGGCAGCATCCAAGTCTTCATCGGCAAAATCGGCGAACCGGGACCTGAGCCGGACACCCTCCCCAGCATCGTCGAGCCGGCTCAGCGGGCGAGATCGCCCCGGATCCAGCCGGCCATGAAGCACGTTTTCGTTGGAGCAGTCCACGGAGTTCGAACCGAGGACAGGTCGGAATCTGATGGTGCAACAGTCATCTACTCAGATGGCGAATCTTCATCCGGGGAAACTGAATCTCTGTATCAGTTGCGGGACGGCCGGTCTGAGGGCGAGTCCGATGGGAACAGTATTCCGGACCCCTTTGACCCGCCAAACCGGGTGGCGGTCTTCATGGCCGGTTCACAACCCCCGGTGAACGGAACAACAGCGGAAGCCGGCGCGGGGGGAAGCGGTTCAAATCCCCCCCTCACGGAAGTTCTATCCACCTTGATCGAAGAGCTCGCAGCTAAAGCGGTAGAGGTCGTGGCTCCAGCAGACAAGGTGCAGCATGATGCAGTGCTTCTTCAGTTAACGGCCCGGATCAATCAATTAAAGGAGGATTTAAAGGCAGAAGGAGAGATGTTAGCTATCAGGCAGGCAGAATTGGATGATCAAGCTTTTCACTTGAGGATGGAGCAAGCTTCGGTGGAGGCAGTCAGGGGGAGGAAGTATCGATCCCGCCTACCGCCGGGTTACGAATCTGCGAATTTGTTTAGAACCCCGGGAACGGGGGCTAGCAACAATCCGGCCTTAAACCGGAGGAGTCCGCCGGTTCAGGAGGAGCCGGTTCTGCAGCCCACTGCCGAACGAGAGCGGCGGGTTACATCGGTGCCTTATGTGCCTGTCCCTCCGGGTTATTATTCAAACCCGGTGGATAATATTGCTGCTGCGGCCGCACGGTTGGCCGCTTTACCCGCGGAAGGAACATCTCCGGTGGCGATAGAAGCGCGCAGGGTCCAGAAGCTGCTTAATACGGCATTAATACAGCATCAAGCGTATTCTCATAGCAGGGAGAGGTTGCATTCAACACCACGTCCCAATCGAAGTTACACCAGACATTGGGAAGAGCCTGAAGTTTCTAGCAGTGAACGGAGGAGGCATCAGCGTATGCAGAATAATCCGGCGGGGGCAGAGATACCAGCCCCGGATCAAAACCGGCCTAGATCGGAGGCCCGAGAGGAGATCCGCCAGTCGACGCCGGTTTACGCCGGCGCTACGGGAGCGGGAGCCACAGCGAGCAGCTTTGGGATACAATGTCTTGTCCCTGCCCTGCGGAGCGTCAAGTTGCCCAAGGATTTCAAAGGACCTCGCAAAGTGCCTAATTACACCGCCGATTTACCGCCCGAAGCTTGGGTGGAGAGTTACGAGATGGCCATGGAGATGCTGGATGTGGATGAGTCGGCGTGTGCTAAATATTTTACTATGATGCTCGAAGGCACAGCCCGGACTTGGTTAAAGGCATTACCACCGAATTCCATTGGATCATGGGCAGAGTTGCGCAGCCAGTTCATCAAAAATTTCAAGGATACGTGCAAGCAACCTATGTCGATAATAGATTTAGCAGCATGTGTGCAAGGAGAACAGGAGTCTACAGCAGCGTGGGTACGCAGAGTGGCAGAGATCTTGCACTCCTCAAACGGCATTAACCCGAGCACGGCGATTGTAACTTTGGAGAATAATTGCCGGTTTGAATCCTTGAAATTAAAACTCGGACGGCTCAAACGGGAGTGCAATGATATGGGGACTTTGATGAGCGCCCTGGTGAAGTACGGGGACTCAGATAATACTAAGTACCCGGAGCCAGAAGGAGATAAAACAGGGAAGGCCAGTAAGCCTGGTAAACCGGCGCCGGTTAATCCGGTTACTTCAAGCTTCTTGGGCAAGCGAAAGGCAGAGAATAGCTCCGATTTTGTGGCTAATACACAGGTTCAAGGTGGTTTCCGGGTCAACCAGCAAGGTTCCGCTCGCCAAGCTGGGGGAGGAAACCCGGGTTGGGAGCAGGATCCGGATCAACCCTGTCTAAGGCATAGCGGAGCGAGGGGGCCTGCAAAGCACCTTGGAAGAGAGTGCATGGGCCCGGGGTACAGCCGTTTTAATACCTTTAACCGGCCCCCAAGTGGCGGTTCGGGGCCCGGGTTTCATGGTCCGGGTTACCAAGGGAACAGCTCCGGTTCAGGATATAGGGGCAACAGCGGTTATCAAGGGAACGGCGGTGGTTATCAACCCCGGCCGGGTGGCCAGAGTACTCAAGGAAGCTACAATGGTCAAGGCAATCAGTATCAAGGCGGTTATCAGGGCCAGGGGAATCAATCGTATCATCAAGGTGGTTACAACAATCAGAATAATCAGCAGCAGGGCCAGGGGGGTCATAGTAACCAAGGAAATCAGCAGCAGCAGCGTCCGCAACAGCAACAGCAATCCGGATATCAGAGTAATCCGAAGGAGTTGAGCAGCGGTCAGTATCATGTCTTCACCACGAGTTTATGTAAGAGAGATCAGAAGGTTTTGAAGCGGGCCGTCCATGCGATAGAACCGGCAACGCCACAGTTTTTACGATGGTCAGAACAGCCCATTGTTTGGAGCAGAGAAGACCACCCATTACGGGTGGATAACCCGGGACATTTAGCCTTGGTAGTGGCACCTCAGGTGGAAGGCTACCGGTTTACTAAAGTACTCATGGATGGAGGCAGCAGTATCAATATATTATATTACGAGACCTTTCGCCGTATGGGTCTGACAGATAAACAACTGAGGACATCAAACACAGTGTTTCACGGGGTGGTCCCAGGTAAGTCAGCCTATCCAGTTGGTAAGATTGACTTAGAGGTAACCTTTGGGGATGAGCATGATTCCAGGTCAGAGATGATCACTTTTGAAGTTGTTAAAATCAGAAGCCCGTATCATGCTTTGTTTGGGAGGACGGTTTATGCTAAGTTTATGGCTAGGCCATGTTATGTTTATCTGCAGCTCAAGATGCCGGGTCATAAAGGCACGATTACAGTGCATGGCAGTCGTAAGATAGCAGTGGAGTGTGAAGAGGGTGATGCAGCCTATGCAGAAGCGGTATGTGCCACGGAAGAGTTAAAATTCTATAAGGATAATGTTGATCCGGCGGATATGACTCCGCTGAAGAAGCCCACTACGGAGCATGATCCGGCTTTGAAATTTAAATCGGCAGAGGAGACCAAGCAAATTGATTTTGTGCCGGGGGATTCGTCCAAGCAGTTCACCATCAGCGCTAACCTTGACCCCAAATAGGAAGGCGCGCTCATCGAGTTCATCCGTGAGAACCGGGATATCTTTGCATGGAAACCTTCTGACATGCCAGGTATACCAAGATGGGAGACGCGGCGTCCTACATACAACAAGAAAAAGTTAAACCGGTGCAGGTTATAGGTTACAAAGATAACAAACGAAAGTTACAGTTATGATTACCAAAGATAGCAGAGATCATCAAATTAACTTGGTGTTTTAATCCGGCCAACTCTTCAGTGACCGGGTTAAGAGCTCCTTCGGCATCTTGAACACGCTTTTCAAGATCCTTCCTCTGGACTTCAAAGGCCGTCCGTTCCTCATCAAAGAACTTCTTCAAGTCTTCAGCAGTTTTCAAACTTACTTTAAGTTCTTTTTTCGCCTTTGAAGCAGCCGCTTCGGTCTCTATGAGCCGGGTTCGAAGTTCGCTATTTTCTACAGCGTTCCGGTTTAACTCAGCCTGCAGACAAGTTCAAAAACATAGTTAGCAAATGCAAGTCTCAAGCACACAACCAAGTTGTATACTTGACACTTGGGGGCTAATGGCAGTTGAAGTAATCCGGCAAAGATGAAATGCAAGTCTCAAGCACACAACCAAGTTGTATACTTGACACTTGGGGGCTAATGGCAGTTGAAGCAATGCGTTGGAGACAAGATTTTTTACAAGTATCAACTACATAAACAAGTTATCTACTTGATACTTGGGGGCTAATGTATTAGACAGCAGTTCAAGCCTACAAAAGTTCCGGATCACCTACTATAAAGCAGATAAACCGGAACTTGGGGGCTGTTATAAGGTAAAGATACGTTGAAAAAAGCAAGGTCAGAACAGGAAAATTTACCTCGTATTTCTCTCTCATGAGGTTCACCAGGCTAGCTTCATAGTCACGGCTGCTGTGAAGCCGGTTCAGATATCCGGAATAAATATCCTGGGGACTCAGGCTGGAAAGGCTGGAGATATCCGCATTTAAATTCCCTTTTTCCTGATTTATCTTCTCCGTTTTGGCAGTATGTTTTGCCAAAACGGTGGGTTCGGCTGGCGCAACATAGGCAGTGCCAGTAACCATAACGTCAGGGGAAGAAGGTGCATTGGGAGGTATAGTTTTATCTTGAGCCGGGTCAGGAGAGCCCCGATTAGCTTGAGGAGAGCTAACCCGGGCTGGGCTTGGTGGATCTTGGGCAGCATCAGTAACAGGTTCTTGAACCGGTGTTACAGGAGTACCTTCGGGAGGAACAGCTGTCGACGGTTCGATTACCGGTTCATCAGCAGAAGGATCAACAGCGGGCTTCTTACCCTTAGCCTTTTTGCTGGGTTTCGGTTTACTGGAGAAACGAACAAAGATAGGTCAGTATTATAAAGGAAAAGGAAGGATTTAAACCGGAAAAGGGGAAGAGAATCACCCTGGGGCTGTCTTCAGGGGTGGAAGCTGTGTCGCAGTTGACTCGCCCGATGAAGATAGTGGAGTTTCCTGATAATCAGGATCAGTCGGTTTAAGCGGTTTTCTAATAAGGCCGGCCTTGGGATGAAGAAGTGTTGGAGAAAGTATCACCTCAACACGGCGTTTCCGAGCCGGGGTTAAGGAGATTCCAGAAGATTCCACTGCTAAACCGGAATGGCGAGTGGTCCGGCGCAAGGCTTCGTGCTGTTGCTTCTTCAAATCAAAATTGGGATCCAACTTAGCATAAGGGTGAGAAAATTGGTACTTTCTAACAGTCCGACGGATCTTTTGAGGAGGGGGTTCTGAATCGGAAGAAATAAGGGTTACCTCAATCTCCACCGGGTTATCACCTTCGAGTGGATCCTGTGAAAAGGGCATCATTAGAGATAAGGACAAATATATTAAAGCAAATGTAAACCGGAGTAATGTATACCTCGGAGTCCGGATCATCATCTTCAGAAGGAGAACCGGCGTCAACGGCTGCCTTCCTTTTCTTGTTTGCAGGAGTTTTCCGGCGAGTTTGTTTTACAGGTTTGTCCTGAAGTTTCCTTCTCCAGAAGGGGTTATCAGCCTGAATAAAAAGCAACGGCAAGTAAAGGACGGTTCAAAGAAGGACGGTTTATGAAACACGGGTTAAGGAAAACTTACATCAGGCTGTGTGTTCTTCTTAAAGTATGGAGCCAAGCCAACCTTGGAGCAATCTGTTGAGGCAGGGTTGACGATCTTTTTGGCCGATTCTATCACCTCCGATTCAGAAAGTGTCTCTTTAGTAAACCTCTGAGGATCTTCCGGTTCACCGGAATAATTGCACATTAAATCAGAGCGCCGGCTTAAGGGGAGAATGCTCCATGACAACCAGCAGCGAAGAAAATCGGTTCCAAGAAGTCCATTAGCCATGAAGGCTCTCAGTTTGGAAAGTTGAGATGAAAATTGAATCCGTTCAGTGGCACTTAACCGTTGCGGCAAAGGATGATTCGCCGGGATGCGAGTCTCACGATAACCCGGCAGCGGATTTTCACCTTCAGGAGATGTGTCTATGCAATAGAACCAAGACTTGTTCCACTCCTTGGGGTGAGTGTGTAAAGCGGCGGGTGGGAAAACTGCATCCCTCCTTTTCTGAATGCTGATACCACCAAGTTCTTGGTGAGGCCCACTAGTGAATTCAGTGCGCCGGTTCGCATGGAAGAAATCCCGGAAAAGATCGACTGAAGGTTCTTCTTGCAAATACACTTCAGAAAAAACTTGAAAGTCACAAATGTTGGAAACGGAATTTGGTCCGATGTCTTGTGGATGCAGTTGGAAGGTGGCAAGGACGTCCCGGAAAAACTTTGAACCGGGGGGAGAGAAACCCCTGGAGATATGATCCATAAAGACTATGACCTCTCCGGACCTGGGAGCAGGAAGGCGTTCATTACCCGGAGCGCGCCATTTCAACTCGGCCCGAGGACCTAACGTACCGATACTCGACAGCTTGACTAAGTCTTCTTCAGTTACAGCTGAGCGAACCCAGTCACACGAAACGTATTGCTTGGCAGCCATTTGAACAAAGTGCTGAAGAGAAGAAGGTACAGAACAAATTATGAACATACAACAGATTTGGGACCTATATATGTGTATTGTGCAAGAGGGATAAGAAATATCTAGCAAAGTTAAACCGGCAATCATAAATACAAGATGTATCATTTCCGGTTTAAAAATGGCAGTTGAAGAGGAATAACTACGTCATGGCATCAGTTTACATCATTTCCGGTTTATGGTATGGTGATCTAAACCGAAGCATACTTAGCAGATTTATTGAAGGGAAAACAAGTTTTGCTGCGTTACTAAGGAAGAATAGATCTGAGCATAATGAGATAAAGAAACAAAAATTACACAAGAAATATACAGAGGATCAATTCAGAGCAGATAAGGTTACAGGATGTGCATAAAGAGGAGACTTAAAGCAGGTAGCAACAGAAATACACGCAGCAAGATCTAAAATATCAGACGCATTTACGGCAAGATCAGGAAGGTAAGACTTACGAAATTGCAGGATTCAGAGAATGAACAGCGTAAAGCTTGTGAAGAACCCTAATGGCGGAACGGATAAAAGCAGTAGAGGCATTACAGCAAGATTCAATCTGGTGTTAAGTGAGATCTACAGGTTAAAGCTTAAGGGGAGACGAGTTTCCTATGATATGAGTATCTACAAAGAACGGAGCTTCATCGGGAGTTCTAATGGCGGAAGAACACGGGCAAGGCAATGGCAAATAGGATAAGATCTACAGTGAGGAGGAAGAACATACCAGGGACGGTGAGGAATCGGCGGTGCAGAAAATCTGGTCAAGTTCAGGTTGATGCAGCGGCCGGTCGAAGACGGAAGAGCCGGTGGTCGACGGCGGTGTTCTCGGGCTCAGGCAGCAATGGAGGTCTAGAGGGTCAGGAGGAGAAAGGAGGAAGACGACGCGAGAAGGGATAATGAATGGAGTAGAGCGGTATTTATAGACGGAGAGGCGGATGTGAAACGACAGGTGCGGTAATCAAGGAAGAAAATCGGATAAAGATCCGTTGAAACGCCTCGATTCTCGGGATAACCATTAAAAATAAGCTACAGTACAGCTCGCGGCGATAAATGCGGAGCTGATGTCATTGTCAGACCTTAATGATTTCGGAAGATGACGTCAGAGCCGGTTTACAGGAACAAATGAAGACAGAAGAAAGGTCGCGGAAGACAATGAAGACTGATATGAACAAGTTCAAATCATTCTGGGGCCTAATGTCAGGGATACGGTTAGTAAGTATAAACCGGATGTTGTAAACCGGTTTAATTATGTTGTACTTGGTTCATTATTTTAGTAGAGATTACGGCCTATGAGATTTCAAGGCCCATGTATAGAAATACGGTTGTAAACCGCCAAGGAGATATAACTTGGGAGATAAGAAAGAAAGGACAGAGACCGAGGCGGACACGATTATGAGCCGGCCTCGGGATTCTGTAAACCGGACCAGGCGTCACCTCTATATAAAAGGGACGGCCCGGCACCGGTTCAAGGACAAGCAACAATCGATACGTCGAGACGCAGGCAAGCGATTCCGCTCCCTGTAAACCGACGCCCAAGCAATACCAAACCAACTAGACGTAGGCTTTTACCTTCTCAAAGGGGCCGAACTAGTATAAAATCTTCTGTGTCCTTTGTGCGCCATGAACCCTTTCAAGCTAACCCGTGCGATGGTTCCATCATCAAGTCCGTTAAACCGGACATCTGCCGTGTTAATTCCACGACAGGAATGGACCTCTCCATCCCTTGCATATTGAAGTTCAACACGAAGCTCTTGTAGCTAGGTGGGAGCGACTGAAGGATTCTGTCAACGACCGCTTCGTCTGGGAGATTCATTCCCAACTGAGACAAGCGGTTGTGCAACCCAGACAACTTGAGTATGTGCTCGCTGACAGAACTATTCTCCTCCATCTTACAACTGTAGAATGCGTCGGAGACGTCATATCTCTCGACTCGGGCATGAGCATGGAAAACCATTTTCAGCTCTTGGAACATCTCATATGCTCCGTGGTTCTCAAAACGCTTTTGGAGCCCCGATTCTAAGCTGTAAAGCATGCCGCACTGAACCAGGGAGTAATCATCACAACGCGACTGCCAGGCGTTCATAACGTCTTGGGTCGCCGGGAGAACAGGTGCATCACCTAGCGGTGCTTCAAGGACATATGATCTCTTGGCAGCTATGAGGATAATCCTCAGGTTACGGACCCAATCCATATAGTTGCTACCATCGTCTTTCAGCTTGGTTTTCTCTAGGAACGCATTGAAGTTGAGGGCAACTTGAGCGTGGGCCATTTGATCTACAAGACATATTGTAAAGATTTTAGACTAAGTTCATGAAAATTAAGTTCATCTAATCAAATTTAATGAACTCCCGCTCAGATTGACATCTCTCTAGTCATCCAAGTGATACATGATCCGAATCGACTAGCCCGTGTCTGATCATCACGTGAGACGGACTAGTCATCAACGGTGAACATCTTCATGTTGATCGTATCTTCTATACGACTCATGTTCGACCTTTCGGTCTTCCGTGTTCCGAGGCCATGTCTGTACATGCTAGGCTCGTCAAGTGAACCCTTAGTGTATTGCGTGTGTAAATCTGGCTTACACCCGTTGTATGCGAACGTTAGAGCCTATCACACCCGATCATCACGTGGTGCTTCGAAACAACAATCCTTAGCAACGGTGCACAGTTAGGGGGAACACAATTCTTGAAATTTTCAGTGAGAGATCATCTTATTTACTACCGTCATTCTAAGTAAACAAGATGTATAAACATGATAAACATCACATGCAATCAAAGTGACATGATATGGCCAATATAATTTTCCTCCTTTGATCTCCATCTTCGGGGCACCATGATCATCTTTGTCACCGGCATGACACCATGATCTCCATCATCGTGTCTTCATGAAGTCGTCTCGCCAACTATTACTTCTACCACTGTGGCTAACGTTTAGCAATAAAGTAAAGTAATTACATGGCGTTATTCAGTGACACGCAGGTCATACAATAAATAAGACAACTCCTATGGCTCCTGCCGGTTGTCATTTTCATCGACATGCAAGTCGTGATTCCCTATTACAAGAACATGATCAATCTCATACATCACATATATCATTCATCACATCTTCTTGGCCATATCACATCACATAGCACATGCTGCAAAAACAAGTTAGACGTCCTCTAATTGTTGTTGCAAGTTTTTACGTGGCTTCTATAGGTCTCTAGCAAGAACGTTTCTTACCTACGCCAAAACCACAACGTGATATTTCAATTTCTATTTACCCTTCATAAGGACCCTTTTCATCGAATCCGATCCGACTAAAGTGGGAGAGACAGACACCCGCCAGCCACCTTATGCAACTAGTGCATGTCAGTCGGTGGAACCAGTATCACGTAAGCGTACGTGTAAGGTCGGTCCGGGCCGCTTCATCCCATGATGCCGCAGAATCAAGATTGGACTAGTGGCGGCAAGAGAATTGAACAAAATCAACGTGCACAACTTGTTTGTGTTCTACTCGTGCAAGAAGCTACGCAAAGACCTAGCTCAGATGCCACTGTTGGGGAACGTAGCAGAATTCAAAAAAATTCTACGCTTCACCAAGATCAATCTAAGGAGTTCATCTAGCAACGAGCATAAAGGATTGATCTTCATACCCTTTGTATATCGCGAGCGGAAGCGTTCAAAGGAACGTGGATGATGGAGTCGTACTCGTCGTGATCCTCGTCACCGATGATCCCAGCGCCGAACGGACGGCACATCCGCGTTCAACACACGTACAGAGACGTCTCCTCCTTCTTGATCTAGCAAGGGGGGAGGAGAGGTTGATGGAGATCCAGCAGGACGACGGCGTGGTGGTGGATGCAACGGGAAAAGCTGCAGGGCTTCGCCGAGACCCTGCGGGAGGAGTTGGAGATGTAACGGGGGGAGAGGCGCCAGGGGCTGAGGTGCGGCTGCCCTCTCTCCCCCCCCACTATATATAGGGGGCCAGGGGGGCGCCGGCCCTAGGAGATCCAATCTCCTAGGGGGGGCGGCGGCCAAGGGGGTGGCTTGCCCCCCAAGCCTAAGGGGGGCGCCCCCACCCCTAGGGTTTCAACCCTAGGCGCATGGGGGGAGGCCCATGGGGGGTCGCCAGCCCACTAGGGGCTGGTCCCCCTCCCCCTACGGCCCACGGGGCCCTCCGGGATGGATGGACCCACCCGGTGGACCCCCGGGACCCTTCCGATGGTCCCGGTACACTACCGGTGACCCCTAGAACTCTCCCGATGGCCGAAACTGGACTTCCTATATATCATTCTTTACCTCCGGACCATTCCGGAACTCCTCGTGATGTACGAGATCTCATCCGGGACTCCGAACAACATTCGGGTTTCCGTGTGCATATATCTCTATAACCCTAGCGTCACCGAACCTTAAGTGTGTAGACCCTACGGGTTCGGGAGACACGCAGACATGACCGAGACGACTCTACGGTCAATAACCAATAGCGGGATCTGGATACCCATGTTGGTTCCCATGTGTTCCTCGATGATCTCATCGGATGAACCATGATGTCAAGGATTCACTTAATCCCGTATGTAATTCCCTTTGTCTATCGGCACGGTACTTGCCCGAGATTCGATCGTCGGTATACCGATACCTTGTTCAATCTCGTCATGGCAAGTCTCTTTACTCATTCCGTAATCCATCATCCCGTGACTAACTCCTTAGTCACTTTGAGCTCTTGATGATGATGTCTTACCGAGTGGGCCCAAAGATACCTCTCCGTCATACGGAGTGACAAATCCCAGTCTCGATTCGTGCCAACCCAACAGACACTTTTGGAGATACCCGTTGTGTACCTTTATAGCCATCCAGTTACGTTGTGACGTTTGGCACACCCGAAGTATTCCTACGGTGTCCGGGAGTTGCACAACCTCATGGTCTAAGGAAGAAATACTTGACACTGGAAAAGCTTAAGCATTACGAACTACACGATCTTATGCCAGGCTTAGGATTGGGTCTTGTCCATCACATCATTCTCCTAATGATGTGATCCCGTTCTCAATGACATCCAATGTCAATGGTCTGGAAACCGTGACCATCTGTTGATCAACGAGCTAGTAACTAGAGGCTTACTAGGGACACATTGTGGTCTATGTATTCACACATGTATCGCTGTTTCCGTACAATAGAATTCAAGCATCAATAACAGACAATTATCATGAACAAGGAAATATAATAATAATCCTTTTATTATTGCCTCTAGGGCATATTTCCAACATTGGGCGCTCAGTGTCTCTGGGTTCTGCAGAATCCTCCATGCCTGTCTGGCTAACATCGCCAAGTTGAATAACTCAAAGTCTATAAAGCCAAGACCACCTAATTCCTTCGGCTGAGTCATAGCTTTCCAGGACACCCAATGTGGTTTATTTTTTCTTTCTTTGCTTCCCCACCAAAACTTCCTTATTAACATGTTTAGGTGTTCACATAAACCCCTTGGTAGCTTAAAACATGACATTGAAAAGACTGGCACTACTTGAGCAACCGACTTCACTAGCACTTCCTTGCCCGCAGATGACAAGGTGCTCTCTATCCACCCTTGAACCTTGCTCCACAAACGGTCCTTTACGTATTTAAAAGCCCCATTCTTGGAGTTACCAATGTTAGATGGCATTCCCAGGTACTTCTCATTTAGGGTTTCATTTGGCACATGCAATGTTTCCTTGATTTCTTGCCTCACAGAGTCTGGTACCCCTTTGCTGAAAAAAACTGAGGATTTTGAGTAGTTGATACATTGCCCAGTGGCCTCACAGTAAGTATCAAGAACATGGTACACCTCATTAGCTCCCACACCGTTTTCCTTGAAGAACAGCAGGCTGTCATCAACAAATAGAAGGTGGTTTACTAGTGGCGCCGACGGCGCTACCTGTAGCCGACCCAAATTGGATGACTCACTCTTGGATTTCAAAAGGCACGACAGGCCCTCTGCTGCTAACAAGAACAAGTATGGAGATATCGAGTCCCCTTGTCTGATCCCTCTTGAAGGTTTAAAACTACTGAGCTTCTTTCCATTGAATAAAACTTCAAACTCAACAGTTGTTACCATGCCCATAACTATATTTATCATATGCCTTCATCATGTCTAGTTTCAAAGCACAAGATTGATTTTTCTTGGCCTTGTTCCTCTTCATAAAATGCAGACACTCATAGGCTGTTATGATGTTATCTGTGATCAACCTGCCTGGGACAAAAGCGGATTGCTCCTCTGATATGATGTCAGGCAAGACTACCTTCAACCTGTTAGAGATAACTTTCGAAGCAATCTTGTACAAAACATTACACAAGCTGATTGGTCGGAACTGAGATAGAAGTGTTGGATTTTTTACCTTTGGTATGAGAACCAAAATCGTCTCGTTGATGCATTCCGCGGATTCAGTTCCTTCTGCTATTTTCAGAACCACCTTTGTTACATCATCACCACAAATATCCCAATGGTGTTGGAAGAAATGCGCTGGACAACCATCCGGTCCCGGAGCCTTAATTGGGAACATTTGAAACAAAGCATTTTTCACTTCCTTCTTACTGTATGGGGCATTCAACATATCGTTCATTGCTTGTGTTACTTTCACCGGAACCGTTTCAATGACATGCTCCATGTTTTGGACTCCCTCTGATGTGTACATGTTTTGATAAAAGGAAGTGGCCATGTTCTCCATCTCCTGCACATCAACAGTGAGTTCCCCGTCCGGTTTCTGCAATGCTTTGATTTGATTCTTCCTCCTTCGGCGGCTCGCCCGGAGATGGAAGAAATAAGTGTTTTTGTCCCTGATGGCTTCTCGCCCCTCGTTGGTTACCCCAAGTGGAAGGTTTGAGATGTAGCGTAGCGGCAAATTTCCCTTGGCAAAGATACCAAGGATCGAATCCCGTGAGACTCCGAGGGTCGACAAGAAGGTGTCAATGGCGCCAGAAACTTTTGCTTTACAGGACCTGCACACAGATACAAATAGCTTTGCTCCCAACGAGTACAGAGAGGTTGTCAATCCCTCCAGCCTTGTCGTTTACAAAGGATCAAACACAAGAGATAATAGTGATAGGTATGACTGCAACTAGGAAATAAGAACAGGAAGTAAATAGCGGGTGTGATCAGTGATGGTAATATGGACCGGGGTCCCATGATGTTCACTAGTGATGTCTCTCTCCCAAAAGACGATAAAACAGCTAAGCGAGGTAAACAAATTACAGCTAGGCAATTGACAGGATTATGTGTGCAAACCAATGCTAACTATGCTGTAAAGAAAGGTAGAGGCTCAAAAGCATGGGCGGTACGCCAAGGCAAGTAGACCGAAATCCATCTGCATCTACTACTAATCATCCACCTTGAGATATCTATCCAGAACATCTCGCTGGTATTAAGTTGCGAGTCCCACCCAAAGTGTAAACTCAAAGCAACAGACAACTGCTTTACAAGAACTTTGCGTAAAGTAAACAATCCTTGCACCCGCAAGTACAAGCACCGTTGTTTTCCCCCTTGTGGCAACAGCACATCCCCTACTCATGTTTCTGTCACTCAAGCTAGTCATCGAGGGGCATGAACCCACAATCAAGCATAACGTTCCCTCTTGGAGTTACTACCTACTACTCGGCCAAAGCAATAAACAGCAACGAAGAACATGCAAGAATTACTCAAGAACATAAATATAAAAGAGGTGAATCAAATATATTACTCACACACAATCTGAACATAATCTCATAATCCATCGGATCCCAGCAAACTCAGCAGAGCAACAGCATAAAGATTACATATGTGCCTCGATCATGTAGGGCAGCTCACGAGGTCTAATCGATGAAGAACAAAGAGGGGAGGAGAACATCACATAGCTACTGGTCATGGACCCATGGTCCAAGGGGGACTACTCACAACTCATCCGGGAGGCGTCCATGGTGGTGGAGAAGCTCCCGGAGGTGGTTCTCCCCTCCGGCATGGTGTCGGGAAGAGTTCTCCTGGTGCTCCCGATCTTGGAAGCGCGGCGGCGGCGGAACAGAGATGAGATCGCAAAAAAAGGGTTCCGTCCTCGAGGGTTTCGGGACGCGAGCAATATATATGCAAAAGGGGGTCACCAGAGGCGGAGGTGGGGCCCCAGGCGCCCCCCTGGCGCGGCCAGGGGTGGGGCTGCGCCGGGTGGCCGCCTGGGCCACCCCAGGCTCCCCTCTGGCCCTGCCTTGGTTTTTCTGGAAGCTCCCGATACGCTGATTTTTCCTGTATTTTTCCTGGAATTTTTAGGGCACTTTTAATATGGGGGAAACCTGAAATAGAAAAACAGCAGAAAACAGAAACTGGCACTGTGGTGCACTGAGTTAATAGGTTAGTCCAAATATGATCAAAAGTGTATGGAAGTGCATAAATATCATAGCAATATCACACAAAAGAGGCATGGAGCAAGCAGAAATTATAGATACGTTTTGGACGTATCAACATCCCCAAGCTTAATTCCTGCTCGTCCTCGAGTAGGTAAATGATAACAAGCATAATTTCTGTGGTGACATGCTATCAACCATATAAGAACTTTTAAGTAAAGCAATCAAGGCATGTAATTCAATTCAAGTCAAAACAAACAAGAGTCTATATTAGTATTGTAACAAGTAACATAAGAACATAAAGGTGCAAGAGTTCTCGCTGTTCGTGACTCGAATGTCTCCAAATGGTGTTTGCGTGCAAGAAAGGGGATAGGGATATATGAGAGAGTAAAACATAGTTTTTGCATTGTTGAGAACTTAATCTACTAAAGTTTCACACTTGGTCTTCTTTGGAATCTTATCTTGACTCATCCCCAGACCGTCAGCCAGGTACAAGTCAAAATGATCCACTCCCTTTCGATATTTTGAGCACTCATGCAATGGATGAGCGTAAGAAAGAAAGTCGACACTTAGGATGGCAAAGAGAGAAAAATGATAGAGGGGGAAGACAAAAAAGGTGTGAAGGGCTCACATCAATGAGGACAATCATCGGCGAGAGAAAGCCAAATGATAGATATGATGCGAGGAGTAGGGATTGCCATGCAATGGATGCACATATGAGCTAAGGTAAGCTCTCCGATGGAACTAGTGGGGGTGCATCCAACTTGCTTGCTCAAGAAGACCTAGAGCTCTTTTGAGGAGGCTCATCATTGGAATATACAAGCCAAGTTCTATAGTGTAAAGGTCCCCACATAGCTATATGCATGAATGATAATCTCTATGGAGCACAAGGTATAAGATGGAGTACGAGTGTGGATCTCTCAACAGAAATAGTAGTGTGCCCCCTTCTCTCTTTTTATTTCTTTTTCTATTTTTTTTGTGGCCTCAATGGCTCTTTCTATTTATCTCTCATTTGTCCTCTTTGGGATCTTTTGATTTTGTCCTCTTTGGGATCTTTTGATTTGTCCTCTTTGGGATCTTTCCCTCACTTTAGGGGCAACACTCTATGTATTACAAGAAGTATAGAAGATATTTCACACTTTACAAAAGTACTCAACATAAAGAAAATGAAACTATCATGATGTATGCAAATGTATGCCTCTGCCAGTGTAGCAGGATATGCAATGATACTAGCGCGTCATGTAGCAATGATTAGGGCAAGGCCCAACTAGCATGCGGCTCATCGATCAAGCAAAAAGCATGTATGACATGAAGATCAAGTCATGAGAAGATGGATGTTGCATGGCAATGTATCTCGGAAAGGCTATGGAAATGCCTTAATAGGTAGGTATGGTGGCTGTTTTGAGGAAGGATATAATGAGGCTTATGATGACAGAGCGTATCGTGCCAAGGATTTGGATGCACCGGCGAAGTATGTGCCAACTCTCGAAGTGAGAAAGGGCAATGCACGGTACCGAAGAGGCTAGAAAAATATGGATAGGTGGAAGTGTCAACTTTCGAATACTCACATTAGTCCGAAGAACTCATGCACTTATTATCGGTAACTCTCAATCTAATTAGGAGGTTCTCAAAGAGACAAGTACCCCGAGGAGGAGTGTATGGGGATTTGGTTATCCTTGCGCAGCCTCGGCTCATGGTACGTGAGTGTACTCTAATATTCGATCCCTCCAAAGATTAGTGATCCATTTAGTAGCTAAAGTTCTCAACTATTTTGTAGGTTTTTGAAAATAAACACGGATTGCCCAAAATACGACATCTATCACTAATAGGCTAAAGCTCTTGACACCAAAAGTTCAAACATTACTCATGGCAATACCTCAAAACTATTGTAAGTTACTACTAAAATTAAATAGCAACCTCAATTACCTACTTTAAGTTAAGACACATAACTCAGTGCAACAGACAAACTCTCTTAACAAGATAAACGTGAAAACTTAAGAGAGTTCAACAACCAACTAAACAAAAGCTCTTTAAAAAGAAAGGCATGAAAACTAAGAGCTAAACATGACAGTAGCTATGGAAAGACAAAGAACATACACAGCAAAGATAAGCATGAAAATCCTATGTTGTGTTCTAGGTTGAAGTGGAGCATGTTTCTCTCCCACACAAAGAAAGCTGGGTTCTAACTCGTTATGAACAGCAAGCAAAGCTAAAGAAAACTAAAAAGGAAACTAAAAGCAAGACGCTCCAAGCATAGCACATAATGCATGAAGTGATTAAAATATAGTGGAACGAAAGACGAACTGATAATTGTTGATGGAGAAGGGGATGCACGGGGGAATCCCCAAGCTTAGACGCTTGAGTCTTCTTGAATATTTCTTGGGGGTGCACGGGGGCATCCCCAAGCTTGAGCATTTGACCCTCCTGAATCTTTTTATCATCTTCCCTCGCACACTTGAAAACTCCCTTCATACATAACTCATCATAATCTGATTAGCGAGGTTAGTACCCATAATAAAATAACTTTTCCCTTCTGGAAATAAATATAATCTTGAAGAGCTACTGTTTCTCAAGATTGCCAAAAGGTTTTTGCAAAGAAAAAGCAAGCTCAAGGTTTGCAAAACGAAGAAAAGGCAAAACAGGACAGAATATGTGAAAAACAGACCAGCAGGTAATAAATAATTTTTTCGGGGCACTTCTGCAACTCAAATCAAAAAACACAGAACAGACGCCCGAAAGCCAATTGTATAGAGCACGTTGTCAAAAAAATTCAGATCAAAAAGATGATCTGGTGATTTTATACGAATTTTTTCTGTCCAAGGACAGAATCTGTTTTCTGGACTGCACGTCGCAACTTTTGAACTTTCTTGCAATCAGAGGTTAAACTTGGCACAAAGCTGAAAAGAAAAGATACAATGATGATGCTACTGTAGTAACAAACATCAAGACACAACAAAAGCAAAAAAAATCCTAATTCATTGTGGGCTGCCTCCCAAAAGCGCTTTCTTTTATGCCTTTAAGCTAGGCATGATGCAAAAAGAGAGGAATCAAAAGTCATCATAATAATCGGAGTTATAAATTGCTTCAAATGGTTCCTCAACAAGTTCACCCTTGTTCCTTCTAGGAAAGGGGTACGTACCTTTTGCCTTCCCGCGTAGGCGGATTTGTCCCTTACCTATATCGATGAAGCCTTTTACGGCTCGGAGGAAGTCCCTTCCAAGCACTATATTTCCTTGGTTTGGCTTCATGATGAAGAAATCAACCATTGCAATCCCTTTAAGGAAGGTAACTGGCACGTCTTTTATTCTTCCATGGATCTCAGAAATATCTCCATTAGCATGTTCATGATAGGATGATAATCTGTCCATGTTAAATTTTAAAGAATCATGAACAATTTTTGGCATAGTAGAAACCATAGATCCAATATCACAATAAGCAAGGAAGTCTTGATTAGAGATGTTAATCCTAACAAAAGGCTCCCAATCGTTGTCTATTTCCAAAATATCTCTCTTATTGGGTTTGGGTTTCTCTACCTTCATCAAGTCTAGAGCATCCATTTTCTTCTCAATAGTAGCAAGTCTATCTATGACAGTATCAAAACTATGATCATAAACAAAGTAACTAGATAGACCATGTATAATTTCAAGAGCTCTAGCTTCATCACACTCTAGGAAATCTCCTTCAGCTATAATATCAAGAGAGTGTTTACACCATTTAAAAAGACCATGGTAAAAATTTCTAAGCACAATTTTTATAGGTATCCAAGGCATAATTCTCCTATGTGCATCAGAAATTCTATCACATGCCTTCTTCATATTTTCTCCATCCCTTTGATGGAAATCTAGAACTTCTGATTCCCTCAAAGCACCAAATCCTAACATGCTTGACTAAACAGAAAGGACTACTAGCAAATAATTTTTTTTTTGTGATTTTTGGTAAAGGAAACTAAAGCAAAAACTGAAAGGTAAACTAACAAGACTAAAAAGCAAAGATAAAAGATAGCGTGCAACTCCCCTATCTTGAAGAGTGGAGTCCCCGGCAACGGCGCCAGAATCTTGCTTGATGGCTTCTCGCCCCTCGTTGGTTACCCCAAGTGGAAGGTTTGAGATGTAGCGTAGCGGCAAATTTCCCTTGGCAAAGATACCAAGGATCGAATCCCGTGAGACTCCGAGGGTCGACAAGAAGGTGTCAATGGCGCCAGAAACTTTTGCTTGACAGGACCTGCACACAGATACAAATAGCTTTGCTCCCAACGAGTACAGAGAGGTTGTCAATCCCTCCGGCCTTGTCGTTTACAAATGATCAAACACAAGAGATAATAGTGATAGGTATGACTGCAACTAGGAAATAAGAACAGGAAGTAAATAGCGGGTGTGATCAGTGATGGTAATATGGACCGGGGTCCCATGATGTTCACTAGTGACGTCTCTCTCCCAAAAGACGATAAAACAGCTAAGCGAGGTAAACAAATTACAGCTGGGCAATTGACAGGATTATGTGCGCAAACCAATGCTAACTATGCTGTAAAGAAAGGTAGAGGCTCAAAAGCATGGGTGGTACGCCAAGGCAAGTAGACCGATATCCATCTGCATCTACTACTAATCATCCACCTTGAGATATCTATCCAGAACATCTCGCTGGTATTAAGTTGCGAGTCCCACCCAAAGTGTAAACTTGATGACCCACAACCGTAAGGGATCTATTGCAGCGTTTTCGATAAGTAAGAGTGTCGAACCCAACGAGGAGCAGAAGGTATTGACAAGTGATTCTGAGCAAGGAATAACTGCAAGCACTGAAAGATAACTTTTTAGGGGTTTTCTTGATATAAGCAATAGGAAAGTAAAAGCGAGCAAAGTAAAAGGCACTGGAGAGTAACAAGTGGCCCAATCCTTTCTGAGCAAAGGAGAGTCCTAGCAACTGAACTTATAAAGGCTAAAGTGTTCTTGAGGACACACGGGAGAGGTAGTCATGTGCTTTCGCCATATTCCGTATCGGTACTATGTTATGTGTTGATAAGTGCTGAGTGGGTGGATCTATGCTAGTACACTCTCTAGATAAGATGAGTGCACTCTTATGATTAAACACCTTGCAAGCGTCCGCAAATACAAGATAGTATTTAAGGCAAAAGCCTAACCATAGCAATACGATCGATGATCCATTGTTCCCTTGTGCAAAAGCGTGCGAACTGGGGTTCAGGTTTCTGTCACTCCGGCAACCCACCGTAAGCATTCTTTGTACACAATGTATTCCCCTAGGTCCTTAATAAGGCGAAGTGTTGAGTGTTCGACTCACACAACACCACTAGTA
The DNA here is from genome assembly GCA_902687465.1 of Secale cereale. Lineage (NCBI taxonomy): Eukaryota > Viridiplantae > Streptophyta > Magnoliopsida > Poales > Poaceae > Secale > Secale cereale. The sequence goes on from LR738713.1 coordinate 738,639,103, forward strand.
AAATAACAACACAACTTAAGTATCAAACAACACATATTACTTCAACATCATATGACTACTAACAACAAGACTTTTCCCATGTCCTCAAGAACTAAGGTAACTACTCACAAGACATAAAAGAGATCATGATCAGTGGAGATAAATGGATGATAAACAATCTGGACATAATGATATTTCTCGAACAAAACTCAATAGCATTCACCACAAAGTAGTAATCAACACCAATAGAGTAGAGAGGGTAGATAGTACGGATTACAACACAAGTTGCAATGATGAGATGAGATTGGATGAAGATGGAGATGGTGCTGATGTTGGGGATGATGTTGATGATGATCTCGATGATGCCCGTGACGATGGTGATGACGATGGCGATGATCTCCCCTTCCGGGAGGTGATCTCCCCGGCGAAATCTGCCCGCCGGAGATGGCTTTTTCTTCTCTGTAGGTTTCCGCCACTGAGCGGCAGCGGAACTCCGTCAAAACTCTCCTTTTTAGGGTTTTCGGATGACGAGGAGTATATAGGCAAAAGGGGGCAGCCGGAAGTGGGCCAGGGGATCCAGGCGCCCCCCCCCGGCGTGGCTAGGGTGGGGGCCCGCCAGGTGGCCGCCTAGGCACCCTGTGGCCCCCCTCTGGTTGCCCTTTTGCGTGCCTTCGTGATCCATCTGGAAAATACCCTCCGTCGATTTTCAGGTAATTTGGAGGTATTCTTCTTCAGCAACTCAGCGTCCACTTTTTATCGCTGAATCCTGCGTCTGCTGCTTCGGCACCGGAAAGTTGCAAACTGTGTAAAATAGGCCAAAACAACATAAGAACATCATCGTAATGTGAAATATATCAATGAATAAGAATGAATTACGATATAAAATAGTGATGCATTTTGGACGTATCAACACCCCCAAGCTTAGACCTCGCTTGTCCCCAAGCAAATACTGAGCTCGGTAAACCTGTTCACATGTTTAGAGAGTGAAGTGTCGATAAATAGAATACGGACAAGAAGCATCACAGTTTCTTCACCAAACTCAAATATCCTCAACAGCAATCTTCAACTTATAATCGAAAGTAGGGCTAAGGAAACTCATCAAATCATGGCAAACATGTCCTTTGGTCAAAGAACAACTAATAGCTTTTACTTTTGCTCTTTCTCTTTATGTTTTGATGAGATTAATTGAAGCTTTTGAAAGAACATGTTATTAGGCAAGAAGTGAAAGTGTTAACACAAAGGAAGATGTTTGCTTAAGCTGGGCTTGACAAACAACTTACTTATCAAATGATAATGTCAACAAGGATATGATATGACAAATCTTAATTCAACTTTATATGAATGAATCCTTGTCAACATCAAATGTCTACTCTGTTTAAGAATAGAAGGAAGTAGGAATAACTGACTCATTCTAAAAACTAAGAGATAGGCCCCGCTCTAGGGAAGTAGGGAAAACTCATGTGCTATCCTTAAATCAAACAGAATGAAAACAAGTTTTGAGAGGTGCATGATTTGTTAACGAATGCTAATAGATAACTCAATTACTTCTCGAGCTGGACAAGTTTCGAGGAACGGCTCCCGTACGGGGACGATCACATCCCCTAAATCTCCTTTGTTTATCGCTGCCAAAGTTTTCTGATTTCTCATGAACAAAGCGTGAAGGAGGGTTTGTTTGTTGTATTATCTTTTATGAGTCGGGCACACTCATGCTAGTTCCTTCTCGTATTACGGGTTTGCAGATTAGACATGCAATCCCGGGGTAAAAATTGTCCAACTTAAAAAGATCATGAATTAACTACTACTTCCTCATGAGCTAAAACAGGGGCACAAAATAGAAGATTTTGAACATTTAAGGATAACACACAAATTCTATACTTTAGGAGGTGGTAGTGGAATACCATGAATAGGAAGGTATGGTGGACTCATATGGAAGGTATTGGTTTAAGGGTATGGATGCACAAGCAGAATTCCGCTTAGTACAGAGTTTAGGCTAGCAAAGGCTTTTGAGAGAACAGACAATTGATGATGACTAAGATGCAAAGCAATATAAAGCATAAACATTAAAATAAGCATAACACATCAAGTTGTCTTCCTTGTCAGCATAACACTTCAAGCATAATAACATAAAGGTTTTGGCTATGTCGCTACTTTAAGAAAATCATGCTTGTTGTTATGACCAAAGCTATGTTTGCTAAGATTAAATAAGGTTTTCAAACCCATACCTGATATAAGGTCAATACTCCCCATAAGAATCATCATATAAGGTCAATTGCGTGAAGAGAATACCGAGTGCAGCAAAGGAACCAATAGACTTCTCATTAATATTCCATCATAGACGACTCCACACCCACGGATACAATCTCTCCACAGAAGGAGTGATTGACCTCAATGCACACACCTATTTCATATAATAACCTCCCTAAACATGATACGAATCTACTTGACTCTAAAAGACAAAAGATAAAGATAAAGATACCGGGCACTCCCCCAAGCTTGGAACAAGCCAAGGGAATGCCATTACCCAAGGAGATTTCACTCCTCATTCTTGTTAATGTTGATCACGTAGTCCTCGGCGAAGCGCTTCCATGGAAGGGGTTCTCCAGTCTCATGTGAGAAGTTTGTCTCCTGAATCCTGCATGCAGCACCCAAACCCATGCGCATAAACCTTAGTTCATACTCACAGTTCTGGTGATGTAGATCATAAATTTGCCCTTGGAGCTCTTCAATTCTTTCTTCAGATGCGGTGATGCTTTTCCACATCTCCTTCATCTCCTTCAGGAAGTAGGTCTTCAGCTCGTTGATGATGTCAAAGTTAGCTTCAACACCACGCTCGATCATCTTCTTGTACTTGAAGACTTCTTGCTCCACTTCTTCTAGCCTGGCCTGGATGCTCCCCTCCTTGATAGGTCACTTCAGATCTTCTTGATGGAGGACACCGTCCTCCATCCGAACAACCTGAGGGTGCTTCTTCACCTCAGCGAGGTAAGGGTTGATGACGTTGATGACGAACTTGCCCTTGGGGGAACTTGGGGAAGCCATGTCACCTAGGTCCAGCCGAAAGATTTCCTGGCAGAAACAGATCGAAAAGAAAACACACGAAATCACGAGATACGTTGCCGGAACAATCCGGGCAAATATATAGCAAACATTTATGCATAGAAAGGAAGGTAACAGGCTAAAGCGGGGTCGGAGACGGACTCCTGGGTGCCAGGCGGCCTCCCGGCGTGGCCAGGAGGTAGGGCGCGCCAGGGGGGCGTCTGGGCTCCCTGGAGCTTGTCTCCGGCTCCACTTAGGCTTAGAATTTTACTAATTTTGCAAAAACTCATAACATGGAACTTTTATGGCGGTTCGCGATGTTTCCTTACCGTAATACATACCTTTTCTTATTCTGCTTCTACTGGTGTCTGAAACAGGGCTGCAACATGTTCTTCGTGAGTTGTTGTGTATATCATATTCACATCAACATTGACAGGGTTTCCTGCTATGTAATGCTTAAGTCTTTGCCCATTTACAACTTGAGGTTTGGTGCCTTCAAAATTGTTAATCTTGATTGCACCAGACCGATAGACTTCTTCAATATGAAATGGCCCTTCCCACCTGGAAAGTAGTTTGCCTGGAGAAAACCTGAAACGGGATCTAAACAATAAAACTTTATCACCAACATTAAATTCACGTTTCAGAATCCTCCTATCATGCCACTTCTTTACCTTTTCCTTGAAGATTTTAGCGCTCTCGTAAGCTTCACTTCTCCACTCATCTAGAGAAGTCAAGTTCATGAGACGCTTCTCGCCAGCTAACTTTGGGTCAGCATTCAGCTCTCTAACAGCCCAGAAAGCTTTGTGCTCTAATTCTAATGGCAGATGGCAAGCCTTGCCATAGACCATCTTATAGGGGGACATGCCCATGGGGTTTTTGTAAGCAGTTCTATACGCCCACAAAGCATCTCCTAACTTATTTGACCAGTCCTTTCTATTTCTATTTACTGTCTTCTGCAAGATCAACTTAATCTCTCTATTGGTGAGCTCAACTTGCCCACTAGTTTGAGGATGGTACGGTGAAGCGATTCTATGATTGACATCGTACTTGGCTAAAGCTTTTCTAAAAGCTCCATGCGTGAAGTGTGATCCTCCATCAGTCATGAGATACCTAGAGTACACCAAACCTAGGAAAAATCACATCTTTGAGCATTTTCAAAGATGTCTTGTGATCAGCACTTTCAGTGGGGATTGCTTCAACCCACTTGGTCACATAATCAACAGCTACTAAAATGTGAGTGTACTTGTGCGAAGAAGGAAAAGGACCCATAATGTCAGGACCCCGATCCCAAGTCACACATGTCTAGCCTGTAACACACCATATCACTTTGCGGCCTCACGCACGGTATTCCCCCGGGTGCCACCTTACCTGGCCCGGGACCGTTTGCGCATTTTGGCACACGTATATGATAGTGTCGCTAGCATCCATATGACAGAGAACCCGGGCCGACATGACTAGTTATAAACCAAAAGTGGCACTAAATTACAGAGACAGGCATACATGACCCAGCAACGAACGTGTCGGTCATCAACGTATGAACCCAAGTCGTAGCAAGCTACAAGGACTTAAAGGAACAACGCGTGACATTTCCCCTAAGGGACAGACACAGGAACGAAGAAGGACACATGCCGGTCAGCCTAAGTGTTCCGGAGCAGTAGCGAGCTACCAAGGCTCGGTGGAAGCACTAGGAGACATTTCCCTGTAAGATGGGCTACCAAAGGTAAACAACTAGGTGTCGGATCCCACACATAGCAATACACATTACACGTACGCATAACATGCAAGTATGTGCTGTACAACATGGCATCACAACATAACTCAACAACTCATATAGATAAGGCCCAGAAGGCCATCATAGCATTTATTACAAACAAAGGTCACATGACCCAACATACAGAGCATACAGGCAACGGAAGCATAACATGTCTGAGTACATACAACTACAAATGAAAAAGGCTGAGAAGCCTGACTGTCTACAAGATCCTACAAGGGTACAAGATCGTAGCTGAGGTAACAAGCTAAACGTCGAAGTCCACGCGGAACCACTAGCGAGACTGAAGTCTCTCTGCAAAACATAAATTAAGCAAACGTGAGTACAAAGGTACCCAGCAAGACTTACATCAGAACTAGCTACATATGCATCAGTATCAACAAAGGGGGTGGTGGAGTTTGACTGCAGCAAGCCAGCTTTGACTCGGTGGCTATCCTAAACCACGACTGCAAGCAACTCTTTTGAGGTGGCGCACACGAGTCCACATATTCACCATTCAATACACCACTATGGATCCGCTCTCGTCTCCCTACGAGAAGGCCATCCATAGCACTCACTCTTATCTTGCGCGTTTTAGAGTATCCCCTTTCACTTGTCTATGAACTGTAGAGGTAACCCAGAAGTCCATTTCCGCGGACACGGCTATTCGAATAGATCATATATATAACCCTGCAGGGGTGTACTTCTTCACACACGCTCTCACCACTTACCGCCGTTTACACGACATGTACTCGGCAACCTTCAAGCGAAGGCCCAGCGAGGGTGTCGGCCACGACCTGACTAACCACACAAGTCTCTCGTCCAGGTTTATCGCCTATTTGGGTTCCATCCGTGGGGAGATCCGGCCGGGGTGTCGCTCACGGCCCCAAACGATGTGTACAGGGTTCCCGCATCACCAAACGGGCGATCGGTACACCGTGCCACGTACCTGGCGCGTCACAGCCCACCCCGAGGGTCAGCGCTGCGCACGACCTCCAGTAAACTACAAACACCAGAAACTAGTTGCAACTCCTGGACAGAGATCATGTTGATTAATAAGTCGAGAGGGTCCATTGGTTTCGGGCCCAATGCATGGTAGTAACTGGTCATGGATCAACCAACACAGAACTCAGTTCCTAAGGACGGCTGCAATGAGACAACCCACCATGTACTCCTACATGGCCTCTCATCGCTACCTTTACCAAATCGTGTTCACACACTTAGCTCACACACATTAGGACATGTTCACCACATTCCAATTCATCCCCGATGAATCAGACCTGATACAACTCTAAGCAATAGCAGGCATAACTAGACAGCATGAATGAGTAGGCGCAACATGGCTCAAACAACTCCTACTCATACTAGTGGGTTTCAACTATTTACTGTGGCAATGACAGGTCATGCAGTGGAAAGGGGTTCAACTACCGCAGCAGGTAACAGTTGAAGCGTTGTTGTCCTAATGCAGTAAAAGAGAGCAAGAGCGAGAGAGTGGGATTGTATCGGAATGCTCAATGGGGTTTTGCTTGCCTGGCACTTCTGAAGATATCAATGAGTCTTCATCGGTGTCATCGAACTCATCGTCGGAACGTCGTCTACTGAGAGGGGACAAAACCGACAAATAGAGAAAGAACACAATCAATGCAATGCACAATATGATGCATGATCATGACATGGCATTATGTTGTGATTTGAGCTAATGCAACTAGCAACACAATTAAATGAAGTTGGTTTGAACCAAAGGTTCAAATTCAAACTCCATATGTGATTATTCAAATGCCATTTATTCAAATTGTCCTAAACAGTGGCTGTAAGTTATTCAAACATGCATGAAAATGCCATAAACAGATTCCTTGAATTTTTCTGATCAATTTTCATATATAAATTATTTTCATCTGAGTTAGGGATTATTTTCTGTGATTTTTAGAAGTTTTGGCTATTTTCTGAAATAAATAAATCATTTTTGATTTATTTTAAATTCCAGAAAACACTTATTGCGTGAGCATGACGTCAGGACGACGTCATCGGGTCAACAGCGTCAGCCCAGGTCAAACCTGACGCTGGGACCCACTGGTCAGTTACTAGGCTAATTTAACAGAGACTATTAGTGTTAATTTAATCCTAACTAAAGTGTTAGGGGGGTGGCCCACATGTCAATCTCTCAGGCCTAATTAAGTTTAGTTTTTAAACTAAACTAATTTAACAGGAGCTGGCCCCACCTGTCATTGAGTTAGTGCTTAACTAAGGGCGTGGGGCCCATACGTCAGTGACTCGGGGGGGGGGTCAACCCACCGGTCAAAAAGTCAAAAGCGTCGGCGGCTAGCCGCCGGCGAGCCTGAGCGCGGCGGAGGGCGTCGGAAATCCTCCTCCGGCGACCAAATGGCCGGCGGAGGGCATCTACGTGGAGCCGGGACTCGCTCGCATCCATTTGTGCCATCGGGAGGGGCTGGGGTGGCCGGAGCTCATCGGAAACGAGCTCGCGGCGGCGCCGGAGTTCGGGCTCCGTTGAGTTAGGCGCTGCGGGGCACGGGGAGGTGAGCTGGTGGGTGCGGCGTGCTCCTGGGGGTGCACTGAGTGTGTTTATGGGCTCGGACGAGAGCGGCAGGAGCTGTGGCCACGGCGGCGAGGAAGCACAGCTCCGGCGAGCTTCGGAGCTCAAGGGGATGGCGTCTACGGCGAGAGATGGACCACGGGGTCAAGGGGAAGACGGAGAGGAGCTCACAGAGATTCCAGCGGAGCCAACGACGTGGACGAGGAGGCTCTGGACGGCGCGAATCGATGACGACGATCTCCGGCGGCCGGAGCTACAAGACGAGGTCGGGGAGACGCTACGGGGCTTCCGGCATCGGGCGGCTCGGCGAGGAGGAAGAGGGCGTCGAGGCGGTTCTTCTGGACACAACAGAGAGGGAGGGGGCAGCTGTGGCTGCGGTGGTGCTCGCCGGCGCGGCTGCGGTGGTTTCGGCCATGGCGAGGAGAAGCTGGGGAGCGAGGGGAAAAAGAGTGCGGGGAGGTGAGGTGGACGGGGGGGGCGTGGATGTCTTCGTGGCACGACCAGAAGCTCGGAGGCGTCGCGGTGGAAGCAGGAGGTGGCCGGCGTGCCGCGGGCACGCGCCCTCCGTCCCTCTGGCGAGAGGAGGGGGATGACTGGCATCGGCTAGTTGGGCTGGGCCGCACAGTACCGGGCCGGCCAGGCTGGACAGGTAAGCCTTTCCTTCTATTTTAATTCTGTTTCTGTTTTCTATTTTGTTTCTGTTATTCTATTTTGTTTCTGTTATTCTATTTTGTTATTTTGTTCTGGGCTTTATTAAAAATACTTAGGCACACTCAAAAATCATGAAACCAAGCATGGCTACTGTTTAGAATAAACCCAACACTAAACATTTTAGTTTATGATTATTTGAGCATTTAAAATAATATAGAAAATTTAAATGCCCAAATGCAAGTAAGATATGATTTAATTCAAAAATCCAGAATGATCCTAGAAATATGTACAACATTTTTGGCAGAGGTTTTTAATCAATCCAAAAATGATGAACTTTTCCAAGGGGCATTTTGGGTTCATTGAAAAAGATTTTAATTTGACCCTAGTTAAATTCATTTAGTGCTAGGGTTTGAACATCCCCATTTCAATTTTCTGTGAAAATAAATTATGATGCACATGAAGACCAAGCAAGGCAGGCAAGGCTGGTCTAGGGCTGTGACAACTCACCCCCACTAAACAAGAATCTCGTCCCGAGATTCAGGCGTAGGGTAAGATATCAGAGGGGACCCTAACTAACATAATCTTCATGATCCAGGTGTCCTTCATATGAATGTTGATTTCTGGCATCATGCTGATCTTGAAACCCTTGCTTTTGAGGTCTTTGTCCAACACGGTGACGATGAAAGAAACTCCGCAATAGTTGATCTTGTGAAAGATCGGGCAACTCAAGATCAACTCATGGAGTGAGACGTTGAAACATCTCTTTGAGCTGAGACACGGAGTACACCTCCAGAGGGATGGAGTGAAATAAACGATGAAGGTTCACTCGGTAGGCAATAATTCCACACCTAAGAAAATGGTGGTCGAGGTCACCAGACGGGGCACCTTAGAGAAGGTGACTCGTAGAGTTATCCTCTTAAGTGGCAAAAGAATTACTTTTGATATAGAGGTCATTGAAATTCTCTATACCAGCCGGAGGCAAATCACAATCGATCGTTTGACGGTGGTCCGAAAGAATGACATACTCGGCCAGAATGGATGATGTGGACTACCTTGTTAAAGACAACACAAGGGATGATTTTGGTTATCATCGGAAATGGATGGGACCCATGGTAAGTCCACTTTTGAGGATGATCCTGAACAGCAGTGATTGAGAATGGTAACCCATGGAGAATTGGCACATTGGCGGTGCAAGCTGGGAACAAAATGCAAATGTTGGGAATGATTCTGGTAACTGGGAAGAATCCCAACAGTAGAGAGTGAAACTAGTCCTTGAGAGGTTATAACATAACCAAGAACACTGGGAGCAATCCCGGTTAGTGCCAGTGATAACACCTGGTTCTTGTGCGTGCTCTCAAGAACTTGAGCATTCCCATATTCACCAAGGTTTTACCAATATCCGTGTCAAGGATCCTGGTAACACCACATACTACCATGATGAACAATGATGGATGATGCAGATGCAAAGGAAGATAACGCTTTCTCAGATTCCACCTTAGCGGAGTCAAGGGCAAAATCTGGATGATCGACCGAGAGACATTTAGCACTTCGCTTCTAATGTTCTCCTTGATGTGTTAGCGAATCCATTCATAGATATGTTTGGTATCTTGAACATCAAGTAAAGGTCGGACTTCGGGAGCACAAGAATCCATAAGGGTCAATTGTTGGAGTAAATCCTACAAAATCCTTATGGGGAGATGGCCACCTTCTTCAATCAAGATACTACAAAAATAGGTCTTCCGGCTGGGTGTGTTGGCCACGACATCCACTTTACCGGTTATCGAGAGACCAATATTATAGTTCTTGGAAAATGCTCCAACCATCATATCTGCCTGAGATTTAGTTCTGGTTGGTGTCAGGATATTCCAGACTCATCGAGTCTAGGAAGAAAAATGAAAGTTTACAACACAAATCGACGAGATGGCGTTGCGAGATTCTCGAGAAATGAACTACAATAGCAGCTCCAAAACTTGAGTTGGTTCTGCTACATACGTGTGAACACGTTGTCCAAGACAAACATGACCATGTAGTAGTCTTACAATGAAACACTACCAAGTTCGGGTTGGGGAACCATCATCGAGGATAACGAAGTCCTTGCATAAGTCCGGATCTTAAGAAGGAACTTCTTCTCCTAGGACAATCAATCAGTGGCTTGGTGTGCTAGGGATACATATAGAGTGAAGGTTGCAAGTCTCCAAACCACAGAATACTTCACACGTATGCATGACTGACTTGGGATGATTCCACAAGAAGCAAAACAAACTTTCTCAACTCACGGTGGCAACTTACATCAATTACACATGAATTAGGGAAAGTTTGTTCTCTCATCCAACATATACCTCATGAACGGAACACGGAGGCAATGCTTACAAAGTTTCCAACACTAGCTTAATGTCCTACAAAATCATGGAGAAGGTAGCAGTGTTGCTGATGGGCTCAACGACAATTCATCGAGGCTTCCATAAAAATGGAATTCCATAACTATGTGAACAAGGTGATAGCATTGGTCAGACCAATAGATGTAACTATGTATGCTCGAGGGATCAACCACGAGTAAGACAACATTACGAATACCACTGGTTCTGATTTGATTTGAGGATAGCCCACACTCAAATCAAAGTTTTCGACAAGACAATAGATCCAATAATTGATCACAAGGATCAACCGATCAAGATATCATCTTTCTTCAACACACACACACAAAAGATATCCCTTAGAAGGAACTAGGTCGGACAAGCTTTTATCTTCCAACTCTCCAAATTGTCGTTTAGCTTAACCGACTAGCTCAGGGTATCCAACACAGATTCTTGGAGAAGGGGTTGTTTAGAGAGAAACCAGCTTGATCACGAGCTCGATGCATTGGTCAGGGGACAACCTGGTGACACTTCCGGGAAGATAACCGGAAAATCACGAACCACCGATATGTTACTAAGCTCGCAAACAATCTTGCTTTTCAGGGCGAGATGATATGATCGCAAGAGTGAGGGATTTATGCAATCCTAACTCATTGATCAAAGAGTGCACCAGAAAAATGGACTAGGTAGCACGATCAATCTTAGAAATGGTGATTCAGTAACCAACACACTAAGAATGAAATTGTTGTCCTTTAACTACCAAGCAATAGGGTTGCTAGGAGTATTGATTTCACACATCACAATTCACTTGTCGGTATTCCGGTTATAACAACGCGGAGACCGAGGAATGAACGACGATGGTGAGAAGTATTACTGTATCAAGAGTTCATAGGATGATGTGCAATTCTCATGACATTCTTGACATAAAGATGGTAATACTCCAGGATAGAACATATTAGAAGCTCGATTAGCATTCTTCACCTGCGAAGTACAACTTCTTTGACCCAATCCTGGATATGGATAAGGTACTGGAGTTTGTTTCTCCTAGTCATTCCAGAATAGAATGACTTGACGGACCATAAGAGTAGAAGGCATCGATGAACACGAATGCACAACCACTCTTGGCTATCAACTGATAGACGGGGTCATAATACCACCAAAAGGGGCAACTCAGAGGAACATATAACTTCTGAGTTGTGGATGCATAGATTAACATGTCGAACGAGTTCAACATATTTCTTCCGGATAACCCATGCAGAAAGTAGAATTGGCAGAGTCATAGTATGAATGGAGTACTACTCAAGAGCACTCGGGTTGTGATCTTTTGGTTCAGAAGAACTTCTGCCATGATGGTGCATGGTATTTGGAAGAATGATATACCACGGACCTCGAGGACTATCACAAGGTTACTAATATCCTAAAGGGACGAGCAAACACTACCAACATGAAGTAGGTAGAAAGAATCTTGGGTTCAGGAACCCAGAAGTAGAATGATTACTAACTAAATGGCATCACGGGATGCTTTCGGGAATAATGGCCAAAATCATCACACTGGGAATATAAAGCATTGCTAGATTACTGGTGATCTTCTAAGACACCTAGGGTCATAATAATAACTCCAACATATATGTCGAGGTAACAGAGTGCCTCAACACACCGACTAGTGTGGTTAATCTGGCCTAAAAGGACATTAAGAACAGATAGGAATGATTTGCAAATGCATCAGATTGGTTAGAGACCTGGGATGACTCGGACAGCATAACGGCTGCAAATGCTCGAAAATACTTTTGAGATCCAAGCAAAAAGGGTAGCATATCCACTTAACATCATAATGTCAAGGTTCTGAGACCAACAGTTGAACAAACAGAGGTAGAAGAAACTGAACTGAGGGTTGAATCCACAATAACGTGATCCTGATAAATAGAATGAGAATCCTAGTTCTTAATCCCCGTAGAAAGAAGAAGGTGACTCAGATCAGAAGGTCATAAGGTAAAGGAGTAAAAAGAGCCTTACGTTCCCTTCCACAATCAATTCCCTTATATAACTAAAGAGTTTCTAGACACAACTTCGACTAGTATGGCTTACTAATCCTACAGGCAGTCAGGCTCTGATACCAAAGCTGTCAGGACCCCGATCCCAAGTCACACAGGTCTAGCCTGTAACACACCATATCACTTTGCGGCCTCACGCACGGTATTCCCCCGGGTGCCACCTTACCTGGCCCGGGACCGTTTGCGCATTTTGGCACACGTATATGATAGTGTCGCTAGCATCCATATGACAGAGAACCCGGGTCGACATGACTAGTTATAAACCAAAAGTGGCACTAAATTACAGAGACAGGCATACATGACCCATCAACGAACGTGTCGGTCATCAACGTATGAACCCAAGTCGTAGCAAGCTAAAAGGACTTAAAGGAACAACGCGTGACATTTCCCCTAAGGGACAGACACAGGAACAAAGAAGGACACATGCCGGTCAGCCTAAGTGTTCCGGAGTAGTAGCGAGCTACCAAGGCTCGGTGGAAGCACTAGGAGACATTTCCCTGTAAGATGGGCTACCAAAGGTAAACAACTAGGTGTCGGATCCCACACATAGCAATACACATTACACGTACGCATAACATGCAAGTATGTGATGTACAACATGGCATCACAACATAACTCAACAACTCATATAGATAAGGCCCAGAAGAGCCATCATAGCATTTATTACAAACAAAGGTCACATGACCCAACATACAGAGCATACAGGAAACGGAAGCATAACATGTCTGAGTACAGACAACTACAAATGAAAAAGGCTGAGAAGCCTGACTGTCTACAAGATCCTACAAGGGTACAAGATCGTAGCTGAGGTAACAAGCTAAACGTCGAAGTCCACGCGGAACCACTAGCGAGACTGAAGTCTCTCTGCAAAACATAAATTAAGCAAACGTGAGTACAAAGGTACCCAGCAAGACTTACATCAGAACTAGCTACATATGCATCAGTATCAACAAAGGGGGTGGTGGAGTTTGACTGCAGCAAGCCAGCTTTGACTCGGTGGCTATCCTAAACCACGACTGCAAGCAACTCTTTTGAGGTGGCGCACACGAGTCCACATATTCACCATTCAATACACCACTATGGATCCGCTCTCGTCTCCCTACGAGAAGGCCATCCATAGCACTCACGCTTATCTTGCGCGTTTTAGAGTATCCCCTTTCACTTGTCTATGAACTGTAGAGGTAACCCAGAAGTCCATTTCCGCGGACACGGCTATTCGAATAGATTATATATATAACCCTGCAGGGGTGTACTTCTTCACACACGCTCTCACCACTTACCGCCGTTTACACGACATGTACTCGGCAACCTTCAAGCGAAGGCCCAGCGAGGGTGTCGGCCACGACCTGACTAACCACACAAGTCTCTCGTCGAGGTTTATCGCCTATTTGGGTTCCATCCGTGGGGAGATCCGGCCGGGGTGTCGCTCACGGCCCCAAACGATGTGTACAGGGTTCCCGCATCACCAAACGGGCGATCGGTACACCGTGCCACGTACCTGGCGCGTCACAGCCCACCCCGAGGGTCAGCGCTGCGCACGACCTCCAGTAAACTACAAACACCAGAAACTAGTTGCAACTCCTGGACAGAGATCATGTTGATTAATAAGTCGAGAGGGTCCATTGGTTTCGGGCCCAATGCATGGTAGTAACTGGTCATGGATCAACCAACACAGAACTCAGTTCCTAAGGACGGCTGCAATGAGACAACCCACCATGTACTCCTACATGGCCTCTCATCGCTACCTTTACCAAATCGTGTTCACACACTTAGCTCACACACATTAGGACATGTTCACCACATTCCAATTCATCCCCAATGAATCAGACCTGACACAACTCTAAGCAATAGCAGGCATAACCAGACAGCATGAATGAGTAGGCGCAACATGGCTCAAACAACTCCTACTCATACTAGTGGGTTTCAACTATTTACTGTGGCAATGACACGTCATGCAGTGGAAAGGGGTTCAACTACCGCAGCAGGTAACAGTTGAAGCGTTGTTGTCCTAATGCAGTAAAAGAGAGCAAAAGCGAGAGAGTGGGATTGTATCGGAATGCTCAATGGAGTTTTGCTTGCCTGGCACTTCTGAAGATATCAATGAGTCTTCATCGGTGTCATCGAACTCATCGTCGGAACGTCGTCTACTGAGAGGGGACAAAACCGACAAACAGAGAAAGAACACAATCAATGCAATGCACAATATGATGCATGATCATGACATGGCATTATGTTGTGATTTGAGCTAATGCAACTAGCAACACAATTAAATGAAGTTGGTTTGAACCAAAGGTTCAAATTCAAACTCCATACGTGATTATTCAAATGCCATTTATTCAAATTGTCCTAAACAGTGGCTGTAAGTTATTCAAACATGCATGAAAATTCCATAAACAGATTCCTTGAATTTTTCTGATCAATTTTCATATATAAATTATTTTCATCTGAGTTAGGGATTATTTTCAGTGATTTTTAGAAGTTTTGGCTATTTTCTGAAATAAATAAATCATTTCTGATTTATTTTAAATACCATAAAACACTTATTGCGTCAGCATGACGTCAGGATGACGTCATCGGGTCAACAGTGTCAGCCCAGGTCAAACCTGACGCTGGGACCCACTGGTCAGTGACTAGGCTAATTTAACAGAGACTATTAGTGTTAATTTAATCCTAACTAAAGTGTCAGGGGGGGTGGCCCACATGTCAATCTCTCAGGCCTAATTAAGTTTAGTTTTTAAACTAAATTAATTTAACAGGAGCTGGCCCCACCTGTCATTGAGTTAGTGCTTAACTAAGGGCGTGGGGCCCATATGTCAGTGACTCGGGGGGGGGGGTCAACCCACCGGTCAAAAAGTCAAAAGCTCCGGCAGCTAGCCGCCGGCGAGGCTGAGCGCGGCGGAGGGCGTCGGAAATCCTCCTCCGGCGACCAAATGGCCGGCGGAGGGCATCTACGTGGAGCTGGGACTCGCCCGCATCCATTTGTGCCATCGGGAGGGGCTGGGGTGGCCGGAGCTCGTCGGAAACGAGCTCGCGGTGGCGCCGGAGTTCGGGCTCCGTCGAGTTAGGCGCTGCGGGGCACGGGGAGGTGAGCTGGTGGGTGCGGCGTGCTCCTGGGGGTGCGATGAGTGTGTTTATGGGCTCGGACGAGAGCGGCAGCAGCTGTGGCCACGGCGGCGAGGAAGCACAGCTCCGGTGAGCTTCAGAGCTCAAGGGGACGGCGTCTACGGCGAGAGATGGACCACGGGGTCAAGGGGAATACGGAGAGGAGCTCACAGAGATTCCAGCGGAGCCAACGACGTGGACGGGGAGGCTCTGGACGGCGCGAATCAATGACGACGATCTCCGGCGGCCGGAGCTACAAGACGAGGTCGGGTGAGAAGCTACGGGGCTTCCGGCATCGGGCGGCTCGGCGAGGAGGAAGAGGGCGTCGAGGCGGTTCTTCTGGACACAACAGAGAGGCGAGGGGGCAGCTGTGGCTGCGGTGGTGCTCGCCGGTGCGGCTGCGGTGGTTTCGGCCATGGCGAGGAGAAGCTGGGGAGCGACGGGAAAAAGAGTGCGGGGAGGTGAGGTGGACGGGGGGCCATGGACGTCTTCGTGGCACGACCAGAAGCTCGGAGGCGTCGCGGTGGAAGCAGGAGGTGGCCGGCGTGCCACGGGCACGCGCCCTCCGTCCCTGTGGCGAGAGGAGGGGGATGACTGGCATCGGCCAATTGGGCTGGGCCGCATAGTACCGGGCCGGCCAGGCTGGACAGGTAAGCCTTTCCTTCTATTTTAATTCTGTTTCTGTTTTCTATTTTGTTTCTGTTATTCTATTTTGTTTCTGTTATTCTATTTTGTTATTTTGTTCTGGGCTTTATTAAAAATACTTAGGCACACTCAAAAATCATGAAACCAAGCATGGCTACTGTTTAGAATAAACCCAACAGTAAACATTTTAGTTTATGATTATTTGAGCATTTAAAATAATATATAAAATTTAAATGCCCAAATGCAAGTAAGATATGATTTAATTCAAAAATCCAGAATGGTCCTAGAAATATGTGCAACATTTTTGGCAGAGGTTTTTAATCAATCCAAAAATGATGAACTTTTCCAAGGGGCATTTTGGGTTCATTGAAAAAGATTTTAATTTGACCCTAGTTAAATTCATTTAGTGCTAGGGTTTGAACATCCCCATTTCAATTTTCTGTGAAAATAAATTATGATGCACATGAAGACCAAGCAAGGCAGGCAAGGCTGGTCTAGGGTTGTGACACATAAAATCAAAACCCCAGCAATCAAAAGGTTCAATCACTAGTGAGTAATTCATAGGCATCTCATTCCTTCTACTAATGTTACCAACTCTCTGACATTTATCACAGGCTAAAACATAATTTCTAGCATCCTTAAAGAGAGTAGGCCAATAAAAACCTGATTGAAGAACCTTATGTGCGGTCCTTTCACCGGCATGATGTCCTCCATAGGGACTATCATGACATTGCGTGAGAATGTCTTTCTGCTCATGTTCCGGTATGCATCTTCTCACGATCCCGTCTGGACCTTCTTTGAAAAGATGTGGGTCATCCCAAAAGTAGTGCCTCAAATCATGAAAGAACTTCTTCCTTTGCTGAAATGTTAAACCTGGAGGCAAATACTTCGCAACGATAAAATTAGCATAATCTGCAAACCAAGGATCGGAAAGAGATTGTACTTCTACAACGGCAAGTTGCTCGTCTGGAAAACTGTCGTTGACTGGGATGGGATAATGCGGTATATCTTCCATCCTTGAAAGATTGTCCGCCACCGGATTGTCTTCTCCTTTCCTATCAACAATCTGCAAATCAAATTCTTGAAGAAGGAGTACCCATCTGATAAGCCTTGGTTTGGCATCCTTCTTTGTCATAAGGTACTTAATGGCAGCATGGTCAGTATGAATAATAACTTTGGAATCAACAATATACTGCCTAAACTTATCACAAGCAAACACTACAGCTAAGAATTCCTTCTCAGTAGTAGCATAATTCTTTTGAGCACTATCAAGGGTTTTACTAGCATAATGTATAACATTCAATTTCTTATCGACCCTTTGCCCTAAAACAGCTCCAACAGCAAAATCACTAGCATCACACATAATCTCAAAAGGTAAATTCCAGTCAGGTGGTTGTACTATAGGAGCGGTTATTAAAGCTTTCTTAAGAACTTCAAAAGCCTCCTTACAATCTTCATCAAATACAAAAGGAACGTCCTTCTGTAGAAGATTAGTGAGGGGTCTCGAAGTCTTAGAAAAGTTTTTAATAAATCTTCTATAGAAACCAGCATGACCAAGAAAACTGTGAATACCTTTGATGTCCCTTGGATAGGGCATCCTCTCAATTGCTTCAATCTTGGCCTTGTCCACCTCAATTCCCCTTTCGGAAATCTTGTGACCAAGAACAATTCCTTCATTAACCATGAAGTGGCACTTCTCCCAGTTGAGTACCAGATTTGTCTCCTCACATCTCTGCAAAACTTTATTAAGGTTGTGGAGACAATGGTCAAAGGAATTTCCATAGACGGAGAAATCGTCCATGAAGACTTCCACAATCTCCTCACAGAAACCATGAAAGATAGCAGACATACACCTTTGAAAAGTAGCAGGGGCATTACATAAACCAAAAGGCATACGCCTGTAAGCATAAGTACCAAAGGGACAAGTAAAGGTGGTCTTCTCTTGATCAGCAGTGTTAACATGAATTTGAGAGAAGCCAGAATAACCATCGAGGTAACAAAAGTGGGTATTTTTGGATAACCTTTCAAGCATTTGGTCGATGAACGGCAACGGGTAGTGATCCTTCCTGGTTGCCTTGTTCAGCTTCCTGTAATCAATACACATTCTATATCCAATAATAATTCTCTGAGGTATTAGTTCATTCTTATCATTAGGAACCACAGTTGTACCTCCTTTCTTAGGAACACAATGTACCGGGCTTACCCACTTACTATCAGCTATAGGGTAGATAATACCTGCGGCTAGAAGCTTGAGAATCTCAGTTCTTACAACATCCATCATCTTCGGGTTCAACCGTCGTTGATGATCAACAACTGGTTTAGCATCGGGCTCAAGGTTGATAGTATGTTGACAGATAGATGGACTAATCCCCTTAAGGTCATCAAGGGTATAGCCAATTGCACCTCGGTGTTTACGAAGTACTTCCAATAGTCGCTCTTCTTCATATCCTGAAAGGTTAGAGTTGATAATAACAGGATATACTTTCTTTTCATCTAAATAAGCATACTTGAGCGTATCGAGAAGAGGTTTAAGATCGAACACCGGGTCTTCTTTTGGTTTTGACAAAATTCCCAAAGGTTCAACCGGAAGGTTGTGCTTCAGGATAGCAGGTTGTCTCAAGAATATTTCATCTAGCTCATTTCTTTCCTGCATATGCAAATCTTTCTCGTGGTCCTCCATATATTGCTGCAAAGGATCATTAGGGGGAATAGCAATAGAAGCAATACTTTCAATAATTTTATCATCACTAGGTAAAT
Source organism: Secale cereale (assembly GCA_902687465.1). NCBI lineage: Eukaryota > Viridiplantae > Streptophyta > Magnoliopsida > Poales > Poaceae > Secale > Secale cereale. The sequence continues at coordinate 738,657,979 of LR738713.1, forward strand.
CGGTACCACGAGGCTGCTTAGAGAACTTGGAAAAATTAAATTCATATGGCTCACCATTGAATTCAACATAAACTTTACCTTTCTTGCAATCTATTATAGCTCCACAAGTTCTAAGAAAAGGTCTACCAAAAATAATAGGACAAAAATTGTCCCTTTCTGAACCAAGTACTAGAAAGTCGGTAGGGTATTTTACCTTTCCACATAGGACTTCAACGTCTCTCACAATTCCGATAGGCGAGATAGTTGCTCTGTTTGCAAGATGAATGGTAACATCAACTGCTTCAAGTTCACAAGGTGAAATCTCACCGATGATCTCTTCATAAAGTGAATAGGGGATAGCACTAGCGCTCGATCCCAAATCGCATAGCCCATAATAATTGTGATCTCCTATTTTAACAGATGTTACTGGAGTACCTGAAATTGGGCCTTTATTCTTGGCTGTGACAAGGTTAGTGGAAACAGCACAAAAATTTACATTGGAATCCAAAACATCATTAGTAACAAGGTCTTTAACCAATGCAACTTGAGGATCGACCTTGATCTGGTCCTCAGGCTCATCAATTCTTCTCTCACTTTTATTTATTATGCCTGTCGCAAGAGAGTGCTCCCTTATCCTTGCGGGAAAAGGAGGCTTTTCATATATAACTGCATGCAAAATAGGGTCAGCAACATGAATATCAACAGGTAACTCTTTGAAAGGTTCATGATGCTGATCTCTCTTCTTTTTAAAAAAATCAACGTGAGAGGCAAAATCCTTAGAGAAATCAATCATTAGATGGGAATCAAGACCAATCTTAGAGCAAAAGGTATTGAAGTAATCAATTTTCACATAGCTCTCAATATAATCATGCTCATAATTTATAGCGGGTTCAATACCTTTATCAATTTCCCAATCTTCGGTATTCCTCTGGATCCTTTCAATGAGATCCCATCTTTCTTCAACACTCTTCGTCTGAAATACCCCACTAGAGGAGGCATCCAGCATCTCCTTATCCTGAAGAGAAAGCCTGGCATAAAATTTGTAAGTATAATTCCCTTGGGGAGCTCATGAATAGGACATTTGAGCATTAGGGACTTCAATCTCCCCCAAGCTTGAGCAATGCTTTCTCCGTCACGAGACCTAAAGTTATAGATATAGTTCCTGTCTCGATGAATTTCATGAAGAGGATAAAACTTGGTATAAAAGAGAGACATAAGCTCTTGCCAATCAAGCAAGTGTGAGTTATCGAGAAGCTTATACCAATCTGAAGCTTTATCTATAAGCGATATAGAGAACAATTTCTTCATGACAAACTCCATTGATACACCTGCAAGCTTAAATAATGAACATAGTTGTGACAGATATAGCAAGTGTTCACCAGGATGTCTGTCTCCTGCATAACGATTAGCCAAAACATAATCGATAATACCAGCTGGTATTTTATAGGGCACAATTTCAGTAGGGGGAGGAGCAACCACCACAGGTGTGGGGCGTCTTCCCACAAGTAACGATCCAATAGCAAGGTTGTCCATAAGGACAAAGAGCAGCAACAGCAAAATAAAAATAGAAATATAAAAACTTCCTTACCAGCTTCACTTACCAATAGCGCTACACTCCCCGGCAACGGCGCCAGAAAACGGTACTTGATGACCCACAACTGTAAGGGATCTATTGCAGCATTTTCGATAAGTAAGAGTGTCGAACCCAACGAGGAGCAGAAGGTATTGACAAGTGATTCTGAGCAAGGAATAACTGCAAGCACTGAAAGATAACTTTTTAGGGGTTTTCTTGATATAAGCAATAGGAAAGTAAAAGCGAGCAAAGTAAAAGGCACTAGAGAGTAACAAGTGGCCCAATCCTTTCTGAGCAAAGGAGAGGCCTAGCAACTGAACTTATAAAGGCTAAAGTGTTCTTGAGGACACACGGGAGAGGTAGTCATGTGCTTTCGCCATATTCCGTATCGGTACTATGTTATGTGTTGATAAGTGCTGAGTGGGTGGATCTATGCTAGTACACTCTCTAGACTAAGATGAGTGCACTCTTATGATTAAACACCTTGCAAGCGTCCGCAAATACAAGATAGTATTTAAGGCAAAAGCCTAACCATAGCAATACGATCGATGATCCATTGTTCCCTTGTGCAAAAGCGTGCGAACTGGGGTTCAGGTTTCTGTCACTCCGGCAACCCACCGTAAGCATTCTTTGTACACAATGTATTCCCCTAGGTCCTTAATAAGGCGAAGTGTTGAGTGTTCGACTCACACAACACCACTAGTAAAATAACAACACAACTTAAGTATCAAACAACACATATTACTTCAACATCATATGACTACTAACAACAAGACTTTTCCCATGTCCTCAAGAACTAAGGTAACTACTCACAAGACATAAAAGAGATCATGATCAGTGGAGATAAATGAATGATAAACAATCTGGACATAATGATATTTCTCCAACAAAACTCAATAGCATTCACCACAAAGTAGTAATCAACACCGGTAGAGTAGAGCGGGTAGATAGTACAGATTACAACACAAGTTGCAATGATGAGATGAGATTGGATGAAGATGGAGATGGTGCTGATGTTGGGGATGATGTTGATGATGATCTCGATGATGCCCGTGACGATGGTGATGACGATGGCGATGATCTCCCCTTCCGGGAGGTGATCTCCCCAGCGGAATCTGCCCGCCGGAGATGGCTTTTTCTTCTTTGTAGGTTTCCGCCACGGAGCGGCGGCGGAACTCCGTCAAAACTCTCCTTTTTAGGGTTTTCGGATGACGATGAGTATATAGGCAAAAGGGGGCAGCTGGAAGTGGGCCAGGGGCTCCAGTCACCCCCCCCCCGGCACGGCCAGGGTGGGGGCCGCGCCAGGTGGCCGCCTAGGCACCCTGTGGCCCCCCTTTGGTTGCCCTTTTGCGTGCCTTTGTGATCCGTCTGGAAAATACCCTCCGTCGATTTTCAGGTAATTTGGAGGTATTCTTCTTCAGCAACTCAGCGTCCACTTTTTACCGCTGAATCCTGCGTCTGCTGCTTTGGCACCGGAAAGTTGCAAACTGTGTAAAATAGGCCAAAACAACATAAGAACATCATCGTAATGTGAAATATATCAATGAATAAGGATGAATTACGATATAAAATAGTGATGCATTTTGGACGTATCAAAACTCAAAGCAACAGACAACTGCATTAAAAGAACTTTGTGTACAGTAAACAATCCTTGCACCCGCAAGTACAAGCACCGTTGTTTTCCCCCTTGTGGCAACAGCACATCCCCTAGACTCATGTTTCTGTCACTCAAGCTAGTCATCGAGGGGCATGAACCCACAATCAAGCATAACGTTCCCTCTTGGAGTTACTACCTACTACTCGGCCAAAGCAATAAACAGCAACGGAGAACATGCAAGAATTACTCAAGAACATAAATATAAAAGAGGTGAATCAAATATATTACTCACACACAATCTGAACATAATCTCATAATCCATCGAATCCCAGCAAACTCAGCAGAGCAACAGCATAAAGATTACATATGTGCCTCGATCATGTAGGGCAGCTCACGAGGTCTAATCAATGAAGAACAAAGAGGGGAGGAGAACATCACATAGCTACTGGTCATGGACCCATGGTCCAAGGGGGACTACTCACAACTCATCCGGGAGGCGTCCATGGTGGTGGAGAAGCTCCCGGTGGTGGTTCTCCCCTCCGGCAGGGTGCCGGGAAGAGTTCTCCTGGTGCTCCCGATCTTGGAAGCGCGGTGGCGGCGGAACAGAGATGAGATCGCAAAAAAAGGGTTCCGTCCTCGAGGGTTTCGGGACGCGAGCAATATATATGCAAAAGGGGGTCACCAGAGGCGGAGGTGGGGCCCCAGGCGCCCCCCTGGCGCGGCCAGGGGTGGGGCTGCGCCGGGTGGCCGCCTGGGCCACCCCAGGCTCCCCTCTGGCCTTGCCTTGGTTTTTCTGGAAGCTCCCGATACGCTGATTTTTCCTGTATTTTTCCCAGAATTTTTAGGGCACTTTTAATATGGGGGAAACCTGAAATAGAAAAACAGCAGAAAACAGGAACTGGCACTGTGGTGCACTGAGTTAATAGGTTAGTCCAAATATGATCAAAAGTGTATGGAAGTGCATAAATATCATAGAAATATCACACAAAAGAGGCATGGACCAAGCAGAAATTATAGATACGTTTTGGACGTATCAGTCCCCATGCATAAGCCACTCCAACCTTGCATGTTGTCGCCATATCATCTCTTCCCGGTGATATAATTCGGTTAATCTCTCAATTATTTTTAGTTCTGCATGCAGCGAACCGGATCTATTTGGGATCCTGCGCATCTCATGTAGATCACTGCTGAGGCGCCGAATCTCCTATCGCACGTTCCCAAAGTGCAGCTTGTCCCATGAAGCCAAATCGCTTGAAAGCGACTGCAGCTTGTCGCGTAGGTCGGGGACAGATTCCCCTGGGGCGCACACCCATGCATGCTCCTCCAGCAGCGTGAGGCCCGAATCCCTCTCCCAGGCTATTTCGTATTTGAAGGACCGCGGGCCCCGTCTGCATGCATCCCCATGCACGTACTCGACGTAAATAGGGACGTGATCACTCGTCGCGGTAGTTTTGTGCTCCAGTCTTGTTGTGGGAAAAGCAATCAACCAAGCTGGATTAGCCACAGCACGGTCTAGTCGTACTCTTGTGTATGTCCCCCCGATTACTTTCTTCTCGAAAGTCCATGTGTTGCCGGTGTTGTTGGGGATCGTAGCAGAAATAAAAAAATTCTACACATCACCAAGATCAATCTATGGAGTAATCTAGCAACGAGGGAGAGGGGAGTGCATCTACATACCCTTGTAGATCACGATGCGGAAGCGTTACAAGAACGCGGATGAAGGAGTCGTAATCGTAGCGATTCAGATCGTGGTTGATTCCGATCTAAGCGCCGAACAACGACGCCTCCGCGTTCAACACACGTGCAGCCCGGTGACGTCTCCCTCGCCTTGATCCAGCAAGGAGAGAGGGAGAGGTTGGGGAACACTCCATCCAGCAGCAGCACGATGGCGTGGTGGTGGTGGAGGAGTGCGGGACTCCAGCAGGGCTTCGCCAAGCACTGCGAGAGACGAGGAGGGAGAGAGGTAGGGCTGCGCCAAGAGAGAGAGGTCAAACCGTGTGTTGGGCAGCCCCAAACCTCAAGTATATATAGGGGGGGAGGGAGGGGTTGTGCCCCCACCTAGGTTTCCACCCCTAGAGGCGGCGGCCAGCCCTAGATCCCATCTAGGGGGCGGCCAAGGGGGAGAGGGGGGGCGCACCACTATGTGGGCCTTAGGCCCATCTGAGCCTAGGGTTTCCCCTCCTTCCCTTCTCTCTTCGCCTTGGGCCTTGGTGGGGGGGCGCACCAGCCCACGGGGGCTGGTCCCCTCCCAAACTTGGCCCACGCAGCCCTCTGGGGCCGGTGGACCCCCGGGACCCTCCAGGTGGTCCCGGTACGCTACCGATAGTGCCCGAAACTTTTCCGGCGACCAAAACGGGACTTCCCATATATGAATATTTACCTCCGGACCATTCCGGAACTCCTCGTGACGTCCGAGATCTCATCTGAGACTCCGAACAACATTCGGTAACCACGTACATACTTTCCTTATAACCCTAGCATCATCGAACCTTAAGTGTGTAGACCCTACGGGTTCGGGAACCATGCAGACATGACCGAGACAACTCTCCGGCCAATAACCAACAGCGGGATCTGGATACCCATGTTGGCTCCCACATGTTCCACGATGATCTCATCGGATGAACCACGATGTCAAGGATTCAATCAATCCCACGATTCCCTTTGTCTATCGGTATAGCACTTGCCCGAGATTCGATCGTCGGTATACCGATACCTTGCTCAATCTCGTTACCGGCAAGTCTCTTTACTCGTTCCGTAACACATCATCCCGTGATCAACTCCTTGATCACATTGTGCACATTATGATGATGTCCTACCGAGTGGGCCCAGAGATACCTCTCCGTCACATGGAGTGACAAATCCCAGTCTCGATTCGTGCCAACCCAACAAACACTTTCGGAGATACCTGTAGTGCACCTTTATAGCCACCCAATTACGTTGTGACATTTGGTACACCCAAAGCATTCCTACGGTATCCGGGAGTTGCACAATCTCATGGTCTAAGGAAAAGATACTTGACATTTAGAAAAGCTTTAGCATACAAACTACACGATCTTGTGCTAGGCTTAGGATTGGGTCTTGTCCATCACATCATTCTCCTAATGATGTGATCCCGTTATCAATGACATCCAATGTCCATGATTAGGAAACCGTGACCATCTGTTGATCAACGAGCTAGTCAACTAGAGGCTTACTAGGGACACGGTGTTTGTCTATGTATCCACACATGTATCTGAGTTTCCTATCAATACAATTCTAGCATGGATAATAATCAATTATCGTGAACAAGGAAATATAATAATAACCAGCTTATTATTGCCTCTAGGGCATATTTCCAACAGTCTCCCACTTGCACTAGAGTCAATAATCCAGTTCACATCGCCATGTGATTAACACTCACAGGTCACATCGCCATGTGACTAACATCCAAAGAGTTTACTAGAGTCAATAATCTAGTTTACATCACTATGTGATTAACACTCAATGAGTTCTGGGTTTGATCATGTTATGCTTGTGAGAGAGTTTGTAGTCAATGGGTCTGCAACATTCAGATCCCTATGTCTTTCGCAAAACTTTATGTCATATCGTAGATGGTGCTACCACGTTCCACTTGGAGCAATTCCAAATTGTCGCTCCATTAAACGTATCCGGTATCTCTACTGAGAGCTATCCGGATAGGTGTTAAGCTTGCATCGACGTAACTCTTTACGTCGAACTCTTTATCACCTCCATATTGAGAAACATTTCCTTATTTCTCTAAGGATAATTTTGATCGCTATCTAGTGATCCACTCCTGGATCACCTTTGTACCCTCTTGCCAGACATGTGGCAAGGCACACATCAGGTGCGGTACTCAGCATGGCATACCGTACAGAGCCTACGACAAAAGCATAGGGGACGACCTTCGTCCTTCCTCTTCCTTCTGCCGCGGTCAACCTTTGAGTCTTACTCAACTTCACACCTTACAACTCAGGTAAGAACTCGACTGATCTATTTTGAACTCCTTCAAAATCATGTCAAAGGTGTGTGTTCTTTTGAAAGTATCATCACGCGTCTTGATCTATCTTTGTAGATCTTGATGCCCAATATGTAAGCAGCTTTATCCAGGTCTTCCTTTGAAAAACTCGTTTCAAACAACCCTTTATGCTTTCCAGAAATTCTACATCATTTCGGATCAACAATATGGCATTCACATATACTTATCAGAAATGTTGTAGTGCTCCCACTCACTTTATTGTAAATACAAGTTTCTAACAAACTTTGTATAAACCCAAAAACTTTGATCACTCCATCAAAGCGTATATTCCGACTCCGATATGCTTGCTCTAGTCCATGGAAGGATCGCTGGAGCTAGCATACCTTTTAGCATCCTTAGGATCGACAAAACCTTTCTGGTTGTATCACATACAACCTTTCCTTACGAAAACTGGTAAGGAAACTTGTTTTGACATCCATCTGCCAGATTTCATAAATGCAGCTAATGCTAACTTGATTCCGACGGACTTAAGCATCGCTACGAGTGAGAAACTCTCATCGTAGTCAACTCCTTGAACTTGTGAAAAACTCTTCGCCACAAGTCGTGCTTCATAGACGGTGACATTACCGTCCACGTCCGTCTTCTTCTTAAAGATCCATTTATCTCAATGGCTTGCCGATCATCGGGCAAGTCCACCAAAGTCCATACTTTGTTTTTGATACATGGATCCTATCTCGGATTTCTCCGCTTCTAACCATTTGTCGGAATACGGTCCCACCATCGCTTCTCCATAGTTTGTAGGTTCATTGTTGTCCAACAACATGACATCTAAGACAGGATCACCGTACCACTTAGGAGTAGTACATATCCTTGTCGACCTACGAGGTTCGATAGCAACTTGATCTGAAGCTTCATGATCACTATCATTAGTTTCCTCTTCAACAGTCGTAGGTTCCACAGAAACATCTTTCTGTGTTGCACTACTTTCCGGTTGAAGTGGGGGTTTGATAACCTCATCAAGTTCTATCTTCCTCCCACTCAATTCTTTCGAGAGAAACTCCTTCTCGAAAAAGGACCCGTTCTTAGTGACAAACATTTTTGCCCTTGGATCTGAGATAGAAGGTATACCCAATTGTTACCTTTGGGTATCCTATGAAGATGTATTTGTCCGCTTTGGGTTCGAGCTTTTTCGGCTGAAGCCATAAGCATCGCAGTCCCAAACATTAAGAAACGACAACTTTGGTTTCTTGCCAAACCATAGTTCATACGGTGTCGTCTCAACGGACTTAGATGGTGCCCTATCTAAAGTGAATGCAGATATCTCTAATGCATAACCTCAAAATAATAGCGGTAGATCGGTAAGAGACATCATAGATCACACCATATCTCATAAGGTTCGATTACGACGTCCGGACACACCATTACGCCGTGGTGTTCTAGGTGGCTTCAACTGTGAAACAATTCCACAATGTCTTAAGTGATTGCCAAACTCATGACTCAGAAAATCTCCCCTTGGTTAGATCGTGGGAACATGATCTTCTTGTTATGATGATTTTTAACTTCACTCTGAAATTGCTTGAACTTTTCAAACGTTTCAGACTTTTGCTTCATTAAGTAAATATACCCATATCTACTCAAATCGTCAGCGAAGATGAGAAAATAACGATATCCACCACACGCCTTAATTCTCATTGGATCACACACATCAGCATGTATGATTTCCAACAAGTCACTTGCCCGTTTCATTGTACCTGAAAATGGGATCTTAGTCATCCTGCCCATGAGGCATGGCTCGCATGTGTCAAGCGATTCAAAATCAAGTGACTCCAAACATCCATCAGCATGGAGTTTCTTCATGCATTTTATGCCAAAATGACCTAAGCGGCAGTGCCACAAGAAAGTGGTACTATCATTATTAACTCTATATCTTTTGGCGTTAATATTATTATCATGTGTATTACTATGATCGAGATTCAATAAACCATTAGGTGCATGACCATAAAGGTATTATTCAGGTAAACAGAATAACCATTATTCTCTAACTTAAATGAATAACCGCATTACGATGAACATGATCTAATCATATTCATGCTCAACGTAGACACCTGATAACATTTATCTAGGTGCAACACTAATCTCGAAGGTAGAAGGGAGCGTGCGATGGTGATCTTATCAACCTTGGAAACACTTCCAACACACATCGTCACCTCGCCCTTAGCTAGTCTCCGTTCAGTCCGTAGCTTTTGCTTCAAGTCACTAATAATAGCAACTGAACCGGTATCCAATACCCAGGTACTACTAGGAGTACTAGTAAGGTACACATCAATAACACTTATATCAAATATACTTTGTAGAAGTTGCCAGCTTTCTTATCTACCATGTATTTGGGGTAGTTCCGCTATCATGTGACCGTTCCCCTTACAATAGAAGCACGTAGTCTCGAGGTTTGGGTACAACCTTGGGTTCCTTCATTAGAGCGACAACTGGTTTGCCATTCATGAAGTTTCCCCTTCTAGCCCTTGCCCCTTTTGAAACCAGTGGTCTTGTTAAACCATCAACATTTGATGCTCCTTCTTGAGTTCTACTTTTGCGGTCTTAAGCACCGCTAATAGCTCTGGGATCATCTCCATCATTTGCATGCCATAGTTCATCACGAAGTTCTAGTAGCTTGGTGATAGCGTCTAGAGAATTCAGTCAATCACTATCTCATCTGGAAGATTAACTCCCACTTGGTTCAAGTGATTTTAGCACCTAGACATTCTGAGCACATGCTCACTAGTTGAGCTATTCTCCTCCATCCTGTTGGCAAAAGAACTCGTCGGAGGTCTCATACCTCTCAACACGGGCATGAGCCTGAAATTCCAATTTCAGCTCATATGTCTTATGGCGTTCAAAAACGTCATTGGAATCCCGATTCTAAGCCGTAAAGTATGGTGCACTAAACTATCAAGTAGTCATCAGGACGTGTCTGTCAGGTGTTTACAACATCCACAGACGACGTTGTAGGGGTTTTCACATCAAGCGGTGCATCAAAGACGTAAGCCTTCTGTGTAGAAGTGAGGACACTCCTCGGACTACGGACCCAGTCTGCATCATTGCTTACAATATCTTTCAACTTAGTCTTTCTCTAGGATCGTATCAAAACAGGGAGCTACAACGCAGCTATTGGTCTACAACATAATTTGCGAAGACAACTTAGACTATTGTTCATGACAACTAAGTTCATCTAATGAACTCCCACTCAGATAGACATCTCTCTAGTCATCTAAGTGATACATGGTCCGAATCGACTAGGCCGTGTCCGATCATCACGTGAGACGGACAAGTCATCAACGGTGGACATCTTTATGTTGATCGTATCTTCTATACGACTCATGTTCGACCTTTCGGTCTTCCGTGTTCCGAGGCCATGTCTGTACATGCTAGGCTCGTCAAGTGAACCCTAAGTGTATTGCGTGTGTAAATCTGGCTTACACACGTTGTATGTGAACGTTAGAGCCTATCACACCCGATCATCACGTGGTGCTTCGGAACAACGAACCTTAGCAACGGTGCACAGTCAGGGGAACACAATTCTTGAAATTTTAGTGAGAGATCATCTTATTTACTACCGTCGTTCTAAGCAAATAAGATGTAAAACATGATAAACATCACATGCAATCAAATAGTGACATGATATGGCCAATATCATTTTGCTCCTTTTGATCTTCATCTTCGGGGCTCCATGATCATCATCGTCACCGGCATGAAACCATGATCTCCATCATCATGATCTCCATCATCGTGTCTTCATGAAGTCGTCTCGCCAAACATTACTTCTACTACTATGGCTAACAGTTAGCAATAAACTAAAGTAATTACATGGCATTTTCAGTGACACGCATGTCATACAATAAAATAAGACAACTCCTATGGCTCCTGCCGGTTGTCATACTCATCGACATGCAAGTCGTGATTCCTATTACAAGAACATAATCAATCTCATACATCACATATATATCATTCATCACATCCTTTTGGCCATATCACATCACACGGCACATGCTGTAAGAACAAGTTAGACGTCCTCTAATTGTTGTTGCAAGTTTTTACGTGGCTGCTATAGGTTTCTAGCAAGAACGTTTCTTATCTACGCCAAAACCACAATGTGATATGCCAATTTCTATTTACCCTTCATGAGGACCCTTTTCATCGAATCCGATCCGACTAAAGTGGGAGAGACAGACACCCGCTAGCCACCTTATGCAACTAGTGCATGTCAGTCGGTGGAACCTGTCTCACGTAAGAGTACGTGTAAGGTCGGTCTGGGCCACTTCATCCCACGATGCCGCCGAATCAAGATAAGACTAGTAACGGCAAGTAAATTGACAAATCGACGCCCACAACTACTTTGTCTTCTACTCGTGCAAGAAACTACGCATAGACCTAGCTCATGATGCCACTGTTGGGGATCGTAGCAGAAATCAAAAAAATTCTACGCATCACCAAGATCAATCTATGGAGTAATCTAGCAATGAGGGAGAGTGGAGTGCATCTACATACCCTTGTAGATCGCGATGCGGAAGCGTTACAAGAACGCGGATGAAGGAGTTGTACTTGTAGAGATTCAGATCGCGGTTGATTCCGATCTAAGTGCCGAACAACGGCGCCTCCGCGTTCAACACACGTGCAGCCCGGTGACGTCTCCCTCGCCTTGATCTAGCAAGGAGAGAGGGAGAGGTTGGGGAAGACTCCATCCAGCAGCAGCACGATGGTGTGGTGGTGGTGGAGGAGTGCGGGACTCCAGCAGGGCTTCGCCAAGCACTGCGAGAGACGAGGAGGGAGAGAGGTAGTGTTGGGGAACGTAGCATAATTCAAAAAATTTCTACGCTTTCACCAAGATCCAACTAAGGAGACATCTAGCAATGAGCAAGTGAGAGTGCATCTACATACCGTTATGTAGATCGCGAGCGGAAGCTTTCGAAGAAGCGTGGATGAAGTAGTCGTACTCTTTGCGTTCTTCGTCACCGATGATCTAGCGCCGAACGGATGGCACCTCCGCGTTCAACACACGTCCGGTGCAGCAACGTCACCTCCTTCTTGATCCAGCAAGGGGGGAGGAGAAGTCGTCAGAGATCCGGCAGCACGACGGCGTGATGACGGATGCAGTGGAGATCGCAGCAGGGCTTCGTCAGGCGCCATGCGTGGGAGTATGGAGGTGTGACGGGAGGGGGAGAGGCGCCAGGGCAAGGGTGCGGCTGCCCTCTCCCCCCCCCCACATATATATAGGGGGCCAGGGGGTGCGCCAGGGCCCCTGCAGATCCAATCTGCAGGGGGGGCGGCGGCCAGGGGGGGTTCCTTGCCCCCCAAGGCTACTGGGGCGCCCCCTCCCCCCTAGGGTTTCAACCCTAGGCGCATGGGGAGGTGGGCCCCTAGTGGTGCGCCAGCCCATTAGGGCTGGACACTTCCCCTCGCGGCCTAGGGGCCCCACCGGGATGGGTGGCCCCACCCGGTGGACCCCCGGGGCCCCTCCGGTGGTCCCGGGACGCTCCCGGCGACCCCCGGAGATCACCCGATGGCCGAAACTGGACTTCCTATATATCAATCTTTACCTCCGGACCATTCCGGAACTCCTCGTGACGTCCGGGATCTCATCCAGGACTCCGAACAACTTTCGGGTTTCCACGTGCATTTATCTCTACGACCCTAGCGTTACCGAACCTTAAGTGTGTAGACCCTACGGGTTCGGGAGACACGTAGACATGACCGAGACACCTCTCCGGTCAATAACCAATAGCGGGATCTGGATACCCATGTTGGTTCCCACGTGTTCCTCGATGATCTTCATCGGATGAACCACCGTGTCAAGGATTCACTCAATCCCGTATGTTATTCCCTTTGTCCATCGGTACGGTACTTGCCCGAGATTCGATCGTCGGTATTCCCAATACCTTGTTCAATCTCGTCATGGCAAGTCTCTTTACTCGATCCGTAATCCATCATCCCATGACTAACTACTTAGTCACATTGAGCTCATTATGATGATGTCTTACCGAGTGGGCCCAGAGGTACCTCTCCGTCATATGGAGTGACAACATCCCAGTCTCGGTTCGTACCAACTCAACAGACACTTTCGGAGATACCCGATGCGTACCTTTATAGCCACCCAGTTACGTTGTGACGTTTGGCACACCCAAAGTATTCCTACGGCATCCGGGAGTTGTACAACCTCATGGTCTAAGGAATAAATACTTGACACTGAAAAGCTTATGCATTACGAACTATACGATCTCGTGCTATGCTCAGGATTGGGTCTTGTCCATCACATCATTCTCCTAATGATGTGATCCCGTTATCACCGACATCCCATGTCAAGGGTCAGGAAACCGTGACCATCTGTTGATCAACAAGCTGGTAACTAGAGGCCTACCAGGGACTCATTTTGGTCTATGTATTCACACATGTATCACTGTTTCCGTACAATACAATTCAAGCATGAATAACAGACAATTATCATGAACAAGGAGATATAATAATAATGCTTTTATTATTGCCTCTAGGACATATCTCCAACAGTCTCCCACTTGCACTAGAGTCAATAATCTAGTTACATTGTTATGAATCGAACACCCATAGAGTTCTGGTGTTGATCATGTTTTGGTCGTGAAAGAGGTTTAGTCAACGGGTGTGCGACATTCAGATCCGTATGCACTTTACAAATATCTATGTCTCCATCCTGAACATAATTCCGGATGGAGTTGAAACGGCGCTTGATGTGCTTGGTCTTCTTGTGAAACCTGGGCTCCTTGGTAATAGCAATAGCACCAGTGTTGTCACAGAAGAGAGTCATCGGGCTTGACGCGCTTGGAATGACTCCTAGGTCGGTGATGAACTCCTTCACCCAGACTCCTTCCTGCGCTGCTTCGGAAGCAGCTATGTACTTCGCTTCACATGTAGATGCTGCCACGACGCTTTGCTTGCAACTGCACCAGCTGACTGCCCCTCCGTTCAAAATATACACGTATCCGGTTTGAGACTTGGAGTCATCCAGATCTGTGTCGAAGCTAGCATCGACGTAACCCTTTACGACGAGCTCTTCGTCACCTCCATAAACGAGAAACATATCCTTAGTCCTTTTCAGGTACTTCAGGATGTTCTTGACCGCTGTCCAGTGTTCCGTACCGGGATCACTTTGGTACCTCCCTACCAAACTTATGGCAAGGTTCACATCAGGTCTGGTACACAGCATGGCATACATGATAGAACCTATGGCCGAGGCATAGGGAATGACACTCATCTTTTCTCTATCTTCTGTCGTGGTCGGCGACTGAGCTTTGCTCAATCTCATACCTTGTAAAACAGGCAAGAATCCCTTCTTGGACTGATCCATATTGAACTTTTTCAATATCTTGTCAAGGTATGTACTTTGTGAAAGACCAATGAGGCGTCTCGATCTATCTCTATAGATTTTGATGCCTAATATGTAAGCAGCTTCTCCAAGGTCCTTCATTGAAAAACTTTTATTCAAGTAGGCCTTTACATTTTCCAAGAATTCTATATCATTTCCCATCAGCAATATGTCATCCACATATAATATGAGAAATGCCACAGAGCTCCCACTCACTTTCTTGTAAATACAGGCTTCTCCATAAGTCTGTATAAAGCCAAACGCTTTGATCATCTCATCAAAGCGAATATTCCAACTCCGAGATGCTTGCACCAGCCCGTAAATCGAGCGCTGGAGCTTGCATACCTTGTTAGCGTTCTCTGGATCGACAAAACCTTCCGGTTGCATCATATACAACTCTTCCTTGAGGAAGCCATTAAGGAATGCTGTTTTGACGTCCATTTGCCATATCTCATAATCATAGAATGCGGCAATAGCTAACATGATTCTGACTGACTTCAGCATCGCTATGGGAGAGAAAGTCGCGTCGTAGTCAATCCCTTGAACTTGTTGATAACCCTTAGCGACAAGCCGAGCCTTATAGATGGTCACATTACCATCCGCGTCTGTCTTCTTCTTAAATATCCATTTGTTTTCTATGGCGTGCTTGTCATCAGGCAAGTCCACCAAAGTCCATACTTTGTTTTCATACATGGATTCTATCTCGGATTTCATGGCTCCAAGCCATTTATTGGAATCCGGGCCCGCCATCGCTTCTTCATAGTTCGAAGGTTCACCGTTGTCTAACAACATGATTTCCAGTACAGGGTTGCCGTACCACTCTGGTGCGGAACGTGCCCTTGTGGACCTTCGAAGTTCAGTAGTAACTTGATCTGTCTCTGCATGATCATTATCATCAACTTCCTCCCTTGTCGGTGCAGGCACCTCAGGAACAGTTTCCTGCGCTGCGCTACTTTCCGGTCCAGGAGGGGTGACTGTCACCTCATCAAGTTCTACTTTCCTCCCACTCACTTCTTTCGAGAGAAACTCTTTCTTCAGAAAGCATCCATTCTTGGCAACAAAGACTTTGCCTTCGAATCTGTGGTAGAAGGTGTACCCAATTGTTTCCTTTGGGTATCCTATGAAGACGCATTTCTCCGATTTGGGTTTGAGCTTTTCAGGTTGAAGTTTCTTGACATAAGCATCGCAACCCCAAACTTTTAGAAACGACAGCTTCGGTTTCTTGCCAAACCAAAGTTCATACGGAGTCGTCTCAACGGATTTCGACGGATCCCTATTTAAAGTGAATGCGGCAGTCTCTAAAGCATAACCCCAAAAAGATAGCGGTAAGTCGGTGAGGGACATCATAGATCGCACCATGTCCAACAGAGTACGATTTCGACGTTCGGACACACCGTTACGTTGAGGTGTTCCGGGCGGTGTCAATTGTGAAACAATTCCACATTTCCTAAGGTGTGTGCCAAATTCATGACTTAAATATTCACCCCCATGATCTGATCGTAAGAACTTTGTTTTTCTGTCACGTTGATTCTCAACCTCATTCTGAAATTCCTTGAACTTTTCAAAGGTCTCAGACTTGTGTTTCATCAAATAGATATACCCGTATCTACTCAAGTCATCCGTGAGGGTGAGAACATAGCGGTAGCCTCCGCGAGCCTCAACACTCATCGGACCGCACACATCGGTATGTATGATTTCCAACAAGTTGGTTGCTCGCTCCATTGTTCTGGAGAACGGAGTCTTGGTCATCTTGCCCAAGAGGCATGGTTCGCACGTGTCAAATGATTCATAATCAAGAGACTCTAGAAGTCCATCTGAATGGAGCTTCTTCATACTTTTGACACCAATATGACCAAGGCGGCAATGCCACAAGTATGTGGGACTATCACTATGAACTTTACATCTTTTGGCATCTACACTATGAATATGTGTATCACTACGTTCGAGATCCATCAAAAATAAACCATTGACCAGCGGGGCATGACCATAAAACATATCTCTCAAATAAATAGAACAACCATTATTCTCCGATTTGAAAGAGTAGCCATCTCGCATAAGACGAGATCCAGAAACAATGTTCATGCTCAAAGCTGGTACTAAATAACAATTATTGAGGTTTAAAACTAATCCCGAGGGTAGATGTAGAGGTAGCGTGCCGACGGCGATCACATCGACCTTGGAACCATTCCCGACGCGCATCGTCACCTCATCCTTCGCCAGTCTCCGTTTATTCCGCAGCTCCTGTTTTGAGTTACAAATGTGAGCAACTGCACCGGTATCGAATACCCAGGAGCTACTACGAGTGCTGGTAAGGTACACATCAATAACATGTATATCATATATAACTTTGACGTTGCCGGCCTTCTTGTCTGCTAAGTATTTGGGGCTGTTCCGCTTCCAGTGACCCGTTCCCTTGCAATAAAAGCACTCTGTTTCAGGCTTGGGTCCATACTTTGGCTTCTTCCCGGCAACAGGCTTGCCAGGCGCGGCAACTCCCTTGCCGTCCTTCTTGAAGTTCTTCTTACCCTTGCCTTTCTTGAACTTAGTGGTTTTATTGACCATCAACACTTGATGTTCTTTCTTGATGTCCACCTCCGCTGATTTCAGCATCGAATATACCTCGGGAATGGACTTCTCCATCCCCTGCATATTGAAGTTCAACACGAAGCTCTTGAAGCTTGGTGGGAGCGACTGGAGGATTCTGTCAACGACCGCTTCATCTGGGAGATTCATTCCCAGCTGAGACAAGCGGTTGTGCAATCCTGAAATCTTGAGGATGTGCTCACTGACAGAACTCTTCTCCTCCATCTTACAGCTGTAGAATGCGTTGGAGACATCATATCTCTCGACTTGGGCATGAGCTTGGAAAACCATTTTCAGCTCTTCGAACATCTCATATGCTCCGTGGTGCTCAAAACGTTTTTGGAGCCCCGATTCTAAACTGTAAAGCATGCCGCACTGAACCAGGGAGTAATCATCACAACGCGACTGCCAAGCGTTCATAACGTCTTGGTTTGCCGGGGCGGGAGCGTCACCTAGCGGTGCTTCTAGGACATAAGTTCGCTTGGCAGCTATGAGGATAATCCTCAGGTTACGGACCCAATCCGTATAGTTGCTACCATCGTCTTTCAGCTTGGTTTTCTCTAGGAACGCGTTGAAGTTGAGGGAAACCTGAGCGTGGGCCATTTGATCTACAAGAGATATTGTAAAGAATTTAGACTAAGTTCATGATAATTAAGTTCATATTAATCAAATTTCAATGAACTCCCACTCAGAATGACATCTCTCTAGTCATCTAAGTGATACACGATCCAAATCGACTAGCCCGTGTCCGATCATCATGTGAGATGGACTAGTCATCAACGGTGAACATCTTCATGTTGATCGTATCTTCTATACGACTCGTGTTCGACCTTTCGGTCTTCCGTGTTCCGAGGCCATGTCTGTACATGCTAGGCTCGTCAAGTGAACCCTAAGTGTATTGCGTGTGTAAATCTGTTTTACACCCGTTGTATGCGAACGTTAGAACCTATCACACCCGATCATCACGTGGTGCTTCGGAGCAACGAACTTTAGCAACGGTGCATAGTTAGGGGAAACACAATACTTGAAATTTTAGTGAGAGGTCATCTTATTTACTACCGTCGTTCTAAGTAAACAAGATGCATAAATATGATAAACATCACATGCAATCAATTAAAGTGACATGATATGGCCAATATCATCTTGCTCCTTGGATCTTGATGACCCTCAACCGTAAGGGATCTGTTGCAGCGTTTTCAATAAGTAAGAGTGTCGAACCCAACGAGGAGCAGAAGGTATTGATAAGCGATTCTGAGCAAGAAATTACTGCAAGCACTGAAAGATAACTTTTAGGGGTTTTCTCGATATAAGCAACAGGAATGTAAAGGCAAGTAATGTAAAAGGTACTGAGAGTAACAAGCGGCCCAATCCTTTCTTAGCAAAGGAGAGGCCTAGCAACTGAACTTATAAAGACTAAAGCGTTCTTGAGGACACACGGGAGAGGTAGTCATGTGCTTTCGCCATATTCCGTATCGATACTATGATATGTGTTGATAAGTGTTGAGTGGGTGGATCTATGCTAGTGCACTCTCTAGACTAAGATGAATGCACTCTTATGATTAAACACCTTGCAAGCATCCGCAAATACAAGATAGAATTTAAGGCAAAAGCCTAACCATAGCAATACGACCGAGGATCCATTATTCCCTTATGCAAAAGCGTGCGAACTGGGGTTTAGGTTTCTGTCACTCCGGCAACCCACCATAAGCATTCTTTATACGCAATGTATTCTCCTAGGTCCTTAATAAGGCGAAGTGTTGGGTGTTCGACTCACACAACACCACTAGTAGAATGACAACGCAACTTAAGTATCAAACAACACATATTACTTCAACAGCATATGACTACTGACAACAAGACTTCCCCCATGTCCTCAAGAACTAAGGTAACTACTCACAAGACATAAAAGAGATCATGATCAGTGGGGATAAATATGTGATAAACAATCTGGACATAATAATATTTCTCCAACAAAACTCAATAGCATTCACCACAAAGTAGCAATCAACACCAATGGAGTAGAGAGGATAGGTAGTACGAGTTACAACACGAGTTGCGATGGTAAGATGAGATTTGGATGAAGATGGAGATGGTGCTGGTGTTGGGGATGATGTTGATGATGATCTCGATGATGCCCGTGACGATGGTGATGACGATGGCGACGATCTCCCCTTCCGGGAGGTGATCTCCCCGGCGGAATCTGCCCACCGGAGATGCCCTTTTCTTCTCTGTAGGTTTCCGCCTCGAAGCGGCGGCGGAACTCCGTAAAAAGTCCCGTGCCTAGGGTTTTCGGAGGACGGAGAACATATATGCAAAAGGGGGCGACCAGAGGTGGACCAAGGGCTCCAGGCGCCCCCCCCCCCCCGGCGCGGCCAGGGGGGTGCGCCCCCAGGCCACCTGGGCACCCTGTGGCCCCCCTCTGACTCCCCTTTTGCGTGTCTTCGTTATTCGTCTGAAAAATACCTCCCGTCAATTTTCAGGTAATTTGGAGGTGTTCTTCTTCAGCAACTCAGTATCCACTTTTTCCTGCTGAATCCTGCGTCTGCTGTTCCGGCACCGGAAAGTTGCAAACTGTGTAAAATAGACCAAAACAACATAAGAACATCATCATAACGTGAAATATATCAATGAATAAAGATGAATTATGATACAAAATAGTGATGCATTTTGGACGTATCAACACCCCCAAGCTTAGACCTCGCTTGTCCCCAAGCGAATATGAACTCGGTAATCCTGTCCACAAGTTTAGAGAGTGAAGTGTCGATAAATAGAATACGGACAAGAAGCATCATAGTCTCTTCACCAACTCAAATATCCTCAGCAGCAATCTTCAACTCATAAGGCTCTTATGAAAGAGTGTTAACACTTATATTCGAAAGTAGGACCAATGGAAACTCATTATATCATGGCAAACATGTCCTTTGGTCAAAGAACAACAAATAATTTTAACCTTTGCTCTTATATTTTGACGGAATTAATTGAAGCTTTTTGGAATAACATGTTAATAAGCAAGAGGTGAAAGTGTTAACACAAAGGAAGATATTTGCCTTAGCTGGGTATGACAAACAACTTACTTATCAGATGATAATGTCAACAAGGATATGATATGACAAATCTTAATGCAGCTTTATATGAATGAATCCTTATCAACATCAAACGTCTGCTCTCTTTGAGAAATAGAGGGAAGTAGGAATAACTGACTCATCTTAAAATTAAAAGATAGGCCCTGCTCTAGGGTAGTAGGGAAAACTCATGTGCTATCCTCAAATCAAACAGAATGAAAACAAGTTTTTGAGAGGTACATGATTCGTCAACGAATGCTAATAGATAACTCAATTACTTCTTGAACTGGACAAGTTTCGAGGAACGGCTCCCGTATGAGGACGATAACATCCTCTTATTCTCCTTTGTTTATCACTGCCAAAGTTTTCTGATTTCTCATGAACAAAGCGTGAAGGAGGGTTTGTTTGTTATATTATTTTTAAGCCGGGCGCACTCAATGCCAGTTCCTTTTCGTATTATGAGTTTGCACATTATACATGCAATCCCGGGGTGAAACTTGTCCAACTCAAAAGGGTCATGAATTAGCTACTACTTCCTCATGAGCTAAAGCAGAGGCACAAAATAAAAGATTTTGAACATTTAAGGATAACACATAAATTATATACTTTAGGAGGTGGTAGTGGAGTACCACGAGTAGGTAGGTATGGTGCACTCATATGGAAGGTATTGGCTTAAGGGTATGGATGCACAAGCAGAATTCCGCTTAGTACAGAGTTAGGCTAGCAAAGGTTTTGAAAGGGCAGACAATTGATGATGACTAAGATGCACAACAATATAAAGCATGAACATTGAAATAAGCATAACACATCAAGTTGTCTTCCTTATCAACATAACACTTCAAGCATAATAACATAAAGGTTTTGGCTATGTTGATACTTTAAGAAAATCATGCTTGTTGTTATGACCCAAGCTATGTTTGCCAAGATTAAATAAAGTTTCATAGCCATACCTGACATAAGGTCAATACTCCCCATAAGAATCATCATATAAGGTCGATTGCTTGAAGAAAATACCGTGTGCAGCAAAAAGGAACCGATAAACTTCTCATTAATATTCCATCATAGACGACTCCACACTCTGGGATACACTTCTTCACCAAAGGGGCGATAGACCTCAATGCACACACCTATCTCATATAATAACCTCCCTAGACATGATACGACTCTACTTGACTTCTAAAAGAGAAAAAAAAAGTAAAGATAATGATACCGGGCACTCCCCCAAGCTTGGAACAAGCCAAGGGAATGCCATTACCCACGGAGATTTCACCCATGCTTGTTGGCGTTAATCACGTAGTCCTTGGCGAAACGCTTCCATGGATATCTTGCTAAAGTCTCTTGTGAGAGGCTCATCTCCTGAATCCTGCATTCAGCACCCAAACCCATGCGTAGAAACCTTAGTTCATACTCACAGTTCTGGTTATGTAGATCATTAATTTGCCCTTGTAGCTCTATAATTCTGTCTTCAGATGCGGCGATTCTTTCCCACATCTCCTTCATCTCCTTCAGGAAGTAGTCCTTCAGCTCGTTGGTGATGTCAAAGTTAGCTTCGACACCACGCTCGGTCATCTTCTTGTACTTGAAGACTTCTTGCTCCACTTCTTCCAACCTGGCCTGGACGCTCCCCTCCTTGATAGGTCCCTTCAGATCTTCTTGATGAAGGACGCCTTCCTTCATCTGAACAACCTGAGGGTGCTTCTTCACCTCGGCGAGGTAAGGGTTGATGACGTTGACGGCGAACGTGTCCTTGGAGGAACTTGGAGAAGCCATGGCACCTAAATTTAGCTGAAAGATTTCCTGGCAGAAACAGATCGAAGAGAAAACACGCGAAATCGCAAGATACGTTGCCGGAACAACCCGGGCAAATATATAGGAAAAATTTATGCACAGAAAGGAAGGTAACGGACCAAAGCGGGGTCGGAGACGGGCTCCAGGGTGTCCAGGCGGCCTGCCGGCGCGGCCCAGGGGGGCGCGCCAGGGGGGCGCCTGGACTCCCTGGTGGTCATCTCCGGCTCCACTCTGACTTGGAATTTTACTAATTTTACAAAAACTCGTAATACGGAACTTTTATGATGGTTTGCGGTGTTTTCTTACCGTACTACATACCTTTTCTTTATTCTGCTTCTGCTGGCGTCTGAAACAGGGCTGCAACATGTTCTTCGTGGGTTGTTGTGTATATTATATTCACGTCAACATCGACAGGGTCTCCTGCTATGTAATGTTTAAGTCTTTGCCCATTCACAACCTGAGGTTTGGTGCCTTCAAAATTATTAATCTTAATTGCACCAGACCGATAAACTTCTTCAATATGAAATGGTCCTTCCCACCTGGAAAGTAGTTTACCTGGAGAAAACCTGAAACGGGATCTAAACAAGAAAACTTTATCACCAACATTAAATTCACGTTTCAGAATCTTCCTATCATGCCACCTTTTTACCTTTTCCTTGAACATTTTAGCGCTCTCGTAAGCTTCACTCCTCCATTCATCTAGAGAAGTCAAGTTCATGAGACGCTTCTCACCAGCTAGTTTTGGGTCAGCGTTAAGCTCTCTAACAGCCCAGAAAGCTTTGTGCTCTAGCTCTAATGGCAAATGGCAAGCCTTGCCATACACCATCTTATAGGGGGACATGCCCATGGGGTTTTTGTAAGCAGTTCTATATGCCCACAAAGCATCTCCCAATTTATTTGACCAATCCTTCCTATTTCTGTTTACTGTTTTCTGCAAGATCAACTTAATCTCTCTATTGGTGAGCTCAACTTGCCCACTAGTTTGAGGATGATAAGGTGAAGCAATTCTATGATTAACATCGTATTTAGCCAAAGCTTTTCTAAAAGCTCCGTGCGTGAAGTGTGATCCTCCATCGGTCATGAGATACCTTGGTACACCAAACCTAGGAAAAATTACATCTTTAAGCATTTTCAAAGATGTTTTGTGATCAGCACTTTCAGTGGGGATTGCTTCAACCCACTTGGTCACATAATCAACAGCTACTAAAATGTGAGTGTACTTGTGCGAAGAAGGAAAAGGACCCATAAAATCAAAACCCCAACAATCGAAAGGTTCAATCACTAGTGAGTGATTCATAGGCATCTCATTCCTTCTACTAATGTTACCAACTCTCTGACATTTATCACAAGCTAAAACATAATTTCTAGCATCTTTAAAGAGAGTAGGCCAATAAAAACCTGATTGAAGAACCTTATGTGCAGTCCTCTCACCGGCATGATGTCCTCCATAGGGACTATCATGACATCGTCGGAGAATGTCCTTCTGCTCATGTTCCGGAATGCATCTTCTCACGATCCCGTCGGGGCCTTCTTTGAAAAGATGTGGGTCATCCCAAAAGTAGTGCCTCAAATCATGAAAGAACTTCTTCCTTTGCTGAAATGTTAGACCTGGAGGCAAATACTTTGCAACAATAAAATTAGCATAATCTGCATACCAAGGATCGGAAAGAGGTTGTACTTTTACAACGGCAAGTTGCTTGTCTGGAAAACTATCGTTAACTGGGATGGGGTCATGCGGTATATCTTCCATTCTTGAAAGATTGTCCGCCACTGGATTGTCTTCCCCTTTCCTATCAACAATCTGCAAATCAAATTATTGGAGAAGGAGTACCCATCTGATAAGCCTTGGCTTGGCATCCTTCTTTGTCATAAGATATTTAATGGCAGCATGATCAGTATGAATAATAACTTTGGAATCAACAATATACTGCCTAAACTTATCACAAGCAAAAACTACAGCTAAGAATTCCTTCTCAGTAGTAGCATAATTTCTCTGAGCACTATCAAGGGTTTTACTAGCATAATGTATAACATTCAATTTCTTATCAACTCTTTGTCCTAGAACAGCTCCAACAGCAAAATCACTTGCATCACACATAATCTCAAAAGGTAAATTCCAGTCAGGTGGTTGTACTATAGGAGCAGTTATTAAAGCTTTCTTAAGGGTTTCAAAAGCTTCCTTACAATTTTCATCAAACGCAAAAGGAACATCCTTCTGGAGAAGATTAGTGATGGGTCTCGAGGTTTTAGAAAAATCTTTAATAAATCTTCTATAAAAACCTGCATGACCGAGAAAACTGCGAATACCTTTGATGTCCCTTGGATAGGGCATCCTCTCAATAGCTTCGATCTTGGCTTTGTCCACTTCAATTCCCCTTTCGGAAATCTTGTGACCAAGAACAATTCCTTCATTAACCATAAAGTGTCACTTCTCCCAGTTGAGTACCAAATTTGTCTCCTCGCATCTCTGCAAAACTTTATTAAGGTTGTGAAGACAATGGTCAAATGAAGTTCCATAGACGGAGAAATCGTCCATGAAGACTTCCATAATATCCCCGCAGAAACCATGAAAGATAGCAGACATACACCTTTGAAAAGTAGCAGGGGCATTACATAAACCAAAAGGCATACGTCTGTAAGCATAAGTACCAAAAGGACAAGTAAAAGTGGTCTTCTCTTGATCGACAGTGTTAACATGAATTTGAGAGAAGCCAGAATAACCATCGAGATAACAAAAGTGGGTATTTTTGGATAACCTTTCAAGCATTTGGTCGATGAACGGCAACGGGTAGTGATCCTTCCTGGTTGCCTTGTTCAACTTCCTGTAATCAATACACATTCTATATCCAATAATAATTCTCTGAGGTATTAGTTCATTTTTATCATTAGGAACCACAGTTGTACCTCCTTTCTTAGGAACACAATGTACCGGACTTACCCACTTACTATCAGCTATAGGATAGATAATACCTGCGGCTAGAAGCTTGAGAATCTCAGTTCTCACGACATCCATCATCTTCGGGTTCAACCGTCGTTGATGATCAACAACTGGTTTAGCATGAGGCTCAAGGTTGATAGTATGTTGACAGATAGATGGACTAATCCCCTTAAGGTCATCAAGGGTATAGCCAATTGCGCCTCGGTGTTTACGAAGTACTTCCAATAATCGCTCTTCTTCATATCCTGAAAGGTTAGAATTGATAATAACAGGATATACTTTCTTTTCATCTAAATAAGCATACTTGAGCTAATCTGGAAGAGGTTTAAGATCGAACACCGGGTCTTCTTTCGGTTTTGACAAAATTCCCAAAGGTTCAACCGGAAGGTTGTGCTTCAGGATAGCAGGCTGCCTCAAGAATATTTCATCTAGTTCATTTCTTTCCTGCATATGCAAATCATTCTCGTGGTCCTCCATGTATTGCTGCAAAGGATCATCAGGGGGAATAGCAATAGAGGCAATACTTTCAATAATCTTATCATCACTAGGTAAATCAGTACCACGAGGCTTCTTAGAGAACTTAGAAAAATTAAATTCATATGGCTCACCATCGAATTCAACAGAAACTTTACCTTTCTTGCAATCTATTATAGCTCCACAAGTTCTAAGAAAAGGTCTACCAAAAATGATGGGACAAAAATTGTCCCTGGCTGAACCAAGTACCAGAAAGTTGGTAGGGTATTTTACCTTTCCACATAGGACTTCAACGTCCCTCACAATTCTGATAGGAGAGATAGTTGATCTATTTGCAAGATGAATAGTAACATCAACTTCTTCAAGTTCACAAGGGGAAATCTCACCGATGATTTCTTCATAGAGTGAATAAGGAATAGCACTTGCACTCGATCCCAAATCGCATAGCCCATAATAATTGTGATCTCCTATTTTAACAGATACCACCGGAGTACCTGAAATTGGGCCTTTGTTCTTGGCTGTGACAAGGTTAGTGGAAACAGCACAAAAAGTTATATTGGAATCCAAAACATCATCAGTAGCAAGGTCTTTAATCAATGCAACTTGAGGATCGACCCTGATCTGGTCCTCAGGTTCATCAACTCTTCTCTCACTTTTATTTATTATGCCTGTCACAAGAGAGTGTTCCTTTATCCTCGTGGGAAAAGGAGGCTTTTCATATATGACTGCAGGCAAAATAGGCTCGGCAACATAAATATCAATAGGTGGTTCTTTAAAAGGTGCATGGTGCTGGTCTCTATTCTTTTTAAAAGAATCAACGTGAGAGGCAAAATTCTTACATAAATCAATCACTAGATGGGAATCAAGACCAATCTTAGAGCAAAAAGTATTGAAGTAATCAGTTTCCACATAGCTCTCAATATAATCATGTTCATAATTTATAGCAGGTTCAATACCTTTATCAATTTCCCAATCTTCAGTATTCCTCTGGATTCTTTCAAGGAGATCCCACCTTTCTTCAACACTCTTCTTCTGAAATACCCCACTAGAGGAGGCATCCAGCATCTCCTTATCCTGACGAGAAAGCCTGGCATAAAAATTTGTAAGTATAATTTCCTTGGGAAGCTTATGAATTGGGCATTTGAGCATTAGAGACTTCAATCTCCCCCAAGCTTGAGCAATGCTTTCTCCGTCACGAGACCTAAAGTTATATATATAATTCCTGTCTCGGTGAATTTCATGAAGAGGATAAAACTTAGTATAAAAGAGAGACATAAGCTCCTGCCAGTCCAGCAAGTGTGAGTTATCGAGAAGCCCATACCAATCTGAAGCTTTATCTATAAGTGATACAACAAACAATTTCCTCATGACAAACTCCCTCGATACACCTGCAATCTTAAATAATGAACATAGTCGTGACAAATATAGCAAGTGTTCACCGGGATGTCTGTCTCCTGCATAACGATTAGCCAAAACATAATTGATATTGCCAGCTGGTATTTTATAAGGCACAATTTCAGTAGGGGGAGGATCAACCACCACAGGTGTGGGGCGTCTTCCCGCAAGCAACGCTCCAATAATAGGGTTATCCATAAGGACAAAGAGCAGCAATAGCAAAAATAAAAACAGAATTATAAAAAGACTTTCTTACCAGTTTCACTTTACCAATAGCGCTACGCTCCCCGGCAACGGCGCCAGAAAACGTTACTTGATGACCCTCAACCGTAAGGGATCTGTTGCAGCATTTTCGATAAGTAAGAGTGTCGAACCCAACGAGGAGCAGAAGGTATTGATAAGCGATTCTGAGCAAGAAATTACTGCAAGCACTGAAAGATAACTTTTAGGGGTTTTCTCGATATAAGCAACAGGAATGTAAAGGCAAGTAATGTAAAAGGTACTGAGAGTAACAAGCGGCCCAATCCTTTCTTAGCAAAGGAGAGGCCTAGCAACTGAACTTATAAAGACTAAAGCGTTCTTGAGGACACACGGGAGAGGTAGTCATGTGCTTTCGCCATATTCCGTATCGATACTATGATATGTGTTGATAAGTGTTGAGTGGGTGGATCTATGCTAGTGCACTCTCTAGACTAAGATGAATGCACTCTTATGATTAAACACCTTGCAAGCATCCGCAAATACAAGATAGAATTTAAGGCAAAAGCCTAACCATAGCAATACGATCGAGGATCCATTATTCCCTTATGCAAAAGCGTGCGAACTGGGGTTCAGGTTTCTGTCACTCCGGCAACCCACCATAAGCATTCTTTATACACAATGTATTCTCCTAGGTCCTTAATAAGGCGAAGTGTTGGGTGTTCGACTCACACAACACCACTAGTAGAATGACAACGCAACTTAAGTATCAAACAACACATATTACTTCAACAGCATATGACTACTGACAACAAGACTTCCCCCATGTCCTCAAGAACTAAGGTAACTACTCACAAGACATAAAAGAGATCATGATCAGTGGGGATAAATATGTGATAAACAATCTGGACATAATAATATTTCTCCAACAAAACTCAATAGCATTCACCACAAAGTAGCAATCAACACCAATGGAGTAGAGAGGATAGGTAGTACGAGTTACAACACGAGTTGCGATGGTAAGATGAGATTTGGATGAAGATGGAGATGGTGCTGGTGTTGGGGATGATGTTGATAATGATCTCGATGATGCCCGTGACGATGGTGATGACGATGGCGACGATCTCCCCTTCCAGGAGGTGATCTCCCCGGCGAAATCTGCCCACCGGAGATGCCCTTTTCTTCTCTGTAGGTTTCCGCCTCGAAGCGGCGGCGGAACTCCGTAAAAAGTCCCGTGCCTAGGGTTTTCGAAGGACGGAGAACATATATGCAAAAGGGGGCGACTAGAGGTGGGCCAGGGGCTCCAGGCGCCCCCCCGGCGCAGCCAGGGGGCGCGCCCCCAGGCCGCCTGGGCACCCTGTGGCCCCCCTCTGACTCCCCTTTTG
The DNA here is from genome assembly GCA_902687465.1 of Secale cereale. Taxonomy (NCBI): domain Eukaryota; kingdom Viridiplantae; phylum Streptophyta; class Magnoliopsida; order Poales; family Poaceae; genus Secale; species Secale cereale. The sequence goes on from LR738713.1 coordinate 738,686,314, forward strand.
CGTGTCTTCGTTATTCATCTGAAAAATACCTCCCGTCAATTTTCAGGTAATTTGGAGGTGTTCTTCTTCAGCAACTCAGTATCCACTTTTTCCTGCTGAATCCTGCGTCTGCTGTTCCGGCACCGGAAAGTTGCAAACTGTGTAAAATAGACCAAAACAACATAAGAACATCATCATAACGTGAAATATATCAATGAATAAAGATGAATTATGATACAAAATAGTGATGCATTTTGGACGTATCAGATCTCCGTCTTCGGGGCACCATGATCATCTTGTCACCGGCTCGACACCATGATCTTCATCATCATGATCTCCATCATCGTGTCTTGAAGAAGTCGTCACGCCAACTATTACTTCTACTACTATGGCTAACGTTTAGCAATGAAGTAAAGTAATTACATGGCGTTATTCAGTGACACGCAGGTCATACAATAATTAAGACAACTCCTATGGCTCATGCCGGTTGTCAAGTTCATCGACATGCAAGTCGTGATTCCCTATTACAAAAACATGATCAATTTCATACATCACATATATCATTCATCACATCTTCGTTTTGGCCATACCATGTCACATAGCACATGCTGCAAAAACAAGTTAGACGTCCTCTAATTGTTGTTGCAAGTTTTACGTGGCTTCTATAGGATTTCTAGCAAGAACGTTTCTTACCTACGCCAAAACCACAACGTGATTTGTCAACTTCTATTTACCCTTCATAAGGACCCTTTTCATCGAATTCGATCCGACTAAAGTAGGAGAGACAGACACCCGCCAGCCACCTTATGCATCTAGTGCATGTCTGCCGGTGGAACCAGTCTCGTGTAAAGTCGGTCCGGGCCGCTTCATCCCACAATACCGCCGAATCAAGATTGACTAGTAACGGTAAGAAAATTGAACAAAATCAAACGCCCACAACTGCTTTGTGTTCTACTCGTGCAAGATGCTACGCATAAAACCTAGCTCAGATGCCACTGTTGGGGAACGTAGCATAATTCAAAAAAATTCTACGCTTTCATCAAGATCCAACTAAGGAGACATCTAGCAACGAGCAAGTGAGAGTGCATCTACATACCGTTACGTAGATCACGAGCGGAAGCTTTCGAAGAAGCGTGGATGAAGTAGTCGTACTCTTCGCGTTCTTCGTCACCGATGATCTAGCGCCGAACGGACGGCACCTCCGCGTTCAACACACGTCCGGTGCAGCAACGTCACCTCCTTCTTGATCCAGCAAGGGGGGAGGAGAAGTCGTCAGAGATCCGGCAGCACGACGGCGTGATGATGGATGCAGTGGAGATCGCAGCAGGGCTTCGCCGGGCGCCCTGCGTGGGAGTATGGAGGTGTGACGGGAGGGGGAGAGGCGCCAGGGCAAGGGTGCGGCTGCCCTCTCCCCCCCCCCCACATATATATATAGGGGGCCAGGGGGTGCGCCAGGGCCCCTGCAGATCCAATCTGCAGGGGGGGGCGGCCAGGGGGGTTCCTTGCCCCCCAAGGCTGGTGGGGCGCCCCCTCCCCCCTAGGGTTTCAACCCTAGGCGCATGGGGAGGTGGGCCCCTAGTGGTGCGCCAGCCCATTAGGGCTGGACACTTCCCCTCGCGGCCTAGGGGCCCCACCCGATGGACCCCCGGGGCCCCTCCGGTGGTCCCGGGACGCTCCCGGTGACCCCCGGAGATCACCCGATGGCCGAAACTGGACTTCCTATATATCAATCTTTACCTCCGGACCATTCTGGAACTCCTCGTGATGTCCGGGATCTCATCCGGGACTCCGAACAACTTTCGGGTTTCCACGTGCATTTATCTCTACGACCCTAGCGTTACCGAACCTTAAGTGTGTAGACCCTACGGGTTCGGGAGACACATAGACATGACCGAGACACCTCTCCGGTCAATAACCAACAGCGGGATCTGGATACCCATGTTGGTTCCCACGTGTTCCTCGATGATCTTCATCGGATGAACCACCGTGTCAAGGATTGACTCAATCCTGTATGTTATTCCCTTTGTCCATCGGTACGGTACTTGCCCGAGATTCGATCGTCGGTATTCCCAATACCTTGTTCAATCTCGTCATGGCAAGTCTCTTTACTCGATCCGTAATCCATCATCCCGTGACTAACTACTTAGTCACATTGAGCTCATTATGATGATGTCTTACCGAGTGGGCCCAGAGGTACCTCTCCGTCATATGGAGTGACAACATCCCAGTCTCGGTTCGTACCAACTCAACAGACACTTTCGGAGATACCCAATGCGTACATTTATAGCCACCCAGTTACGTTGTGACATTTGGCACACCCAAAGTATTCCTACGGCATCCGGGAGTTGTACAACCTCATGGTCTAAGGAATAAATACTTGACACTGAAAAGCTTATGCATTACGAACTATACGATCTCGTGCTATGCTCAGGATTGGGTCTTGTCCATCACATCATTCTCCTAATGATGTGATCCCGTTATCACCGACATCCCATGTCCATGGTCAGGAAACCGTGACCATCTGTTGATCAACGAGCTGGTAACTAGAGGCCTACCAGGGACTCATTTTGGTCTATGTATTCACACATGTATCGCTGTTTCCGTACAATACAATTCAAGCATGAATAACAGACAATTATCATGAACAAGGAGATATAATAATAATGCTTTTACTATTGCCTCTAGGGCATATCTCCAACAGGTAGGGCTGCGCCAAGAGAGAGAGGTCAAACCGTGTGTTGGGCAGCCCCAAATCTCAAGTATATATAGGGGGAAGGGAGGGGCTGTGCCCCCACCTAGGTTTCCACCCCTAGGGGCGACGGCCAGCCCTAGATCCCATCTAGGGGGCGGCCAAGGGGGAGAGAGGGGGGCGCGCCACTAGGTGGGCCTTAGGCCCATCTGAGCCTAGGGTTTCCCCTCCTTCCCTTCTCTCTTCGCCTTGGGCCCTGGTGGGGGGCACACCAGCCCACCTGGGGCTGGTCCCCTCCCACACTTGGCCCACACAGCCCTCTGGGGCCGGTGGCCCCACCCGGTGGACCCCCGGGACCCTCCCGGTGGTCCCGGTACGCTACCGATAGCGCCCGAAACTTTTCCGGTGACCAAAACGGGACTTCCCATATATGAATCTTTACCTCCGGACCATTCTGGAACTCCTCGTGACGTCCAGGATCTCATCTGGGACTCCGAACAACATTCGGTAACCGCGTACATACTTTCCCTATAACCCTAGCGTCATCGAACCTTAAGTGTGTAGACCCTACGGGTTCGGGAACCATGCAGACATGATCGAGACAACTCTCCGGCCAATAACCAACAGCGGGATCTGGATACCCATGTTGGCTCCCACATGTTCCACGATGATCTCATCGGATGAACCACGATGTCAAGGATTCAATCAATCCCGTATACGATTCCCTTTGTCTATCGGTATAGCACTTGCCCGAGATTCGATCGTCGGTATACCGATACCTTGCTCAATCTCGTTACCGGCAAGTCTCTTTAGTCGTTCCGTAACACATCATCCCGTGATCAACTCCTTGATCACATTGTGCACACTATGATGATGTCCTACCGAGTGGGCCCAGAGATACCTCTCCGTCACACGGAGTGACAAATCCTAGTCTCGATTCGTGCCAACCCAACAGACACTTTCGGAGATACCTGTAGTGCACCTTTATAGCCACCCAGCTACGTTGTGACGTTTGGTACACCCAAAGCATTCCTACGGTATCCGGGAGTTGCACAATCTCATGGTCTAAGGAAAGAAATACTTGACATTTAGAAAAGCTTTAGCATACGAACTACACGATCTTATGCTAGGCTTAGGATTGGGCCTTGTCCATCACATCATTCTCCTAATGATGTGATCCCGTTATCAATGACATCCAATGTCCATGGTCAGGAAACCGTGACCATCTGTTGATCAATGAGCTAGTCAACTAGAGGCTTACTAGGGACACGGTGTTTGTCTATGTATCCACACATGTATCTGAGTTTCCTATCAATACAATTCTAGCATGGATAATAAACAATTACCGTGAACAAGGAAATATAATAATAACCAGTTTATTATTGCCTCTAGGGCATATTTCCAACAGGTGTAACCTATATCCGAGAGGCCGCATGTGTCCAAGGCATCTCTGAATGCCTCCATCTGAGCTTGGCTTCTTTAGCCAACGCCATCATGTCCATGTGCCTGGATTACCTCATTGAAATCGCCAAGTACCAGCCAAGGTATATCATTTGCGCCTACTATTCCTCGGAGCATATCCCATGTTTTGTATTGTTCATTTACTTGATCTTCTCCGTAGACGAAAGTCACTCTTGTTTTGGTGTCGACTATTTCATCAATCACAGCATCGATATGATAGAGAGAATAACCAACAACTTCGAGCTTTATTTCATCGTTCCAAAAAATGCCCAAACCACCACTTCTTCCTGAGCTACTCACCGCATAACTCTTATTATAGCCTAAAGAGTCGGCCATACTCTCTACTCTAGAGCCCTCTATTTGGGTTTCAAGAATGCATAACACAGAGGGGGCAAATTGCCTCGTTAGATCACGAAGCTCTTGAACTGTCACGGGTTTACCAGCACCGTGACAGTTCCAGCAGAGGAGACTCATTGCGCTCGGCGCGGCCCCACTAGGAGGCCCGTCGTACGCGCATCAGAGATTTTGGTTGATGTTGAAGTCTTCCCATCGGTTGAATCACTCAGAATCGGTGTGTTCAGCTTGTTTCTTTTCGGTTCCTGTTTGGCCGAGGGGCTTAAAGGAACTTCCGGGGCCGGTAGAATCATGAGCTTATCAGCCTTCCCCTTAAGTGTATTTTGGGCTGCATTTACCTTCGGATCTGACCCTGGTCCCCTTTTCCTGTTTCCTTCAGCGTCTTGCATAGCGACATCCAGACCCTGGGCCGCAGCTTCAAGATCTTCAGCTTCTGTGCCACCGCGATCATGTTGCCATCGGCCCCGACCGCTTCCAGAGCGACCAGCACGGCCTCTCCCTCGGCCTCCCCTTGTGTTGCCTCCATCTGATTGGGATCTCCCTTCACCAGGGCCTCTACCCGGGCTTCTGAACCATGTTGCCTTGAGGTCTTTGTACACCAACGCTTTCTGGGGGTGAACTCCATCCCCACATTCTTTGAAGAGATGTCCCAAGTAACCGCAGACCGCACACCAGTCAGGGAGGCGCTCATATTTTACCCTGAATATAAGTCGCTGAACTGCGTCCTTCTTCTTGATTACTAGGAAAACTGCGTTCTTTAGAGGTTTAGTGACGTCAATTTTAACACGAACCCTGACGAAATTACCCTCAAAATCATGCGAGCTCGGCTCAGCATATATGAACTCGCCGACAGTTGAAGACAGAGCCTTAATCTTGGAGAAGTAGCCCTCCGGGAAGTCATGGATCTGGATCCAGATATCAATCTTGTTGAGCTCTATCATCGACGGCTTAGTAAGGCCATCATACGGTGCGAGTACCACCGTCTTCCCTTTGTATGCCCATGGACCATCCTCCATCACACGTTCCCAGTCTCCCAAGCAACCAAATTGCATTGTGTATAGGTTCTCTTCTAGTGGCTTGATCTTCACTTCCTTTGCCAAGTCCCATGCCACTCGCATGTTCCTATAGAACCAATACTGGCTATAATTTTTCTCAGTATGAACCCTAGCAATAATCATCCAGCGCGTTGCTTCTTCTGGCAACTCCTCATCCTCCATGATCACATCCTCCAATTCATCCTCCTTCAGTCCTAGCTCTTCCATCATCGCTTCAAGGTCGGAGACGGGCGCCCCCGGTCCCGATCCCGAAGCCGATCCATCCATAGTTCTCTTGCCCGAGAAAAGCTGTCCGCGGGCGGGGGGGGGGGGGGCC